>OZ010667.1:31229398-32429398 GCA_963932185.1 Troglohyphantes excavatus
TATACATACATAAATACATGTATATATGTGAATTATATGGATATATAGATATAGATGTATGTGTGTGATTTTTTTTTATAAAAACAGGAAAATTCCATGGAAACAATTTTAAACAATACACAAATGCAAAAATTAATTGAAAAACACATTAAAAACCTAAAAACTAAATGGTATGCGCAAAGCAGCAATGTCAATGTAGATGTTTCTATCAATATATTAATGAACCAGGAGAAAAAGAGGATTTCAATATGATGTGATTATAAAATATAAAATATATATATATATGGAAAATTTCGAAACACGTGAACCTCTTAATCAGAGGGAAGCGATATCTACGTTTCCCCAAGATCCATGCATGTACAACGCTAATTCGTCACAGGTCCCCCGACATCATGGACAGAATAGGTTTTTTCGAAAATATATATATAAACAACAAACCCTAAAAAAATACACAATAAGAGAATGAAAATCCAGCTATTAAATAAATTACAGAAAACTAACATAAAACAAACTTAACCAATAGCCATCCCTAAACAAACCAAAATCCGCTAACAATGGACATTTGTATTGATATATTGGGTGTTAAAGAATTATCTCGATACAACTTTAACATGGAATAAAACCTAAAAAATGCGATAACTAAGTTATGGTGCTTGAACAAAATAATTTATATTTGTTCTCCAAAACCACTAATGAATCGTTCAACGCACCGTTCCCAAACCATTAATATACCTGTAAAGCATCAGCGCACTGAGCATTCTCCTGAGGATAGTTATATGAAATTTACATTTAAGGCCATTCCATTGTATTTCTTCGTTTCGTGTTCTCTCCGAAACGTTTTTTTATTGTATTATATGCTAATTAACGTAAAATAAACCCAATTTTATTTTAGTGGGTTAGTTTTCAGTTGAGTTAGTTTTTATAAAACTAGGGTTATTTTACGTTAATGAACAATAAACCCAATTTTTTTAGTGGGTTAGTTTTCTGTTCAGTTAGTTTTTAAAAAACTAGGATTATTTTACGTTAATGAACAATAAATCCAATTTTTTTAAGTGGGTTAGTTTTCGGTTCAGTTAGTTTTTAAAAAATTAGGGATATTTTACGTTAATGAACAATAAACCCAATTTTTTTAGTGGGTTAGTTTTTAGTTGAGTTAGTTTTTAAAAAACTAGGGTTATTTTACGTTAATGAACAATAAACCCAATTTTTTTAGTGGGTCAGTTTTCAGTTCAGTTAGTTTTTAAAAAACTAGGAATATTTTACGTTAATGAACAATAAACCCAATTTTTTTAGTGGGTCAGTTTTCAGTTCAGTTTGTTTTTAAAAAACTAGGATTATTTTACGTTAATGAACAATAAATCCAATTTTTTTAGTGGGTTAGTTTTCAGTTGTTAGTTTTTTTAAAATTAGGTTTATTTTACGTTAATGGACATGTAATAAAATAAAAACAAAACATCGAGGAAGGGACAAGAAATGAAGTGGAATGACCCTTGCTATGTTTACACGCAATAAAACCTACAGGAAATAAGATAGATAAGTCATGATGCTTGTACATGTCAGCAACACATGAAGTTTTATTTATAAGCAAAAAAATGTATGTTTAACTGCATACAAATAAAACCTCGTGTGTTGTTATTACATTTTCAACCAACATAACTTAGCTGAATTATTTCTTTTAGATTTTATTACGTTTCAAAGGTGTAAACATAATTCTTAAATACTCTTCTATTTTGTTGAATTAGTCAGTATGCTTTATTAAGATGTTTCATACGTTTATGCTTTTTTTCCTTCCTTATGTTTTATCCATCTTAGTGAAGATAAAACATGCTTTTTTATAATGAGTTCTTTTAAGTAAATGTTTAGTACCATAATTGCGGAAAATGTTTGTTAAGTGGGTGTTAGCGGACATTTTTTGTTTTCAATTAATCAAATATATCCTTAAACATACTTTTCCTCAATAAAAAATTTAAACTTATCCTTTACAACTTCTAAGTGAATGTTTTCATAACGACTAGTTTCGTTTTCATTTTTTAATAATCGTAGTAAAAATCGTATTTAGGAATTGTTTAATCGGGCTTTCACTTAATTTATAATGTAATATAAATTTTCAATAATGTTACATTTTAGAGCCAAATACGCAAATAAAAACAATATTTATATATTTTTTGTAATATTGAAATAACCTGATTTTTTTTTTCCCGTTTTTAATCGAAATTTTTCTAATTATTTGTAGATGTCTATAAAACATCTTATAATATACAATTTTAACTTAGAAACTAATATAAAAATGATTGTATAAAAATTAACATAGCTAAATTTAACTTTAAAAATTTAAAAGTCAGTATTAAGAACAAGTTTCAAAGCATTATAATTGGCTTAAATAGGGGATAGAAAATATAGAAACTTAAATACAACTTTTTAAAATTATATTTGAGCGCCAGAAAACCTTTATTCCCTTTATCTGACTGGATAATTGTTTTTCCTGTTTAATATGGAAAATTCGCATTTATGATGAAACTCAATTACAATTCTGGCTTTTACATAAGTAACTGTATTTTTTTCCTTGTTCCTCTTGATTAAAATTGATATTGTATTTTAATTGATGGTATTTGGAGAAATGTATTTCATTATTCTTTTATTCAATTTGATCCATCCAAAGTACTAAAAATTAAATTTCGTTGAAAGTCAAAGCTGTCAATTTGGTTAATTGTGTTCGACTTCTAATATTTTAATTATTTTTAACACTTCTTTTTATTTGTCGGCAATCTTTTTATGTCTAATTTTTTTTTTACTATTTAACGTTAAACAAAATGACTCCTGGATAATTTATGTTATAAATATGTTGCATATAACACAAGCGAAATTGCGATTAATTTTTATGTATTAATGTAATTTTATGCGTTATGTAAGAAAATATCAACCCCCTTTTTTTTATCAGAAATAATACTTCGGAAAAATCGGTTTTTCTTTTTTTAAATGAAAAAGAAATAAATTATAATCATTGTTTCAAATTCGAACAATATTTTATTATAAATAGATATGACAATGCAGATTGATAAATTATATGCTATATATGCCATCTTAATTTAAACTTTAATTTTTTTTAAAAATAAAAGCCAATGGTCTTGAACTGTTTCTATTAGAATAATAATCTACTTCTTACAATATTTTTTGGACACTTAATATCCTCGACACCTGTTTGCGAGAACCAGATAATTACTTTCCTAAACGTTTCCTGTTCAGGTGACGTCTAGAAATTTCTTATCACAACAAATTACTTAATATAACAGCAAACATTAACCTTTGTATTTGATCAGGTTCAATATCAATGCACAAGTTCATTGAAACCTTTAAGGAACACTTGATTCGAAATACTCGATTGAATTACGAAAACAACATTATTGAAGCCTTCTTAAACGATATTTTCAGTTCTCAATTCAATTTTGGGCCAGTTGATGGCCTAGCGGTAGAGTATTCGAGTAAAAATCGGTGGATTGGGGGTTCGAATATCGTTTGTGACAGTGCTGAAACGCCGTGATAGGAGGGTGGGACTGGCGAATGATAAATTTATCGGGCTGAATTGTCCTCGTAGGATGCCAGTTTGTGCGTGGGATGCCAGTTTAGAAGAATAATTTGAGGCATATATATGCAAATTAGGTTTTAGATACGTAGAACACAACAGAACGTAATGCTTTATTTTATGATTATTTTATTATAACGTATGATTTTATTTGAAAAACTTATTTGGAAAACTAGTAGGAAAAATGAAATAACTCAAAGCGTCGTGTAAAAGCAAATTTCTTCTGGAGTGAAAAGAAACTAAAATGGAAACTGAAATAGTAACTGAAAGAGACAGTTTAAAATGGTTTTTTGGATTAACTCAAATTATTTGTAAAGGAAGTTAGGGCACTTAGCAAAATTAGTTTTTGAATCGTCGGAAAAAATATTTTTGTTTATGTATAAAGCTGGTAATTGACGAATTTTTCCATATTTTTGTAAATGTATTTTTATGTTTAATTGAGTTTTTGTTAGTAGTGGATATGTTATGTGAACGATAATACAGGCTTTGGACATATAGATTCAGGTTTAAGTTTTTTTATTACTAAAGAGTTTAAGTTAATTTACAGATTTTTGTGCAGTGATTACTTAAACAACATAAACTTAAAAAGCACAAAGTAACAATAATTACATTTTAACAAGGAACGTAGAACAAGTACCTCACAAATCAAGGTACAATTTATCTTCAATTTTTACCTATTCACAAAGGAGAGATAGAGATACTATTCATTATTTAATTTATTTTAGTGCTGAAATAAAATTAATTTTAACATTCCATAAAAACCTAAAAAATATAGTTTAAAATATTAAACTTTATACTCATAGAAAAATAGTGACTAACGTGAAAACCTAGAAAAATAAAGCGACCAGCTCTTAACTACTTATTATATTTTTTATATAAGGATATAATTTTTCTATTTTATTGGGAAATATTTTAATCAATCTTGTGAATGTTATATAAATAATATAAATTGCTTATATATAAATAAAGATTTTTTAAAAATAAATAAATAAATGAAGTTGCGAATTTTAATTTGAAAGATTCTTTTTCTCAGTTAAAAGGATATACAGTTCTTTGTTTTTCTTTATTCTCTTAATTTATCAAGGGAAAAATAGTAACCCTTTAAATGTTCTTTCCTTATTGATCTTGTTAATAATATTATTGTTATTTTAAACATAAGAACAAGGCAATAATCCTTTTAAGGATATTTGTTCTTAAATTCCCGGAAAGAGCGTTAACTATTTATAACCATTTTAGTAATCATGTTTTTCAATTTTGCTATGTTTTTCAGAATTTGAGACACAATAATACCCATCATGATGGTGTAGAAGTTTCTTCTTCAATTAACCATTTATTTAATTAAATACGTTGTAGAAAATATAACAATACATTAGCTCTCTGTTTATGAACTACTAGTTCATCACTTAAGTGGATGAAAGTACCCGGATACATTGCCTATCGCTTTGTTTACAGCTGTCACAGTTATTCTTGCTCACTTTTGCAATTTCGACAGAAAAGCATTCAAGAAAAAATTACATTTAAATGAACTTACTTTCAATTGTTTGTTCATATTGTTTGATTTATTAAAATACATTCAAACGTATTACAATTGTATACGTTGAAAGTTTCAAGATGGAACAGAATATGGTTTAGTAACTTCTAATAAATTAGTAACTTATACATAAAGATTGTTATTAGAAAATGTAAATATTTTAAAGATTGTAAGTCGATTGCAGGAAAAAATATATTTAAGCTTTTTATAGCTGCTTTCAAATTAAAAAAAAATATTTTTGGATACATTGTTATAACTTTAAATTTCCGATAAAGTTAAGGCACTGAGCTTAAAAATCACTGGAGTGATTACTAAGCGTAGACGACCACGTTCACCCTTTTGAGCCTGTACGGCAATAAATTGTCCTTTCGCATTGAGCTAAATAAGAACCGGAGAGTAGATTAAGCGTGCAAACACATAAAGTGTCGTACAGCCTTCGGAATTGTATTCACCCGCGCGCCACGGTAAAGTACATTATCGTCCAATAGGAGTTCTCACTCCAGCGTTCATATTATTTTAGCTCAGTGAGTTGAGGTGACCATTTAAATTATTATAATATCAACAGATGGCAGCACCAAAATGTAGATTAATTTTTTAACGCTTTTTCACAAACATCCAACAAAGTTAAGGTACATAGACGATAAAAACTTGCGCGAGCTTCTCAATGATTTGAGAATACAAACCACGAATAATGCCTTAGTTGTTTGGGACATCCAATTTTTAATTGCCGTCAGTTTCATGTCGGTCAGTTTCTTGGAGAGTTCACTACTAAAAATATCGTTTTATGTAAAGTTATCTCGTCTTTCAAATAATGTAATAATATTATAAGAATCTAACTCCCAAACCTTTAATCATCAGAAACTAACCACAAGACATTTATCAGATTTAGCGTTTTTTTTTAGAAAAAATTCTAGAAAATCTATAGGAAAGGGACTCCCAATGGATTTTCTTCTACCATTAAAAATTCTAAATAGGTATACATATAATAAACAATTATATCCGACACATCTAAAATACTGCTCAAGTGGGGAGGGTTCCGTACTAGTATTGACCAATTGAATTGAAATGCATTAAAATTAAAAATATACAGTCATTCTATTTACTGTGCTGAAAACTTTTATATATCAACACTAATTGGAAATTGGAAATTCATTTGCGGGGTTCTTTATTGCAACACTGATTTCAGAATATATTTACAAAATTAAAATAGTTAATAATAATTATAATTTTTCCGTATTAGGTCACAATAGTTTTTTTTTTTTTCAAATAGTTTTTTTATAGCAATATACAATTTGTATATATATATTTTTTGTAAATGTGTGTTTCTGTATCTTCTAAAACCCTTTAACTCTTTGAAGTACCGGTATCCTTATAGATGTAATGACTATTTCTCACAAAATATTTTGAATATTAATTTAGTTATTATTTGATGTTTGACTAGAAATTGTATAATTTGAATGAAAAGATAGCATAAGATTTGATTTTTAGATAGTTATAATTTTTGTTTTAAAAATTCAAGATTTCACATCCTTTTGTATTCTTGGTCTGAAATAAATTACTAACTATAAAATAATCTTTTTTAAATAGAAAGGAAAACCTACTGTAATAAAAAAACGCTAAAAAGTAAAAAATAATTTTTAATTGTACAAACAAGTTTAATATTTTGAATTACAACTTTTTGAAGTTGGTGCCAATTTAAAAAAAGCATACCTAAATTTTGACGCCTATTTAAAAAATAGTTGAAATAAGTATAAAATAAATATTAAATAACTCAATTTCTCAAATTCTTCATAAAATTAAAAATTATTTTTTACTTTCAGAATTTTTTTTCTTAAAGTCAGTTTTCCTTTTTTTAAAAAGATTATTTTATTTGTCAATTTTTAGTTTTTAATTGAGCAGAGGGCTTTACCCTGTGTTATTATTCACCAAGAAACTCAAGTTTTTGCTCCTATTTTTCTACGTCTCGGATGAAGTTTATAAATGAAGGGAAAACAAAACTATATTGTCTCAAAAATGCATATTGTAAATCAATCCTTATCCATGTTATCCTTATTACTATTATCTCATCCTTATTACTAAATGCCAGATGAATTAAATGTCATTGTTGTACAATCTGAATTCAATAATGAAAATATTTTGAAATCGGGGAATTGTTAAGTATTGTTTGTAATCGGGGAATTGTAAAACTCCTTTTAATCGATAATTCCCGATATATAACAGCCGGATAACCGATTAAAAAAATCAAAAAAATGGATTTTTCTCTAATTAACAAACAAATAATTTACGAAATCGGACACTCTTTTTTTCCAAATTGTCCGCTAAATTGAGAATTCCGGATAGTTAAATGCCGGCCAACCGGATATTTTGTTCAAAAGATGTCCAAGTAAGACATCCCCTATCTAAAAAAATAAAAAGAAAGAATTTTCCGAATATCTGAATTAGAATAAAAATCTTACGCAGGCATACATAAAATAAAAATACAAAACAGTCGAATTGATAACCTCTCTCCTATTGGTGCTCTTTGGAGGTTTTGATTGTCGCTTTTCAGTCGGTTAAAAATGTTCATTAATACTCCGCTGAAGAGCTTGTATTTCACGAGCTTTGTATTGAGTTTTGTGATCAACATCCGCGACTCTTATTACAAAAAAAAATAAATTTAAATATAATTCCTCGATTTTTCGTTTGTTATGGAAACACTTTAAGTGTAAATATGAAGTGTAAAATTAAGTGTAAGTTATATATTCTTTCACCAAACGATAATTTATCTTCCAACCATATTACTTTTACCCCTGCACTTTTAAAAATAGGTTCTCAAAAATAAGTCAAATGTACTCATTTTTGATTACATTAGATGCTTATCCGAAATCATAAGTTTTATTTTTGAAAAAGACGTGGACTCAAAAATGAATACAATGAGTAAAAAAGGGATGTTGTTTGCTCTGGTCACAAAAGCGTTGTCAATAGAGTTTGTTAATCTTTTATGTACGGAACGCTACAAGTCATGGCCGAAAATAATGGCAAGTAAGATCAATAAGGTGCTATCAGTCAGTTTCTTTTTAACATAACAGAGCGAAAATAAGCTGAAACTTTCTTCTGAACTGATATTGTCCTCAAAATCCGATTACTATTATCACTGAAAATTATTGGACTTTTCCTTAAATTATAAAAAATACATATAAACAAATTCTATAGTTTTTTCCTATTTTTTAATTAAAATATCAAATGATACTTTGATGTTAAAAAACTCTTTCAAGTACAAATTGGTTTTACGATGTGTTATCAAAATTAGTTCATTAGTTCATCAGATTAGTGGTACCAAACCCAGTCTCTCTTACTGAGCTAAAATAAGAACTGGAGAGAAGATTAAGCATGCATCCTTTTGATAAACATCTTTTTACTTTACATCCTTTAGAGAAAAGGTAGAATAATTTGATAATTTCGCATGTTGTTTGGTATAGGATGAAGTGCCAAGTATTCTTGTTTTAAAACCACATTTCTGGTTTTAAATAAAAATCATTAAATGTTTCACATTTAATGTTTTGCCATGCTTGCCTTTTTGCTTACAACAAGAGAAAAAATTAATTAATCAAATATCCAAGACTGACGCAACATGACTAACGGTGTAAAAGCCAAGGTAAAATATTTTTTTTCTACTTTGTCTTATGAACAGTATTCATCCGCGCGCTACCGTGAAGTACATTCCCCCCAATGGGAGTCCTCCCATCAGTTCTTATTTTAGCCCAAATTAATAAAATAATTAGAAAACTATAGGTCATTGAACTAATAACATGCAATTTTACTTCAATAATTAGACCTGTCGCAGCATCGCTATCGAGCAGGAAAAAGGAGGTCGTGCAGGCACGCCTTCGCATTGGTCAAATTAGAAGAACTCATGTGCATCTTCGGCTGGCAGAAGATAAACCCACCTGTGACAAGTGCGATGTTCAATTAACCGTTAAGCATACTTTAATAGACTTCCCAGCCTTTGCACTGAGTAGACTTATAAATTTCAACAATTTAAACCCTACTATTCAACAAATTTTGTCCTGCTCTCTTAAAATCGTCCATTATTTTCTCTTTTAACTGAAATTGGTTTATATTCTTAGATTTAATTAATTTTTAAGTAATCGTTTTAAGTTGAAATCATTTTATATTTATTAACCTTGTGTACGGCGGCACCTAAGTGTTTGGCGCAACATAGCCTTGTCGAAAATTCATACCATGCGGTATGAATTCTCGAACCACCAAGAAACTCGAGTGTGTTTTACACGTTCGTGTAGAAGGGGCCTTAGCAGATCTTGCGCCACTAAACCCAAACAACAATTGTTAACCCAACCAAACATTGAACATCTGTCCCCGTCAGTGCGTTAAACTATGGAAATAAATACACTCGTGCCATCAAATTTATGGTGCGTATTTTTTATTTTTGTTTGAATGATTTGATGTAGAAATTGAGGAAAAGTATCAGCAGAAGGATCACAAATATGTACATCGACACTTCCAGAAAAGCGATTTCTTCACATCCGGTAAGAAATGCCCACGTCATGTAAATGAAAATGACGATGAATTGAACCTGAAACACAAAAATGGGCTTAAAATAACAAACCACGAATATACAACGTAAAGATATTTATTTAAACTCAAATTTCATGTAATAAGAAACTCTAGACAAAATGAGGTATGATGTCGATTGGACAAGTAATATATATATACATATATATATAATATTTATTAATCTACTATTTCACTATTCTGATATTTAGCCTACTATTTATGAGTCTACTATTTATTTACTATTATTTAGCCTTGTATTTATTAGTCTACTATTTGACGATTTTGCTATTTTGCCTATTATTTATCAGTCTGCTATTTTACTATTTTGCTATTTAGCATACTATTTTGATTAGTCTACTATTTGATTATTCTGCTATTTAGCCTACTATTTGATATTTCTGCTATTTAGTCTACTATTTGATATTTCTGCTATTTAGCCTACTATTTATTTACTATTATTTGGCCTTATATTTATTAGTCTGCTATTTGACTATTTTGCTATTTATCCTACTATTTTTATTAGTTTACTATTTGACTATTCTGCTTTTTACCCTACTATTTATTTTCTACTATTTGTTTATTATTTAGCCTAGTATGTATTAGTCTACGATGATTTTGATATTTAACCTACTATTTGCATTTGGGTCAGGTATCGCTTCCACCACAGGTATCTCTGCATCCCTGGGCCGAATGCAGCGAGGAAGTAGTAGAAGTACATGATGACGTGAATGAAGGTGTTGATGGCGACCCCGACCAGTATGGAGAAACCTAAAATAAAATTACACACATAACATCAAAGCCAAATAAAGCAAACTGAAAGCATGTTTTATTTGAACTATTTAGTTAGTCTTTTCGCCCCAAAACAAGTTAAAGTTAGAATTCCGTAGCACTCCGCAATGGTGTCTAAAACATTATTTATAAGCACTCTTCGAAATAACACTCTTATTTTTTAGATTACCGCTATCGTCAAGGCTACTTTCGTCATATTCGACATAGTTTCGTCCTTAAATCACGAAACTTTTGACGAAACAAGAATTCTCAAATATTTAATCTCATAATTGATTCTTATACTTACTTATTATATTCTTATTATTCTTATACTTATAATGACTTATATTTGACGAAATAAATTTCGTTTAAAAAACGACAAAATGAGTTTTTTCAGTTCGACGAAATATTTAATCGAAGCATATACCAGGCGTCTGTTTTGTCTGTTTCGTCAAAAATGACGAAAGAATCGTCAAATATGAGAGTGCATTTTTAAGTGTGCGTGTACTTTATTTTAACACAGAATGTAAAAATATATAAAAAAAATCCTTACTAACAAAGAATTCTAAAAATGTCAAATTTTCATATAATGTGGAGTGAAATAAGGTTAAAATATAACTGCGTGAATTATAACGTCTAATGTTCAATAGAACATGCGTAACTGTCAGTTTCATCAAAACTTAATAAATAGAAAATTTATTTGTTCCGGTATTAAAAATTATATTGTACCGCAATTTGACAATAATCCTAAACCGTATGATTTTTTTAACTAAACAAATCATAACTTTTTTTTTACCTTCAAAATATTTGTATGTATATTTACATTTATCAACATCATGTTTAGTACATTAATGCAAAAAATTTGAACATAAATTAATTTTAGGCATTGAAGTTTATATTGTATTCAACTTTCTAGTGCTGATTATAGAGATACGATCCGACGTGTCTTTACTGTGTTCTAACAACTTTTAAAAAAGATTTAGGTACTAATATATATTTACGTACTTAATATATTTCATTAATTAAAAAACGTACTTATTTTGTAAATAAATTTATTAATTAAAAGAAGTCTACAGTTTTTTTTTTAAATTTAATGTCTTATTAAAGCAACAATATCTAATTCGTTTATGGGTAACTGCTGTAAAAAAAACAAAGCAAATATATGCAAAAGTAAAAATAAGAATATTTTGTTTCCTTTATAAGACATAAACTTTGATTTTTAATATATAATTTTAAATTTAAAAGGATGGAACGGACAATGTCAATTCAATTGTACTCATTTGTAAAATAAGCTATATTCAAGAATTAAACTAAATGGGGAAAATGAAAAATAAATTTTCCCTTATTCTTATCGTTTCTTATTAACATAAATTTTTATTTATTTTTTTATTGATTGGCATATAAATATGGCTGATGTTGCTTATTGGACAATAAAAAGGTGATAATGAACAAATTTGGAGAAAAAAATCCTAACCAAATTATATGTAAATTTAAAATATCATTTAATTTAACAATTATTTTAGAAAATAAGTTTTATTTCTTCTTTATTTTTAAAAAAATTATTAATTTTTCATTTATGATTGTTAACTGTCAACAGTTTTTCTTGATTACCGATAAAAAATAAGTTAACTTAGTCATTTACTCATATATTATGAACGGATCTCAATAAGGAAATTCGTATTATTAACCCCTTAATTTGGAATTTTGAAATATTTGCGATAAAAAATTTCCATTAAAATCTAATGATCTGTGGTAATAAAAATAATTAACGTAACATTTTAGAAAATTTAAATAAAAATTTAAAAAGTAAATATTAAAAAAAATTGTTAATCTTTTAAAATTTTGCTTTTAATTTATTAATTATTTATTCAAAATACACTGCAAAAATTAAGAAAAACTATTTATTAAAATTTATACAATAATTTATCCAAAATTTATACAATCTTTTCGCTCCGCCGACAAGCTTGCAAAACATTAACAGTATCTCAGCGTTGCCAGACTCTAAACTAAAAAACTTTTATAAAAGACTATACTACAGAAAGTAGAGAACCAGTATAAAAAGTAGAAAAGTACTTTAAGCCGTTGTAAAGTGTAGAGGTCGTAAGTTGATGTCCGTTATACCGGACACCAGGTCTGAAGGAGTTATGGTGGTCACTTTATATATACCCGATACAACTGCTCGGGCTTGAGTAATATTTTAGCCTGGCTTGAGAAATATTTCAGCCTGGCTTGAGTAATATTTTAGCCTGGTTTGAGTAATATTTTAGCCTGGCTTGAATAACACTTTAGCTCAACCGTATCTTGCAAAAGGTCCTGGGTTAAAATCCCGGTACACCGCAAATTACTACATTGGTGACCTCGGACGATGAACGCAAACTTCTGAATCATGGCGCCATCTACATGCAATCGCCCCAACTTCACTTGCGATTCATCGCAAGCATTATTCGTATGTATGTCTGACTCGCTGAGATAGCGGGTATTGTCACGGTTACTTCATATACCCGATACAACTGCTCGGGCTTGAGTATTACTTTACCCAAGCGGTAGAGCATCGGCGGATAATGCAAAAGGTCCTGGATTCAAACCCGGTAGACCACACTGATTGCTTTAGTTTTTTTTGTAAAAACACGAACTTCCTTAAATACATGTACTTGTGATGAAAGCAGATAGTATCCAGAGCTTCAGCATTGGCATCTTTTCTTTAAATTAGAATGTTATTATTTGGCTCCAAAGTTTTGGCAGTTGCATGGAGATGGCGCCACGATTCAGAAAGTTGTGTTCGTCGTCCGAGCTCACCAATACACCAATTGAGTAAAGAGAAGGATCTTACCGATTCGCAAGGAACTAATACCAAGATGAAACAAAAGCACCATGGCAGCATGGTGAAAGACGTGGAGAAATGTGATTTGACTGTTCTTCTTCCTTAGAACGAAGAAAACCTGTACAACACAAACAATACATTTAATTAAATAATACAGATATTTACAATCCTACACCATACTGCACTACTTTATATTAGTGTGTTCACCTTAAGAAGTTTTCGCGGGGAAAAAAGACTGTTTAAACTGTTTTTTTTATTTATTCAATTTGCGAAACTTCCAACTGGAAATACGGGAACTTACAAGCAAAATATCGAAGTTGTATAATTGTTTTTTCTTTAAGAGAGTTTAATTAATATTCCCTATATATTCGATTGTTTAAAAAGGAAGTTTCAACTATTTTGGTAGAGAAGGCGGGTAAATTAAGTATTTATTGCCCAATGTGCGTACGTCATTTGCCGTACTTGTGTGTACGATCTGAGGCAAGGGAAAATATTGTCAAGCGGAAATTGTACAAAGAAGTACAACAAAAAGTACTTACGTACTTTTGGCACTAAAGCCTCTAAATATTTCCCCAATGTTTTGTAGATTTGACAAATGCTTTAATGTAGAGTGTTTGTCATGATTTTAACCTTCTGACGGAGTCGTCCGAATTAAGTCTTCCAATACACATAAACTTAAAATTCTCAAAAATACCCGATGGTGCAATATTTTACAAATCTAAAGCATTGGGGTATTTCTTGGAAGCAATGTATATTAAAATAATAAAAAATATACATATATAACATGCAAGCATTGGAAATATAAAGTAAACTTTTTTAAATAAAAAACAATTTACAAATTTGCCCATCTTTCAAAGTCTATTCTACACGGACGAGCTTTTGAAGATAGTTCTGTGATTGGAGCATACAAACCACGTGGTTTGTGTCGTAAAGTTAGGCGAAATAAAAATGTGGAAATTAAATAGTTAGCCAGTTGTTTTTAATATATTGGTCACAAATTGTTGAGCGGTGGTCATAATTTGGATTTATCGCATATAGTTGTTACAGCATAATTAAACAATATTTCTGCTCAACTACACAGCAAAAATTCAGAAAAAATCCTTCATGAAAATTGCGAAATTAAAAAAGAAAAATTTAAAGAAGTTGAAAAACGATAGAAGAAAAGAAGGATATTGTTTAGATATATCTTTCTCTATTTGTAAATTGTATAGATATTTCTATTGCTACGATACAGACCATATAAAAAAAATGACAATTTTAGTAAAAATCGAACGTTAATGAAAAATTGAAATTAAAATAATGACACTAATTAACGTTCAATTACCATGACTACTTACCGTGTCTAATAAATCGCTGACTTTGATTAAAAATATATACCAAATCACTACCGCAGCATCCTAAAAAATAATCAACATGTAAAGAAATTTAAAATTAAAATAACATTTTTAGAAAAAAAACCAGCTGGATGCATTTATTTAAAAATAATTTAAACAAATTATTGTTCATTATTGTTCTTAAAGTCATTCTTAGTTGGTCAATAACACGCTTTTCTTTCAAACTCAGTACAACATTTGTAAGAAAACACACAACTTTCTATTAACATCCATCAAAATTTACGCAACAATAAGTAACATAGTCACTTTTCATTTAACTCACGATCTTTCTGATATTCATTATTGAGATGGTTGGTAAAAAGCAAAATCACAGGAAATGTTTAGATGTTTTAATCGCCAGATTCTTATCACGATTAGAAAGTGCAGGTTTTGTTTCTGAGCGTTTTCGGTTTAAATTGATTTATCGGCTTCATTTTTTGGGACGTTTTAAACTTTTAAAGAAAAGAAAAATTAAATAAAGTAAACTGACGCATTTAAAACTTTTTTTAATTGATAAAATATCGATTTAAAAAAATATGTTTTTTTTTTAATTTTTGCGTGGTCATCGTCGAATCTACGGATGACTGGACCCTTCGCCACTGTTTAGTTACCAGAATAACAATTTTACACAGCAACTACTCGTGGCTATCGTGTTAAAATTGATATTTCTGTTTTTGTTTTATAAGTGAGGAATATGTGAAGAATTCGCGGTAAATTCCAAAAGATAATATAATTCTAAAATAAATATTTATATAATATTTCTTCTTATTTTGAACCATTAACAATTTTTCAGTAGATTTTACGTATACGATTCGCTATATTTATTTAAAAACGTCTTGTCAAGGCAATTTTGAAAAAAAAATAAAAAATAAGGACGTTTTCAATAATACCCAAACAACCAAGCCCAAAAACTGACGCCCTACACTAGTTTTTGATATGCTAATTTAAAAGCTTATATTATTTGAATATATTTTTAAAACCAATATTTCTCGAAATTATGATAGGTTATTTTTATGACAGAATTGCGTATGTGTAATTTTGTTTTTAATTACTGTGAAAATATAAAGCGAATGTAAATATCAAAAAGTAAATTCATTTATGATTTCATTGCACATGTCCGCCAATACGTTACTGCGCCGATTTAGTGAAACGTTAAATCAATATATATATATATATATATATATATATATATATATATATACCCCAGGTAGACAGATTGGGTACAGACGGTGTAACATATACATATATATATACCCCAGGTAGACAGATTGGGTACAGACGGTGTAACATATACATATATATATACCCCAGGTAGACAGATTGGGTACAGACGGTGTAACATATACATATATATATATAAGAGAAAAGTTGCCTTGGCTGTGGGGTAATTCCAAAAAGTGTTAGGGGGGGAGGGCTTGGAATTATGCCTTAAACATGTTTGTGTTAAATTTGCTTAATATTTATTTCCCGGAAATAAGGATCTGTCCTCATTTTGTAGTTTGTATGTTTTTCCAAACTCCATTTATTTTGTAAATCGTATAATTTTTTGTGATAAATCGAAGACATAGTAATTGTTTAGTACATGATAATTAATTATTATTCGATAAATTCCAAATATGTTTTCATATTCATATCGAATTATTGTCTGAAAGTTGTTAAAAATGCGTGATACGTAACGTAGGTATACATTACACCTCCGTTAGGCCTCTTTTACATTTAACGACACGACACCGATAAATCGTGAACGATCGCGAAGGGACGACACAACGTTTTATCGTATCGTCTGATGGTCAGTTTTTCATTGCACCGATATCGTTCGCCGAAAACGAGAATTTTTACATTCAGTGCGTGTTCGTCTGTTGCCGAGAGAACATCTATTCTCGATATGTCGCATCGCAACAAATATGATAACAAACTGCGATTCTTGTATTTGCTGTATTTAAGAAGAAAGAAAAGATCAATAACAAAACGCTTCTGGGTGCATGATATCATCAAAGCAAGACATGTTGAAGGAGATTTTTATGTTTTATTTGAACGTCTACAAAGAGCTAGAGCTAACCACTAGAGCTGCACAGTGGGCTATTGGCGACGGTTTGACTAAATATTGCCTCCCATTACTTTTCTCGAACAATCTTGTTCTTGTAAAATTCATCTCCCTTATCCTAAATGCAGGTCTTTACTTCCACTAATTCACACAAGTTCACCACATCGAACTTAAAAGCTATTTTGATAATATAAATAAAAAATACACAGTAGACTATAGCAGGCGGCAACAAGTTTTTCGGAAACAAACTCAAAATGTCGTCACGATGAAGTAGGGAAGGCGCGTGCCCACGATAAAACGTTCCGATAAATTGTATCGTCTGATCGGCAACGACAACATCGTTATCGTATCGGCTAGTGAAAAAGCGCCCGACTTCGTATGTGTATTTTGCGTACCCCGATATCGTGCCACTGAAATCGTATACGATTTATCGGTGTCGTGTCGTTAAATGTAAAAGCGGCCTTACTACAAGAAATCATGAAATAAAAACGAATATTGAAGTGTTATGAAGTAATTATATCAGACTAATAATTTTGTAAAATATGATACCAAAATATATTTATTGTATAATATTTATATGAGTAAAATTACTTATTACCTGAATAAGTAATAGGTTCTAAATATTGACATTTATACCTCTTTCTAAATGACCTCTTAAAGAACAAAATCTATTATTGAAGACTTTAAAATATAAAAATATGTTTATACTCTTTCTCTTACGTACTACTTCTTATATATTTAAAAAAAATTACGGAATATTTGGGAAAATGTCATAAATATAAAATCTTTAATTTTTTTTGTAAAAGTATTATATAAATAACAAATTTCAATACTCACCCTAAGATACAATGGGTAATTGGGACGTTTGTGTATCACACATCGCTCATTCCACAAGTTAAAACCATAGGTGATTAACTGAAAAATTTGATAATAATAAATCAAACCAACAAGTCGACAAAATAAGTCATATCAAAAATTACTTTCTTTAAATTTGCCTCTTAAGGGAAAGATTCTCAACTTTTTTTTTCTCACGTACCCCTTGATAAAACTTTTGATTTAATGAGTACCCCCTTCTTTCATAGCCCTTCTCACCCAACCCTCTATGCAAATAAAGTTTGTTTTTATTAGGCAGTAACGTTCTGAGGTTAGTTGGCAAATTATTCAAACGGCTCAAATTGATGACTTAAGGCTTATAATTTAGAATTTACTTATTATATTTGTTTTTTAAATTAGGTTTTTTTTTTCGCCATTATTATTATTTTTTTGCGCATACTCCCAACTGGATCGCCAAATACCCCTGGGGATGCACCCGCAGGGGTACGTGTACCCCAAGTTGGGAATCGCTGATTTAAGAGCACCTTGGAAAACATCAGCAGAGAGTATGAAAAATGCTTATTAGGTTAATAACAAAAAAAACTATAAAATTAAAATTTTTATTCCGTACAAAAAGGTACACACCTATAGCAGATGGGAAGTATTTATATGACAGGCAGAAAATGTGAACTTGAGTAGGCTGAAATACTTCGAAATTAAAACAATCAGTATGTACATTTTGATTTCCTGCATCATTATTGATTTCAATATTGAACATTTTGGTTTATTTATATTAATTGCAACATTTCATTTTGATTTCCCACGCTATTAATGCTTTTTTTTTTGTTCTTTGAGTGCAGCGATAACACAGTGGCACGGAAATGGAGGGTTTCGAGTCCGATTCACGATAAGGCAAACCGAAGATTCATCGTGTAGAGGAAGCTGGAATACGTTTAATTTGTCGTGGCTGAAATATTAGTCATGGTATGGAAATTTGGAGTATTAAGTATTTCCTAAAAAACTTTAGAAAAGTAAAAAGACACTAAGCACCTTCCCCTCTTTAAAAAATCTTCGAAAATGTGGCTAAAAAAGTTGCGATATAAAAAACGAACAAGCCAATTGCACTAGGGGCTCAACCTTGTACACCCACTCGCTAGCCTTCTCCCGGAAAAAAGTTGCGCTTCCTTTTCTTAGCACGATTAAAAATGTATGTGTGTATAAAATTTTAATCGACATAAGAAAAGAAAGCGCAGCTTTTTTCCGAGAGAAAGCTAGCGAGTGGGTGTGCAGGATTGAGCCCCAAGTGCAATTGGCTTGTTTGTTTTTTATATCAGAATTTTTTTAGACACATTTTCGAAGATTTTTTAGGGGAGAGGGTGTTTAGCGTTTTTTTACTTTTCTCAAGATTTTTTTGGTGGATATCAGTTCTTTTTTTCAACCCACCTGTTGGAGAATGTCAAACCAATCACCATTTAAACTTTTTAAAAATTACTATTCGTTTTTCCATGTTTCCAGTTTAATCCGATAGTTCAAAGAATAATTAATCACACATGCTGTATTAAAAATTAGGATCGAATTAACACGATCGTTCTACGAGATACCTCGTAGTTATTTTATACTTAAAGCAGTAACCCCCTCTCCCTCGCTTTGTGGATTTGACGTCACTCAAGCAATGGTTGCTAGTTACCGTTTTTCTTTTTCCTGTGAAAAGTGAAGGACAAAGAGAGAAAATATTCAATAATGTTAATTATTTGAAATGCTTCTATTTTCATTAATAATTGTCCAAGTGAAATGAATTTTTTGCATTGAATATAGGGAATTTTTATCTTTCAGACGCTATACTTTTTATTTTGTAGAGCGTATTATTTACCGATAATTTTAAATTTTATTAAGCAGTTATAAAACATAATTTGCTTTGGTGACCGGACAGTGGAAGGATTTGGGTATTAATTGCCTGATGACAAGAATTTGGCTTGTAGGATGTAATTATTTTTTTAGCTAATAAAACTTATAAATAAATTATATTATAAACTAAAAGTAACAAAAGGGCATAGTAGTGCCAAAACGCTATCATATAAGCTATTAATAAAAAGAATCGATTGAATAATGTAGTGTCTGGCTTGTATAACAAATTCGGGCTTCATAATTTGAAAAAGTGACAAATCGACTAACTTTACGCAAATTAAAGAACTCCTTATCTCCTTCGATTTTTAATAAAAAAAAAAATATTCTTGTAGTAAATTAAAGGTTGCACTGATACGATTCTAACAATACTAGTTTTTTTTTTTACGAAACGTAGTTCGGGTTCTGGAATATTTTTTACGGACGTGGCTTAATTTTATGAGTTGTGCAGAGTATATATTAAGCTCTAGTCCGGTCGGGTGTCCGTTTCTTGTTTTCTGCTGTGGCGAAGTGGCGTTATTTCTTCTTTATTGGCTTAGCGTTACGAACCCGACATGGTCGCTTGATTATCGATTGGTTAGTTAATTAACGTCGCCCTACAGAATGACACTACCTCGTAATCTCCCCGATCAGATTTAACATGCACCAGTCCCGATGAAAGTTTGGCTAGTTCAGACGACTTTTTGTTATTTCGTAGCGAATCTTGCAACGCTGCAATCGCAGGTTTTCTACATTTTATTCTTTTTTGTCAAGTCTCTCTCATAACCGTATTGGAATTTCTCGGATTGCTAGCTGACGAGCCAGGGCCATGCGTGCCTAAGTATTATCGAAGTCATAATACAAGGGTTCAAAATTACAATTCAGTTTTAAGGTCTTTCCTCAATCTCGGCATCAGATTGTGAATAGAACTCATTAATTACTTGAAACAAACAGGGATCTATTGACAACGCTAATCCGAAAAGAAACACCTGGTAGCACTGCTTCGAGTTTTTGAAATACGGTCAGATAACGTGGACTACACGTGGACCTGTCCACCCAAACTTCAACACCACTACCAACTTGAGTATGTTTCAGCTACGATATATTTAACGTAGACCATTTCCCGCTGAAACGGTGAGTCTTCGGTCGGCTGAATCGAGACACGAATTCGTGATCTTCTTATACAGAGCCCATTGCCGTGCCTATCAGGCTACAACAGAGAGGGGAAAGTCCAGAGAATTAAGTTAATCTCAATTAATATATGGTAAGAAATTACCTACCTTGCAGACTATGAGAGTGTTAGCTACCACTTGAAATAAGTTGTATGTAATAATTGTGTTCCTCAGGTCGAAGGGCTTGTAAGATTTCATGAGGGCAGGGCCGATCCATTTCACAAAGACGATGTATACGAGCACCAGTGAATAGGTGAGTTTGTAGTTTTTGATCAGAAGTTTGTTATTTATATCTAGTGTTCAACAAGAAAAAAAAACTAAGAAAGCAATTCATGTTATAAACATAATATAAATACTCATGTTAAAAGCATAATATAAATACTCATGTTAAAAGCATAATATAAATACTCATGTTAAAAGCATAATATAAATACTCATGCCATAAGAAAATATAAATACTCGCGTTATAAGAAAATTATAAATACTCATGATATAAGCAAAATATAAATAATCATATTAAAAGAATAATTTAAATACTCATTTTATAAGCAAAATATAAATAATCAAGCTATGAGCAAAACATAACTACTCATGTCAAAAGAATAATATAAATACTCATGTTAAAAGCATAACATAAATACTCATGTTAAAAGCATAATATAAATACTCATGCCATAAGGAAATATAAATACTCGTGTTATAAGCAAATTATAAATACTCATGTTATAAGCAAAATATAAATATTCATATTAAAAGAATAATTTAAATACTCATTTTATAAGCAAAATATAAATAATCCTGCTATAAGCAAAACATAACTACTCATGTTAAAAGCATAATATAAATACTCATGTTAAAAGCATAATATAAATACTCATGTTAAAAGCATAATATAAATACTCCTGTTAAAAACATAATATAAATACTCATGTTAAAAGCATAATATAAATACTCATACCATAAGGAAATATAAATACTCGTGTTATAAGCAAATTATAAATACTCATGTTAAGCAAAATATAAATACTCATGTTAAGCAAAATATAAATACTCATATTAAAAGAATAATTTAAATAATCATGTTATAAGCAAAATATAAATACTCATATTAAAAGAATAATTTAAATACTCATGTTATAAGCAAAATATAAATACTCATATTAAAAGAATAATTTAAATACTGATTTTATAAGCAATATATAAATAATCATGCTATAAGAAAAGCATAATATAAATAATCATGCTATAAGCAAAACATAACTACTCATGTTAAAAGCATAATATAAATACTCATGTTAAAAGCATAATATAAATACTCATGCCATAAGGAAATATAAATACTCATGTTATATGCAAATTATAAATACTCATGTTATAAGCATAATATAAATACTCATATTAAAAGAATAATTTAAATACTCATGTTATAAGCAAAATATAAATACTCATATTAAAAGAATAATTTAAATACTCATTTTATAAGCAAAATATAAATAATCATGTTATAAGGAAATTTTAAATACTCATGTTATAAGGCAAATATAAATACTTGACTATATTAACTCATTTTAGGTCTGAATTGTGTATCTTTTTACGTATATATTTGTTACATTTTATGTATTAAGACTTTATTCTATTTTATATTTAAAAAATGTTATGCACTAAGAAATATCTTAAAAAAAAGTATGGCAAATCTGTAACAACTAATTTTATACAAGAATTGCACATAACGTTATCCAAGTATCATTTCCAAAATCGTAGCTAAATCATTTTCACCTACGCCAATACACCATTGTGCATCTCTGGTGCGACGCCAATTAAAACAACCAACACAATTTTCAATTTAAATGTTTGTACTCAGTAAGCCTAGCTGAAGTCTCCTAAAAAAAATTCAAATTTAATCTACTGACTGTCAAGTGAAATACAATATTTTTTTTTCTTAAACTCATAATTAAAAAAAAAAAATTCCAATACTTAATTAATGTAACAAAAATAAAAATATCAATTACTAATTAAAGAATTTTTTAAAATCTGCACGTTTTCAAAACTTTCGCAAAAGCTACTGAGTCTTGAAAAACTAGTAAAAATATTCGTCTTTCACGTGGGGTTAGATAGGCGTAGTTATTCGAAAAATAAAATACCCTTTGCCAAAACATTGGGATTGGATTATTTCTGAATAACTACGTCCAAATAACATAACTCATGATAGAAGTAAATAAGGCTATACTTTAAATCTCTAAACTAAAAATAAATAATTACAGCAGTTTTCAAAATTTAAATTTTTTTCCTGGAAAAACTATGGATTTAAAAAAATATATATAAGGAATTGGATCATCATGGGATCGCTCTGTAATCTTAAAAAAAATTAAAATATGTTCACACAAAGATATTTGGTGGAACGTACAAAACAAAAAAGTTGTTATGATGATGGATGACCTTGGAGTTAGTAGCAACAGCTTGATTATCTCATTTAAGTTCAGGAGGTTTTTTTGCCTATCCTTTCCCCTTTCTATATTCTGGAATTTTCTGAATCGATTAACGATGTTTTTCTCAGCGACAATTTTTAATAATATGTTAAAATGCCGTTTCATATAAAACTGTTTTTTATTAATTAATCATTTGACAAAGCATCATAGAGTGATCAGTATTGCTTTAATATGTCTATTTAAGTACATGTCACATTCGATATTAGCTTTTGCTTTGTCAGAGCTCTTTCCAAATTTTCTTTCAGCATTCAATTTCGACTCTATACTTTGTGCCACGTTCCTTGGTCACTAGTAAAGCCTTCGAGCATGGATCCCTTGTAGTAAAGGAGTCATTATATCTCTAATATCAAAGTGAAGCCAATATGTATGGCCTCAGACACGTGGTTAATTACCTCATTCCATTAATAAATTTTCACTGTTACACATTTCCTAATTCATCAGCCAATCGCGAGTACTTTGTAATTCATAATTTTTAAGAGAGGGTACGTGATATGGGCCTTTCGCTCTGAGATGTGGGCTTCACGATTAAGACGTCATATTCTCTCTACTACATAAAAATGTTCGTTCTTTTGTCACATTTTGTTCACACAAATGCATGCTTACCTCAAAATCCTAGACTGGTTCATAAAATATGCAAAAACATTGAAATCCGATGACAAATATTAAATTGAAAAAATAGGCTTATTATTTTATACTTTCAATGTATTTTGATATCTCAATGTGAAAAAAATATAGTAACGCTGTACTACCTCGACAAAATCTTCTTAATCAAAAAAGACCTACATAGCGGGGCTCTAAATAAGTCACGGCAATGCTCGGAGCTACCTTCAAAATTGTTGTTGTAAATACTCATTACTACCAGTATTTACAACTTGAATTTTTGTTTCCGTATAATTTTATTGTTTCCGATCCAAACTGTGTGATTTTCAAAATTCCAGTCCCGCTTTTACGATAATCCATTAGGGTAATCCTTAGCAAACGCAAGTTTCGGAAATGTGATAAAAGCTAATTAACAATATATTTTTTTTAATAAATACATTGTTTAATAAATAATATTTATAGTGAACTTTATAGGTTTTATGAATTCAATCTACTATATAAATACACTCCGTTACGGTTTATTTTCTGTAGTTTGCACTATATATATTGCACACAAATGCTGAAACGCTTACCGTCTCCAAAGAAGAAATCATACACTTCGTCCTGAAATGCCATGTGGCTTTGAGGAAACACTGAAAAGGAAATAATCGTTATGAGATGTTAATTATACTTCCTACTTGAGTTCAATTGTACAAGTAGGCATGTGTTACTATATAAAAAAACATAATGTTTGCGTTACCTCCAAACTGTAAATTTATTACCCATTTTAAGTGATGGGAATTTCCGGAATGGCTCAAATGAGTCGCCCGATTTCAAAATGTGTCTTGGTCTTCTTTGGTGACCAATCCCATCACATTTTTAAAGCCTAAGTCCCCATTTTTCTATGCCTAAGTCCGGCCCTGGGGTAGTGTGTCTCACAGTACCCCAGGGCCGGACTTAGGCATAGTCTGTAGCCTAGGGGCCCGGCACTGCGCGCCAGAAGAAAAAAGAAGTTAACTTGCAGTCACATTATTTGGTTCGTGTATCAGAGAACACTCAGAACTTAGAACTAAAATTCCTGTTTTGGAGCATCTTGTTTATACGGTCGAGTTTGACCGTCCTCTGTGGTCGTGTCGTACCTACGGAGGTCGTACGACGTAGCTGCTTTCCCTGGTATGACATCACGACTTCAACCGATCTACTCATACTCCTCAGCGTTGTTTGTATTGACATGAATAATTGCGCATTTTCTTTTGATAATCTGCTGTTAGTGAGCTTTCTGCGCTAGTTCTTTGAGAAGTAGTAATCAGTATATAAAAGGTAGTTTTTCTTCGGAAATTTCTATAGATGATTATTGTAGCAGATTGGCATATTTTGTCGGTGGTATCAAAACTGCGGTTTTGCCCCGCGTAAATTTCATTACGCAACTACCGGGCGATTTCTAATTCTACGTACTGTAGAAAACGTGTTAATTTTTCTAATACTTCTCGTAGTTACAGATAGTTTAAAGTTGTTATTTGAAAATAGCATCTCGAAAAGCAAATTTACTTCGAAGTATGCTGAGGTGAGTCGTGGACGAAAATGTTGTGTTCACGGCTGTAAATCAAACTACACAAATGGAGATGAATACATACCACCTTTCCAGTTCCCGAGGGATGAAAGTCGGCGCAATTTATGGATTCTAAAACGCGTATGAACAACAAACTTTAACAGAAAAACAATACTTTCGTTACCATATACTCTATATTTCTTATATAATAATAGCAAGTATTGAGGAAATGAAGTTCTAGCTACATATTTGTCATACCTTCCGTTAAAAATTGAAGGAACTTGTGTCAAAACAATTTACTTGTATCACCCTTGCTCGAAAAGAGTCAATAAACTGTTGTTGTTTTTCCTTTAACAAAGTTGTTTTTCTCCCGTTAACTGAATACTGTTCGACATAAAAAAATCTCCTTTCCGCATTAAAAAAAGTCATTTTCATAAAAAGACACTTTTAAATAAAAAAAAGTCACTTTTAAACAAAAAAAAGTCACTTTTAAACATAAAAAGTCACCTTTAAACATAAAAAGTCACTTTTAAACATAAAAAATTACTTTTACACATAACAAGTAACTTTGCCACATAAAAAAGTTTTTCCACATAAAAATAGTAAAACTAAGTTTATTTGATAAAATTATCGTTTGAATTCTTCTAAATATATTTGTAAAATTCTAGAACTGTATCTACTTTTTTTAATGAGTTATTTTAGATTTTATGCTGGATAACAGGTATGTGTGTCAAAGAACGAACACTTTAAGGCCCATTCTACGCGAACGAGTAAAACTCGCTTATCGGTGATTGGAGAATTCATACCACATGGTATGAATTGTCAAATCACTGAGAAGCACGTTTTACTCGTTCGTGTAGAATGGCCTAAATCGTAACCTCAGTGTTTGTTTTTCTTTGATATTAAGTTTTTCGAAACCCGAAGGATTTTTTTTATTATTAATGGAGAAATATTTCAAATATGCGTTTATATTATAAGTTGGCATGTGAATGAGTTCTATGAGTAGCAATTACTAAAGTAAATAAATTGAATTTTAAGGAACGTTTTTGTGTTATTACGAATAACTATTTATATAATAAACAAATACGATTAGTATACAAAATTTTAATGCTAATTCTAATGGATTTTAGTTAAAAGGATCGGAGAAAAAAGTTTGGCGAAAAAATATAATTAATTAAAAAAAAAGCCTTAGCGTTTAAAAATATATTGCAAAAGTTTAAATTTTGAAGAAAAAAAATACAAACACTTATAGATTTTTTTATGTTTGTTATAGAATAATATAAATTTAAATAATATACTTTAATTTTTGATTAAAAAAAAGTTTAGCTCAGTTTAAAAAAAAAAAAATTGTACTGTCAAATATTTATATATGACATTAATTGAATGAGCAAATTAATAGGGTTGAATGGGCAACCCTATTCCTTTACCCATTCAATTCGTATGTAATTTCAAGTGAGAGACAAACGTTCAAAACGTGTTTTGTCCAAAACTTTAAAAAATTAGATTTTTTAAATCGTTGAATTTGCATTTAAGTTTTCTATTAAAATATATTTTATTCAAAGGAAATATATTTTGTATCACTTTAACGACCTTACAAAGATTAGAATCTGGATATCGTCTGCTTAGAATGAAAATCAGTTATAATTAAACTATAGATTTAGAATCCGAATCGGAATCTGCTGGGCGACGAACTCTAAAGTCAAGTATTCGGATCACTTCATGTTAAAACATTACACATTTTGAATTAAATCGTTTTTAATTCGTCGCCAAGAAGATTCGATTCGGATGGTAAATCTGTGGTTTAAACATAATTGGTATTCATTCAATATGAGATATGAGATATTGCGTTAGAGAAAAATTATTTCCTTTGAAAGTTATAACCTGAAGTGACAAAACACGTTTTGATTGTTAGTTCCTTATATATTAGTAGTTTTTGAGAGTTAACTACAAAAAATAGTTTTATGTTTTTTAAGAGCAATTAAAATTTTGTACTTTAAATATGTCAAAAACTAGCATTAAACAAACATTTAGTTCAATACTAAACTAAAAACCGATTAAAAGGGGAAAAAAACCTTGGTTAAACTTACCGAGTACCAATCTTCTTTTCGTTATTCTGTTTTTTTAACAGCTGTCGAACATTTTTCTCACTTTAACTGCAACCTACATTCAATTTAAGGATGCGAACGATTAATGTATATTTGATTGCTTTCCTTGTAATTAAGATACGTACTGCAGATAAAGTGTATGTTATCCTTTTGTATCTCAAGCACATCTCGCCACGGACACATTGTAATAGTGTTTAAATTACTAATTAATAAGTTGAATCAATTTCGAGGAAGGTTATATTTATTGCATAACGCCACAATATTGACAATAAGTTTACACCTACCTGCGAAGAGTAGTTGTTTACACAAACATGTATCAATGTTTTGTTCGAATTAAGGATGGTATGATTTTGGATACGTTATTACGCTCGATATTGATATTAATTATATCATAATGGTATTTGAATTTGTGATGGGTATTGATATTTGCGGTATCGTTTGATACAGTATCCAAAATATTGTGTAGGCACAGTTCTCACTGTAATTGTAATTCACGATTACTTCGTACGTGCGCCTGCTCGGTCTGCTTTTTCGGTAATTTCAATACAGTATGGCTGCTTCCACATTGATTTCAGGCCTCCGTGGCCGAGGGGTTAAAGGCGTCAGCTGGGAATACGAAGGTACCTGGTTCGATGCCAGGCGATGGACTTGCCAAAGAACAGTAAAAAGTAGTGATCTTGTTATCGGAGGGTTGCCAGATTCGCTACAAAATACTAGAAAAGCCGTCCAGAACATCCGCAAAAATTAACGGCGTGTATACGGGACTGGTGCACGATAAATCTGATCGGGGCCCAAAGTCCGACGTCTATTGAAGTCGTTGGTTGCCAGTTCAGGTGTTTCCTCGTCATCTGACCATGGTTCTAAAATAACAAGGTGCATGTATGAATGTGTGTGTGAATATGTATGTGTTCCCGGGTCTTTCCTTCGAGATAGACCCCGAACCGTCGCCAATAGCCCACTGTGCAGCTCAAGTGCGACGTTAATTAACCGAAACCAAAATCAATCCACATTGGCTTCAATGCGCCCATAGAGGAAACAAATTTTGAGCCTTCCAGAAATTCTAGTTAGAGTTCAGTGGATCGAATAGAAGCGGACTTTAAACAAAAATTAAACTGTAGCAATCTTGTGATCAGCGGGTTTCATTATTTGCTCCTAAATTACGAAATATCGTCGAAAAATATATCCTCATTTATCATCACTAATCTCTAACTGTAAATTCTGTATTGGGCAAGACCACTGAACTCTAACTGTAACTGCTGGAAGGCTCAAACTTTGTTTCCTCTACGGGCGCGTTGAAACCAATTGAAAGATGCCATACTGTGTCCCAACATTTAAAAAAAAATGATTTAGTGGTGATTTTTATTACCAAAGCATTGTAGAAGTATTAAATATATATAAATATTATATTTTCTTCTTATAGAATTAATTTTTATATTGCCAAACAGATAGTTTTCGCTCTTGCTTTTTAACTACTTCTACTTTGACTTGCAAATGACTTCCTATTTTAATAGCAGATTACATTTAAAATGGGTTTAAAAATAAAATAAAAAAAACTTACCCAAAAATAATAAATGTCGGTGTATTTTAACATGAAAAATATACGAAATATTGCGGTATCAAAAAAAGTCTGCCCCATCATGGCGGCCTCCATATCGGCTTCAAGTCAACAAAATGTCTTGCCCTATCCAGAAGTTACAGTTAGAGATCAGTGGGCAAGACCTTTTGAAGCAAAACGAAAGAATAATAACTGACTTCCACTTCCATCGCTAACGCTATACATCGTATATTTTTCATGCAAAAAATAGTTCAGCTGTTTCCTCGTCATCTGACCATGGTTCAAAAGTACGAGGCATCGTTCCCGAGTCTTTCCTTCGAGATAGGCCCCAACCGTCGCCAACAGCCCACTGTGCTGCTCTAGTACGACGTTAACAAAATAAACCAAACCAACCTGCACAAAATAGTTGACTTGTGTGACGGACGGTTAAAGTAAAAGTGATATAAGGGGGGGGGGGGGGGGGGGGTAATATACGTAGGGGTTGCCATGGCAACGATGCAGCCAATTTCGAATTTCGCTTTTTGGCTGCAGTTTTGACTGAATGGAGTTTTTCCCCGCCTGAATTTTACATTACAGTAACAGGCTTGCTATTTGTCGGAGATTTTGTTTACTACCGTAGAAATTCCTTTTCAATTCTAATATTCATTTAAGAAAATTAGTTAAATATCTGATTTTAGTTTTAAAATACTGAATTTAGGTGCAGCCCGGCTGTACTTGCTGTAGTGGACGAGCAGCCACTGAAAATTATACGAAATATTGTAGAAGAGATGAAAGTGGGGCACAGCATGGCTGCTTCCATATTGGCTTCAAGTTTACAAAATGGCTTGCCCAATCCAGAAGCTACAGTTAGAGATCAGTGCTTTCACCACGAATGGCAAAACAATATCGTGAATGTTTGTAGGGTGAATATGGTTTTTAGTTCGTTAACGTCGTACCATTTCCATAAACGCACTAACTGACACAAAACCAGCTTTTCCATTTATTACAAAATATAATTAAGTTCGTGAAACCTTAATACGTTCAGCGACATAATCATTTTGATTGTCATTACGAAGTTTCAAAACAACAAAACATTTCCACGCCTTTCCAATAATATTTTTGATTACGATAATGGTATCATTTAAGTTGCATAAGATCAACGTAGGTTATGCAATGTTCAATTAGTCTTGAAGTCACAGTGATATGACTCATTTAATCTGGAATTCGAAATATTATTTGGTGTTCCTCATAGTCAGTAGGGAAAGGTGGGGTAAAATGGGTATATTGGAACATAAATATAAGTTACACATTGTTAAACTTATGCTTTGATTACATTATTTTAAAAAAAAACTATACACTCAAACCTGTTTTTGTGCGGTGGATAGAGATCGCATAAAAAAACGCATAAAAAAAATTCGCACAAAACTTCACAAGTAGCTATAAAAAAATAGTTTTCGCAACACAATTAAATTTTTTTTATGCGGTGGATAGGGACCGCATAAAAAAAGTCTCATAGAAAATAACTCTAAACCTTAGGAAATAACTAGGAATTGCTTTTTTAAACGAAATCCAGACGCGAGGCTTGACAGCTACTTGGAATCTCGCCAAACCTTTTGTTTGGTTTGGTTAATTAACGTCGCACTAGAGCTGCACAGTGGGCTATTGGCGTCGGTTCGAGGCCTATCTCGAAAGAAAGACCCGGGAACACCAAACCTTTTGGAATCTGATTTAGAAAATACACATGCAAACATTTTTAAATATTTTATTTACATATGTACTTATTTTACACATACAAAACTTTTCAAAACGTATAACCATTATCCTTCGTAGTCTGACAATACGCGAACTTGGTTCAAAATCGCTTTCGTCACTTGAAGATACTACCTCGCACTCGTTCAGAGTTGACTTTTTTTCAGTTACCATGTAGTCAGTGATCAGTTTTTGCGACGACTGTTGTTTCACTAGGCGCTTCTATATGTCTCCGTAACCAAATAATCAATTATGTTCCAATTTGATTGAAATTTCCATATACCGCACAAAAAAAAAATCGCACAAAAACAGGTTTGAGTGTAGTACTTTTTAATGGAGTACATTTCAGCAAAAAATTAAAATTCTGGATGATTTAAGTCCAAAAGTCGATTTGTGGGAGTTAACAAAAAAAACGTGTAATGCGGGAAATCTTCTATATATAAACTAGAAAACTCGAATTATTCACCAATATTCCTGTGTTTTGTATTGGAAGAACCTTCTATCGCAAGTTTCATTTCAATGAACAAATTAGAACAAAATATTTTATTTAGCTTTTTTTCAGTGACTATGAGGCTCTAACCCCTGCTCATCAAAATAAACCAAAAATTATAAAATCAAACGTTTATTTCGAAGATAAAAAAAATTATTTCAAAATGTAGATTTTTATAAATGGCGGATTAGCTTATTTTTAGAAAGACTGTTACTCAAGTTAAAAGAGTTGATTTTGAAATACTGAGTGGACCAACTGTGTTTATAAGTTTAAAAATGATGTTATACTAACTGTATATGTGGACGACATAATTTTATTTGGTAAGCCAAACGCTTTAATTAAAGAGGCTTTAGAATTAATTAACAGTATACTTGATGTGACTGAACGTGGATAAACCAAATATCTATTGGGTGTGAATTTGATGGTGTTAATGATTCTTTATATTTACAACAATAAAACAACAAACCTATATTGGGAAGTTAATGCTTATATTTTCTGAACTTTCTTAACTGGATAGTTACTCGGATGCCAATTGGGATAGTATTTAACTTACCGCCATTTAACTAGCGCCACTTCCACGCGTGTTATTTCTTAAATTACCAAGTGGTTTGGTTTTGGTTTTGTTTTGTTAATTAACGTCGCACTAGAGCTGCACAGTGGGCTATTGGCGACGGTTCGGGGTCAATCTCGAAGGAAAGACCCGGGAACACATACACATTCACACACACATTCATACATGCACCTCGTTATTTTTAGGACAATGGTCAGTGACGAGGAAACACCTGAACTGGCACCCAACGCCTTCAATAGATGTCGGGACTTTGGACCCCGATCAGATGTATCGTGCACCAGTCCCGTACACACGCCGTTAATTTTTGCGGATGTTTATAAATTACCAAGTGGTTTCATTGGACTCTTGGGATTTTTGAAGGCCTCAGTGACCGAGCGGTTAAAGGCGTCAGCTGGGAATACGAAGGTTTCTGGTTCGATGCCAGGCGATGGACTTAACAAAGAAAAGTAAAAAGTAGTGATCTTGTGATCGGAGAGTTGCCAGCTTCGCTACAAAATACTAGAAAAGTCGTCCAGAACATCCTCAAAAATTAACGGCGTGTATACGGGACTGGTACACGATACATCTGATCGGGGTCCAAAGTCCCGACGCCTATTGAAGGCGTTGGGTGTCAGTTCAGGTGTTTCCTCGTCATCTGACCATTGTTCTAAATATAACGAGGGGCATGTATGAATGTGTGTGTGAATGCGTATGTGTTCCCGGGTCTTTCCTTCGAGATAGACCCCGAACCGTCGCCAATAGACCACTGTGCAGCTCTAGTGCGACGTTATTTAACCAAACCAAACTTAGGATTTTTGTTAATAAAGTTGAAAATTATTCTCATAAATACTAGGAATTATTTTTTGCGTCTCAGAATCAAATATTGGGGAGATCCCATCAATCGACATTCCAAGGATTCCATGTCACACGTAAGCTGCAGAATGAATTGTTAAACTAGTTACCGAGTCATCTTTGCCTTTGTGGGTCATCCGTCATAGGAAGAATTTTATTGAAGCGAAATCGTATCTCAGAGAAGAATATGCCGAAATTCGATTAAAAATATATACAATAGTTCATTATTCTTGTATTTTTAGAACTTTTTAATTTTGTAATGGATTTAAGTGATTTAATTTTGTCCAACATTATATACAGATTTTTTTTTGCATATACGTGCAAAAGTATACTGTAACAAAAAAGTTACTTTAACTATCCTGTAACAAGTGTAACAAAATATATTTAATGATTAAATATAAGAAAATACAAAAAAATCACACAATTTGTCCTAACTAAACATTTATTATCGTGTATATTTTGTGAATATTATTTTTTAAAAAAATCATAAAACTTGTTTGTTATTAATTACATTCTTTCACAATAGATGTGTGAAAACCTTAAACAAATATATACTACTAAATTTTTATTTTTGGTTAAATTTTACAAATTTTCAAATGTTTACATTGTAGTAGAGTAATAACATTTTTACTCCTTTTTTCTGAACCTAAAAAGCAACTTTTGTTCAGTCACTATTAGAAATCTTAATTCGAAAAAAATTATCCCTTTTCAATCCATCCTAATGGACATAAAAGATTTTCAATGAAAACCGTTTGTAAGTGTTGTATATGTAATTGTAACTGTGTTTGTAACTTGACAAGTTGAACCGCAGCCGTAATGGTTTGCCATGACTGTATTCGAGAATAGACAATAAAACATGGCGCAGTCGGTAGGTTGATCGTCAACCTGGGTTTCAAGTAACCAGGTATGTGAAAATTGTAAAACCTCCTGATCGATTGCAAGTATCATAAGTGTGTTGTTTCATTGTAATGTTTTAATTGTGTAATTGTTTTTGCAATGTAATATTTTTAAGAACTTTTTATATGTTTTAAATTTAAAAAAATGAAAAGAGGAGATGTTGTATATGTAATTGTAACTGTGTTTGTAACTTGACAAGTGTAACCGCAACCGTAATGGTTTGCCATGACTGTATTCGAGAATAGACAATAAAACAGTAAGGGCATATGAATTGATGCTCACGCTAGTCCAACCACAGAATCCCAAGCGAAAATAACTAGCAAAAAATGTTCGTCATTAGTTGTGTTTCCTAGAGATGATATTTCGCATTTCGGTAAATCTTATGGAGCAGTAAATTGGCAAAAATGACTGTTATTAACTATTTCTTTCTTTACAGAATTATTTTCCTACTATAATTCCAAGTAAGATACGATACTGGTGTTGATTTGTTTGTTTATGAAAACAGAAGTAGACTATCAATGCTTTCAAAGCTGCCTTTTCACAGTTTGTAAATGTCTTAAGTCAATTCCAATAATAGTTTACTTTGTGACATATCTATCAATTCTTTATACCTTTCAGTGTGTAGAATTAATGCTCGATCACAGTATAGATGTGTTATTTTCTGATTGCTCTGTGAACTATGTTTATCGGACCCCTAAACCGCCTATTTGTGTTATTATTACTAGACTTCAAAACTTACTTATTATTACTAGACAAAGACAAGAACATTTGTAATAAAAACGATAATTTTTTTAATCGATATTTCTAATTATTGAATTTTACAAATAATTAAATACCGGATAACTGATAATGTTATCAGTTAACAAAAAATCAATTCTAGAAGAAACAGGCTACATGCTTCCGATTTATACGGCATGTGAAAAAAATGGCAATAAGACCAGTACTGTTGACATTTCCGTCCCGGTTGCCATGTCGGACCCTTCGAGCATGGATCCCTCGTAGTAGAGAAATCATAAGGTTATAATCTCGCTAACATCAAAGTGAGGCCAATTTGTATGGCCTCAGACACGTGGTTTATTACGTCATCCATTCATAAATTTTTTCTAGTTCCTTCATAAAAATATCCTGTACTTCATGAAGTAACACATTTACTATTATTTACAAATCACTATACTCATTGACAACCTAAGTTGAACCTGAAGAGGAAGCTATCATATGTATAAATATTCAATTGCTTTAGGCTCAACTTAGGTTGTCCCCGAGTATAGTCTATCGCGAACGTTTTTTCATTCATAAATTTTGAAAGGAAGTCACGTGTCTAGTGCCATCAGGTTTGAGATGTTTGCATCCCGATGATGACGTCATATTCGCTCTACTACAGTCCATTCATGCTCTAAGGTCGTACCGGACTACGTGAAAAATCTCTAATTGGATAACATTGTAACAGGCCTCTGGAGCCTCTAACATGAGCTCTGGTTTTGCCGGTGTTTGCCGGTGTAAAAAAATGTGCTTAAAACTGAGTACATAGTCGTACTTGTTTTTTTATGTACAATTGCATCGTAAATGAGCGATGACGTACTCAAATTGAAGCAACAGTATTTTCGCAAAAATGAGCACTGTGGTTTAATATTGCTATTTTCAGCTTCTGTTCAAGCCACCTTAATAAAGCGGCCTGACAGACATAAAATATTTGTTCAGAAGAAGGTTTTCCACATTATTTGATGTCGATTTCTCAAATGGAAACTGAGTTAATACAATTCAATTATCTAACTTCCAATTTTTTGGCACACTTTTCTAACTTTACTTCTATTTATGACTTCTTAGCGTCGCCTTGATAGCTTAACGGATAGGACTGTAGACAGCGGTGCTGCATACCAGCGTTCGACTCCCGGTAAGTCTAAGTTGTAATTGTCGATATTTATAGAAAGTGATTTATGAAGACCGACCTATACTAATTTTTAACAGTGTTCAAATACACGTCTAAATCAAGCATATGTGTCTTGTACCTTCTGGCAGTTTGAAAGTAAAAAACAATATCACAAAGATAAGAATAAGTGAATTTCGTTTAATTTTGTTTGTACTTTTTATAGAAATTACAAAATAACGCAAGCAGTAGGACAATGTAAATAAAACCGGATAGTTCCAACGTTCCCAGTTCCTCGCAGCCAGTTGCGAAACCCCACAGCATATAAATGATGACAACGAGAAACTGCGTCTGCACAAAAAAGGGACAATATACTTCAAACACATAATTAGGATTGCGAATAAGTTGCAAGCAAGAGAAATTTTCTGGGTGACACCGTAGGGCGTTTTCTAATTTTTTTATTATTATAAATTGTTCTACAAATGTAATATTTGTTATTCAGATAAAGTATACTAATATTTGCAATTTTCTATAAAAAAAATGTGTTGGGTAGGTAAGTTTTTTTTAAAAAATTAAAGATTTTAAAAAGCTGCAACTTTTTAAAATTTTAAGTTACAGCTTTGACAATTTTTATTTAGTAAGAGTATATTGTTGACAAAAAAAAAGTACTTTTTTAAAAATATATATAAAAAAGTACTTTTTTTTAAATATAAAAACGCATTTTTCTAAATAAATATATTTGAAACTTTTTGAGAAAAAAAATACATGTGCGTCGAGCCATAACTATTAAAAACAATATAATTCAACAATAAGAAATTTTAAAATGTGAATTTTACTGATTTCTTTTTTTTTCTCAAAGTGATCCGTATCCGGATAATTGGCTATCAGCTTTTTTTAACAGGATAACTGGAGTTCGGATAATCGGAGTTCTACTGTACACTGTTAAAAATTTCAGTTCAATGAAGTACCATATCTTGGTACAAAACAGAGGTGGAATCTGGGTTGAACCAAAAATCCTTTATCGGAAAAAGCGGTGGTTTCACCGATAAATGGTTCAACCACTTTAACTGCAACTGAAATTTTCACTGGCGTAGATGAACAAGCCGAGAAATCTCCACCAAGAAAGACAACAACTGAAAAAGGGTCTCCGTGGCCCAGTGGATAAAGGCGTTCATCTGTGAATTAGAGGCTTATTTGTTCGAGCCCGATTGGTGGACTTGATAAAGAAAAGTAAAAAAGTTATGATCTAGGGTTACCAGGTCCGCTATAAAAATACTACAACTAAAATACTAAGAAAACTCGAATTCTGAGTTTTATACAAATTTATAAGTTTGCGTGCAACAACTAAATGGTATACATGGTAGCACCGTAAAATGGAGAAACTCGGCACCAAATGTTGATTGCAGCTAAATAGGTACCAAATTTTGGTACAAGGTCGTATAAATTTTTAACAGTGTACAAGCTTGGTACTTATAATATTCTAAATAAAAAAAATTATGATTATTAACAAGTTATGTGTATTGAGAAGTTACATACATAAAGGGTTATTCGGTAACTAAGGTGGATAAAGCATATGACGTTAAAGCTTTTTTTATTAACCATATCAATGCCATATGGTGCCGCAGTAATACTTGGTGGTAGGTGTATTTTTGAGATGCCAATTAACGACAAAAATTTATTCTTTATTTCAGCATTTGCACCTTCAATCTGAGTAAAAATAATCATATATATTATTTCTGTAGAAAAGATTACCTTTTACGGTTCTTCTACACAATGAATCTTAACACATGAGGTATCAACAGAAAGAGAATGTTCAGACTCAGTGCTGAATCGTACGTTCATCGTATAAATATCAACGTGGTTTTTTTATTTAAATAATTCATTTAAAAGTGTGTTTTTAAACAAACCATTGATCATGGTGCCATCTACGAATGAGCAGAAGTGTTAACCTTTTATGATTTTTTGGCTATAAGAAATATACCAATATATTTCGCCCTTGGATGTGTGTGTGGGGGGGGGGGGCTAGTTCATGCAATAATTATCGCCCGAGCATGCTAGTAATATATATTTTTTATGTAGTAAATATTCCTTTTACGCCCTCTTTAGACGCAACGAATCTTTACACATGAGGTGTTAATAGAAAGATAATTTTGTAAACCAGTGACGAATCGTACTTTAATCTGATAAATATTAACGTTGTTGTTTTTAATGGGTTTAAAATAATTAATTTTAATGGTTTTTCTTAAACTAGCCGTTGGATAACTGCCATCTAAGAACGGACGTTGACATTTTTATTTTTTTGGCTTTAACGAATGAGTGTGTGGTATGTATGTATGTGTGTATGGGGGAGGGGTCAAGCGATAATTTCCGCACTGGCATGCTACTTAGGCATTAATTTTATTTTTGAACGATTTTAAATACTTTTAATTTTGTTATTTAGTGTCATTAATTAAACTTCACTGATTTTCAAAAATATTAGTTTTGCTTAAATTAAAATCCGCTATTAGAACACCCCCGTGTACAAAATTTTAATACCGTGATGTGTTGCCATTTTGACATTATAAATTTTCAAATTGAAGGAATTTTTTTTTAAATATCATAAATAATACTTTAATACACGTAAATCTGATTTTTGTACCAACTAATCCCTTCTGATTTCTTGCAAGAGCTTGAAATACACAAAGAAATACTTTAACGCTCTTAAAAGAGCTTTTTAGAATCACAAATATTCGAACACGTTCAAATTCGATAACCGAAAAATAATTTAATCGAGGGCCAGTATGTTTAGGTCCTTGATTAAAATGAATTTCTGAAAAACTACTAACTATTTGGAGCTGCGTTAAATACCGTTTCCACCACAGGTACTTTCTCATGACAGGTCCGATGGCAGAACAACCGTAGTAAAAGTACATGATGACGTGAATACAGGTGTTAATAGTCAAGGCAAATCCCACATAGTAACCTAAAATAAGAAAGTTTGAATGCATTAAAATAAGAAAAGATTTAAAACAGACTGGATTGAACAGAGGGAGAGAGAAAGATAGAACGTAGGTTTATAAATTATACCAGCTGCGCGGTCCCTTGTTACCGGGAAGTGGTTAAAGTTGATATATTTTCCAATTTTTATAATATACTCTATAATAAAAAATACATCAGATCCTCGATATAACGTCCCCAGTGGAACCAATATGAGCGCTCGTCATATAAAAGCTTATTGTTTACAAAATACAGTAGACCCTTGGTATAACGACTCCCTACAGGTCCAATATGAGTGTTCGTTACAACGAAAATATTATTGTAACAAAATATAATCGACTTTTGATATAATAACCCTACGGGACCTCCTGTGCTTCTCATAACAAAATAGATTGTTTACAAAGTACAGTAGACACTTAATATACCGATCTCCTTCTGTACCAATTAGAGTGTTCGTTACAACGAAAATATAGTTGTAACAAAATATAGTCGACCGTTTATATAACAACCCTTCCGGGACCACCAGTACTGTAACTAAAAGATTATGTTTTACAGAGTACAGTAGACATTTGATAAAATGATCTCCTACTGAACCAATACGAATGTTCGTTACGAAGGAAGTATTGTTGTAACAAATATAATCGACCGTTGATATAACAATCCCTACGAGACCACCAGTGTTTATTATAACTAAAATATTAGTGTTTACTAAGTACAGTAGACCCTTGATATAGTTACTTCCATCTGGACCAATACGAGTGTTCGTTACAACGAAAATATTATTGTAACAAAATACAGTCGACAGTTGATATATTATAACCCCTATAGGACCACCTATACTTCTCATACCAAAAAAGATTGTTTACAAAGTACAGTAGACACTTGATATAACGATCCCCTTCTGCACCAATAAGAGTGTTCTTTGCAATTGAATATTGTTTTAACAAAATATAATCGACCGTTGATATTACAACCCCTACGGGACCACCAGTGCTTATTATAAAAATTAATGTTTACAAAGTACAGTAGACCCTTGATATAGTGACTCCCTACAGGTCCAATGCGAGTGTTCGTTACAACGAAAATATTATTGTAACAAAATATAGTCGACAATTGATATAATATAACCCCTACGGGACCACCTATGCTTATTATAACTAAAAAAAATATTTTTTACAAAGCACTGTAGCACTTAATACAATGACTCCCTACTAAATTAATGAGTGTTCGTTATAACGAAAATATCAATGTAACAAGTAAAAAACTAATTAAATTATAAACTAATAAACGGATTGCGACTTTTAGTGCAGTAGTTTAAATAGCTGTTTGGTTTTATTTTTCAGTAGATATAGCTTTCAAAAGTTCCGTTAAAAATGGAGTGTTTTAGAAATTTTAAAATTTTACGTCCATGGATTTGGAGATTTGCGAAACACGAACGGTTACACATTTCGCTATCTCTCAAGTAGAAGTGTATATTCGTCAATATCAAATTCTTGTTTATACATTATTAGCATGTTATATTATCCATGAAGCTTCGTCTTACCTATGGAATAAATTGTCCGACAATACCACAAAGAGAAGAAGCACATGGAAAAATGATGGAAGACATGCAGGAACGACACATGGCTATCTTTCTTCCTCAGTACGAAAAACACCTGGGAATAACAAAACGCATATTCATTTATATATTATCCTAGATTGAGTCCACTTTGCTCCGTTATGGTTAACTTTGCTCCAAAACCGTAAAACTTTGATGAACACGTATTTCATTCGTGATTGTGAAATTCGAATCTTTGTTTCCTTTAAACCTTTAGTTCTAAAGATTTTTTTATGTTGGTTTCTTTTGGATGAACAGTTGCTTTTCGACGCCAACTCACCTTTTTGGCGTGATGCTGAGCGTTTGGTTAGTTGGTTAAATTAAGGTCGCAGTAGTACAGCTACATAACGGGCTATTGGCAGTGGAAGCATTTTTATTGGTTGGTAAAAACAGAGCTTTTGTCACTATCACTATATATTAGCACTTTGGCTGGTACACTGAACTCTAACTGTAACTGCTGGAAGGCTCAAACCTTGTTTCCTCTATGGGCGCGTTGAAGCCAATTGAAAGCAGCCATGCTGTGCCCCACTATTTATTTTAAGTGATTTAGTGAGTTTTTTTATTACCATAGCATTGTAGAAATATTAAATGTTTATATATATTATATTTTCTTCTTATAGAATTAAATTTTATATTGCCATATAAATATTTTTTCTCTTGCTTTTTATCTACTTCGACTTTGACTTGCAAATGGCTTTCTATTTCAATAGCAGATTGCATTTAAAATTGGTTTAAAAACAAAATAGAAAAAAACTCAGCCAAAAGCAAAACACGTCGGCTTATTTTAACATGAAAAATATACGGAATATTGCGGTAGCAAAGAATGTGGTACACATCATGGCTGCCTCTACATCGGCTTCAAGTCAACAAAATGTCTTGCCCTATCCAGAAGTTACAGTTAGAGATCAGTGGGCTGGAAGGAGGTTTCTACAGGTTGTAATCGCTCATCTCTAACTGTAACTTTTGGATTAGGCAAGATAGTACCTCTGTATTTCGTATATTGTTCATGCTAAAATATGCCGAATCCATTTTAACCAATAATAAGTGGATAAGCAGCAAAGAAAAAAAATGTATGTTTGGCGATAAACAAATTTGTTCTATATTTAGAAGAAAAAAAATATTTAAACATATTTTACTTTTCTATAATGGTTTCAGAAGGAAAAAACCCACAAAGTCACTTTTAAAAATGTGTTAGGGTAGAGTATGGCTGCTTACAGAATAGCTTCACCCGTGCCCATAGCAGGAACTAGTTATGAGCATTCCAGAAGTTACAGTTAGAGTTCAATTTTGTAATTGTTTTGCCAGTTTCATTTAGTGAAAGTGAAACAACGCACCCTCTTCAAACTTTGCTTAGGGTGCCCTCTACCAAAGAATTTAGAAGTGTCATCTCTATCATTTCAAGAAAGTGACGCCTACAATTTTTTTTTATATCAGTTTTTTCGTTTAAAGAGGTATTTGAGGTAACTTTGCTCCACAAACAGGGGAGGGAAGTATTTGCTCCAATTGGTTTGTGGTCGAAATACTACCTCTGATGATTTTTGTCGTTCTTTTAATCGCTTATTCATTGAAGAAACAATGTTGTTTTAAGTAAATCATCATTCACTTTTCATTCAGTCAAGAAGTCGAGAGGATCTTGTTACATAGTCATGGGAATTTACTTTATTATTGCGCCATCCTAAAATTCGATGAAGACACCGCTAAAGGTTTTAAGAGGACACAGTACCCTGAAATGCTCAAAACACCGAATTACTTTTATTACTTTAAATTAAAAACGAAATTTCTGAACATTTGTGACAACTTTCAGAACTTAATTTAACGTATTTTCGAAGTTATTTGTTTTTATATTGGGGGACAAACGGTTAAAGAGCACTGGAAAGTTAACATTTTAAGATGGCCAAATGACCAAGATGGCCGTAGTCAAATGAAACACTGATTTAATATTTTTTTTAATTATTATTTACAAGTAAGATATGTAGTTAATGATAAAAACTCAAATGTATCTTTGACTATTCAATATTTATCCAGTGTTTTTCCAGGCAATATATTTAAAATAATAAATACTAATGCTGTATAATACATTTTAAATATTTCTAAATAGTGAGGGCATACATGCACTTTAAGGTAAATGAATAGAGAATTTAATTTCTGTTCTAATTTAGATATTTGGATAATTCTGTTTTTGTTAGGCATTGGATGTGTCACTTGGACACCTTTTGTAATAGACATCCGATAATTATATGACATCTAACTATCCGGAATTCTTAATTCATCGGACCGTTTGAAAAAAGTATTGCCTGATTTTCGAAAATTCTTGTTTTGTTGGATATAGAAAAATCTAAATTTCGCAAACAATGCAAAACAAATTGGCTATCAGGCTTTTATTTATCCGGAAATACCGATTAACCAGACTTTTTAAAGGTTTCTCTCGTATTCAAAATATTTTCATTGTCGGATATGGATTGTTATAACAATATGCATTGTTGGTCTTTTTTCTTAGTCGGTTTTCCTTTTTTTTTTTTAAATATTATTTTGTTTTATATAAATTTAATTACCGCTTATTTTTCTGGAATGTTTTTGTCAATCAACAAAAGCTTTTAGGTGGAAATAAAATTTTCTTAAAATGTTTTCAAGATTCTAGTTATGCTTTTTCTTTTAAGCGCAGAAATCCCTAACCTAATAAGCGGCTTCAACAGGGAGAATTTTTATAAAGAGAAAAGTTTGGAAATTTTGGGGTAACTTTTCTTCATTAACACAATTTTTTTTTTGTAAACCCTAAATAATAACTTAAAATTAAGTCAATTTTTATTTTAATTAAATACTCCATAATAAATTATTTAAAAAAAATCTTTTTTGTAATAATTTTTAGTAATTTGATGTTATTATATTATCACAATTGAGGAGGTCTGGCTCTACATCAACTACAACCTTCCGATCAAAATGTTCAGTATTAAAGAAAAGTATTAGTAATTATTTTTGTAGCTGATGTGATAATTTTTATATGTACCTTAGCTTAGTTACCAACAAATAATTTCAAAAAGTTAAACAGATAAAAAAAAATTAACCATTATTTTTTTTTTTTTTTTTTTTTTTTTTTTTTTTTTTTTGAAAAATTTTTGCACGAAGCTGGCAGGATAAAATTGGTTTTGTACCAACAATTTTGCAATATTTCATCACTATGCACCTTTTTGAAGTTCCTTTAAAAGTCCAACGTTAGGTAAAAAACACATATAATTTGCCTTTTGATATAGTTATATATTCTAAGATTTAGCAAAATTTAGACATTTACAGCTTTACTTCAAAATTAAATACGAATCGGGTTAACAAATTTGACATCTTTTTTTTAATCATAAAAACTTTATTTTCAGAAAAGAATATTTTACCAAATTAAATTACAAACAAAAAAAACAAACATTAAAAGTTAAAAAATAGTTATTAGAAAAAAATGGTTAATAAATTTATTTAAAAAAAATAAATAAATGTGAACAGAATCAATATCGAGTTATTTTACAAATATCGAGTTATATTACAAATACCGATTTTAAGAATAAATAATTTTGTTTAAATATGAAACATTTTAATTTTGCGAAACAAAGCGAAATATTATACCTAAACGAATAATCGGTTAGCAACATTTTCATGCTGATTGCAGCGTTCCGTACCTCCTCCTCAATTCTTTAGGATTTAAATGTATTAAATAAAGAATCTTTTACAATTATCTACAGTTAAACTTAGAATTAAAACAGTTTTCGAGACTATAATGTTCATCACTGGTTTTCCAATGATGAACATTATGATGAACAAAAACAAAAAAATTATTTGATGAACAAAAACCAATGACTTCATATTAAATTAAGTTCTGAAAGTTGTCACAAATGTTTAGAAATTTCGTAGGTAATTTAAAGTAATAAAAATAATTCGGTGTTCAATTCATCCTTTTTTCCTTTGTTATATTTGCAAGAATATTTAAGAATTTTTGTAGAATTTCACTTGTAAAATAATCATTAGAAAATAACAACCAAAATCACGAAAATCGGCAACCTTTACATGAAAAATAATTCCTTTTTATAGGGAAAGGAAACTTCTTGCATAATTGTTAGAGTAATCTATATTATACTATTAATTTTGATATAGTTTAAAGAATCTAAATGTTATGTTTCCAAATATAATGTTGAACGTTACTTTTTACGTTAAACATAAGAATATAAGAGTGTATCAACAATTTGACTATAATATATTAATATAAATATTAAAAAAAAATGCGAATGCATGATTACCGTATCTAGGAGATCTATATATTTAACCAAAAACAGAAGCCAAGAAAGACTTTGTATTGTCTGAAAGAGAAGATAAAACAAAATATTAAAAATTCTATTGAATAAGTAATGAAAAATATCATGTTTTGATTTGACATAATAAGTTCGATGACATTATTTGCTTATAGCTATACCTTTTTCTACGATTATTTAAAACCATAATTTTTTAATGTGGAAACGCTTTTTTATTGTTAAATAACGTAATACGTAATAATTAACGTGACAATTACTTTTTGAAAAGAGATTCATTCTATTAAATATATTAAAAGGTGTAAAATATGAACTATTGTTGATTAATTGATTAAAAATAAGAGTGGAAAGTGTCATACTGTAAAAAACTAAATATAACCTTTGTCGATTGACAATGACAGTTTAAATAACTAGGGTACGATAGATTTATATTATAATTAAATTTTCTTTTTAAATATTATTATTTTCCCTAAAATAAATTTTTGTAAATGCAGTAGAACCTACACTGTAAAAAAAGTACTTAAAAATGAGTATGTAAACCTACTCGTTTTTCTTACAGATTAATTGAATGGGTGAGATTAAAAAGGAAAATATCCTAATTAGATAACAATGAAATCTTTTCCTTTTTAATCTCACCTCTTCAATTGCATCGCAAACAGGAGTATGACATACTAAACTCAGCATCTGTTCAAGCAATCTTAATGAAATCTGACAAACTTAAAATAGTAGTTCAGCAGATGCTTATCCACAGGATTATTTGATGTCGATTGCTTAAATAGGAACTACGTTAATTACAAAATAATTATCTTACTTCCCATTCTTTCGGCAATACGTATATATGGAACAACACATATATATTTAATCTACTAATACAATGATAACTAAACAACATTTTTATCCTATTTATCATATAATTAAATGCATTCACTTTTCCACAAATTTTAAAATCACTCAATTTTTAAAAGGTCATGGCAACTTTAAATTATATTTATATAAATTTTACTTATCTCCATCCAATATATGCAAATGCAAAACAGGAAAAATTCAAACTGATAAACAATTTCTGTTTGAATACCCAATGCTTAGGAAAAAAAGAAAGAGATGTTCTCAAAGGGGAACTTAAACTAAAAAACGTCAATTAGCTTCCTAAATGTCACCAATTTGTTAACCAAAAGTGTATTTTCAATTTTATTCACCAATACTTTGTAATATAGTATTTTTTTGTTATTTTTAACTTTTCTTTTACGTGTTTTCTATATGATTTATTCTTATTAACGATTGTCCTATGTATTAGATGTCTATACTTAAATCTGTAAGCCCCATGTAATATTTTGTGGTGTACGGGAATTTCTTTTATGCCTTCAATAAAAAAAATATCTCACGCTTGTTTCAAACAATATCTTTAAATTTGGCTTATGAAATGCAAATGCTTTCTGTATATTATACCCCATCAAAAAAGGACACCATAAAAACTACATCAAAGTTGTGAAATTAAAAGTTTTATAAAGGAATTCGGAACAAAAAAAAACCTATGATTTTTTCTTTAAGTTTCTAATATTTCTGCATAAAACCTGTAAAAATCTGAAATTATCCTTCAAAAATGTAATGCTTCAAAGTATATGTTCTTTAAAGTTTTTTTTCTGGTGCTATAAAGATATTTGGAACAATAAATCGTCTTTAACTTAAGTTTTTGTTTTAAAGTTTTAATATAACTTTAAAAGAACTCAAGTTTTGCATAAACTCGTTTTTTTCATAACTTTAAAAGTGTTTATGCTGACTTTTTCTGGACGGTTTATTGCTTTTAGTGAATTGAAATTTGAATATTATTTAGGCATATTACCACATCTTTAACCGTTTGTAATTAAATTTAAATGTTTATTTTACACAAATAAAGCATTACTTATACAAAACAGTTTCTGAAACATGCCCGTGTCAAAGTTAGTAAAGCATAGAATATATTTTATTGGTATTTTTTTACGAGGTCTGATAACGGTATTTAGCAATTAAATTATGAAAGAATATTTGTATACTTATTTAAAGTTATATTTTAAACTATCAACACAGCCCGGCGTTGCTCATGGTCAATTTGTGAAGTTAGAGCTGTAAGACTTTTTTAGTTAGAGTAGCCAGTCGAATATCGCTATCATTACCCACTTTGAAAAATAACTTTATTTAAATCTAGATTTATTCAGTTGCTTTGAATACCTAAACCTGTTCTTAATTTTTATGTTCACTACTTTACTTGCTATCCCGTTTAAACTCTGATGTTTTTGTAATTTTGTTTCAATATTAGGGGGCTCCGCTGACGCAGATATCCAAATGAAATAACTGTGCAGATGTTCAGTTGGGAAATTATTGTTAAAATGGTGCAAGTTCCGTAAAAATCCGTTCAGTCGTTTTTGAGTTAAGACCGGACAGACAAAAAAAATGTAATGTAATTTTATGAATCAGGGTATCCTAATTCTTGCAAGAAACTGAAACTAAGGGGTTTTGTTCGTATCCACAGACATACACTCCATTCTTTTATAAATGTATTGAAAAACCAAAGGTGTTTAAACTTAATTTTTTAATACGGAATTTTTTTAATACGGAATTTTTTTAAATACATTTTTAAATAGAGAATATTTTAAAATACATTTTTATGTACAGATTTGTTTAACTACTAAAAATGGGAGTTTGAGGTTGAGTTGATATTTCGCATCCTCCACCTTGGAAGATAAAATATGTATTTTTTTAAGTATCGTTTAGATCAGGCACGTAGATAAGGGGGTGGTTCAGGGGGTCCAAACCCCTCCTATTCAAAGTCAGGGGGGGGGATATCAAGTTACTGTAAAAACCCTAAAAATACTTTAAAAAAAGTAGAAATTTTTTAATTTTTCGTATAATACTTCTTATTGGGTTGCATGAGGGAAATTTGGTATTTTCCGGGGGTCTTACCTCAAACAATAGTTTTCAAAAGGCTTCAGAAATATGCTTTGAGGTCATTTTTATCTCAAACTAAGCCCAACATGACGTCATCGTATTTTTTTTTTTGTCATTTGGATTTCGGCGACAAAGGAAAAAGATCGTCAAACGGGGCCGTATAAACAAGATGTTCTAAAACCATATATTATTCAAAACAAGGAGTCTCTAAATTTATTTCCTAATTTAATATCACTATATTTATTAATTTTAGAAATGGGTAATGGCTGATATTGGTAACCATTTCATGAAAAATAAATACTGCTGTTTCGATATTTGTCTGCCAACGTATTCATGTTTAGTTAATAAAAATTAATAAGTTTTTAAAAAATGGGGAAAGAGGGAATTTAAAAAAAATTGGGGGAAAGGGGAACTTTTTTTGATTTTGGTAGAGAATCCCTCCCTTTCTTTCTAGTTGAGAGGTGGGGATGGTATAAGTTGTCTAAAGAAATTCGTTGCTCGGTCACTGAACCACCCCCATGAAAAATCTATACCTACGGGCCTGGTTCAGATTGTATATGTATAATTGTAAACTCTTAGTAAAGAATGTTTATAGGTAAGCTCGTGAAATAAAGAATAGAATAAAATTAAAGTATGAACTTTAAATTTGTTTAGTACCTCAAAAGGTAAAATACCTCAATAGGTAAAACTAAAAACTATACAAATTTTAATTAGGTATTTGGAACAATAAAAGTAGTTTACCTGCATAACTGCATAACGGTCTGGATTATTCTTTACCATACAGCGTTCATGCCAATGATTTTTGAGAAATTTGATCATCTAAAAAAGCATAAATTATTAATAATTGAATTTTAATACGTATTGTACTACTGATTTTATATTGTAACTAATATAGTAAAAATATGATAACATTGGCAATATATTGTATAAAATATGAGACGAAAAATTATGCGATATATTTTTTTAATTTATAGTCAGTCTCAAAACTACTTGACATGTGTTTAATTATATAGAGAAACAGTTGAAACATCTGGTGTGATAAAAACTTATTTGTACATAATTTGAAATTGTTTCCTAATTGGGAATTGTTACATTTAAGGCTGAAGGAAACTTGATCACAATGTCAGTTGGCTTCTTGAACTTGCCTGACTTTTCAATGCACTTTCATACCTAAAAAATAAAGTTTGCGTAATGGATTAACTTGTAGTTTTTGCTTGTGTATTTCTTTAAAAAAAATACATAAAAAATTGAATTTTAAGTCACATCGCCAATCCAACCGCACAATTAAACTAACTTCAATGGCTTTTTCTCTTTTTTTTTTAAGGAAGTTAGTTTTATTTTACTTAATTTTTTTTTTAAAGTTTATTTATTTTTGTTACCATTTTTAATCGTTTGACGGTAAAAATATTTATGATAGTTTTAGTCATTTTATTATTCGCCGTAAAAATAAGCAAATAATTCATATTCAAAATACATTTACATACAAGTAACTTCGATACTATAAAACTAGTAGAACTCTCATAATCTAAACAATCCGCCCCCCAAAACCAAGAGTGAAGGGTATTTAGGGGGATAAAATACGCGTAAATAGAATATTTAATATTTTATAAAATTTCCCACCATTCTACAAGCAGTTTATACAATACGATCTTGACTAAATTTCAATGGAGCACTATTAACAGAGAAATCCTAATTCTTTTATACCCTTTCTATGCGAACTTTTACCCCATACCACTCCAGAAGTACTCCATGTCATAAAAAAAGTGGATGACTGAAAAACATTGAAATAAAAAAAAACCACGAAAAACTAATTTTTTTTTAAATACATTAATAATGACGAATAAGAATAACAAATTATAGGTAATCCCTTTCAAAAAGGTACAATTACGTGAAAAAATACCCAGTAAAAAAAGTCGGCTTTAAACCTTCATTAAAATTCATAAATTGAAGTTTTTTTGAAGCTTTTATAAAGGATATTGAAACAAGAAACTGCAGTTTTTTTTAAAGTTTTTTTATTTTCCTGCATAAAACCTTTAAAATATCTGCATTTCCCCTTCATGAATAAAAATTGAAGTTTTTATGCAGGAGTTTTTAAAGTTTTTTTTACAGCTTTTATGATATATACAGAAACAAAACCTTTAATTTCACAAATCTTCAAAAAAACTGCAGTTTTCCTGCATAAACCATTCTATTATAAAATGTTATGAACGTTTTATGCAGATATTTTGGTTGGGTGGTAACGGAATGGTAAGGAAAAATTAAAAAAAAAAAAGAAAACGTAACCTTTCGCAATACGCCAATAGTTTTTCTTGCAAGAATTGGGGACATTTAACTGAAAAGTACCGACTTAACAATTTCTTGGACGTCACATTCTTATAGCGCGATATAATGGATTAAAATAACGCACATTTTGCCCTGGCCTTGCGAACTTTTATCCTCATTCACCATTTTGTTGTTTCATAGCTCTATAAGTAAGTGATATACGAAAACATTGGAGTTTGTTTGATGCACGAAAAGGTCAAATGCATCACTATTAATAGAAAAAAACCGATGAAAATTGCAGTTCTGTTCTGCTTCCCTAAATGTTTAAATAAAATATTGAACATATTATACCAACTCTTAAGGGGAGATAGTAGTTTTGACCCTTCAAAAACAAAACGATTTTTTAAAAAAATTATTTAAAAAAAAATTTATTTAAAAAAAAATTATTTAAAAAAAAATTATTTAAAAAAAAATTATTTTTAAAAAAATTATTTAAAAAAAAATTATTTTTAAAAAAATTATTTTTAAAAAAATTATTTTTAAAAAAAGTATTTTTAAAAAAAGTATTTTTAAAAAAAGTATTTTTAAAAAAAGTATTTTTAAAAAAATTATTTTTTAAAAAATGATTTTTAAAAAAATTATTTAAAAAAAATTATTTAAAAAAAAATGATTTAAAAAAAATTATTTAAAAAAAAATTATTTAAAAAAAATTATTTAAAAAAAAATTATTTTTAAAAAAATTATTTTTAAAATAATTATTTTTAAAAAAATTATTTTTAAAAACATTATTTTTAAAAAAATTATTTTTAAAATAATTATTTTTAAAAAAATTATTTTTAAAAACATTATTTTTAAAAAAATGATTTATTAAGATCTATTTAAAACAAACCGCATCGAAATTGGACAAAAATTAAACACGCAGAAATGAAAATATCGCTTTTGTATACTAGTTTCTCCTGATTTGCGTTTCGACTACGGTGTTCAAGTTTCAGAAATTAAAGCAAATTCATACACGTTAGGGGCCAGACAAGCTAACAGATTGAGAAAAAAGACTTCTGATGAGAAGCTCCAGGAAGTAGAGGGTGTATTTTATGAGTCAAGAGCCAATTAGTTACTTTTGTAAAGAAATTTGGCTATGTGTACATGTACACACACAGAGAGACACACAAAATTACATTTTTAAACATAATTTTCTCAGTTTCATATTTTTATGTCGAACCGCATGATTACAAAAAAGTTTCTTCCAATTCACTTGAAATTTATTTACATGTTTAACTAATATGCATGCACTAAACCTGAAAAAAAAATTCAACAGCCAATTGTTTTACAATCAAATATTTTTTTTATCATTAATAGGTTTTTTCTCTTCACAATTTATAATTTTGATTTTTTTTAAAATACTTTTCATTAAATATATATATATATATATTTGTTTGGAGTATAGAAACATTATATAGCTTCACGTTTTTAAAATAAATTTGTTTCTAATGTATTTAGTTAATAAGTAATCTTGCGGACGGTGAACTCTATCTTGTACTTTTTTATAAATGACTTGTATATCACAATATTTAATTAAAAAAAATCAAGCAGTGAATTTAACTTATAATAATATTTTAATAAACCAACATTCAATAGTTTAAGTTTAAAAAAAAATATTTATAAATATGCAAAAAATATTTTTTTTATTCAAGTTAGAAATAATTGTAAAGTACCTGAATATATCTCTTTCGAAAACTACTATCTCCCCTTAAATAGCGACTTAACTCATTGTTGTGTCTCCAAACTACGATGCTGCCATGCGGTTCCTTTTTACAACTGTCACTAATGTGAGAAGATCGCAGAAGGGTGGCCGGCTCATGAGACTATGTGGTTTCAAAAAGCCACTGCAAGCTTCTGCCCCACACGTAATTTTACTTCCACGTATCCAATAGTCACCTTACTCTGCAGCGAAAATAACCTCAAGATCCATTGAATGGTTCTTGCATGACTTGCAAACAAACATATTCGTACATTAAAAATGTACCACTGTTGCACAGTTTTAATGTGCGAACTTACTTATGTGAAGACTTACGTAGTAAGCGATATAGCTGTTGAAGTAGCATTGCATGAAGTTGTAGACAACCATTGTGTTCTTCAGATTGAATGGTTTCCGATTCTTCATTAAGGCTGGTCCCAACCACTTCGCGAACAGTACGTAGAAAACTAGCATGGAGATGGTAACATAATAGTTCTTTACGAAGAATTTCTGTTGGAGGTCTGGAAGAAAATATTTGGAATCTTTTTCAAATACTGGTGTATTTTTAAATAATAATAAGACTTAAAGTAGCAGGTGTATGGAAATTGACTAAAACGATAAAGAAATTAAGGCGATATTTTAGCGCTTAAATTTTAAGTCCAGATACAATAGAACAACGTTAAACTATTTTTGCTAGAAATAACCTGTCGGCAATGCATGGAAGTTGTCACTAAATATATTTGCCTTAAAGCTACGTTTCAAGTAAAATGAACATAACACTTTAATGATAAGCTTAAAAATTAAAGTCCCTATTTTTAACGTAAAAGTTATTTGAATTTTTTAAAATCGTACAAACGGTATAAACGTACTGTCAAAATGTTTGACAATGTTTTTTTATCGTTTTCATGGCTCTACAGTGTTTTCTCTCTTTTATACAATTTACTTTAAATACTTATCTGCGCTAATAGTAGCCAGCGCTCCTTAAGATCTAAGCTAACTCCATAGAACTTCTAACTCCTCTGTGTGGCAAAGCCCAAAACTCATGAGTACAAAGTCGAACATTCCAAAGGTGTATCACGCAGTTTTCTCGATATTCGCTGGGTGCACCGGTATCAGCTACTAAGTCTTCAACTGATCGAAAAGATCGCTTTGCCTTGCAAGTTATTGACGAAACATTGAATATGTGGTATCTGATACTTATCTATCTTCATACAACTGTTGATTCTGAAAACATATTTAGAAAATTACATCGGCATCTATAGGAAACTCCGGCGTAGCTTAACCACCAGTACTCCTCTCTAAACAAGCTCTGTCCATCCCAAATATTCTCGGTACTTATATACCAATAAGCTAGCCACCAAATTTTCATAACTCTAGTTGAATTAGGGTGCTTAGTTTGCTTAAGAGCAAGCTCATTTGGTTTGTTTGAGCGGGATTCATCAGGAATTAACACCAGAAATACATTAATTTTCATTTAAATATTGAAATTTGCATAGTTTTTTTTTGTATGTCCCATCTCCAAAGGATATTATAACGTCAGTTTCCAAACATTAATGTACGACTTTGTATAATTTAAACTGTGTACGTAATTTTATAGAAGAGCATTTCTTCCAACATGTGAATTAATAGTTCTTGTTCCATTTCTTTGCCACCACGCTCTCCATAATTAACTCCATTTGAGGTGGACTTATGTGATACATTGTATATAAGACTGTTTTTACTAATTTTCAGAAACTGAAGCTGTTCTATTAAATGCATAATTTCTCTCGGAGGCGAACCATGATATGGCAAACATCTCACATGGTATGATATCAAATATCGGACGAACTACAAGCAACCAAGGAATGACATTAAAATTTATGAACTTATGTAGTTAGATTCGTTTAGTTGCTACACACAACATCTTTCTGTCAAAATAATGGAAGATGTAATGCGATTACTTACTTACCTCCCTCAAAAAGGAATTCTTTTAAAGGCTGGAGTATCATCATATATCTTTTTTCTGAAGGAATCTGTTAAGATAACCATAGACATGTTAAATCAAAATTTTGGTTCCGAAAATTGGCAAAAGAATATGTGTACCAAACTCGTTATCTATGGGACATCTGTTTATCGAGTGTAAGTCTAGACCAGAGTTTTTCAACCTTTTTTACTCTGCGTACCCCTTGATAAAACTTTTCATCTATGCGTACCCCCTTCTCTCATAAGCCTTCTCATCCATGCTTCTAGGTAAATAAAAATTTGTTAGGCAGCAATGTTCTCTTAGGTTTACAATTAATAAAACAATACAAATTGATAACTTATTGGCTTTATTTTAGATTTTACGTATTACATTTATATATTTTAGAGTTTTTAGCCATGATTATTTTCGTGTACTCCTAACCAGACCACCACGTACCCTCAGGGGTAAGCGTACCACAGATTGACAACCGCTTGCCTGAGCGATGCATCGATATATCGTAAAATACCGGCATGAAGACAAGATCCCCATAAAGATTTTGTTATTTTCAGATCAACGATATACTTGAACTAAACTTTACATATAAACAAAACTTTTCTCTAATGTTTCCACCGTAATCAGCAAAGAGATAAGTTAGATTTTCGAAAAGATTTCTATCACATCGATTGACTGGACGAAAGTTTCAATATATGTCGCCTTGATATAATTACCATTATCTTTAAAAAAAAACAAATTTGAAAAATAATTAAATATAATTATAAAACTTCTAAAAACTAATTTCTTAAAAAATGTCAGTATCATAGATTATTTTTTAAAGTATTTAGTAAACTTATCGATATATCGGGAAGTATTATGGTGGAGTGGCAATATATCGCGATGTGAAAATGTCAATATCGCATCAACACACACACACACACACACACACACGCACGCACGCACACGCGCACACACACACACACACACACACACACACGATCCAAAAGACTTAGAGAGCTGAATTTTGGCATATAGGTTCATCTTGGGTGTATTAAGAAAATATTTTTAAATATTTGAACTAAAACTGCCAAATTAACGATTTTTTTAAAAAACTTTTCCCATAGAATGAACATGGCGGACATATAACAATGCAAATTTCAAAATTGTAACAATTTAATATTATGTAACCTATGAAGAGAGGTTTAAACGATGCATTTTTATTGGATGATGAGTAAATATCGCCAAATGAATACAAATTTCGCCAAATGAATAAAATATTTGCAAATTGAATTTAAAAATGTTGCCAAATGAATAAAAATATCAAAAAAATGAATGAAAACGTCGCTAAATGAATTAAAATAGGGTCATGTATGACATATATTATCAAAATGATGAAATTAGTAACCAAATAATAATAATTATGTGAATAGGTACAAAAAATGGTAAAACAATAGCAAAATTATTAAATTAAAACCAAAATAGTAAAATATAATATTTAAATTATCAAAGAATTATAAATAATGAGAAAATGTTATAGCACATTTTACGAATACTTTTTTGAGGTTCCACCACCACCCAATACGCTTTAAGAACATATCGCCTCGTTTGAACTTGATCATGACACATAAAAATAGAAAATATACATATAAATAAAGAAGAGTGTCTCTGACTTTGTCTTTGATACAAATCTACACTTTCATTCTGAGCTTGAGGGAATTTTGCACACTTGACCTTTAAAACAAGAGGAAGGTCACTGTCCACATGAGATTTCGAAAGCCCCCCCCCCCCCCCCCTCCGTCTTCTCACCTCTTAAAGCAGAAATGGCCTCTTACTGAAACCGCCAGATGACACCCAGGTGAAGAAATCGGCCAACAGTCTGGGTAAAGCACAAGCAACACCGGGTCCACTTCAGCTTGGAAGTATGTATTTCTTTCAATATCTATTTGGGGAGGAGAGGTTAAAATAATATATAAAATATTTTTATTCTCTGACTAGCAAAATACCCGTTCTTCTTACGAGGTTAATAAGGACGCGTAATAAAAAAATAATAATAAAAAAAAAAAAAAAAAAAATTAAAATCTAACATGAAAATGATGGGCGAAGAACATCCGAGCTAAATTTTCGAATTTGTAGGTTAGATCATTCGACGATCATTATACGTTTTCATGCACAACACATAGCGATACTCAGAAAGGCCACCAAGAACTTGCAGAACTTACAACCGAATATGCACTTCACATTCCAACATTTTTTCCCCGTAAAAAACAAATTGGCGACCGGACAGTGGAAGGACTTCATATTTGGGTATTAATTACCTGATGGTGAGAATTTATGCTTTTATGATTAAATTACTTTTTTCTAGCTAATTAAACATGTAAATAAACAAGTAACAAAAGGGCATAGTGACGCCATAAAGCTATTAATGAAAATAATTGGTTGAATAATGTAGTGTCTAGCTTGTATAACAAATTTTTGCTTCATAATTTGAAAAGTGACAAATCGACTAACTTCACGCAAATTGAAAAAACTCTGTATCTCCGTTGATTTTCAATTAAAAAAAATTATTCATGTATTAAATTAACGGTTGTACTGATACTGTTCTACCAATACTGTTTTTTTTTTTACTAAATGTAGTTCGGGTTCAGGAATATGTTTTACGGGCTTCGGCTTAACGTAAGGAGTTGATCAGAGTATATAAGATCTAGTTCCATCGGGCGTTCGTTTCTGGTTGACTGCTTTGGCGAGGTGGCGTTATTTCTTCGTTTTTGGCTTAGCGTTACCAACTCGTCCAACACCCCTATATTTAATTGGTGTTAACCCGACCGGATAGTTTGACATATTTTCTGGGAAAAATAGTAATCGAAAATAAAACTCGGACTATGATAAATCTAAATGTTAAAAATCGTGATTAATTGCTATCCATTTCAGTGTATAGAATGCCATAACTAAATGCATAACCTAATATCTTCTCATAGATACATATTGAAGAAAAAATATGACATACGTACCTGTACAACTTGGAGACAGAAAATATAGGGAATAGTTGTTAAGAGTGACTTACTGTTTCTCAAAAAGCATTGGATATAATGAATATACATTTGTTTCTTATGACGTTCGGAAAAGAATAGTTCTTAATTGTTGGGCGGGGCTTGCATTTTAAAACCGAATTGTCAGGAAGAACTTTCTCGTGTATAGGTAAATAAGTTCATTAAGGACAATAGTTTCTAAGAATACAGACTTGTCAGATCAGGGGTGCCCACAGGGGGAAAGGGGGGGGGGGGGTAATCACGGCCCAAGATGAGCCACTAATATTTTTAGGGGGATTATTTTTAAGGGTTATTTTTTTATTATTATTATTATTTTTTTTTGGGGGGGGGGGGGAGAGGGATTAATTATTAATTAAAAATTATTTAATAAGTATAATGTATATATAATGTGTCCTGAGTCACAGGAATTTTGGAATTTTCATCGATTTCAAGAAACATTGTAAATAATTTATCTTGCTTCAAATTGTAGCGTCTTTCCTTTGTTAAAACTAAATGCCATTTTAGGAAGATCGTGAAAATAAATTCCGAAAATTATAGGATTACTGGCTATGGAAGAATCCAGGGCTGCTATTAGGGGTGTCCGACGCGTGCCACCGCACAGGCCCCGCTATTATTATTCTTTTTTTTTTCGGAGGTGGGGGGGGGGGAGGGGGGATGGGGAGTGAAGTAAAAAAAAAACAAGTAATTTCGAGAAAATTAATTCCTGGTTCTTAGAACTCCAATAGAAAATATTTTGTCGTATGTCTTGGACATTCAGTTTACTGATCTTTGTCCGGTTCCAACACTCGTAATACAATTCAGTGCTGCTGGTTGGTCCGACGCGGTCTGTACAGCGTTGCCTGGTTGGCCCGCAGGATGCTTGGTGCCCAGATGGCTGGATTACCACAACACTGTAGATCCACAATTACGTTGTGGACTCGTAAAACAATTTCAGTAGTGCACTTTCCGAAGAATATAGTCGTAAATAACATGAATTGTTCAAATGGTCAAATGACCGCTCGTGGTAGACTAGACATGCTATGATTTTTTTTCGGAAAGTTAAGAATAAAGAAAGTTGTGAATATTGAAAAAGGGGTTGTATATATATTATAGGAAAAGTCAATTAATTACATGGCGATACAATAACGCTGTATACAAGAAATTCTAAACGAAATTTCAAAAACGGTCACTTGACCGCTTGTGGTAGGTTTAGTGTTAAAGTTATAATAAGTTAAAATATATAAGTTAAAATAACGAAATTTATCTCTTGGTTTATTTATCTCTAACTGAATTACAAAATACGAAATGTGAAGTTTTGCGTGCTGTGGATTCAGTTGTTGAAAATGTGATTTTTTTTTTTTTGGGGGGGGGGGGGAGATTTGCGCCATTGAATTTGGGGGGTGGGGATGTGTCAGATTGTTTAATAAAAGAGCTATGGATTGAAGGGGCCATTAGAAAAAGGCATTCTTTTACAATTTCTTTTGGAATATTTTACTTTTGATTGATTGTCAATCGAAGTTGCCAGAAAGTTTACCATTTTAACATGTTGTTGAAGGAGAAATTTCATTCTTCTTTTTTTTTTGTCAGGAAAATATCTTTTGTTTCTTATTGGACAGAATTTCCAAAAATATACTTTTATTTTATTTGAAAGTTACGGGATTCTATTTGACGAATCGTGTTAATTCTGTTTTTAAATGATGTTGTATCATTACTCTATGATGTTGCTAGATATGTAAAGGTGCATACATATGAAATATTTTCAAATTTTCCCTTTGTGTAATTAAAATAAAATAATATTTATCTTTCTAGGAGAAAATGTTTAATATAAGTATAAAGCTTAACGTTTCAAAGGATAGATATATAGGGAGCACACACACCATTGTAATTTATCTCTGCATTTAATCCTCTGACGGATAAATAAAATTGTAAAGATGTTTTCTCTGGAAAATAGTTTACTTTATATTTTCAATGCATGAGTATTAAATATACTTTTTAATTTGTGTTATTTTAATGGATATATTTTCCAAACAAACCCTAATGCTTTAGATTAAAAAAAAATATTTCGACATCGCATATTTTTATGAATTTAAAGTGTATGTATATTGCTGGAAAAACTAGAAATTCATGGATGACTTAAGTCGTTCAGCTCCGTCAGAGGGTTAAATAAGAAAGCTCTCACTCGCTCCTTTACTGACTGACTTGTTCACTCACTCATTGATAATTTTTCTACTCCCAGTGTATTCGGGACGGTGAAATTTGGCAGAGTTGTTCCTTAAACATTAAATAGGAAAATTAATCTATTTGCGAACCTCTAAAATGAAGTAGAGGCCTCCGTGGCCGAGCGGTTAAGGCATTCAGCTACTAATCCGAGATTGGTGGTTCGAATCCGCGCGATGGACTTGACAAAAGGAAAGTAAAAAAGTAGTGATGTTGTGATCGGAGGGTTGCCAGCTTCGCTACAAAAATACTAGAAAAGTCGTCCAGAACATCCGCAAAAATTAACGGCTTGTATACGGGACTGGTGCACGATACGTCTGATCGTTGTCCAAAGTCCCGACGTCTAGTGAAGGCGTTGGGTGCCAGTTCCGGTTATTCCCCGTCATCTGACCATGGTTCTAAAATAACGAGGAGCAGGTATGATTGAATGTGTGTGTATGTGTTCCCGGGTCTTTCCTTCGAGATAGGCCCCGAACCGTCGCCAATAGCCCACTGTGCAGCTCTAGTGCGACGTTATTTAACCAAACCAAACCAACTAAAATGAAGTACCCGTACTGTGTTAAATAAAATAAAAAATCTCTAGTCACTAATTTTACTTCTCATTTGGCAGAGATGTGTCTTACAGCTTAACCCTCCAGAACTCGCGTCAAAATGAGTGACCTGAGAACTCGCGCGTGAGAATTTTTCTATCACCATCTATTTCCCTCAAAATAATTTTAGTAAAAGAAATATTTTAAACTGAACAATAACTATAATATGTAATTGATTTATTCATTTATTTTAGTCCGTTTAGGTACATATTTAATTTAATATTTGATGAAACAAAATAATAAAAAAAACAGTTTTCGGTAATTCACTCGAGCACTCGGTTTTCTCGGAGCATACTCACACGAGTTTGGTGTGAATCAGAGAGTTGTAATATTAAATAGAGAGCGCCTTCAATACCAGACTCTCGTAAGGTCGCGGTGTCAACATTGAAAAGAAAAACTCACATCACGTGGTTATAGCGCTGCCACATTTGGCATTCTGACATCTGCAGGAGTTTCAAATTTGGCGCACTTTCTTCTCTTTTGGTGATAAGGAAGTTCTGTCCGTAATCAACTTTTTAACATATGTGTACGTATTTACTTATTTTCAAACAGTATGCGCTAAATATTTCCACTTCATTAACAAAACGAAAATATTTTATTTGTGTTCAATACTCGAAGAAGCGAAACTCTTTATATTTCTCAGGTTTTATTGTTCATATTTTCTTATTGAAGTATACAAAATAACAATTGAAAGAACTTCGCTTATGGTAAATTTTTTACATAAAAACGTAATGCAATTATTTCAAAACTACAAAGTAAGAAAAATCTCCTTAATATATCTGTTAAACTCTCTTAAATTGTGACACTCGTTCAAAAAAACTATATTTAAATACAAATTTAACACAAAACCATATTACAATACTTCGATCTCGTTTAGTTCTTAAAGTCGCCAAGGCCTGCCAAGTAATATTGGCGCATGAATGAATTGGCATCTCCACATATCACGTGGTTTCAATGATGGACACACGGAAATCAGCATTCTTATTCCTCTATTTGTATCATTACTCTATGGTGTGAATATGTCGCTCACGGCGCGAGTTCTGGAGGGTTAAAAAGAAAATCTAAGGTGTTTAGGTAATTCTAGTTAGAATACCCATTCTTTGCACGGGATTTAAAATAAAATTAACTTATCCTTAATTATAATACTTTTCATTTGCCCAGGAAGATTAAAGTTGGCAGAGTTATTCTTTATACCGTTAGAAGGAAAGAAAGCTGTTTGTGTACTTCTATCTGAAATATCCGTTCTGCGCACATAATTAATATGAGATATACTCATTAACCGGGTGTTGGATGTAATTTTTTTTTAAAAAAATATGTTTCCCATGTTCTTTACTCTTTTTTGTGTATTTAATTATTCTTGTTCGTAATTAATTTAATTTAGGGCTTTGTAATCAACTCTTAATATAATTCATTCAATAAGTTGGAATTTCAACACTAAGGATTCTAAAGAAAACACGATTGTCTAATGTTTATGCTAAATGCTTTACTAATTCATGAAAATAAACAGTATTTTTTTTAATAAGAAAGGATGCATTTATTCATTTTACGAACAAAAAACATTGCTGGTCCGCCGTGAGCCACAGGCGAAACTGGGCTAATTTAGAACCCTAAACGAATCAAAAATTCTAAAGCGTGAGATTCTTTTGCAAGTTTTCCATTTCATATAAAAAGTGCGTTATTTTACAAGACAATTCTATTACATTTTAAGATGGATGTTCTTAAAGAAACGCAGCCTTCTCAAGGAAAAGGTAAGAAATTTATTCCACAAAGACGAATACAGCATTTTTCGATCACCACATAAGAGAATTATATATAGATTGGCATAATATGCGAATTTTTATTTCGTGAAAAAAAAACGTAATTTTGTACAAAATCTAATTCTGATACACTTTTGAAATGAAAGTAAAAAAACAATATCACAAAGATAAAAAAAAAGTTTCTTTTAATTTTGTTTGTACTTTTTATAGAAATTACAAAATAAGGCAAGTAGCAGGACAATGTAAATAAAACCGGAGAGTTCCAACGTTCCCAGTTCCTCGCAGCCGCTTGCGAAACCCCACAGCATATAAATGAGGATAACAAGAAACTGCGTCTGCGCAAAAGAGAGACAATTTACTTCAAACACATAATTAGGTTAGCGAATAAGTGGCATGTAAAAGAAGAGTAATAAGACACAAAAGAAATCTTTAAGTTGACACGTTATTGCATTTTCTATTTTTTATTAATTATTTATTATGTTGTAAAACGTATTATTCAGATAAAGTACACTAATATTAGACATTTTCTATAAAAAAAATTATTGCATTAGTAAAAAAAAATAAAAAAAAAATAAAAAAAAAAAAAATATTAAAAAAAAAAATATTTAAAAAAAATATTTAAAAAAATATTTTAAAAAATATATTTTAAAAAATATATTTAAAAAAGAATATTAAAAAAAATATTTTTAAAAAAATATTTAAAAAAAAAATATATATAAAAAATATTTTTACAAAAATATTTTTAAAAAATATTTTAAAAAAATATTTTAAAAAGCTACACCTTTTTAAAATTTTATTTTACAACTTTGATAATTTTTAATTAGTAAAAATATATTGTTGACAAAAAAAGTGCTTTGCAAAAAAAGTGAATATTAAAAACTATGTAATTCAACGATAAGAAATTTTAAAATGTGAATTTTACTGATTTCTTTTTTTCTTCTCAAAGCGATCCGTATCCGGATAATTGGCGATCCGCTTTGTGTTTGGTCAGGATAACTGGAGTACGGATAATTGAAATTCTATTGCACAAGCTTGGTAATTATAATATTTTCAATCAAAAAAAATTATGATTATTAACAAGTTATGTGTATTGAGACGTTAAACACGTAATATGTTATTCAATAACAAGGTGGATAATGTTTCTGACGTTAAAGCTTTTTTATTAACCATATCAATGCAATATGGTGCCGCAGTAATACTTAGTAGTAGTATTTTTGAGATGTCAATTAACGACAAAAGCTTATTCTTTATTTCCACATTTGTACCTTCATTCTGTGACGTCATCTCATAAATATCAACGTGTTTTTTTATTCATTTTTAATAATTCATTTAAATGCGTACTTTTAAACAAACCGTTGATCGTGCTGCCATCTATGAATGAGCAGAAGCGTTAAACTTCTATGATTTTATTATATATTATATTACTTTATTACATATTATATTATTTTATTACATATATATTATTTATGTAGTAAAGATCCCTTTTTAGCCCTATAGACGCAATGAATTTGAACACATGAGGTGTCCAAACTAAAGAGATAATTTCATGAACCAGTGACGATTCGTTCTTTCATCTCATAAATATTAACGTTTTTTTTTATAGCGTTTAAAATAATTCATTTTAACGGTTTTTCGTAAACAAGCCAAGCCGTTGATAATACTGACATCTGAGTACAGACGTTAATCATTTTTATTATTTTGTTTTAACTAATGGGTGTGTATATGTGTTTGGGATGGAGGTGGGGGTGATCATGCGATAATTATCTCACTAGCAAGCTACTTAAGCATTAATTTTATTTTTGAACGGTATTTTAATTTCTATTTGAATTTCTCTTAATATATTTATAATTTTGTCATTTAGTGTCACTTATTAAACTTCATTTGACTGTTTAAAAAAATATTTCTTTTATTTAAATTGAAATCCGCTATTAGAAATTCTGCGTGTACAAATTTCAATGCCATGATATCTTGCCATTTTGGCATTATAAATTTTAAAATTCAAGAGATTTTTTTAAATATTATAAATAATACTAAAATCCACGTGAATTCGATTTTTTAAACAACTAATCCCTCTGATTATCTTTCAAGAGCTTGAAATACACAAATAAATACTTTAACGGTCTTAATAGAGCTTTTTAGAATCACAAAAAGGTTCGAACACGTTCAAATTCGATAACGGAGAAATAATTTAATCAAGGGCCAGTATGTTTAGGTCCTTGATTAAAATGCTATAAATAATGTTTCTGAAAAACTACTAACTATTTGGAGCTGTGTCAAATACCGTTTCCACCACAGGTACTTTCTCATGGAAGGTCCGATGGCAGAACAACCGTAGTAAAAATACATGACGACGTGAACACAGGTGTTAATAGTCAAAGCAAATCCCACATAGTAACCTAAAATAATAAAGTTTGAAAGCATTATATTAAGAACAGATTTAAAATGTGTTGGTTTGAGCATAGGAAGAGAAAAAGATAGAAATTGGGTTGATAAATTATACTAGCTGCGAATTCCCCGCCTTACAGGGAAGTGGTTAAATTAGATGTATTTTCCAATTTTCATAATATACTCTATAATAAAAAAGCACATCAGACCCTAGAAATAACGTCCATAACCAATATGAGTGCTCGTTATATAAAACTTATTGTTTACAAAGTAAAGTAGATCCTTGGTTTAACGACCCTTTTCGAGACCAATACGAGGTTCGTTACAACGAATTATTATTGTGACAAAATATAGTCGAGACTTGATATAATACCTTCTACGGGATCACATGTGCTTCTCATAACAAAAATTATTAGTGTTTACAAAGTACAGTAGACACTTGATATAACGATCACCTTCTGCAAAAATAAGAGTGTTTTTTGCAATTGAATATTGTTTTAACAAAATATAATCGACCGTTGATATTACAACCCCTACGGGACCACCAGTGCTTATTATAAAAACTAGTGTTTACAAAGTACAGTAGACCCTTGATATATTGACTCCCTACAGGTCCAATACGAGTGTTCGTTACAACGAAAATATTATTGTAACAAAATACAGTCGACAATTGATATAATATAACCCCTACGGGACCACCTATGCTTATTATAACTAAAAAAATATATTTTTTACAAAGCACTGTAGACACTTAATACAATGACCCCCTACTGAACTAATACGAGTGTTCGTTATAACGAAAATATCAATGTAACAAGTAAAAAACTAATTAAATTATAAACAAACCTGGACCAATAATAAGTATAACTTCTGGACCAATAAGAGTGTTCGTTACAACGAAAATATTATTGTAACAAATTATTGTCAACCGTTTATGCATTAACCTCTATGGGACCTCCAGCGCTTATTATAACTAAAAAGATTATTGTTTACAAAGTACAGTAGACCCTTGATATAAGGACCCCCTACGGGACCAATGCGAGTGTTCGTTACAACGAAATATTATTGTAATAAAATATAGTCGACCTTTGATATAATATCCCCTACGGGACTATCTGTGCTTCTCATAAAAATAAAAGATTATTGTTTACAAAGTACAGTAGACCCTTGATATAAGGATCCCCTACGGGACCAATGCGAGTGTTCGTTACAACGAAATATTATTGTAATAAAATATAGTCGACCTTTGATATAATATCCCCTACGGGACTATCTGTGCTTCTCATAAAAATAAAAGATTATTGTTTACAAAGTACAGTAGACCCTTGATATAAGGATCCCCTACGGGACCAATGCGAGTGTTCGTTACAACGAAATATTATTGTAATAAAATATAGTCGACCTTTGATATAATATCCCCTACGGGACTATCTGTGCTTCTCATAAAAATAAAAGATTATTGTTTACAAAGTACAGTAGACCCTTGATATAAGGACCCCCTACGGGACCAATGCGAGTGTTCGTTACAACGAAATATTATTGTAATAAAATATAGTCGACCTTTGATATAATATCCCCTACGGGACTATCTGTGCTTCTCATAAAAATAAAAGATTATTGTTTACAAAGTACAGTAGACCCTTGATATAAGGACCCCCTACGGGACCAATGCGAGTGTTCGTTACAACGAAATATTATTGTAATAAAATATAGTCGACCTTTGATATAATATCCCCTACGGGACTATCTGTGCTTCTCATAAAAATAAAAGATTATTGTTTACAAAGTACAGTAGACCCTTGATATAAGGATCCCCTACGGGACCAATGCGAGTGTTCGTTACAACGAAATATTATTGTAATAAAATGTAGTCGACCCTTGATATAATTACCTCTACCGGACCATCTGTGCTTCTGATAAAAAAAAAGATTATTGTTTACAAAGTATATTAGACCATTGATATAACAACCCCTTAAGGGTTAAATACGAGTGTTCGTTCTAACGAAAATATTATTGTAACGAGTAAAAACCTGATTAAATTATAAACTAATAAACGGATTGTGATTTTAAGGTAACTTTTGGGGTTGTTTTCAATAGAAGTAGCTTCACGACTGGTCTAGTGAAGTTTCTTTAATGCTTTAAATTTGAAAAATGTTTCAAAATTGAGGTGTTTTTTTTTAGGAATTTTAAATTTGTGAGTATATTGCTTTGGAGATTGGCGACACATGCACAGATGTATATTCGTCAAAATCAAATTGCTGAAAATTCTTATTAATACATTACTAGCATGTTGTCTTACCAATGAAGCTTCGTCTTACCTAATCCATAAACTATTCGACAATACCACAAAGAGAAGAAGCACATGGTAAAGTGATGGAAGACATGCAGGAACGACACATGGCTATCTTTCTTTCTCAGTACGAAAAACACCTGGGAATAACAAAACACAAATTCATTTATATATTATCCTACATTGAGTCCACTTTGTACCATTATGGGTAACTTTGCTCTAATAAAATAATATTTCTAAAAAAAAGGGAAAATTGACTTTAATAAAATGCGCTAAAATGTAAAAAATAATTTATAATTTTTTGAACGAGTTGAAAAAATTTAATTATTTAATATCAATTTTATACTTATTAAAAATTTTTATCAAACTTAAAACATCTTTTTTTTAATTAAAGGCTTTATTTTCAGAATTATTGCACACATTTTACCAAATTTAAAAAAAAAGTTTAAAAGTAATTACTAGAAAAAGATAATTAAGAAGTTTATTCGAAAAAAAAAATAATAAATGTGAACAGACTCAATATCCAGTTATTTTACAAATATCGAGCTGTATTACAAATATTGAGTTATTTTACAAATACCGAGTTATGTTGCAAATATCGAGTTATTTTACAAATAACGAGTTTAAGAGTAAATAACTTTGTTTAAATATGAAACATTTTAATTTTGAAAAGCAAACCGAAACAAATAATCGGTTAGCAACGTTTTAACGGAGTGTTATGATTGGTCTAGTGGAAATAGTTGGTTTTGCACTGGGCGCATGCGTAGATAAAGTTGGTTTTGCTCCAACCTCTACTTTTTAAACATTTATTTTTAATAAATACATTTTGTTTTTTATGACTATGTTTGGTGTTTTAGATGCCTCTCAAAATAAAAATCAATATTCAATTGATATCTTGATTTTAAAAGAATTGAATAAAGTCTGTTTTTCCCGGATCTCCTTAATTGTTTAGAGTTTAAAATGTATTAAATAACGAATGTTTTACAAATACCTACAGTTAAATTTAGAATTAAAATAGTTTTCCAGAATACAATGTTCATCATTGGTTTTCAAATAAAGTAAGGATATTTTTTCCTTTGTTATATATTCAAGAATATTTAAGAATTTTTGTGGAATTTCACTTGTAAAAAAACATTAGAAAATAACAACCAAAATCACGAAAATCGGCAACCTTTACATGATTTTTTTTTATTTTTACAGGGAAAGGAAATTTCTTGCATTATTGTTACAGAGCAATCTATAGTATACTATTAATCTTGACGTCGTTTAAGGAATCTAAATGCTTAATTTTTTCAGATATAATTTTGAGCTATATATTTTACGTAAAATGTCAGCATATAAGAGTGTCCCCACAATTTGACTATATTATATTAACAAAAATATTTAAAAAAAATATGAATATATATATATATATATATATATATATATATATATATATATATGAATGTATGATTACCGTATCTAGGAGATCTACATATTTAACCAAAAACAGAAGCCAAGAAAGACTTTGTATTTTCTGAAAGAGAAGATAAATCAAAATGTTAAAAATTGTACTATATAAGTAATGAAAAATATAATGCGTTAAGAAATGTATTTTTGATTTGACATAATAAATTCGAAGACATTATTTGCTTATATCTATCTAGTGTGTGTGTGCGTTCGTTAAATTATAGTGAATTGGGTTGGCATATCCTTTCCCTTTTCCTACCGATCATCTTTCAAAATATATTTATAGTACTTCACATGAATAGTTACATCTAATTTAATTTTTAAGATACAATTCCAGTCTTGATACCATTCAAGAAAGGAGGATTTTGCAAGCATGACTCAATATTTTTAATTTCAAAAAGTATATTATTGAACCACTTAGAGCAGTTTTAATTTTCCACTAAAAAAAAACCTTGTAGAATTGCCGATTATTTTAGACATTTCGTCCATTGTTTAAAAATTTATAACAGCAAAACTAAATCGAATTTTCAAATACTGTCAGGATCATTTTTAGCCAATAATTTGAACTATATCCAAATTTTTTAATGTATTCTTTTTGTTGAAAACTGGAAGACCAGTATTTAAAAATAAATGATTTTTGAAATTTTTTTTATGAAAGTATAATTTTAACATTAAATAATGTCTAAAATACTGATCGTATTGAAAAAAAAAACATTTATTTTATTCCTCAAACATTTCTTAATAAACTGGCTCAATTTCATAATTTAAATAATTTCTTGATATGCTAGCGGAACAATGAGGAAATCAGTCGCAAATTCAAATGTGCTCGAAATATACGAAAAAACCTTGCTTCTCCTCTTTATTTAATACCAATCTTAATTAACTATATCTAATTTAAAAGTAAGGATAGAAATACAATCTTTTTGACATCGCAAAGATGAAGTTTTAACAAACATTATTATATATTTTTGAATAAGAAAATATATAATTTTAAATGGCTTATAGCAGTTTAGAAATCACGTTGTAAAAATGAGAGTGAAAAAACTTCAAATAGACATCTAATCTTTTTGACATCGGAAAGATGAAGTTTTAACGAACATTATAATATATTTTTAATAAGAAAATATGTAATTTTAAATGACTTATAGCAGTTTAGAAATCACGTTGTAAAAATGAGAGTGAAAAAACTTCAAATAGACATCTAATCTTTTTGACATCGGAAAGATGAAGTTTTAACGAACATTATAATATATTTTTAATAAGAAAATATGTAATTTTAAATGACTTATAGCAGTTTAGAAATCACGTTGTAAAAATGAGGGTGAAAAAACTTCAAATGAATGGAGCGTGTTAAAAAATTTATAAATTCAAAGCTAATACGAATTTTAAAAAAATGCTTACTTGGATTTCCATTTCAAACCTATTCCTACAATCCCTAACAAAATTGGATCCCTCCCAGAAACTCGAAGGACAAAATTACTTGTAAGACGACTATTAAATAACTCATAAACTAATAATCGTATTGAAACAAAAATATATTCGTCTTATTTATGAAGCATTTTTCAACAAATTCACTTAATTTCGTAATTTTAGGATTTTTACTTTTCGAGATAGAATTTCGATAACAGCGTGAAAATTGAAAATTCCCCTTGAAGCGTATTTTTTTTAATGAAGAGATATAAATCCCTAAAAATTAATAATTAAAAAGCCTTTACTATTATTAACCAGTAATATGTCGATGAAAATAATGCATTCTGCCGAAAATAACTAATTAAACACTTGGTGATGCTGCTTGAATTCCAAATAACGTTGAAAGCTTATATTTTTTTGCATAAAAATTAACCCTTCAGTTACAAAAATCGCAAGTATTAAACTTCACATTCATTAGTTTTAATAATGAAAATATGCAATAACATATCAAAGATAAAAAAAAATTCAATTCTTCCGATCGGAAATAATTTATCGTTTTTGGCGAATTTTTTTAGGTGCCAATTGGCGACCGGAGTCTTAATGTCCGTCTTTGATAAGTATTTCTAAAGAAATTTTTTATAAATAATTATTTTATAACTGTACACCCAGAAATTTCAGATAATTATGACCGCAAATTGTGACATAGAATTTTAAATATGTCTGCATGAATATTAATAGGCAATACTTTTCAATGACAATTGAACTTTCAAATATTAATTTTCGAATTTCAATAAAATATTTTTGAGGTGAAACTTTTTAAATCATCCATATGTACGCATAAAGATAGAAACTATAAGTTAAACTTTTAGGGTGGTTCATTCGTACACTATAGCACTTTACTTCTCCGTGACTAATAGCACGATTGCCATAAATGTAATAACTTTGGATAGGAAATTAGGCACCAATGCGCTTAAGATTTTTAAATAAAAAATGTACGGGGTATGAAAGGGTATTCTTGGTGTCTGACGAAATAGCCGAATTACCTTCCTCCTATGGTTGGCGAGGTTTTTATTAACGACCGATTTCTAAATTCTATTTCTTAATAAACGTGTTTTTCAAAAAAAAAAAAAACATCGCAATAGACAATATGGACTAACTATTGTCCGTATTGTCAAAAATTAATTTTTGGTCGCTAAGGTGGCTTTCAACAATAATGTTTTAAAGAAAGGATGCACAATGTAAATTTCCAATAGAAAAATGAAATAAGTTCTATAAATTTAGAACGGGTGCACATATCCAAATGAAACTACTGAGCACATTTTAAGTTGGGAAATTATTGTTAAAATGGTGCTAGTTTCATAAAAATCCGTTCAGCCATTTTTGAGTTAAAACCGAACAAACAGACGGACGAAAAAAATATAATGTAATTTTATGAATCAGTGTATTATAATTCAGACAAAAAACTCAAAATGAAGGGTTTTGTTCGTATCCACAGACATTCCGTTTTTATATAAATGCATTGACAAATCAAAAATGTTTAAACATTATTTTTTTAATATTGAATCTTTTAAAATACATTTTTTATAGGATATCAATGCCCATTTTCCCATCACCCCTGCTTGTTTGTAATAGAACAACCCATGAATATAAACTTGTAACTTAGTGGTGGCAACATCCTATTATTCATTTTGAAAATCTTCATGTAATCAGTCCTGTGTCGTCCCAGTGGGTCAATCCCGTAGGCACCCACTTAAATGTTCCTATCTTTAAATATTATCTTAGCTTGAACCTAAAGTTTAAAAATATTTCAATAATGTCTTATCTACCCTCTTGTATTCCTTTCTCTTCTAAAACACCACATTTTTAAATAGTGATTATTTTAAAATGCGTTTTTAAATAGTGAATCTTTTAAAATACATTTTTAAGTACTGATTTTTTTAACTTCTAAAAGATGGAAGTTTGAGCTGATATTTGCGAGTCCTTCATCTTGGAAGATAAAATATGTATTTTCTTTAAGTATCGTATAAATTCTATACGTATATTTGTAAGCTCTTAGTAAAGAATGTCTATAGGAAATCTCGTGAAATAAAGTTGAGAATAAAATTAAAGTTTGAAATTTAATTTTGTTTAGGGTATAAAACCGAATTGTATTTTACCCGTACCTTAATAGGGTAAACTAAAATCTATCACATTTTTAATTAGGTATTTGAATCAATAAAATATCTTTACCTTCATAACTGTAAAACGATCTGGATTCGTCTTTACCATACAACGATCTGGCCAATGAAACGTGAGAAATTGGATCATCTATAAAAGCATAAATTATTAAAATTTTAATGCGCATTTTACTGCGGATTTCATATTATAACTAATATAGTAAAACTATGATGACATTAGTAATATATTGCATAAAATATGTGACGGAAAATGATACGAGATATTTCTTAAATTTACAGTCAGTCTCAACACTACTTGACATGTGTTTAATTATATAGAAAAAGATCTGAAACATCTGGTGTGTTAAAAACTTATTTGTACATAATTAGAAATTACTTCGTAATGGGAATTCTTACACTTAAGGCTTAGGAAACTTGATCCCAATGTCAGTTCGCTCCTTGAACTGGTCTGAGTTTTCAATACACTTCTATACCTTAAAACTTACGTTTGCCTAATGGATTAACTTGTAGTTTTTGCTTCTATATTTCTTTTAAAAAAACTATACATAAAAATCGAATTTCATGTCACGTCGCCAATCCAGCCGCTCATGAAACTATGTGCTTTCAAACGCCACTGCGTGCTTTTGGCTCACACAGGTACTTTTACCTCCACATACACAATAGACACCTTACTCTTCAGCGAAAATAACTTCAAGATCCATTGAATGGTTCTTGCATGACTAATTACGAACAAACATAATCGTTCATTCAACCTGTATCACTGTTGCACAGGTACAGGTTGTATGTGAGAACTTTCTTCTGTGAGGACTTACTTGATAAGCAATATAGCTGTTGAAATATTATATATATACTTCATATTATACTTCATATTATATATACTTCATTGCATGAAGTTGTAGACAACCATGGTGTTCTTCAGATCGAAGGGTTCCCGATTCTTCATTAAGGCTGGACCCAACCACTTGACGAACAGTACGTAGAAAACTAGCACGGATAAGGTAATATAATAGTGCTTTATGAAGAATTTCTGTTGCAGGTCTAGAAAAAAATAGTCTTTTTCAAATACTAGTTTATTTTTAACACTAGAACGACGGCAGTTTCGGTATACCTAGAACGACGGGATGGGTCAAATTGACCCAGAGTACAAAAATCCATGTTTAAGTTTTAAAAATACAACTTTTTTTCAGTAATGACAATTATATCATTGACAGTGATATTAAGAGTACAAAATAGAATATTTAAATTATAAACCTTAAAAATAAACAAAAAATTATGTTTAAAAACTGTTTACACTATATTCAATTTGAACTTTTTTGAGGCATTTTGTCATTGATGTGTAAATTTTTTATTCATTATTTAAAAGTTATTATCAGGAAAGTGTTCGTACATATACTACACAAAGTTGAGACAACTTTTTTTTACGTAATTTGTGCACTTGTTACACATCGGAACAAATATCAACTGTTTTGTTTACACAGTTAGAAACTTGACTTCGAACTCTTTTGCGTCCTACTGATGGTACTCACTTGTTTCTGTAAATCTGAATTATTCTTTTTACGAGTAGGCTCAATATAAGGATGGCGAAGCTCATCAATAAGTTGTTGGATAAATTTTCGCCTCGAAAGCTTTTACCGATAACTCTTTTATACAAAATCCAGGAATTTATTTAAGCAAGGTCTAGAATATTGTTGAAGACAGGCACTGGCCACCTTCTCTATGCTGCCTTCACCAAGTATTTTTGTGCATTTGACAGCAACATCTACACTGAATTTTGTAGAATTGTAAAACCACATTGTCTATGGAAATTTTTTTGGCCCGTTATCGTCAACATAAACTGTGGGGTTAAATGAACTGAGTAACATGACATTCTTATTATTTTTCCCTTGGTAAACTGTCATAGTAGTTGTACTATCATTATGTTTCAGTAACAATGTCTCGACAATTATGTCTTCATTTGTTTTCACTATTTCAGGCAAAAATTTTCGATTCCACCTAACAGTACCTATTAAACTGGTGTTCTTTGCTTTTAAAATTTCCGATAGTTTCAGTGTTGTGAAAAAGTTATCAGTGGTGACATTTCTTCCTTAGTTTTCAAAAGGTTTCACTAAACGTAAAACGACGTGTTTGGCGAGTTCTAGATTTGCAAGACGCTCATCTTTACCTAAATATGGAAAGCCATTTATTATGTATTTAGTATCAACATCAGCTGCAAGCCAGAACTTAATTCCTAATTTATCTGGTTTGTTAGCCATGTACTGTGTAAATCGACATCTGGATTTTGTAGGAAACAGTTGCTCATCAACTGTTACGTATGAAACCTTGATTTCTTGGTTGTTTGCACTAGAAACGTTTCAGTTTTACTAGAAACGTTTTCATTTCTACTACATGCAATAGGTAATTCGCAAGAATCAGATTAATTGCCATCATTATTTGAAGATAAACTTTTAGTATTTGAAGGCACAAATTCTTCATCCCTAGAAGCAAACTCTTTATTTCTACAGTTTTCGGATTCATTTTCCGACAACTGTTGAAAGTATTCTAATGCTTCGCTAACAGTAAGTTTCCGAGACATTTTACTCAAGCTTTATCCTATCTGTACTTATTCAGATGCAGTCCTGTCTCCATCAGGGGGAAAAAAATGCCATCTGCGCTTTTTCTCATATAAAAACAGTTTGAACGAATGAAATTCCAATATTATTCGACCAATGACATGATATATGTAGGTCAAGGTCACTCACCATCTGGATGAGTCAAGCCGAATGCGCACTACATGGGTGCAATGTGTTTTAGCTCTATAAATCGTTGTTATCTGCTTTCTGTATAGGAAAAGGGTGTTTGGGTCAAAATGACCCATTCAGTCGTTCTAGGTATAAGTGTTAAAAACACCAACTATAATAACTGCTAGACGAATAATATTTTTTCAGGCTGTTATATGCATGACTTTAGGAAAAGTCAAGGAATTTCAATTAATTCGGCCGGTAAGTTTTTGAGAAAAACATAAACGAAATTAGATTTGGGTCAAATTGACCCACTTCGTCGTTCTAGTGTTAAACAATAAAGACTTAAAGTATATGGGAATTGACTAAAACGATATAGAAATTACGGCGATTTTTTTAACTCGTAAATTTTTAATCCAGCTAAAATAGAAAAACGTTAAATATTTTTTTTATTACAAATAACCTGTCGGCAATGCATGGGAGTTTTCATTAAATATTTTTACCTCAAGCTACGTTTGAAGTAAAATGAATAATTTCTTATCACTTTAATAATAAGCTTAAAAATTTAAATCCATATTTTTAACGTAAAAGTTATTTGAATTTTTAAAATCGTAGTAACGATATAAAAGTACTATGTCACACTGTTTAACAAGGTTTTTTTTATCGTTTTCATGCCTGCAGTGTTCTGTCTCTTGGGACAAAGTGCTGTCACACATCTTTACTTGTTATGTAGGGGATTGCACTGTAAAAAAAAAAGTGCTCAAAATTGAGTACATGAGTACTTGTCTTTTTAAATTACAATTGCATCATAAATGAGCGATGATATACTCAAATTTAATTAATCGTACTTTCGCGCAAAAATGAACAGTGTTCTTTAATATTGGTAATATCAAACCATCTTAGCAAAGCGACCTGACAAACATAAAATAGTTGTTCAGAAGATGGTTTTCCACATTATTTTATGTCGATTGCTTAATTGGAAACTGAGTTATTACAATTCAATTATCTTACTTCCCATTTTTTGCCACGCTTTTTAACAGTACTTCTGTTTATAATCTCTTCGCATCTCCTTGATTGCTGAACGGTTAAGACTGTGGACAGCTGATCTGAAGACATGGGTTCGATTCCTGGTAAGGCTAAGTTGTAATTGTCGGTATTTATTAAAAGTGATTTATAAAGGCAGCCAATGTAGGCCAAATACTGCTCTTCTCATTAATTTTTACTTTAAATATTTATCTGCGCCAATAATAGCCGACGTACCTTAAGATCTAAACTAATTTCATATAACTTCTAACTCCTCCTCGTAGCAAAGCCCAACACTCATGATTACAAATTCGAACAATCAAAAGGTGTTATCGCTGCAGTTTCCTCGACATCTGCTGGGTTGACCGGCATTTGATGGTAAGCCTTCAGCAGATCGAAAAGATCGTTTTGTCTTGTAAATTATAGACGCAATCTTGAATATGTAGTATATGATGTTTATTTGGCTCCATACAATTGTTGAACGTGGGATAGTGTCAACACAACCTCCATTCGCCGGACTTCTTTGGCGCCATATGTAGAGATGATTGTATTGTCGATTGTATTTATGAAATCGAACGAATCGATTAAATCGAATGAATCTATTAAATCGAAAGAATCAATTAAATCGAAAGAATCAATTAAATCGAACAAATCGATGAAAACGAAAAAATCGAACAAAACCAAACGAATCGATGAAATCGAACAAATTGACCACATCAAACGAATCGACAGGCTGAACGAGACTTGATGATGAGATGTAGCACGTGAGATAGCACGTCCGACTCCAAACAATTGAGTTTAGTGTCATCTGACGTAATTCCGTCTGTCATGAACTGACTTTCAACATGGGCAAAAAAACAATGATTGGTTCTTGCACCAAAATGCTATTTTACTGAATGCCACTCTTGCAATGCCTGCTCCCTGAACATCCTTGATTCATTCCTATGTATCTGGCATTCTTTGACATTGTTTGTCGAGTTGAAATAACGTTAGTAGATAACTTGCAAATCAGAAATCATCTGCTTCTCCCAGTCACTACTCTAACTGTATCGATAGTAGCCGGCGCTCCTTAAGATCTAAGTTGACGACTACATGTAATCTACAACGTCAAGCTGGCACCATGTAATCTATTGCTATCCAAGCATGAAAATTCTCAAAAAAGTTATTTTTCAAAAAACACGAACAGATTACAGATAGTTTACTTTTTTTTGAAAATATTAACAGTTACAATTAAACACGTATTTTGATAATTACAGCGGCATTCATAAGAAACTCCTGCGTAGTGTAACGACCAGCAATCATCTGTAAACAAGTTCTGTCCATCATAAAAATCCTCGGTACTTATATATCAATAAGCTAGCCGCCAAATTTGCATAACTCTAGTTGAATTCTCTTTCTAATCGACAGCCTGGTTGGAAGGGTTCGCTTACAGATAACTTGTCTGTTAAAATACAAATACAACGTTAAAATACGCAATAAAAATCCTTGAGATCTGAACATGTTTCGGGAGATCCCTTCATCAGCAGAAAATGAAAAGTCTGTGTGTACAATAAAATAGAAATAAACCCAGAATTGAAAGTGTTGCCAAAGAACAAAAAACTATCTCAATCGATTGGAGTTAGGTGTTCTGTACCAACACGCGGGAAATACTGGGTCCGCAAATGTTTCATTGACAATTGAATCAATATTGCTAAAAATATTAAACACCTCCAGGAAGTCAAGTTCAACTAGAGATTTGGGTTTGCAAATTAAATGAGGATTAGAAAAATTAAATATATGACCATGTTCCCACGAGTGCTTGGCAATGGAGGACCTTTTTATTTCTTGTTTGACAGTACGTGTTTGGTAGGGCCTTAACGCCCTACATAAACTTAAAAATCCACTTAAAAATTCTAATATACCTTAGCGCTCTAATGCTTTGGTTGTTTTACCATATTATCCCCAGATCAGCCATAAATTTTTTCTAAAATTCTCGGTAGGTTCGACATACGTTCCATTTTTTCACCTATCAATAAGATCACCTTCACACAACTTAAAGACCCTATTGACGACCGTAATAACTGGAGCATATACAGTATTTCATGTCAATGTACTGGCATGTCATATATCGGTCAAACAAAGAGAGCATTAAGATTTCGTATTAAGGAGCACCAAGCATATACTGTTAAACAAGAAATAAAGAAGTCCTCCATTGCTGGCTCCATTTTGTAATGGGTCTAATAATTCGATGTCACCCTAAAATTTTAGAAATCGTTTTTTTAGAACATTTTTTTTGTTAATGTATTTTTTCATTTAGCTGCTAGAAACTACCACTTTCTGTCAAAATAAGAGAAAATATAATATAATGCGATTGCTTACTTACCTCCCTCAAAAAGGAATTCTTGTAAAGGCTGGATTATCATCATGTATCTCTCTTGTGAAGGAATCTGTAAATATAACCATGGACACGTTAAATCACTATTTTTGTTCGAAAAATTTGCAAAAGAATATGTGCGTCCAACATACCAAACTCGTTATCCATGGGACATCTGTTTGTCGAATGTAAGTCTAGGCCAGTGGTTCTCAATCTTTTTTCTCTCGTGTACCCCTTGATAAAACTTTTCATCTACGAGTACCCCCTTCTCTCATAACCCTTCTCACCCATCCTTCTATGCAAAAATAAATTCTGTTAGGCGGTAATGTTCTTAGGTTAGCTGACAATTAATCAAACGACTCAAATTGACGACTTATTGGCTTTATTTTAGGTTTTACGTATCACATTTGTTTATTTTACGTATTTTTGTCATTACTATTATTATGTTCGCGTACTCCGAACAAGACCACACCCCCCCAGGGAGGGGTACGTGTACCACAGGCTCAAAACCGTTGGTCTAAGTCAGTGATTGGCAAATTCGGTAGTCAACAGAGCCAAATATTCAACAGTACAATGATTGAAATTTCTTTCGAGAGCCAAATTTTTTAAACTTAAACTATATAGGTAGGTACATTGTTATTAACTTAATTAGGGAACTCCTAAGCTGGCCTTTGCTTAAAACGTCCTCAATCTGATTGAGGTGCGTTCGTTGAGGTCGACCCCTTCTAACTGTCCTATCCACACTCGTCTTGTATATTTGTTTCGTCTATCTCCATTCGTCATCTTCTATACGTCCAAACTATCTCAACTTACCTTTCTCAATCCTCGACACTCTACAACGCTCCCTAAAATTAGCTTAATTAACTTTATACCATACTTAATAACGATATTTATTATTCAAAAAATTGTAAGGCATTCATAAAATTAAATCTTAACAATGATTATGACAAACACTAATGTGAACAATGGCATTGCCTCTCATTGTAAAGTTTGGGTAAGTCAAGTTTGTATGTTATTGTTTTTAATTTTGGGCCACGAGGTTTCATGGCGCATGGGCCATGAAGTTCCAATCGCACTGTACGCGCTCGCAAGAGCCACACTCAAGAGGCCAAAGAGCCGCATGTGGCTCGCGAGCCGCGATTTGCCGACCACTGGTCTAAGTGATGCAAATCGCGAAATACCTGTATGTAGACAAGATCACGATGCAGATTTTGCTATTTTCAGATCAACGACATATTAAAAACTACCAAAGCAAAGCTTTTTTCTGATGTTTAAACCGGAATCTGAAACCGATAAGTTAGAACATTTCTATCACATCGATTGACTGCGCGAAATTTTCCATATATATTCGCCTTAATATAATTATAATCTGCATTAAAAAACTGATATTCATGTGAGTATAATAGATTATTTTTTAAAGTGCACAGTGAACTTAGCGATATATCGGAAAGTATCATGCTTGAATGGCGTTATATCGCGATGTGGAATGTCAATATCGCCTAAACCTAGTCGCAGTTGCTCTCATGTCAAATTGTTGTTCGTTTGGACTACATGGGATTTTTATTAAAGGACTATTATTGTTACTTTAAATAAATGTCTTATAGGCAATTTAATTAAGTACAAATTATTTTTCCATCATAAAACGTGTTTGAGTGTCGGTTTAATCTATATATATAAATGCGAAAATCCCCACTCATTCACTCATCACTAATTCTCCAACTTCTTATTTACCTATGAAGAAGAAATTTTGCAAATTTGTTACTTATACCTTATATAGGAAAAGTAAGCTATTTTTGTTCCGATCGAACGTATTTAAGGGGGTGAAAAACCCCTTTTTCGATGCTAGTAGTGTGGGGTTCACTTCATATACACGATACTCCCGCTTATAGCTGGTGTGATCTGTTTAGTCTGACTGGCAGAGTATCGGCGTAGCAAGCAAAAGTTCCTTGGTTCGATACCGAGTGTAGCCAAATAGTTTTAGTGCTACGGTAGCAACGTTAGTTTGGGAATCTATTAAATATGGATTTTAATTTACGGGAGTATCACTCCCGTAATTAAATAATAATGTATATCCACATTATTGTACATCCAACTTCTCCATATTATCAATCTTGCGGGACCTTACTAGTAAAATTTCGTTACAAATTGTAACTTTTAATACTGTGGTTCCTTCTGATGGGTGACAAATTAAGAATATTATTTATTTCGCTTATAAATATTGTATTTGTATCTATTTTGTAACTTAGTATATATATATATATATATATATATATATATATATATATATATATATATATATATATATATATATATATGAAATATTAAGATTGATTTCATAAAAAGAGGGCCAAAGGTTGTATTTATATTCTTTATTAGTGATCACACCAGGAGCCCGTGAAACACACGTCCTTACAGTTTGAGAGTCGAAGTCAGAAGAGAGCGAGATTTCCCCCAATAGGGAGAACCTCAGCTAACATAGGGAAAAGTATAATGTGTAGGGATTTGTCAAGGCGGAGCATACACATGAAGTTTTAGGAGGGGTGCCAAAAGGGAATTCAAAGCGCGGGTGATAGGGAACTTTGGTCGTGGAAACGGTTGAGAAAAGCACATAGATAATGCAGATTGTTAGCAATGTCAGCAAGAATTAAATGAGATAGTTTACAAAGGAATGGAAATGAAGGAAGTCAAAAGGGGTGGTTTTGTAAAAGGAGGTGGTAAGTTAAAGGGGGTTGAAATTATCTTTCATCTCCCTCCCGCAAAATCATACACATCGGCCAGCGATGAGCACAAATGCGAGAAAAAGATAAAAGTAAGAGAAGAAGGTAATGTCAGCCAAATGGTTGATCAGACCATCTGAGCAACATGAAGAGTTTGTAAGTGATTGGAGAAAAGAAATATTATTGACAGAGGTACAATTAAAATTTTGAAATACTGCTGTATGTGCTCGCCTTAACACATGCTCTACAAATAGTTATGAAACTAATTAAATTACAATACCAAAATAAGTATACCAATATAAAAATCAATATTGTACATAGTGAAAATTAAACATAAACATATGTTGTAAACAATGAAATATAAAACTGTTCTGTTCTATTCAAGACATATGACGGTCAGAAAATATATGTAACTACTACAACTCTTTAGTGCAACGCAAAAAAAAAAAAATGAAATTTTGTAAATGGGAGTCTAAAGAGACCCGAGTGACGCAAGTCACTGGTGAAAAAAATGACTGGTTACAGCCTGACTAAGGTTGGATGGCAGGTATTGACCAACATAATCCTTGAAATGTAATTCAGCTATACTTCATGAACCTACGGTTAGTATTTCTGAAAACAAAATCAACTAATTTTAATACATTTGATATAAAAATAGCATTTTCTTAGAAGACGAAGTCAAACCTCCATGTGATTGAACCAGAAATGGTTGGAGCATGCTCGAGTGATTTGTTGACATGGGAGGATCCTCGATTTGATCGATGTAAAAATGGTAAAATGGTCGACCATGGTGGAATGTTGCACAAAGAAAATAGTCACAAATACTAAAATTGAATTGGTGGTAGTTAAATTTTAATCAAGCTGGTTTGTTCTTTGAAAATATACAATTATACTCTTTCAACAAACAAGTAATCATGGTCAGGTTGGACAATCTGCAGATTACGATTTCTCAGAGGTCGATGGCACATGAACTCATTCATCTCAATTATACAATGTAATATCCTCTTAGTTTGATTATATTACTATGTTGACATAATTTGATTGGGTTTTAGAAAAACAAAATATTTGACTAAGGAACAGTGATGAACCAGTAAGGTTGTTTGACAAACAATATGAAATAATTAATATAAGTTATTAAATTATGAAGTATTCAAAATGCACTTTTTGATTATAAACAAGAAACAATACAATTATCAAAGTATAAAATGAAAATGTACAATTGACGTACAGGTATACTGGGGTGAATAAAAGAACAAAGTGAAGCTGTTGAAATTGAAGGAAAATATGTGATTGATTGAAATAAATTTCCTTTGATTGAAGAAAAGGTGTGTGGTTAAACATGTGTGATGTCGAATTCACCTGCAACTTGCTCATAGTAAAGTGTGTGTCCAAATAAATTTGTGGGAAACTTATCTAGAGTTTACATGTTGAAATGGGTAAGCCAGAAGAACATATAATAATAAATTGGAAAAAGTTATTAACAGACTCAGAGAGGGTTAAATGTGTTCCAAGAAATCAGTGAAAAACCTTTCGTTAAAATTTTGGCTACAACAATGTAAAATAAAAACCTTAATGTAATATCAATATCACCATTATAATTATCTTTACCATTAAAACAATTTACTCAAATTTCATCCTTCAAAAGCAAATACACCTATATTTTCCAAAACAAACAGGGTACGCAATTCAAATGAAGATCTACAGGGTTTCACGTAATAGAGCCAATGAAGGGTTCAGAGCACTCTATCCATTCTGGTCGTATAACATGACATTTTTCAAAAAGGACGAATTTCAGTATATTATATTCTAAGTACCATTAATTTAGAAAAACTTCTCTCGAACATGAATTATAAAAATTGTACATCCTAGTTCACAAAATATCAATTTTAAGTTAACACAATTATTTGCAGATTCCTAAAATTTAACATAGATAAATTATTATGCCAAATCAAACTATTCCATTAAAATTTAAAACAATTATCTTCTCCAAAAGATATCACTACTGATTATATTTGACAATATTAAATTTAATGACATCTCCAAACTTTATCAAAATCTGTAATAAAATTAATACTAAAATCAAAATTTATTATGCACTAAACAATAATTAATTTAATAATTATTATAATTGAAAAGTTAATCTCATTTCACTATTAATTGTGATGAAAAGCACTGTAATAGAAAACCAAACTATCTCAATAGAAAACCAAACTATCTCATAAAAAATGTAAACAAAACTAAATTTCAGAATTTTAAAATTAAAATATTATAACACTTTTCATTTATGAAAATAAAAATAATTAAATCATATTGACAATTAACAACTTTTCAAAGTAGAACTTTCTTTTTCAAAGTAGAACTATTGAGACTGGCGAATGTTTTGATTCGAATCGAAGCAGCACACAAATCGTAGAAATGAACACAAAAGGAGAATCGAAACTAGTTTTCGTGGTGCACATTCGTTAATTCTTCGTGTTTCACTGATCACTGAGATTTAGGTAACTTGTAGAACTTTGATTTCGCGATGGAGTACTCACTAGTTTCAAGGCACTTTAATTTTGAACGGAACTTTAATTTCTTAGCAAGTTGGGAGAACACAACACACAAGGAGAGTCGGCGGCGAGTGGGTGAGGGTAGGCCGGGAGTCTGGCTTCGTACGTCATGGCGCCGTGTTCCGTCAGCTTTCGTTTCTGAAGGAGACGTGGTTGACGAGAGTCGCTGCCGTTGCACGTTCGGTCGTCGCATCTTCTAAAAGGTAGACGGGCTTCTGTTCTGTCGGAGCTTGAACGTATACTGGTGTTTGCGGATATCAACTTTCGGTTCGGCTGGTGGATAATTGGCTGGCTGTGCGGATGGTTCGCTGGTTGGGCTCCCGGTGATCTCAATTAAATTTTTTAACTTTAATTAATTGTTAGGGGAATTCCGACATAGGCATATCGCTGTCGACTTTTGAAATATTAAGATTGATTTAATAAAAAGAGGGCCAAAGGTTGTATTTATATTCTTTATTAATGATCACACCAGGAGCCCGTGAAGCACACGTCCTTGCGGTTTGAGAGTCGAAGCCAGAAGAGAGCGAGATTTCCCCCAATAGGGAGAACCTCAGCTAACATAGGGAAAAGTATAATGTGTAGGGATTTGTCAAGGCGGAGCACACACATGAAGTTTTAGGAGGGGTGCCAAAAGGGAATTCAAAGCGCGGGTGATAGGGAACTTTGGTCGTGGGAACGGTTGAGAAAAGCACATAGAGAATGCAGATTGTCAGCAATGTCAGCAAGAATTAAATGAGATAGTTTACAAAGGAATGGAAATGAAGGAAGTCAAAAGGGGTGGTTTTGTAAAAGGAGGTGGAAAGTTAAAGGGGGTTGAAATTATCTTTCATATATATATATATATATATATATATATATATATATATATATATATATATATATATATATATATATATATATATATATATATGCTAGTAATGTAGCCCTGGCAAATTGGTCGTGGTCAATTTGCAAGTGTAAGAGCTGCGCGAGTAATTTATTTGTTAGTGTAGCCAATGACATATCACTTTCTGTGGACTGTGAAAAGTAAACTTTATCAGACTTAGATTTATTTAATTACTTTAAGTAGTTTTTGACATACCTAAACCATAGTACTTTATAATTTTTATGTTTGGTGTAAAGTTCATACGCCGGGCGAGCCTTAAGTAATTTTTAAAATGCAAGTAAATGATTTTATTTGTTAATTGCATATAATAAAAAAAAATAAACCTATATTAAAGTTAAATTTTGAGCAGGATTAATTTCTAATACATTTTTCTCACCATATAGTTATTATTACAACATTATTCAATTTTTACACATATTCGGTTCAACTTCGTGGTCTGAGGGTAACCTCTAGATATCGTTTGCTAAGAAAATGATTGTACATGGTGAATAATATATACAAAAAAAAACTTTCCGCACCATTACATCTCATTAATCACATTTTGATTTTTTCACTCCACCCTAATAACCATGGAGTTATACGAAACAGATGTATTATCTTCCTCCTTTCGTTGGCAAGATTTTTAACGACCGATTCCTATAACTTTCTGCCTACTTGTCTGTAAATATCGCTAAAGTTCGACAAATTAATAAAAATTCGCAAAATGAATAAATTGTCGCCAAATTATTAAAAATGTCAAAAAATTAATAAAAATGTCGTCAAATTATTAAAAATGTCAAAAAATGAATAAATATGTCACCAAATGAACTAAAACATTGCCATATATGTAAAAATATAATCAAAATGGCGAAATTAGCGTCCAAATAATAATAATAATATAATGTAATTAATAACAAAATCGTGAAATTTATGTCAAAATAGTGAAAATATTATTTAAATAATCAAAGTATTACAACTAATGGAAAAATTTTATGGCACATTTTACGAATACTTTTTGAGGTTCCACCACCACCCAATACGCTTTAAGAACATATGGCCTCATTTCAACTCGATTATTACACATAAAAATAAAAAATATCTATATGTATAAACAGTGGCGGCGATTCTAGGAGGGGGGAGGGCGGGGGCGGCAAGGGGCGGCAGTTGACCCTGCACTTTTTCGGATGTTGCCCCCTTACTTTTTTAATATTGCACTTTTTAAAACTAAATTACAAGTCAATTGTGTTATTGTATTGCCGAACAAAGGAAAAATTTGTGGGATAAAGTTGGCAACGACTGTTTATTTTCTGTTTTTTAGTTCTAGCATATGGCAACGTTATGTCTTTATTATTGCAACTCAAGAAAAGTAAAAATGTGTTCGTAGGTTTTTCAAAGCGTATTTACTATTGAATATAGTTCTGTCTGTCTCACACTCTTCCACTTATGTTCTGTAAACAGGTTATGGGCCCAGCGTATGTTGCCTAGTGTAATTTAATTTAGTGGTATTCTTTTTATTCGTCAAACGAAAGACGTAGGTAATGAAACTGAATTAATATTGTTCAAATGGCGGTTCTTGTGAGAGTAGGCATTGATAAGTTGAATAACGACAATTATCAATCATGGAAATACGAAACAAAACTGATTCTAAGAAGAGAAAATACGTGGTTTGCTGTTAGTGAAGGTGAGCCATTAATTTCGGATGAAAAAGCGCATAAAGATTGGAAAACAGCAGATAGCAAAGATATCGGAACTATTGGATTGCTAGTGGAAAAAAATCAACATATTTTGATTCGAACGGCAATTTCAGCTAGACTTGTGTGGCAAAAACTAAATGAGCACCACGAAAAAGCAACTTTATCAAGTGCTGTACACATGTACAGAAAACTCGCAAGTATGAAGTTGGCTGAAAATGGAAATGTCGAAGAATTGATTCACGCAGTTCAAAGTATTTTTGATAAGCTCGCTGCTGTTGGCGAACCATTAACAGAACGTTTTACAATGGGTATGATGCTTGCTAATTTACCTAATACCTATGGTACATTGATTACTGCTTTGGAATGTTGCGCAGAAACTGATTTAAATATCGCAATGGTACACGAGAAAATTCTTTGCGAGTACGGGCGACGGAACCAGAGTGAAAGTCTCTATTCAGTAACGGAACCCGGGGAAACTATTTTAAAAGTTAAAAATGATAAATCTTCTTACAAGAATAAAACAAAGGTTATTTGTCATTTTTGTAAACTGCCAGGACATTTTAAAGCAAATTGTTATAAGTTTAAAGCATTTCAGAAGGAAAAGCAGCAAGTTGCTAAAATTACTACACAGACGACAGTGAGTGATTTGGAATCTGAAGTTAATATGCAAATGGAGCATTATTGCTTTCAGACACAGTTTTCTGAGAAAAGTAAATGATATATAGATTCAGGAGCTACTTGTCATATGACAAATTCCGATTTGTATTTGGAGAATATCGATATGAGTAAATCTGAGATTATACGAGTTGCAAACGGAGAAACTCTTAGTGCCAAAGTCATCGGAAATTTATGGCTGAATTGTGAAACCAGTTCTGGACAATCGCACAAAGTTTTAGTTACTGGTGTTAGATATGTTCCAGATCTAAATGGAAATTTACTTTCAGTACGTGCATTAATTAAGAATGGACTTTCAGTGAGTTTTAATGAAAATGGGTGTGACATAATGAAAGATACAAAGTCATCGGAATTGCCAAAACGAAAAACAATCTGTATGAATTGGAATGCAAACAAGATGCTTCATTTACGGGATTTACAGTAAATGAACATTGCTTGCATAATTGCCACCGTAGATTTGGGCACAGAAATCCAGAATCGATTCGAATGCTAGAAAGAAATTACTCGCAACTAGAGTTCGTATTGATGATTGCAGTGAAATTATGTTTTGTGAGACATGTGCAAAAGGAAAGTTGGCACATACTCCTTTTCCAAGGGTGTCGGAGACAAACACGAAATCTGTTGGGGATTTAGTTCACAGTGATCTTTGTGGACAATTGCAGACTTTAACGCCCGGAGGCAAAAAGTATATTCTGATTCTCATTGATGATTACAGTCGTTACTGTTACGTTTACTTACTTGCTAAAAAGAGTGAAACAAGTGAGAAGATCAAGGATTTTGTACAAATTTGCTTCAATAAATTTGGATACAAACCGAAGATCATCAGGAGTGATAGAGGAGGAGAATATCTTAATGAAAGTCTGCGTTCTTTCTTCAGAAGCCAAGGTATTGAACATCAAATGACAGCACCACGGTCACCGCAACAAAATGGTTGTGCTGAGCGTAAAAACAGATCTTTGATGGAAATGGTCCGTTGCATGCTCATTGATGCGGTAATACCAAACCAATATTGGGGAGAAGCTGTAGTAACGGCAAACTACTTACAGAACCGTTTGCCAACAAAAGCATTTGTGGGAACACCTTTAGAGAAGTGGTACGGTGAAAAACCTAATTTGAAGCACATTAGAGTTTTTGGTTGCAAGGCGTTTCATGCATGTATCGGATGAAGAAAGAAGAAAACTTGACAGTAAAGCTCGAAAATTAACTTTCGTAGGATATGCAGAAGGTTCAAAAGCTTTCCGATTGCTCAATTCTCATGAAGATAAAAATCAAATTGATATGGATATAACTGATGATGTTTCGAGTGAACTCAAGAGGAGATTGGGACTGTTCGAGTCTCGTCTAGAAAAACAAAAGGCATTCCACCACAGAGACTAAGAGATACCTGCAACCTTGCTATGCCTGCAAGTGAACCGGCGAGCTATAGAGAAGCAGTGAATAGTCTTGAAAAATAAGAGTGGATAAAATCCACGCAAGAAGAAATGCATTATCTCAACTTGAATAAAGTTTGGGATTTATCAGAATTTAAATCAGGGGTTTGAATCAGGGGTTTAAACACATCCCATTGAAAGTCAAATGAAATTTTTTTTAACAAATGTGGTATCGTTATTCTTTAAAACATATTCGTCATTTTAAAAATAAAATTAATTATTTATCTACATTGAGCAGCATTGTTTTCAGATTTCCAGACAGACAGCTGCTAACATAATTCGTCGGCGCCTCGCATCTGCTCATTCTGTTTTTATTTTTGAAAAAACAAACAGCATATCTTTACATAGAAAAACGCAACTGCATTACCTTAAATTCTAAAAATAGATTAAAACCCCTACTTTTATATATCTGAAACTTTTTACATTAAAGGCCCTTGCATTAAAATAGTCTCTGTCCTGTTAAAATGTAGTATTGTGTAATATATTGGTACCGAACAATTGCGTAATATATAGTCATATTTATTGGTGGGAAGGAAAGGTCATGGGGTTGCCGTTAATGTCTTCGTTTTGATCTTCGTCTGCTCTGCTTTTTAGCTAAATGCAGCGAACTGTCCGAAATTCAGTTTTAAATTACTTTAATAAAAAGGACAAATATGAAGTTGAACATGACAGTAGCAGCAGCACAAACACTACTGTTTCCAGTCAAGAAAGCTCATCTGTTCGCAATCTACGCAACAGAAGTTTCAACATCGTGAAAGTATGTTTAAAGATACCGTTATCTTGATTTTTAACATTTTTACATCATATTTCGAAATCTTTTACGTTCACTAATATTTTCAGATGGGTGAATCGTTCATGTTATGCGATTGTGCTTCAATTTAATTTAGCATTATTTGTTTATAATTTAATTTTAAATTATTATTGGAAAATTCATTCGTATTTCAGTAATCATTGATATTCGTAAATTTTGAATGTTATTGCACTTCATAAAATGTGTAACGAGGCTCCAGTTTCATTTAACCGTGAATATATATATTTTGAAAACTTTAGTTTTAAAATTGATTTATTCATACGTGGATGAGATATTTTTGCTTTTCCCAAAATATTCATTTAAAAAGAATCTAATAATAATTTGACAATGAGATCCTGTGATTATTATTATGATTTTGGTTTAGAGTTTTACAAACCCTAGTTGGAAAAATTTATGCCTGAATAAAATTATTATTATTGGCAAATGATAGCGAGGGAAGATTATAAATTGCTCAATTTGTAAGATTCTTTTGAGAGAACTGTTTATAAAAAAAGTTGAAAAATGTCGATAAGCTGGAACTGGGAATTTTTAGCACTGTTGAGTTGAGAATTGCAATCGTTAAGTTTGATGTGGTTAATTAACGTCGTAGTAGAGCAGCATATTGGGCTATTGCCGGCGGTTAGGGTTCGGGGCCCATCTGGACGGAAAAACCCGGGAACAATGTTTCGTATTTTTGAACAATGGTCAGTGAACGAGAAGCTAAGTTGGGAAATTTTTTAATGGTTACAACATACATTGTAAGGATTCTCAAACTTTAAATTTATTCTTTAAATTTATTTCATAATTAGAGAGTGGTTTATTAAATTTAAAAATTGTTATTGATAACTGTTAAATATAGTTAATGACAATGATAACTATTGATGTTATTTATTTATTTATCTGCCAACGTATTCCTGTTTACTTGACGAAAATTAATAATTTGTTTCAGAAAAACATATGGTGGGGGGGGGAGAGTTATTTGTTGATTTTTGTGGGGTTAAGGATTCGCCCCTCTAAGATAAGATACCTAAAGAAATTGGTTGCTCAGTCACTAAACCCCCATGAAAAATCTTTACCAACGTGCTTGCACTACTATACAGTTTAAAATTGTAAGTATTTTTCTCAGGGTCCAAAAGTCACGCCACAAATGTAGAATTGCAAAAGCTGCAGGAAATTTTCTAGGGATTGGAAGGGTGAGGAGAGAAAATTTCCGCCATTTCTTTTTCAACACTGACACAAATAGAAAGGATACCTATCCCTCCGGAAGTCGGTTATTAAGAATGTTAATTGGATTCTTTGCAACAGGTTGTATCCTTCCACAAAAAAGCAACAACTTGGAAATGGTTTAATAATCGACCTGCGCGACTCATACATATTTTAAGTTGGCATCCTTTCCTTCAAAATAACTCTAAATGGGAAGTAATTATAAATATGCAATATGTATTATTTTTTGTGGTCATCACTTTTATTACTACCTTCCCCTCCCCCCCCCCTCTCCACACACACTTGTTTAATCTTGATCTTGCCCCCTCCCCCTACTTTTACCACCCAATCGTAAACCCCTGTGTATAAAGAAAAGTGTCTGTGACGTTGTCTTTGATACAAATCAACAGTTTTATTCCGAGTCTGAGGGAATTTTTCACACTTGACCTTTAAAACAAAAGGAAGGTCACTGCCTACATGAGATTTCGAAAGCCACCCCTATCCTGCTTTCCACCTCTTAAAGCTTCTAATGACTTCTTACTAAAACAGCCAGATGACGTCACAGTCATGAATTTTGCCGACAGTCTGGATAAAGCACGGGCACCGCCGTATACACTTCAGCTAGTAAGTAGGGTTTTAAAATAATATATTTTTATTCTCTAACTAGGAAAATACCCGTTCTTCACACCAGGTTGATAAGGACGCGTCATAGAAATAACCCTACATTCTAATTAAATGAACACAAATAAAAATCTCACCTGAAAGTGACGGCCGAAGAAAATCCCAGCTAAATATTTGAATTTGTAGGTTAGAGAGACACGATCATTCGACGACCATTGCACGTTTTCATGCACGCAACGTACAGCGAGACTCGGAAAGTCACCAAGAGCTTGCAGAACATACAACCGATGATTGATTAGATGATTGACATTCCGCACTTTTGACAATTCTGCGAAAAATCGTAATCGAAAGTAAAACGTGGACTATGTGACAACTGTAAATGTTAGAAAATCGTGATTAAATGCTGCACTTCAGTTTATAAAATGTCATAACTAAATACATAATCTGATATCTTCTAATAATTATAGAGTAAAGTAGAAATCTGACATATACGTACCTGTACAACTTGGAGATCAAAACTATAGGGAATATTTGTTACTGTATATCAAATAGTAATTACTGTATATATATATATGTAGCAAAAATCATATGATGTAATGAACGTATCATTGTTTCCTATGAGGTTCGGTGAAGTATATTTCTTAATAGTTGGGCGGTGCTTGCAATCTGAAACCAATTTATCGGAAAGATCTTTTACCATGTTTAGGTAAATAAATCCATTAAGGCAAATAGTTTCTGAGATGTATCTAGATTAAGATTGTATAATAAAAGTGTTATGGATTGAAAGGATCATTAGGGAAAGGGGTCATTCTCCAGGAAGTGCTAAAAACTTTGTCCCATCACATAATTTTTATTATTTCATGTATTAAGAATTGTTTTAAAAAATTAATTGACAAGTACACATTTTTCTCTTGACACCACATTGCTTCAATCATAATCATAATCATATATATATATATATATATACTGATTTTTAAAATTTCAAAAAGTCTGTATGATCTGAGCGGATGTTATGGTTACACTGTAATAAGTAAGGGTAATTAAAAACCCAAGTTTAAAAACGATAGCTAAAAAAAAAAATTCGTTTCCGTCTCAAAAATTTGCGCTTTCTGGAGAATGACCAAAATGCGATATTTTACTATTTCTTTTGGAATTCAACTTTGGATTAAATGCCAATTGAAATTGCCAAGAAGTTTACCATTATTACAAGTTTTTGACGGAAAAATTTCATACTTCTTTTTTTTGTCAGAAAAATTTATTTTTATTTTTATTGGACATTCAGAAGTTACGGGAATCGTTTTGGCGAATTTTGTAAATGTCGGTGTTGGATAGGTAACTATGCATAAATTTGAAATATTGGCAATTTTTCCCTGCGTGTAATTAAAATAAAATAATATTTTGCTTTCTATGAGATAAATTTTATTATAAGCATAAAGCTTAACTTTTCAAAGGGTGGATATATAGGGAGCACGCATACAGTTGTAAAATTAATCTTTACATTTAATTCTCTGACGGATCATCAAAATTGTAAAGTTCTTTTCTCTGGGAAATAGTTTACTTTATATTTCCTACGCATGAATATTAGATATGTTTTTAAATTGTAATATTTTAATATATATAGTTTATAAAAAAATATCCCATTGCTTTAAATTTAAAAAAATATGATAATTTTCCTACTGCCATGCACGCAGAAAGCTGACGTTTGGCAGAGTTGTTCCATATACCTTAAATAGGAAAATTAACCTATTTGCGAACTTCTAAAATCAAATACCCTTTTTGCGTACTGTGTTAAAATAAAGAATCTCTAGTCACTCGACGAAAACTTTTACTTCTCGTTTGGCAAAGATGTGTCTTATAGCTTAAGAAGAAAAAGTAAGCTATATGTGTAATTCTAACTGGAATACGCATTCTTTGCGCGGAATTTAAAATAAAATTAACTTATCCTAATTATAATACTTTTCATTTGCCCAGGAAGATAAAAGTTGGCAGAGTTATTCTTTATACCGGTAGAAGGAAAGAAAGCTGTTCGTGTACTTCTATCTGAAATACCGAGCACATAATTAATATGAGACATACTCATTAATCGGGCGTTGGACGAAATTTTAATTTTTTTTCCCTTGTTCTTTATTCGTTTTTGTGTATTTAATTATTCTTGTTCGTAATTAATTTAATTTACAGCTTTGCACTCAACCTTTAACATAATTCACTGTTAATTAATTTCGATAAGTTGGAATGGCAACACTAAGGATTCTAAAGAAAACACAAATGTCTAATGTTCATACTACTAGGGGGCTCCGCCCCCTGCTCCGCTAACGCTTCGCCAACCCCCGGAGGATTGCTACGCAATCCTCTTTAGTTTGCTTCGCAAACAATACCGGCTTCATACACTGTAGACAATGACAATGTGTCCTAACAACAATACTTTTTTTAGTTATATAAATTATTACTGGCAGTGCCGTCACACAAATTTATTTTTGGGATGTTGAGACAAGAAATTTCTCAACTTAACGATCCGAAATTCCGAACGTGAATGATTCAAAATTCCCAACTTAAGGACGTCGGGTACCAACTCTAGTGTTGTCCTCGTTATCTGACCATTGTTAAAAATATGAGACATTGTTCCCGGGTCTATTCTTCAAGAAAGGCCTCGAACCAAAGCATCCTTGATGTAGTAAGTAAATACGTACCAATAACCAATCAAGGGCGCTTTGTTCGAACCAACGCCAGTAGTTCAATGTGCAGCTCTAGTGCGACGTTAATTAACCAGACCACACTTAACGATTCGAAATTCACAACGCAACAGTGCTAAAAAATTCCCAGTTCCAACTTATAGACATTTGTCAGCTTTTTTATAGGTAATATTAAACAGTTATCTCGAAATAGCCCAGTAGAGATAGGATTTTGGCTTGCAAAAAATGGAGTAGTTTTGATTTTTGGGTATGTTGTATGTATCGACCCCCTCGTGAAAAATCCAAGTTTTCGACCTCCCACCCCTTGTGCGTTTTCCGCTATCTTGAAAAAACCGCTAAAAAAAGGCACTTTTTAAAGTTTTTCCTCAATAACTCTCTTCCAGTACATTTTAGGTTAAAAATCACAATTACAATTTTAAATAGCAAGAAATTTCCTACAAATTTCATGTATAACATATTGGAAAATTCTGAACATGTACTGAGATATAGGGCCGTAAAAATCTATAAAAATTTCAAAAAAATGAAAAAAGTCAAATATGTCGTTAGTTTTACTTGAATAACTTTTTTCTGTGCAGTTTAGCGTAAAATGCATAATAGCCAATCTTGTAGAAGATTAAATTTACTACAAGATCCATACAAAATGTTTGTAATTACTACGAACAGATGCCGAGAAATGTTGAAATAACGATTTTGGTGAAAGTTGGTTGTAAACTGCAAATACCACCCTTTGTTGAAATTAGTATTCCTGAAAGTAATATCTTTAATCTATTATGTATGTAATATATACATGTAGTTCACGTATGTAGTACATGAACTAGCATGCAATACATGAGATTTATGTCAAATTTAGGAGAATACAAAAACTTTACAATGAAAAACACAAATTTTTTAAAGTATTTACAAATACCTATATTTAAACTTAATACAATTTGAAAATGCATCTTAACTTTTGTTTTAATGATATATACAAAATCTCAAATTAAAAATCCATCATAAAGTTTTGTTGTTTTAGCACAGGTGTGCTTGATGTATAAAGTTCATTACTTCAACCAATAGGCAGTAGATCGTCAAACTCGTCTTCTTCCATGTTCAATTCAACCTTTGGTGCATTACTGCTGGACTGGAATCCACAATGAAGACATACTACGGAGCATAGAACCCCAGCTTTTTTTGCAGCTGCATTTGTTACCACAAGTTTCTTTTGCATTGGCACGAAATCATGTTAAGCAATGCCTGTTGTGCTAGTTCTTTATTCATTGGGACTAGAGTTAGGCCACCAATATCCTTCTTCCAGCCCCATTTGAGAGCGTCTTTTTCATACCCCATCCAGGTTTGAACTTACAGATAAGTTCTACATGCATGATATTGAACTGCATCCTTAGTTGGATGTAGTCAAGCCAAATTGAATTTTGTGTTTATAGCAGCTTTAGAAAAGCGAAGATACCGCAACTCATCTATAGAAGTGTTTAGGTCACCACTAAAAAGGGCCACAAGGAAAGTTTCAGTGGCTTCCGTGATGTTTTCTTTTTCTGCAACTGGATTTTTGAAAATGGTAATACTTTCATTGTGGAATACATCACTTTCTAATGTGGTACAAAACTTCATTTTCTCCTGTCCAAATAGAGCGGATATTGTATCGCAGCCACTTATCGCATGTAGAAAAATAATGTTTTCCACAATATTTTTATATATTTTGGAGTACAAGGCATCTGCCATGTTGCTCCTACCAGATTTGCAAAAGAACACATTGTCTGGTGCTAAACCCGTGACCAATACTAAAAGGTCAATGTATTCACCAATAACTACAACAGATTCGTATGCATCTGGGATCACAGAGGTGCTAGGAGTAACAGAAATGATCATTCCCATTGCATGAAATGTACCTTCTCCATTCAGAGTGTTAACGTTGAAGTCAGCTTTATCAAAAATGAATTGGCAGAATGCATTTTTCTTGAGGGTTGCGTCCGCATGAAGTACAGCAGATAGCTCAAATATAAAAACTTCATCATAACTGGAAGAAAATCCCAAGTATGATAATAAGATGAAGTCGTGATCCAAATTTCTTGTACAAATAAGTACCTACTCCAGAGAGAAGGGATGACAAAAATGACCGTGATCTTACTGCGGCTATCACTGAATGTTACAATGTCACATTCAGTCCATCCAGCTGCCCTTTCTTGTCTTTCATAATCACACTTTCCATGAAATGAAGTAAAGAAGGTAGTATCACAGACTTCACATCCTGAAGGAAGTCAACTGAAGGTGTATACACACTATTGTCATAAACGTGAGAACGAATGTCTTCTGCGATGACATATGCTGCAACCTGAAGGATACGAAAACGTTCTTCTTCCAAGTTTTTTTCCTTTCGCCATACCAGTTATCACTGAAAATTTTGTAACTAGTCTCTTTGAAACATATCGGGTAGAGTGAAAATGGGTCGAAGTATTTTATGCGCCCATTGATTCCCACATGCATTGACAATACTCAAAATTGATGCTTTCATGGACAGTTTTTCACACAAAAACACTTTATCACGTCTATCCAAAGTGTTTTTTTTTTCTGTTTCTCCTCGAAATTCTTAGGTAATTCATTTCCACAGAGGAAGCAGTGATGTTTGAAAGTGAAAACACATTCTCATTCAACGATCTACGGGATGGTCCAGGCGCAGTCTGAGAAGCTTCCCTTCGGAGGTAAGCTGCAATCAGCTTTTGGAATGAAGTATAAACCCTGACTTCGTTCACATTATTCAGAAAAGAAGAATGAGTTGAAAGTTTACGCTTTACACTGGACTCACGTAATTCGCCTAGCTCTTTCACTACGAAATTTTCACCTTCACTCAAACTTTCAGCACAGATAAAGCACACAGTTCCATGTAAAATCGACATTTTGAACAAAAGAGCACACACTACAGAGCTTAAAAACAAAAAAAAAAACGACCAAACATAATAGAACGAGAACCGAAACTCCTACAACTGGAAATATGCAAGAGAAGGAAGGGAAAGTACGTGCGACATTGTTATTGTTATTTCAACATTTCTCGGCATCTGTTCGTAGTAATTACAAATATTTTGTATTAATCTTGTAGTAAATTTAACCCTCTACAAGATTGGGTATTATGCATTTTACGCTAAACTGCACAGAAAAAAGTTATTCAAGTAAAACTAACGACATATTTGACTTTTTTCATTTTTTTGAAATTTTTACAGATTTTTACGGCCCTATATCTCAGTACATGTTCAGAATTTTCCAATATGTTATACATGAAATTTGTAGAAAATTTCATGCTCTTTAAAATTGTAATTGCAATTTTTAACCTAAAATGTACTAGAAGAGAGTTATTGAGGAAAAACTTTTAAACAGTGCCTTTTTTTAGCGGTTTTTTTAAGATGGCGGAAAACGCACAAGGGGTGGGAGGTCGAAAACTTGGATTTTTCACGAGGGGGTCGATACATATAACATACCCGAAAATCAAAACTACTCCATTTTTTGCAAGCCAACCTCTTTTTTTGAGCTATCTCTACTGGGCTAAAAGTATTGATTTATTGCACGCATGTTCCAATGCAGTGTTCTGTTTTGAGGTCTAATTTAAGTTTTATCTTAATACAAGCTGGGCAATTTCTAGTCTTCCATCGCTTTCATTTGCTAAGAATATTAATTTTCCTGAGGCATAAATTTTCCCAACTCAGGGATTTTTAAACTTCGAAATCCCCAACTTTTAAGGTTTCAAGTTTACAGCCAAAAATATATTCTTCTTATTTATCAAACATTTCTTATTAAATTCACTTAATTTCGTAATTTTAGGACTTTTACATTTTGAGATACGATCTGAATAACATTAAAAGAACTGAAAATTCCCCCTAGGGCCGACTTTTTCCCCCTAGGGCTTACTTTTTTTTAAAATAGAAGGAAATGCTTTTATAATTCATTAAAATAAACTGTAATTTTTTTTATAAGAAAGGATACATTTATTCATTTTACGAATAAACATTGCTTGTCCGTCGACAGCCGCAGACGAAATTGGGCTAATTAAGAACTCTAAATGAATCAAAAATTCTAAAGCGTCATATTCTATTCCAAGTTTTCCATTTCAAGTAAAAAGAGCGTTCTATTTCAAGACGATTCTACTACATTTTAAGATAGATGTTCTTATAAAGAAACGCAGCATTCTCAAGGAAAAGGTAAGAACGCTTCCTAATATTATTTATCTTTAAGCTGGATGATATGGCATTGCTTACTGGTGATTTAACTGTATATGAAGTGCAATTGAATGAAATTTGACCAGAGGTTAATAATATAAAAACTTTTTGAAATCGGCGCCAAAATTTAGGCAGAATTTTTGTAAATTGGCAACAACTACAAAAAAATGTAATAAGTTTAAAATTTATATTAAAAAATTTAATTTTTTCAACTCTTTCGTAAATCTAAAAATTATTTTTACTTTTTAGCGCATTTTCTTAAAGTAGGTTTTCTTTTTTTTTTCTTAGAAAGATTATTTCATTTTTCCCTTTTTAATTTAGCAGGGGATTATTTACCAAGATATTCAAATAACAACTTGTGCTCACATTGCTTATGGTTGGGATTTAGAATCATAGGCGGGTAGCTTTTGGCGACTTTTTCGGCCGATTCACTTCTTAATATGGGAATAAAGGGACGATTGTTTACAAATATGAAAGGATAAGAATTTGCGGGATTGGTTCGGAAGGTCACGTGACTTCCGGGCTTAGGAATTTCCGTGATTGGTTTAAAGAGTGACGTGATTTTTGTGCGGGAAAAATTAAAAATAAGAATATTCTATTCGAATAGAATTCGGATTTTGTTCAGTGTTGTGATTTTAAGTGTGGAGATTTTTAAACTACGTATATCGTTGTTTTGTGTAAGTACCCTTTATTACTTGTTGGTATGGCTAGCAAATGTGGTTTGGTTGAAAGAATAAATTCTTTTTTTTTTTATCAGATGTATGTTGACAGTTTGAAAGATGATGTTAACAATATGAATGCGATTGACTGGTGTCGAAAGGTGGGTTTGTTAGGAACTAGTTATGAATGTCCCGTGTGTAAGAATGAAATGAAATTGGTAAAAAGTGCGAATGCGAAGAATGATAAGTGGCAGTGGACGTGTCGAAAGGAAGGTGAAAATGGGCATCATGTGCGTAGGAGTATTAGAAAGGGTACATGGTTTGAAGAGAGTAACTTGAGTTTGTCTGAAATTCTTTTGTATACTTTTTTTTGGGTGAATGACCGCAGGCAGAAAACTGTGATTGAGGATATTGATTGTAGTTCTACAACTGTGAGTGATTGGTATAATTATTGTCGTGAAGTGTGCATTGAGGTGTGTTTGAATACTAGTGAAATGATCGGAGGGCCTGGACGAGTGGTTGAGATTGATGAAAATAAGTTTGGCAAAAGAAAGTATAATAAAGGTAAGCATGTGGAAGGAAAGTGGGTGTTTGGAGGTCTTGAAAGAGGAATGGATAAATGTTTTTTTGTCGTTGTGCCTGATAGATCGAAAGAGTGCTTGCTTGCTATTATAAAAGATTGGGTTGTTCAAGGTACAACGATAATATCAGACTGTTGGGCCAGCTACAATTGCTTAGGAGACGAAGGTTTCCAGCATTTGCGGGTCAGCCATAGTCTGATGTTTGTTGACCCTGGTACAGGTGCCCATACTAACAGTATAGAGGGTACTTGGAGTACTATAAAACGGTCCTTAAAAGGAACATGCCATGTAAAAGATCAATTCGATGGTTATTTGGCGGAGTACATGTGGAGGAGGCGGAACAACATCGAGATTCAAAGAAGATTCATTACATTCCTTGATGCAATTAAATCCGTCTATCCTCCACAAACACGCGATTGAACATTGTCTGGTGAGTGTTTTTTCTTCAATATTTTAAATTGTATGCCGCTGTTGTAGTTGTTTCTAAATATTTTTTTTTACAGCTGTTCTTTGAAAAAATTTCGCCATTGCCCGGTGCTCAAAGCGTTGAGTAGGCCAAAACGACTGCCCGAAGGATTGCCTGTAAGCACCATGATCGACTGCCCGGAGGGGGGTCACGGATGTGATCCTGAGTAGTCGGAGGCCGGAGACCACAAAATCGACGGCAGGAGCCTATGACTTTAAGCGCGCGGAACGCGTGTGTGCTTAAGAGTGCCATCGAAATGCCCCAAACGACGGCCCGGAGGATTGCCTGTAAGCACCATGATAGACAGCCCGGAGGGGGTCACGGATGTGATCCTGAGTATTCGGAGACCGCAGGCCGGAGACCACAAAATCGACGGCAGGAGCCTGTGACTTTAAGCGCGCGGAACGCGTGTGCGCTTAAGAGTGCCATCGAAATGCCCCAAACGACGGCCCGGAGGATTGCCTGTAAGCACCATGCCTGTAAGCACCATGATCGCCATTCGAAATAGGCGCCGAACTGCCGCCAACAGCTCTAGTGCGATGTTAACTAACCAAAACAAAGTTTCGAAATCAATTCTAAACCGTCGCCATTAGCCCATTGTGGAGCTAAAGTGCGACGATATTTCATTAAATCGTGCAGACGTAATAGAAATCCTTCGAAATGAATTTTGAACCGTCACCGATAGCCCATTACACAGTAGAAGTCATCCGATCAATCAACCAATCAATAATCCGATTGTGATTCGTAAATAAGACGCAACGCTTAAGTTGTTAACTGTAATTGTTGATTTAACCGGAAGTAACCCTTTACATCGGAAAGAAAGAGGCGTGCGTTCCGTATCGGTTCATTTGTCGTCTACTTGAAAAAACAGCCAAATCCGCCTATGAATGTAAGTCTTTACCAAAAATTTAATTTTTTCAACTCTTTCGTAAATCTAAAAATTATTTTTACTTTTTAACGCATGTTCTTAAGTAGGTTTTCTTTTTTTTTTCTTAGAAAGATTATTTCATTTTTCCCTCTTTAATTTTTAATTTAGCAGGGGATTATTTACCAAGATATTCAAATAACAACTTGTGCTCACATTTTGTCTGCACAATGTATATGGTAAAACAATCTTTATCCATGCCAATAAATGCTGTGTGAATGAAATGTCATTGTTGTACAATCTTTATTCAACAATGAAAATATTTTGAAATTGGATAAATTGTTTAAAAAATTCCGGTTAATCGATATTTTCTGATATATAACATCCGGATAACAGATTATTTTTTGCAGTTTTTGCCTAAGTGATTATTTCCCTTTCCAACAACAACAAAAAATTGTTTAAAAAATTCCGGTTAATCGATATTTTCTGATATATAACAGCCGGATAACAGATTATTTTTTGCAGTTTTTGCCTAAGTGGATATTTCCCTTTCCAACAACAACAACAACAAAAAAAAATTCGGAAATCAGACAATATTTTTCTTCAAACGGCCCGCTTAATTCCGGATAGTTAAATGCCGGATATCCCGTTATTTTTTTTCAAAGGTCCCCAAGTGAAACATCCCCTATCTAGCCAAAAAAAGAATTGCCCAAATATCTGAATTAGAACAGAAATCTTGTGCGAACATACATAAAACAAATTCATAACAGTCGAATTGATAACCTCTGTCCATGGCGCGCGATTTGGTGGTTTAAATTTAAAGTTTCTGGTAGTTTTATTTTAGAGTTTTGGTTAGCGTGCTGTTCAGTCGGTTAAAAATAATCAATCATGGTATGAAGCTGTCCCCCACAAATCAAAGCTTAACCCTTGGCCCTCCGCGAATATCTTTGACATTGCGTTCTTTCCACGGAACAGTTATTCCTCTTTCTGTTCTTTTACCCACAATTTTTTATGCTCATAGAGGGGATAAAATCGTAATATGTTTCGGATCTGCAAAAGAACAATTCGAAAAAAAATCGATGTTTTTTAAACACAAGATCATGCCATTCTCGTTTATTTTAAAGAACAAGGAACCAAAAGAACAAGTCGTTGTGTTGGCGCCTGAGAGGCGACATCGGTGTGCAAAGGGTTGAGTTTGCGTCAGAAGGATACTTAGAAGAAATAAAAGTAGATCGAAAGTTCAAAGCATTAGATACTCAAGTAAAGAATATTCAGTTACGCGGCTATTGCTATTATTCATTTAGAGCGTATTCAGCAGTTTATTAGCTGGGTCATTCCCAAAAAAATGCTACACGTGCTGTCTTTTGAATTCAATGACAAGCAGATTGTTTCTTGTGTCATTATAGAATTTCCATTTACTTTGGGAAAAATAACACATTCTTAACAACTAAAATATGTACAGTGCAAGTTTAGTGTTTGCTCAAATTTGCTTGTCCCTCTATGAAAATTCTAAAAATCAAGCATGTATAAAGGTATGAGAAAAAATATATTCTGTTAATAATAATACATGAAATGAAAGCTTATGTTTTGGCTCTCTGTTATACCTTAAATGATTAAATTTATTTTAAGCCAATTTTTTTTCTACAGCTTAGATTGGGCTTTTAATTTACTTAAGAAACTCTATGTACAATCGAGGCTCCTTTCTGGTAAAATGTTTCACGTAAGGATTATCCTCTCAGTGGCAAGCCATGGCTACATGAACCATGCCCCTAACATGCTACTGTAGCCATCACCTTAAAGCAATTATATCGTCGTAAGTGAAAAGGCTCTGACTCCATTTTTTTAACGCATTTTTATAGCATTTCCGATTTCTCTTTAAAAAATACCACAAATTTATGATATTAAGATCCATAAATCAAATATAATCTCGAGCTATAGTGAAATTTATATTTACCCTAACTCTATGACAAGTAATTACCAAAAACGCTCTAAATCCATAACGAGTTGTGCATAGAAAAACATGGTAGACAACAATGTAACTATCACCAAAATTGAATTGTGTACATGCAAACAACTACTTTTAATCAATAAAAGCCTTTTTAAAGTATCAAAAATGTGATGCAGGTGACAATTTTTTATTTTATTTTTCTTTCCTGTTAAGTTTTGTATTTAGAGTTAGGGCCTTCTTTCTTATACCGGGGGGGGGGGGGGGGGGGGAATTTTTCAATTTTTTTTATTATTTTATTTTTCAACATAATCTCCATTAAGTACAATGCATTTGTCATAACGATGCTCGAATGCAGTGATACCACTTTTATAGGACGATTTGTCAAGTCCTTCAAAATAAGCATTTACAACATTGATGACTTCCTTGTTCCTCCCAAATCTTTTACTTCCGAGCCACAAGATCTTTTTCTTTGCCAAATGAGGTCGTTTTTCCTTCATTTCTTTGTTCAAACGATTTAATAACTCTGCGTTCTACCCTTCGCAAGGTAATCAAGGAAGATAAAACCGTTTGAGTCTCAAAAAGCAGTCGCATAAACCTTTATCACTGATAAAACTATTTTTGCTTTCCTTGGGGTTGGTTCACCTGCTCCAGTCCATTGTTTTGAATGTGTTTACTTTCAGGAGTGTAATGTTGTACCCAAGTTTCATCATGTTATAAATCGACGCAAAAATGTGCTGGAATTTTGCTTGTATAGTGTCAAATTCTCGTTCGAAACATGCTTTTCGATGAAGCTTTTGTCGATAGTTAGCAAACGCGGCACCTATCTAGCACAGAGCTTCTCCCTGCACAAATGTTGCTGTAAAATATTACGTAAACGTTCAGTTGACATCCTAGAAGTCTCAGCTATCTTACTTTTAATCTGCGGTCTTCTACTACGATTTTATTTATCATTTCGCCATTTGTAACCTCAGCGGGACGTCCTGAGAGCGGTTCCTCATCAATGTTCGTGCGACCTTTCTTAAATTCAGAAACCCATTGTTTGACTGTTGAATATGACGGAGAAAAGTCGTTCAGTGTTGAAACAATTTTTTTTTATTGTAAGTGGTGCTAATCATTCCAAATAGAAGTATTTGATGACCGCAGGGCCTATTTTAACATAGAGTTGGTGGGGATTTTTCCCCACCAGTGTGTAGAAATGCCCCACCAGTCATATAGAATTGCCCCACCGGACTTTTTTTTTTGTTCTATCCATTTTCCATAGTAAAACATAAACTTGAAGTTGTAGCATAGGAATGAATGGACAGAGACAGATGTCTCTTCCAGTGAAAAGGCCCTTTTTCGCCGCAAGGGAGAAAATCTTTCACACCCCTCCCCCGTCTAGCTTTTACCACTGCCTTTTACCCATCCCCAAAAATCCTTTTGTTCAGGACTGAGAATTGCCTCATTCAAGGACGTAGCCAGGGGGGGGGGGGGGGGGGGGGGGTCCGGACCCGCCCCTTCAGGTCAAGATTTTTTTTGTGCCATATACTACTCTCTATCGTTCTTGTCAATTTCAACAAGTTATCCCTAAAAAACGCCAGTGGCGGATCGTCCACTGCAGCAAGTACAGCCGGGCTGCACCTAAATTCGTTAGTGTATTACTACAAAGAGCCGCTTTGGAAAGGAAGCGCGGACAGTTTCATCCCTTTGTTATTCGTAAACGTGTTTAAACTGCTCTTGGAGGGTTTGGGGGGGGGGGTCTTTTTGAAAGGAACAGGAGGACAATGAGTTGTCGTAGGTTTGACAATGGAATCGCTTACAAACCTTTTTCAACAGTTTTCTTTGGAAGACGACTTGTGTGTATCATTAGTCAAATATCCACTTTTACAAAGAAACTGTCTACTTTGTCGGAAAAGGCGCGTTGAAATTGTAGCAAGCACATGTCAAGGGTCAAAGAAAAAGGCTTTTCTGGGAATTGTAGTGATTGTAATGTATAGTCTACTTCGCTTCGTCCTCATGGTCCTGTCGTCCTCACCTGTTTGTAATTAACTGACCCTTGGATAGCCGTTTTGGCTGATAGATGCTCTCTACATTGTGACAAAGGCATTGTCGTTCTATGCTTGTGGAGGCAGGTCCTACAGGTTTTGGAATGAACCCTACACTACAAATGCATTTATTTCAGAGTACAGACGGCAAATTTAGGAAGCATTTTTTTAGTTTAAACAAATGTAGGAGGTTTTTTCTATCAGCATATTTTACTGTTTTGCAAGTAAGTAAATATTTCTGTATTCTAAACGTCATACCATATCTTTCCTAATGAAATGGACTTTTGTAATTATACTAATCAATTGGCAGTAACTAATTAAAATGTTTGTTTTTCTATACATTGTTAAGTCAATAACACTAAGAATGTTTATGTATAGAAACTAAGTCTTAAGATCATTTTAATCTTGAACAACATATAAATTACTTATAATAAATGAAATTTCAATGCATCGAATTAGTGTAAATACTAGGAAAATGCGTTTTACATAAAATAAAAATTTCTAATAGTTTTATTGAATCAATTGAATATTTATATTTATCCAAAACATTATCCAATTTAACTTTTCTTGTACTCAATAAACTCTGGCTCATGTCAAAAATTGTATATATTTTTTATATTACTAACACTTTATGTTTTTTAAAAGCAGAAAAATTTTAATTTGAAAACTATTTATAAAATTTATTACTTTAAGTAGCTAAAATAAACATAATTTCAAATATTTATTTGTTAAAAATGCAAAAGGTAAATAGCTTAAAACTAGACATTGAGGCATAAAGTCATATTTACGAACTTTTATTGTAAAATATTTTGTTGTTTTGTTAAATTAGACGAATCAAGTTTATTTAGTTACAATAAATATCGGAAAGATCTTTTTGCGAGACAGAAAAACAGTTGATGTAAGAGTGACAAAACAGTTGCGCTGTTCTCAAAATGTAAAATAACTGCGCCGAGCGAAATATTAAAAATATTTGCTAATGAAAGAATATTGGGGAGCAAAGCAAGTGCACCAAACTCATATATTTCTACCAGAAAAAAAAGACGGGAGATCGTTATTGTCAAAAAAAATTATATAACTTTTTTATTAATATTTTCTATTTTTGTTGTGATTATGTTAATACAACAACGAAAAATTAAATGTTTTAATCCTTAAAACATACGATTTGCATTTTAAGGGGAAACTCAAATACTCATACTGAAGGGAAAACAAACAATTTCATTTATAGTTCAATTTTTTTTAATTTAAAATTTTAATTAAAATTTGCTCTAAATGTCAAAGCTGGGGAAGAAACTACCACCCTCCCCCCCCCCCCAATCGTAGCAACTGTTGGACCCCCCCCCCCCCCCTAGCAAAATCCTGGCTACGGGCTTGCAAGGACTGACAGTATGTAAAAGCATTTTTCACCAATGACAACAAGTTTTAAGAAATTATTATGTCTAACCTTAGCTAATGTATATTACAATACACTGATATGATAAAGTTTTTTAAAAACTTAAAACTACTTATTTTTCTACATTTTTGTGCTATAAAACATAATATTTTCAGAATACAAATATATAGAATATTATTGTTCATCTTATGAAGTAAATGCTACTTATTAATGTAATGTTATGTAATTAATGTAATGTCTACTTATTAATGTAATGTTATGTAATTAATGTAATGTCTACTTATTAATGTATTAATGAATATTTTGTTTGTAATATGGTCGGGTACTTGTCTAAAGTTTACTTAAGTGTACATATTTAGATGTATACGGACTTTATTCTTTTGATAATTAATAATTATTAAATTGAATTAACGAATTAAATTTAATAATATTTAAATAAAATTTTGCCTTATGACAGCAAATAAAACATCCTTTTATGAATTGTTAGAAAATTTCTTGAATTAGATAAAAAAAATTTAAATAAACTTTTTAATTAACTTTTTACAGATCATATAATTTTAAACTAAGTTTATTAAATTAGTTTAAAATTGATATTTTAAATACCAAGTTTTCATTAACTTCTGGAGTCTACTTTCTGCAAAATTTAATTTGCCCCACCAGTTGAAATTCCTTAAAATATGCTCTGGATGACCGCTCGCTTCACCACTGTTTCCATTTTCACGTAAGCAAGCGAGGTGTCTTATTCAATAGGCTGCCAAACATATACTAACAGAGCAATCGACCTGAAAGTTACTATATAAGTTATTCAGGGATTTTACTGTTCAATCCGAGTCAAAAATGAGACCTTCTGACGCAATTTCTGAATCAGGCCGGAAACTTTTCACCCCACCCTCGTAACGGCAGAATTACCTTGATTGTAGCTTCCATCCTTTTGTACCTTTGTACCTCTGTTCAGTCAAAAGTTCTCTCTAGAGTTTGATGCTGAGGTAGGCTTATTCAAGTTTCTATACAAATAATTTTGCCCTGCAGCGACACTGCAGTTCGTCCACCCTTCTGTCTGGCTCAAGCAATTCCCAGAAAGCATTCGCACTTATCCAGTGTTTACACCCAGAGCCCAATGGGAGATGGACAGCAAAAGAGGTCAGATGAAAGGAGAGGCCGATGCCGATAAACACTGACTAAACACAAATATTCCCAGACTGTCAACCACACGCGTTTCCCGCGTGCTTCCCGATCATAATGGTTATGTAAATCTTCAACGGATAAACTTGGATCATTAAATTTTATTTGTTTTCTAAATACTATGGCATCATCAACTTATTTATTATCTTTAAAACTTAACCTTCCGAATCACTGAATCTTAACTAAATGAAGTCAACAACAACGATACGATAAACCATACACCGGCGCCGCACAGGTGACTCGAACCCCATACAAAACTAGGTGGACATTGCTCTATCTAGCATTATATTCTAATTTGTAGTAGTATAGAGCCCATCTGCTTTTGAAATGACCACTTCATAGTAATGGTCATATTACATTTAACAGGTGTTCTCAAAAACACCATTTAAATGAAAATTTAACAGGTGTTTTCAAAAACACCATTTAAATGAAAATTTAACAGGTGTTCTCAAAAACACCATTAATGAAAATTTAACAGGTGTTCTCAAAAACACCATTTAAATGAAAATTTAACAGGTGTTCTCAAAAACACCATTTAAATGGAAATGTAACAGGTGTTCTCAAAAACACAATTTAAATGAAAATTTAACAGGTGTTCTCAAAAACACCATTTAAATGGAACCCACTGGCGATAAAGCAATGGGCAACATTGCTTACAATCTTTCTCCTTTGGCATCAAAAAGGACGCCATTTTATGTTGTGTTAGAGTTATTTAAATTATTTTATTTACATGTACAAACAATGGATCGTTTGAATAATGATACTTTGAAAAATCTTATAAAATGAAATGTAGGGATCTAACGGGTTCTCAGCATCACAATCAGGATAGTTTGTAAAAAATTTTTACAAGAACTTTAAAGTCTAATGTTTTTAAAAAATATTGTTCCCTTATGGATTTACATAAAATATTTACTGTCGCGAAAAGGAAATATTATGTAAATTCTACGCTACAAGCGCCGCCATGAGAGGGCATATATATTTTGTATTTAATTCCCTGTACTAGCACTCCAGCTCTTGTTTTTACTTTTTGGACAATGTATGTTTTGCTCTCGTTCATCCAAAATAAATCGAAGTCAACTCATCAAGCAAGGATAGTGAAGACTATATATATACTAGCAAAAGTACCCGTTCTTCGAGTGCTAGTACCCTGTACTAGCACTCCAGCTCTTGTTTTTACTTTTTGGACAATGTATGTTTTGCTCTCGTTCATCCAAAATAAATCGAAGTCAACTCATCAAGCAAGGATAGTGAAGACTATATATATACTAGCAAAAGTACCCGTTCTTCGAGTGCTAGTACCCTGTACTAGCACTCCAGCTCTTGTTTTTACTTTTTGGACAATGTATGTTTTGCTCCCGTTCATCCAAAATAAATCGAAGTCAACTCATCAAGCAAGGATAGTGAAGACTATATATATACTAGCAAAAGTACCCGTTCTTCGCACGGAGATAAATAAAATAACGACAAATAACTGAAAATATATACATTTCCTTTCCGCACTGGGATAATTGCATATACCATTTTAGAATTCATCTTTAAAAAGTGATAAACTTTATTTTATAATTTAAAATATTTTTATATTTAATAAATTAGAAGTTAAAAAAGTAAACATATCTCTATACTACTTTGTTGCTAATACACCGATAAAAATCCAATAATCAATCTCGCTATTGAAATGTTCTGAAGAGAGTATGGAAGTCAAAAAGGCAGCAAAAACTGACAACAGATTTTTTTAAAAGATGACCAAATTGAGAAATTTGATCATGAACCCTCCTGATTTAACTTTCAAAACATTCCGAATATCCCTTTTCCCCGTATTGTAATTTTGATTTGACTATTTCCAAATGTCCGTTCCAACGTACCGTTCAGGCTACGTCTTTGCAATATCTTCGTCCAACAACTTGTGTATCTAATTAGTAGTTTGTATTTTTAACCTCAGTAATACGAAACATAAAAATGTAAATTACAGCCAGAATAAACCTAAACGTTTTTGCGAATAAACTGCCTCAAAATCTTAATAAAAGTGAAAATAAAATTAAGAGCCTGGCATAAATACTCAACCAAAAATAGCATGTTTTGAAATACTACAGAACTTTCTTTTACTATGTCCAAATGCCCATGTTTTAAAGAATGTCCATGAATACTATTATAACAGAAGAATAACCACATATTTTAATTTTAAGAATTTTTTTTTCTCGTATCAATGTATTAAAATTTCGGTATTTACTCATTTTGTTAAACCATTTTTCTTAAAAATACTTATTTTGTGATACTATTGTTATTGCATTCGCATCGAAAAATACCTGTCATATAAATATTTAGTAAGTTTCCACAGCAAATTAAAGCCAATACGCACTTTATCCAAATAATAAATTGTTATAATTTGGCGATGGTTTAGCAAACGGTGCAGCATATTATAATCTCACCATGTATTTTCAATCACTCAGAACAATAATGCAGAACATTTAATTCTTAGTGATCGCTATTTAATGTTTTAAAAGGAAATATTTATTTTCTCAACTATCATTTGGTATCTGTGGAATTTTAGTCTTTAATAACATTAAAAAGTCATATAGAGTTGAAAATTCACAGTGAAACTAAGCTTCGTACATAAAAAAAAAATCTCGCATTAAATATTTTTCAAATAAATAAAATGTACGGTCATACACAAATTACTCGTATTTTGGAAGAATTGTTCTAAAAGTTCGATCGAAGATAATTAAATATAGTTACAATTAACCTGTATACAAACAAAACAAAAACGATAACACAATTTTAACATTTTAAAACAATTCTAAACCATTTCCCTAAGATAACATTCTGGTTGTTTTAATTTTTGAATGAATCCGTATTGTAACATAAAGCCCAATGTGATATATGCGCAGACGTTTTTCAATAATTATTAAATCAAACAAAACCTATGACGTCATTTTATACTGTAAATAACGAAAAGAAAATTCTCTAAAATCTCAAACGATATCATCATCTATGTTAAGTCAATGGAATACATTAAAATAGTTATAATATACGAATGGAACACCGTACAAAATTAAAAATTATCACAAAAAATTTCTAATTTTTCAAGTAAAGTAATCTGTAAATTTTATAAAGTTACGTTTTGTAGTTATGGAGTATTCCGTGTAAAGATCGGCATTCTAATTGGTTTATATATTTTTAATATTATATTTTCGCTTTTCTCCATTGATTTTAACTTATTTTACTGTTGCCACTTCGTGAAACTTTGCTGACGTACGCTAAAAAATGTCATAACATTTGAATGGGACATCGTAGATACTTGAAAATAGTCACGTTAAAATTCTAATTTTTTAAACTAACTATTCTGTGAATTTCAAAGCTCTGCGTTTTGTAGTTACGGAGCCTATAATATACTGACAAACCAACAAACAAACACACATCCGGACAGATTTTGGAGATTTCAGCTTTATATATGACTAGCTGAAATACCCGTTCTACGCACGGGAAGGAAATAAGTTACAAAATTGATTCAAATACAATATTATAGCGAAATAAATATTTTCTTAATTTCTCACCCATCAAGTGGGACCAAACTGTTAAAAGTTCCAATTTGTAACGAAATTTTATTAGCAAGGTCCTGTATAAGAACTGGAAAGATTGATAATATGGAGAAGTTGGCTATACAATGAATTAGATATATAAACGTTACTCCAGTTGATTAACATCCTTATTTTAACCTTTAGTAACATCCCAAAGATTTAAAGGGGGACAACTCTTAAAAATGTTAATAATAATTATCTCCGAAAAACTTTTATTAGACAACTATGTCAACATTTGTCGTTAAGTTTCACAAATTGGCGAGAATATAAAAAGAAAACGATTTCAAAAGGTTCACTTGCCAAATTTAAGATTTTCATATTTTTTTTGTACGGTAAACCATATCAATAACTGGGGGGGGGGGGGGGGGGGGGGGGTCAAGGGGCAAGGGTGGAACCCCAGCACTTTTTTCGGATTTTGCCCCCGCACTTTTTTAATATTGAACTGTTTTAAATAAAAAATATTCAGAATAATTTTTTTTATCGCATTGCAAAATTAAATTAAAAACAAATCGAAACCCTATCCCCTACAGACAATGGACGCAACCCCATTCACCCTCTGACATTTGTAACACGTGGAGGAGGAGGAGTCCACAACAACAGTTTTCGATTCTGCCCACATAACTCATCGCATAGGCATACCATTATATAAAGAAAGGTAGGCCACATCGACCAAGGCAATTATTAACCCATTCCGTCCTCTAACCTTTGTACCCCGTAACGGGAATGTTGCCCTTAACTGCAGACGACTTCGTTCTCATTTGCTCCCCGGGGAATCGTGCTATTGGCGATATATGACCTACCGTCGTATAAGAAAGCGAGTCGCGTCGATCAGGTCGTTTGTTAACCGATTTTTCTATCTGATCTTTATAGCGCATTAAGGGAACCCCAATCATTCTACGGGAAATCAGCCTTCGTGAATAAATGACATAACATTGAGTAGAGAAAGGTAGGCCGCGTCAACCAGATTGACCATTTATACTCTCTCCCACTGACATTCCTACCACGTGGGGTTCAGAGAATTCATGAACCAATTATTACGGTACAGTGTGGCTTGTACCTATTGTCCAGGGCCCGATAGCTTACTCTTTCTATGTCCACTTTGTACGACTGACCCGCCCGAAGGCATACAGCGAGATGTTTCACAGAAACTGAAGTTTCGACAGCCGTGAAGGCAACCCAGCCCAACCCAGAGGACGCCGACGAACACCCGGCCCATGAACCCGAGCGACCCGTCGTGCGAACCAACATCCACGGGCGACAACGTGTTTAAAAATTTGAACTCAACTGAAAAATTTGCTAATTTACCTTTATTAACTTTATTACAGAACTCAAAAGAATTTCACTCACAGGTAGAGTGGTAACATATCTGGCCTCTCGGCAGGTAAAATAATAAATAATGGATAACACAAAACTAACCGAGTGCACGGGGGCTAAATTACAAACTTTTATTTAGCAATGAGCTTCCTGTCTTGAACCTTTATATTATTCATACTGTATTCTTCTCTTCATTTTGATATAGTAGGGTTTCAGACATTCCCCCCCACCCTCCCCCCCGGTGCGACGGGCCCGATGTTATTACGGTACAGTGTGGCTTGTAAAGCCGCGGAAAAAAAAAACGAACCACCGATGATTATTTCGTTAGTTTTTATAGTAGAGCTAAACTTAATATACCATTTTGTAGGGAATAAAGTCTACTACACATTGATGTACAAATTTTTTGCATAGGGGACTATCTTCATATTAAAATCCGCACCAACTTTAAAATTTCCAATAGCAACACCCAATTTTGATTCAATATTTAAAATCTACGACAAAATTTATCGTTGAATATCAATTTGCAAGTCATTCGGTTAAGTAGTTTTTTAATTATGAATATCAAAAGTTTAAAACTCGTAAAATTAAATGAATTTCTTAAACTTTTAATCATATCTTTCGAAATAATAATTTTATTAAGCTGAAATTTTTATGCGTGTTACTTCTAAACGACCCAAATAAAATACACTAACTTTCATTACTTATATGTATATTTTTTAATTTTATTTAAATTAGGATATTAATATTCATAAAATTTATAAATAGCAACCATGCTATATTTTGATAGTGATGGATTCAGAAAAACGTTTTATATGCATATCTAAAATTTCATGATTTTCCTCTTTGTAGTTTTCTGGCAATATTATAATGTGCATCAAATGATCATTTAAGGGGTCATACACAAATTTAAAATCTGCAGAACTTAACAGAAATCTACGAATTTTGATAATTAAAAGCGCTGTGATCGAGTTAGTATCAAATTATAAATTCTTATATAGAGGCGAAGGGTATACAGGAGTGGGGGAATGAATGACCACGGAAAAATAAGCACCACGGCTAACGCCAAAACATTTTCTACCAGCGTACTTTATTTCGAAGTCTCACTAATACTTTGTTCACTGTGGAAGTAGCCCCTCAAATAAAATCGATACATATTGTCTAATATCTCTGCATATAAATGTAGTAAATTAATGAAAATTTGTATTTAGATTATTTTGAGGGCGGGGAACATTTCTGCGCTATCAAAAGTAAGTGTTGCTATTGAAAATTTTAAAGTTGGTGCGGATTCGAGTATGAAGATAGTCCCCTATGCAAATTTTTTGTATATCAATGTATAGAAGACTTTATTTCCTACAAAATGGTATATTAAGTTTAGCTCTACTATAAAAACTAACGAAATAATCATCGGTGGTTCGTTTTTTTTTTCCGCGGCTGTACCTACCCGATAGCTTACTTTTTCTATGCAAGATATAAGTAACAACTCTGTCAAATTTCATCTTCCTGGGTAAACAAAAAGTTAGAAAATTAGTGATGAGTGTGGATAAGTGGCGAGGATTTTTACTTTTGGCCGTTAGAGTTCGAATTTTTGAATTCTACTACCAGAAAATCATTTCCTACTGAGCAATTTTGGCTTAAAATGTACCTACATGACAAATTTAACTTTCATAATTGTAGTACGGAATATCCCGTTGTCTAATCATATTTTCAACAATTTGACATTTTATCACTTTTTGACACTAATTTTGCCACTTTTATGTTATTTTTACATTTATGATCATATTTTAGTTCATTTGGCGATTTTGTTTTAATTTGTGAAATTTTTATTAAATTGGCGATGTTTTTAGTACTTTGGCAATGTTTTTATTAAATTAGCGATGTTTTTATTCAGTTGGCGATATTTTTTTATTTATTTGGCGATATTTAGTCATCAGCCAATCAAAATGCTCCTCATAGGTTACGTAATATAAAAAATTTCCATTGTTTTAATTTCATATTTTGCATTGTTACATGTTCTCTATGTTAATCCTATGGGAAGGTTTTTTAAAAATCGTTATTTTGGCAGTTTGAGTTCGAATTTTTAAAAATCCTTTCTTAGTGCACCCCTAGGGCCCAAGATGAATCTGTGTTCCAAATTTCAGCACTCTAGGTCTTTTGGATCTGGAGATCTCGTGATCAATCAGTGAGTCAGTCAGTGGCTTTCGCTTTTATATATATAGATATATAAGGTGTGCCCGTTCTCGCGCTGTCTGACGGAAGCCGGGGAAAGCAACTACTTGACGTCATAGTGACGCCTAACTTCGCATTCTGTGGGCGTGTCTAATTCTCTCGTTTGTGAGGTGCTGCCATCTATTCTATTTTTTGTGAACTATTTTAAAAGTGAGAATTGTTAATTTAGTTTAGAATTCGCTAAATTTTAAGAGTTTAAATTATATTTTAAGGATTGTATTTAGTATGTAAAAATTGAAAAAGAGTTGCTGAATAAATAAAACGTAATAAAATAATATTAGCTGCCACGAGAGCATGTCTATGAATTTTGAAAGAGTAAAATGGGAGTTGGAACCATGATGTCAATGCATTTGTATTGGACATATTAAATGAGTTACAATTTCAATCAAGTAAAATACGAGGACATAACAAAACAAGGACGAATTAGCAGTGAAGCTACCTGAACACAATTATTTACAGATATTTACATTATTTTGCTAATTAAAAATTAAATCACCAGTTGTTAACCAACCGGGGATCGAACCTAAGTAGCAATACTTGAAACACACAGCCAATGAGAATGATCAAAAACCGATAGTAAGGCGGAGCAAAAATGACGTCAAATAGTTGCTTTCCTTGCCCACTTTCAAAGAGCGAAAACCGAGCACACCTTCTATATATAGTCTTCACTATCCTTGCTCATCAAGTACCAGTTGGGTCAGTCATTTCACTTCACCCCTATCAACGTATTTTGATATATTATATTTAGTACCAGGGGACCGAGCCCAGCTCGTTTGCATATTTTATTACTTAGTAATATTTCTAATGAATCGAATCAAATGCAAATGTTTTGAAATGTCCATATCAATGGTTAGACGTTTCATAATATATTTTATTGTCTAATAAATAATGTCTTAATTATCGAAATAAGTTAAGTTCTTTGAAATGCTCATACGATTGGTTAGAAGTGTCGAGATTGCAAAGATACTCTAACAATTCTGCAAAAGTAATTTAAATTAATATTTTTAAGGATCCTGAGCGTCTAATACGACCATTCGCACAATTGTAGCACAAAGATGTTTTCGTTTGCATGCTAAACCCTGACAATATTATTGTTGTTCAGTATTTTAAGTAACAATTTGTAACGATATTTGCTTTTGTCTAACTCTGGAATAACTGACTGGATTTTTAAATGATGTAAAGAACTCTTTGTTAATAAGAAGATTATTATAACGGATATCAAATTATTTTTTGCTACTGCAAAATTATTTCGGTAATTTTTTTTATCTTCAACCTGTATTCATTCAACCTTTAAACAGCATGTTATATTCTTATTAAACGTTTAATCAATAATAAAGATTTTTACTTATTTTGAGTAATTTTATGTGTTATTCGGAATTGATCGTAGTGACAAAAGCAGTTTTATCTTTAATTTACTGAAAAATAATTTAATTTTACCAATTACAAAAATTAAATTTGTTGATTTAATTTGTTGAATTTGTTAAATTAAATTTGTGGCTGTTGTTAGGAATATTTCATAATTTTGAAGAGGTTACAGAAGAAAAGGTTCTATAATATAAAATTTGTGTAGGTGGCTAGTAGTATGGGTCCTGAAAAAAAAAGTTACTTCGAACAAATTTTTATTAACAAAATACTTATTTGAAGTAACACGATTAAAATAATTAAAAAAACATTTACAGTTTATTTTTATAAATGGTTTTAAATTAAATTAATTTCCCTGTGTGTATATGAAAACTTTTTCCTTCAAGGGTTTAGATTACTATGTACGTTTCAATTGAAAACTTTTAAACTGTTTTTCCTTTGTTATATTGTAGAGTCTCGTTACTCATCTAAATATCTGCTTGAAACTAAACATGCTTACGGAATGCGAGAAAATGCCGAAAACAATTTCATATTTAATTAAGCAGGTGATTTCGAAATAAATATTTCAATAAAGAAGAAGAATTATTTGAAATAACAAAGTAAATCAATTTTTAAACACATTTATAGTAAATGTCAAATTTATATTTAAAAGTGTTTTTAAATTTTGTTAATGAAAAATTAAAACTCTTTTTCCGTTGTTCTATTGTAAAATCTCATTACTCATTTTCAATCCCTCTCTGCTTGTAACTAAACTTACTTACGTAATTCGTGAAACAGTTCATTATTAAATTATTACTAACTAATACAATTTAATATCGAGAACTATTTCATATTAAATTAGATAGGGTAAGGATTGACCTCGCACAATTTTTCTACGCAATGGTCATAGGTAATAGAATAGTTGCTTTTACATTCAGAATGTGACAAATTTACTGATATCACTTTTTCAGAAAAAAATTAGCATTTCAAACTATTTAACTTTTTCAGTAATTATTTACTCATTAGAATATAGAATAAATAACAAACCATTTTTATAGACACTATGCATGACATGGTCTCAAGATTAAAATTTTGACGAATTAACAAAAACGCATGGTCGATTAGCTTCTGTGATTGGGGAATAACAAACCACGTGGGATCCATCAACCAATAACAAATGCGCATGAAGTTTCTTATATCTTTAAAGACGTCATGTTAGTTACAGCAGAAAGCAATGCAAAGTGTCCACAGTAAACAAACGCAAATTTTTGGAAACGTTTCATTTTTCAAAATTTCAAAAACATATCTTCAAAACTGTTAAACTCACAAAAAAAAATTTCAGTTTCTCGTTTAATGCTATCAGTAATATTAGTGTATTTATAAACAATTGGGAAAATAAAAAATATCAAATACCGATAATGTATAGAACAAAACCGTTTTTTAAATGTATAAAATTATTTTTTTATCTTTATAAATAGTGCGCAAAATTAATTTAATAAAACTTCTTTTAGTTAATTCCATTTGAATATAAAAACTTAAAGTATTTTTAAACAGTTGGTAAAATAAAATTTATCAACGAACAATGTAGAACAAAGTTTAATTTTAAAAGTAAATAAATATGTATTTTATAAATAATACGTAACACATTAATTTAATAAAACATAATTCAATTGATTCCATTAAAATATAAATACTTAGCAAAACAAACGAAATTGCTTCTAATCAAACATATTTTAAATTGAAAATTCCATGTTCTATTTGTAGATATACATAATCCATTTTACATGGAATAAAAACAAAACCTACATGGTTTCCCTAACGATATTTTCTTATACGGTTTTTTAAAAACTTGCTCTTGCGTATTCCACTTATGACGTCACGCGCATAAACAGAGTAAAAAATCACAGGATTAAATATGTTCAAACTTCGATTTTATTAGAAAACTTATAGTATTTAGTAGACGAAAAAGTCACGTTATTAGAATATGTTTTTTCTTTACTTGAAAATGCAAACGATTTTCCAATTCTAATTTAATTTACTGATGTTTCATTTGTTTATTTATGAGAACAAAAAATACTTTATTTTAGAATAATTAGTAAAATGAAAACTTCTCATCAAAATATTTTACACGTTTTAAATTAAAATAAGATATGACGAATTACATAACGTTTACTTCGTTTATTTACCAGAAAAAAATAACACTATTTTAGAATAAAACTCAAATGAAAATATTTCATAAAAATATTTTACACGTTTTAAATTAAAATTACATATGACGAATTAAATAACGTTAACTTCGTTTTATTTATGAAAAAAAATAATACTATTTTAGAATAAAAACTCAAATAAAAATATGTCATTAAAATATTTTACACGTTTTAAATTAAAGTAACATATGACGAATTAAATAACGTTTAACGGTTATTGCTATATAACTTATTAACTCATTCGCGATGAATAATTTGCAATGGAAAGAGTTAAATGGAACTTTTAATATACTTATTTCACCCTCTAAATGAAATTTTTCGAAGATGAAACCTATCCCAATCGAATTTTTACCCCGAAAATTAGTAATACATCAATTTTCGTGAAAATCGTTAGAGCGGATTTGGAGATTGTGCAAACAAACAAACGAACAAACAAATATAGTGACATTGCTCGTTTAATAGTATTAGATTTTTATTTCGAATTAAAGTTGTTTTTATATGCAAGAATTTTCATAGAAGTCCGACTCATAAAATGCTACTATGGATTTATTTCAAACAAATTTGCAATTCAAATTAGAACATTTTAATCCATGTGCAATTGCATTCTAATTTTCCATTATAACAAAATTAATATATGAATTTATCGCAATATTTAAAAGTCTAATGAACGATGTTTCAACTGTAGAAGAATTCTTAATGAAAAAAAAAGAAATGCAGTTTCTAATGTGTATATTTATATGCAAGATCCGATACATCTGATAATGAAATTTTGGCGAACTAAAATAAAATGACAAAATCATTATAAAATATTTAATGACTTTTATAATTTCGATGATTTTTATAAAAATCAACGAACATAACTAATATCATGAATGTGTATGTAAAAAATATTATTTCTTGTGGTCCCAATCTTTCACATCCTGTAATGAATCCATAAGATAAGTAGCTGAGTATCATTAGGAACTGTACCTGCAAAATGCAATAAAACTGAAATTAATATTCGATAATTACAAAAAATATTGTTAAATTTAATTAATAAATCGGAGGGATGTTATTAATTGTAATTTTTAAAGTGGAAATATTGCTTATTTTGATTAATATTTTTTTTTATTTATTTATTATGGAGGGAAAATATTGTTAATTCGAATTATTAAGGATTCGATTGATTATATTCGATATTCCATTCATTATAAATATAACGTCAGATCTCTTAATAAATAAGAATAATAATTTTAATTATTGAGGGTGGAAAATAATTATTATTAAAAATATATGAAATATATATCAGCGTTATCAGTTGTTGGTAATTTTGAATTATTTTTAACCGACCGAACAGTGCGTCAACCAAAATGTAAAAAAAAAACCGCCGGAAACTTTAAATTAAAACCGCGAACTCGCGCGCCATGTCGACAGGTTATCAATTCAAATGTTATGTATTTTTTTGTATGTATGTTCGCGCAGGTTATCGATTCTAATTCAGATATTTGCAAATTTTTTTTATTGGATAATGGATGTTTTACTTGGGAGCAATTTAAAAAAAATATCCGGTTATCCGGCATTTAACTATCCGGAATTATTAATTAAGCGGACCGTTTGAAAAAACAACAATGTCAAATTTCGAAAATTCTTTTTTTGTTGGATAGAAAAAAATCCACTTAGGCAAAATCTGCAGAAAAATCGGTTATCCGGCTGCTATATATCCGGAAATATCGATTAACCGGAGTTTTTTAAACAATTTATCCGATTTCGAAATATTTTCATTGTTTAACAGAAGTTGTACAATAATGACATTTCGTTTAACCAGCATTTATTGGCATTGATAGGTATTGTTTTACCATATACATTGTTGATTTATTTTTAGAGCATTTTCTTTATGTTAGTTTTCCTTTTTTTTTTTTTTTAAAGATTTTTTTTTTTATTAAAGGTTAAAACTCGGTGAAATAGACACTGTTCACATGTTAGTGTTCTGTACCAGTGTTATTAAAATATAAATAAATTAGTAAATAAATATTAACTGTTTTAAACAACTGATAAAATTATTAAATACGTTTGGAAGTTTTAAGCTAAATGAATCAATAGGAAAAATGGTTGTCCGTTTTTTGAGGGGTTTCGTGATGTAGATTCATAATTAATATTTTATTTCATTCAGTATAATTCAATGTTTTAAGACAATGAAAAATCGTATAATTTATTATATTTTGCATTTCATGGTAAGGGAAATTAACATCCCAATGTTGTAGTATGAGAAAGTATGTACGTAGTTCCAAACAAATTGCTGTCCAAAAATTCGATTTTTTTTTATTTTGATATAATTAGCTACTTTACTACTTTTACTTAATGTTTACCATATAATAAAGTAGTAGAAACATCATTATTTACTAATGAAAACGTTCTACAGCAGCCAAAATTGTTATAAGGGTCGATGCAATGCAAAAAAAATGTACTTAAAAAGGAGTACCTGAAGCTACTTATTTTTCTTTGAGTACAATTGCATCGTAAATGAACGATGATGTACTCAAATTTAAGCAACCGTAATTTCACAAAAATTAGCAGTGTGATTAAATATTGCTAATCTCAGCTTCTGTTCGAGCCATCTTAACAAAGCGACCTGACAAACTTAAAATAATTGTTCAGAAGATGGTTTTCCACATTATTTGATGTCGATTGCTTAAATGGAAACTGAGTTATTACAATTCAATTATCTTACTTCCCATTTTTTTGGCACACACCTTTTTAACATTACTTCTGTTTTATAACTTCTTAGCCTTGCCTTCAAAGCTTAACAGATAAGACTGTGGACAGCGGTGCTGCATACCTGGGTTCGATTCCCGGTAAGTCTAAGTTGTAATTGTCGATATTTATGGAAAGTGATTTATGAAGACAGCTTATGTAGGCTAGCATCTGCTTTTTTTATTGATTGCTATTATTTTTGAGTACATGTTTTTTTTTCAAAATTGAGACATATGTATTCGGAGCCTTGATAACCATGGAATGTAATAAAAATGAGTACATTTGACTTATTTTTGAATACCTATTGTGTACATTTGTACATTTTACTTATTTTTGAATACCTATTTTTAACAGTGTGGTGTTTCGTAATATTCTCGAAACAGTGATAATGGGATTTCATCTGTTTTTGATCTGGGCTACTTAGTTACAATATGCCCTTAAAAGCTAATAATATATTATTTTTTTTAAATGTTTCGTGCGAAAATACTAATGATTAACATACTATTTGAAATAATGTGAGATACTTCTTCCACCAAAGAAATTTATTCATATGACTCCCAACAGCCGCAAGCCCGTAGTAGAAATACACTACGACGTGCACTGACGTATTGATTCCTAGCCCAAACACGACATAAAAACCTGTAAAAGAAAAAGAAAGTAGAAGTTAACATCGTATTTTACATCAAAGTTTATAGAAGATGAACTGTATAAAGGAATATTTCCGTTTGTGAGATTAATTTAATCTTGAAAAAGAAGAAAAATGACCATTAAAATTAGAAGTTATACAAAAGTTTTTGATGATTTCTTTTGACATTTACTGCCGATTTAAAGCCAGCCAGGTTTGCTTGTCACTTAATTCGTTGGTAAAGTTGAAAAGTATTATAGGTGGGGCGCACTCTGAAGCCGCGTTTACATCGAAGTTGCAGACACGTGTTGACAACAAAGGTCGGCAACATTTCGAAACACGTGACTAACTTTGCCGACAAACAGATTTGGCGTGTCTGCAACAGAAGCCTTAAAAGTGGTAAAGTATGAAGTAATGCCGACCGACTTATCTTAATTCCCATGACAAAAGATCGCAATTATCTTTATTTAAACCTTTTGACAGCTCACTTCTGAAGGATCCGTAGCTTGGTTTTGGTTTGGTTTTGGTTAATTAACGTCGCACTAGAGCTGCACAGTGGGCTATTGGCGACGAAGGATCCGTAGCCCCTAAGTACCTTCGTCAGCTTGCAAGCAGAGGGTTACTTGTTCGAATACGGCTGATACAAGAGACTTGGCATAAATGTTAAAATGCAGTGAAATCTTGATGGAAGGGTTGACAAATTGGCTGCGAAATGTCGCCCGAAGACTTATCTCCCAATTTCTATGGCATGTATATAGGACTTAGGAACATTAAATCTGATCGGGTTCCAATGTACTGACGCCTATTGAGGTTCGTCGGGTTCCATTTCAGGTGTTGTTCTCGTCAACTGACCACGGTTCAAAAATACGAGGCATTGTTCCCGGATCTTTCCTTTGAGATAGACCCCGAACCGTCGCCAATAGCCCAACTTGCAGCTCTAGGGCGATGTTTATTAACCAATCTAAACCTTGTCGTTCACCAAACACCTGTCGTTTAATATGTGGTAGCTCAAATGTCCTTACGTTGTACGCGGTGTGGAAGTTTGGAGATATTCATCTGACCATGATCCTTTTCATCTGACCATGGTTCGAAATTTCAAACAGTGTTCCCGATGTTTTTCCTCATACATAACCGAGACGTTCCAAATAGCCCAATGTAAAATCGTTATAGAAATGTTAAATGTGTTTAGATATTGTATTTACTATTTATAGAAATAATTTGTATATCCCCAAAAATATAGTTTTTATTTTTGCTTGTTATTCACTTATTATTGGCTAAAATTATTTTAAAATAAAAGGCATTCAAAATGGGTTTCAAATGTGAATTAAAAAGAAAAACTGCCCAAAGCATTACAATTCCGCATATATTAGCACGAGCATACAAAATACAGAGGTAGAAAGGGAAAAATGGTACAATTTTTTAATCTTTAATTGGCTTCAAATCGACAAACTGCCTTCCCTAGTCCAGAAGTTACAGTTAGAGATCAGTGGTTAAAATACGCAAATTGAATATGGGTTGTGTGTTGGTCTCACCCATTTTCTCTATCTCTCCAATGAACCAGCAGCAGAAGACGCACATGAGGCAGTGATGAAAAACATGCAGGAACGACACCTGTTTGTCCTTCTTCCGCAGGACGAACATGCACTGCGAATAGCAAACGAAAAGTATTTGAGTGAGTCAAAATTCAAATAGCAGTGGTTGGAAGAATCAGACAGCTGAATCAGAGATTCTGATTTATACTTTTAACGTATTTCTAAAAAGAAAAATCCTCTGCCGATTGGTGCTTGAACCGAACAGCTGCAAGCAATAGCCATAGGCTGGCTAAGTAATGGCTGTAAGCAATGATAAAGGAGTTGTACTGTTGTCTCATATGGTTCAAGAAATTTGAAGGAGGTGTCTTGTTTTTGCACCGAATTAGTTCAATGTTTGGTCGCTTGATTGAATTGCTTTCCGTGTTGTACTAGCCAGACATTTGCCAATCTCGTTTGTTGAAGGTGTGTTGTTTGTTGAACCAGCTAAAGGGAGTGTTGCAATCCGAAATTCCATTAAATGGATATAATTCAAAGCTTTTTAAATTAGTTTATTATGCAATCCTGAAATAAAACGAATATTTTTTGCTGTTTGAAGTCCACAGTCACATTGATACATTTGGAAAAGTATCTACAAAGATTTTATTGGCAACCTGTGGCCCCAGGCTTGCCACAACTAGAGAGCTCCATTATTTATTTATTTTTTCAATAAAAAAAACCTGGCTAAAGGTAGAAAACGTAAATCTGGTCTGTAAATAGATAAAATTATTTTTTATGTTTTATCCATATTTGATAAGTTTAAAAAAACGTTAAGCATTTTTAAAGTGTTTGGCGTCGTTCATGAACAATTTTGAAAACTGGAGCTGTCTGGTTGTTCCACCCACGATTTCAATTGAAGAGCTTATATTAGGGCACGTATTATTACGTGCCAGATTACTTGGGAAATTTCTCAACTTTCCATTGTATATCATTTTGGAAGTTGCAGCAGAAGGCAATATTAACCGGTTATAGATCGACACATACATATTAATATTACCTTTGATTCTAAAATCCAGGGGTCGCATACGCCCACTGTGATGGTGAAAGTGTTAAATAATCTTAAGATACTAAACCCAGCGTGATAAGAGTATTAAACAGAAAACTATATATGTGAACAACTTTTTTATTACATTCAAAAATTAAAATAACTTATAAACGCTTACAAAATACATAAATTTTAACTCTAGATATGTAACTCATACATATAACTCCCATTATTTATAAAAATAGTACTTACAGTGTCTATGAGATCGGCGAACTTAACCAGGTATGTTAGCCAGCCAAGTCTTAATATTCTCTAGGGAAAAACATATTTTAAAGAGTAATTTCAGATACATTATACGTTATTAGTGCTTTTTGAGTTATTTATATATTTTACAACACAATATTTCTCGGAATCTTTGACTATAAGACATAAGAATTGGCATTAAAAGTTTGTGTACTACATGTATTTGATTTTTATAAAAATAATGATTCATAATAACACAACAATTTTCCTTAAAAGTAAATTTTTATTTTAGTAGTGATTTCTTTTAAAAAACTTATCCAAATAACCTTACTTTTATTAATATAGGAAGCTCTGGTCTCTCTTGTAGTTTGCAATGCAAGTGCCAATGACTCCATCCACCTTTTATAATCTACAAGAATAATTTCGCATCACAAACTGAAATACCACAATTGAAATTAAATATTTTTTAATGCACTGATAAACAGATAGAAATATTTTAATTTTTCTAATATTTTTTTTATACAATTCTTTACCAAAATAAGGTAAAACGTTATTGACGTTGAAATCGTCTTTGTAAAATTCATAGAGGACTTAATGGATGACAAAAATTGGCTTTAGTTTAATTTACCTCCAGTAATTTATTTAATTTTTTTCTAATAAAATAACAAAGATTAAGGACTATATCGCCCAAAAAGTACCAAGTGAAGAGTATCCGCCCACCAGCCAAACCGGAGCCAGCCCTGCCCAGGCCCCGCCCTCTCGAGTCGTCCTGACGTCCCTAATCGGAATCTGAGATGGTGACTTTCTGGGAACTATATATAAGAAAAAAAATCCTGAAGAACTAACAACCTGCCTAATACTCCTCCTGTTCAACAGTTATGCCAGTTGTTTGGACCCTGCCTTAACCGAGATGCCCCCTTCAAAGTTCATATTCGCAATGGTAAACTTTATTTATGTAGCCTAGAGCTAATTTTATGTTAAATTTACTGGAGGCGAAGGCTCTTCCGGAGCCACGACCTTCGTAAACCCTGAAGACTCAACATTTACCGTATTAATTTTCTTTCACTCAATCATATTTTTTCATTTTACAAATATGAACATCCTAAATTTTACCAATTGTATTACTTAAAAAGTTAGTGGATTTTAAGACTGTTCATTTCCATTCTACGACTGTCCAACTGAGGCCACAAATAGAGGAGGGGGAAGCTAGGCCCTAGTACATGCGCAGTAGCGCACAAAAGAAGCTCTCAGCGCAATGCATCTTGGGATACTGACAACAGTTTCGTTATGCGCAGAACTTGAAAACCGGTCGGAGCGCACAAAAAAACCCAGCGGTGCAATGCATCGGGGGATATTGATTACTGCACAGAACTGGTCGGCAATACTTCCTTTTTTGTCACTTTTACGGCTTCTCCTGAATCACGACTGCCCATTAGAATAGGCCTTGCAACAGAAAGCAAACATACGCCGAAAATTTTAAACAATTTTTTTTTGCATAAGCGAAGCGTATTGGTTTGCCAGAGGAAAGTTTAAAAAAAAAGAATAGCTTGGTGGTTGAGATCGGACATTTTGTACCGGAATAGAAAATAATATACAAATACATGGTATAAGAAGACATAAAACGAAAAAGCATTATAATGAAATCCAAAACAATTGGCGTATATATATGTCATTTAGTTACAGAATGCAATCTACGTACGTGGTATGTGAGATAAGCGTTGACAAAAGACTGTGCGAAATCGTAGAAGATCATAGCGTATTTGAGGTCGAAGGCTTTTCGCTTTCTCATTATCGCCGGGCCTATCCATTTGACGAAGAGGAGATAGGCCAGCACAATGCTGTAGGACAGGCGGGGGTTCTTGACGAGGGTCTTTTCCATGACCTCTGCAAGATAAGAACTATGGAGAATTACACATGGTCAGAGTATTAGTACTTATTATTAATTAGTTAGTAACAATTAATAAGTTATTAATTAGTTAGTAACAATTAATAAGTTATTAATTAGTTAGTAACAATTAATAAGTTATTAATTAGTTAGTAACAATTAATAAGTTATTAATTAGTTAGTAACAATTAATAAGTTATTAATTAGTTAGTAACAATTAATAAGTTATTAATTAGTTAGTAACAATTAATAAGTTATTAATTAGTTAGTAACAATTAATAAGTTATTAGTTGTTCTTCTTAATGTTTATGACATTGAGTATTGATGGACTCTCTGGATTCGTCATACTCTTTGCTATTTATTATCTTTGCTGTCACATTTCTTTTGGTAATTTTTAACTCTTCCCTTTTAAACAATAAAAAACATTTATTAACTAATTTGCACTTTGTGATTTGGCTAAATAAATTCATTAATAATACCCTGAATTTTTTCAATTAAGAATGTAAAGTTTAATACTTTAAAATGTATGATTTACACCACTTGCGACGTTAAAAATGGTTTATAGGGGAGATTGGGGCTCGCTGGCAACAGTTTGCGGTTAATTATTTTTGAGATCAAGTATGGTTTAGTTATTTCAATTTCGATTTTGTCCACCGGAACTTACTATATCTATGAGGTTACATTGTGGTCGGAAATCGTAATTAGCCTTTACAGCGCAGCGACCGGAGGTCCTTGCGCCTTTATTTAAGGTGGTGGTTTATTTTGGGTATGAAGTTTCTGCCTTGCAGAGAATTAGAGTGAGGGAAAGTGGGCGTGCCAGAATGGCACAAGAGTTCCTGCCCTCCAATTGGGAGGCAGGAAAGGTGAAGTGAGGGTAGGGCTCAAAGAGATGAGCGTAGGCGCGCCATCTAGTGTTGATGACGTAGGGGAGAAGTTTTTCTTGAGAATTTTAGGAAAGTGAAAAGGGATGGTGTGGTGACAGCGCTCCGCTTCATCGGACGGCAACCACAGCATTCCCGCTTCATCGGACGGCAACCACAGCATTCAATAATATTTGTTAACTGCCTTGTGGCAACATAAAAAAAAGAAACAACGTTTTCTTTTACGAAGCTGTATTTTGTGAAGTAGTAAAAATGTGTTGTTTAAAAACCATTTCTTTGACTTATTAGATTACTAGGAGTGAATAGTTAATATGTTATATATCACGTCCCTTACGTCTAAAGGAGTTTCAATTCCTGGTCCTTCGATAGGGTTAACTCCAATTTCCAAAGATTCCCCATATTTTGAAATTCTACAAAAATTTCCCAAAGTTTTTACTAAAGACTTAAATGCTGAACCTAAAACCCATAATGTAACTCACCGTATTGAGACAAAGGGTGCACCTGTTTGTTCAAAAGTCAGACGTATTTCTCCAGAAAAACTTATAATTTTGAAAAGGGAGTTTAAAATTTTGTTACAACAGGGAATAATTAGACCATCAAAAAGTCAATGGTCCAGTCCAATTCATATGGTTCCAAAAAAGAACAATTCTTGGCGCATTTGTGGTGATTTTCGCCGTATTAATGTTATTTCTTTAGCAGATAGATACCCATTGCCAAACATACAAGATTTTTCGTATAACCTAGCTGAAAAAACCATATTTTCAAAAATTGATTTAACTAAAGCATATCATCAAATTCCGATTGAACCGGCAGATATTGAAAAAACCGCAATTATTACACCTATTGGCTTATTTGAGTACGTTTTCATGCCTTATGGGTTAAGAAATGCTGCGCAAACATTCCAGCGTTTCATGGATAATGTATTGCGAGAGCTTGATTGCTGTTTTGTATATCTAGACGATATTTTAGTTGCTTCAGATGATAGTGAAACTCATAAATCTGACCTCGCTAAAGTGTTTCAGAAACTTTCTGAGTATGGTATCTCAATTAATTTAGATAAATGCATTTTTGGTCAGGAAAAGTTGTCTTTTTTGGGTTTTCAAATTTCTGCTGAGGGAGTTTCCCCTCTTCCTGAAAAAGTTGAAGCATTGGTTAATTATCCATTTCCTGAAACTGTAGACGCATTACGTCGCTTTTTGGCTATGTTAAATTTCTACCATTGTTTCATGAAGAAAGCTGCGGAAATGCAGATTTGTTTACATGATTTGATCAATGGTAAACCTAAGAAAGACAAATTTCAAATTATTTGGACAGACTCCGCCAAATTGGCATTTTCGACCTGTAAAGAAATCATTTCTGAGGCTACTCTTTTAGCCTACCCCAGGTTAGATGCAAAATTATCCCTTATGGTCGATGCTTCTTCAATTGCTATCGGAGGTGTCCTCCAGCAGCATATTGATCAAAAAGTTGAACCACTTGGTTTCTTTTCGTGAAAGCTTACAACCCCTGAACAAAAATACAGTACGTTTGACAGAGAATTGCTTGCTATTTATTCAGCAATTCGACATTTTCGCTATATGATTGAAGGTCGTGATTTCACAGTTTTCACAGATCACAAACCTTTAACATATGCATTAACACAATCCGGGGATAAACACTCGCCTCGTCAGAGTAGACATTTAGAATTTATAAGCCAATTTACAACTGATATACGCTTTATTGCCGGTAGCCAAAATTCTGTAGCTGATGCTTTTTCTAGGGTTTCGGAAATTAACGTTGAGGGTTTTATCGATTTTGATAATATGTCTCAAGCACAAACGACCGATGATGAGCTAAAATCCCTTCTCGAGTCCGATACTGGTCTTAAATTGAGACCATTGACCTTTCCGAATTCCAAATGCGAGATTTTTTGCGATGTATCCACTGATGTTGTTAGACCTTATGTACCAGAAAATTTTCGTCGTCAGGTTTTTGATAGCATCCACAACATATCGCACCCTGGAATCAAAGCTACAACTAAATTAGTTAAGCAAAGATATATTTGGAAATCCATTGCAAAAGACTGTCAAGATTGGTGTAAGACTTGCCTTGCATGTCAAAAGTCCAAAGTGCACAGGCATACCAAATTCCCACTAGGAACACTTCCGTTACCCCAAGTTCGTTTTGCACATGTCCATTTGGACATCGTAGGACCTTTGCCACCATCGCAGGGAATGCGTTATATTCTAACATGCATAGACCGCTACACAAGATGGCCGGAGGCATATCCTTTGGAAAATCAGACTTCCGAAACAATTGCTGAGACATTTATTTCTGGATGGGTTTCGCGCTTCGGAGTGCCTGATACCATAGTTACAGACCGAGGAGGTAATTTTGAGAGTGACCTCATGAAATGCCTTTCTCAGTACCTAGGGATCCACAAGTCTCGTACCACTGCATACCATCCCCAGAGCAACGGTCTTGTTGAGCGTTTCCATCGGCAGTTAAAAGCTTCAATAAAGTGTTGTAATACAGAGAAATGGACACAAGTTCTGCCCCTGATACTTTTAGGAATACGCTCAAGTCTGAAGGAGGACATTTCCGCTACACCTGCGGACATGGTTTATGGCTGTACCTTAAGGCTCCCTGGAGAGTTTTTTAGGAATACATCCGTTGATAACATTCCTACAAGACATGCCTTTCTCCAGTCTTTACGCGAGTCGATGCAGCAGCTGAGACCAGTGCCAACTTCGAGTCATGGATCGGTCAAAGTGTTCATTCATCGTGACTTGGCGTCGTCAAAATACGTCTTTGTGCGCGTTGATTCAGTACGAAGACCCCTTACACAGCCATATCACGGACCATATTTGGTTATTTCTCGTAGTGAGAAATATTTCACTGTTGAAATAAACTCTAAACAGAGCAACATATCTCTGGATAGACTGAAACCTGCGTATCTCATGAATGATCCAGCGCAAGAACTTAACACACAAAGTTCTTTTGGCAGCACTGTCACCCGCTACGGAAGAGTTTCCCGCCCAGTTGTGCGTTTCTCAAGTGATCAGCCAACTTGACTCGGGGGGGAGTAGTGTGGTGACAGCGCTCCGCTTCATCGGACGGCAACCACAGCATTCCCGCTTCATCGGACGGCAACCACAGCATTCAATAATATTTGTTAACTGCCTTGTGGCAACATAAAAAAAGAAACAACGTTTTCTTTTACGAAGCTGTATTTTGTGAAGTAGTAAAAATGTGTTGTTTAAAAACCATTTCTTTGACTTATTAGATTACTAGGAGTGAATAGTTAATATGTGTTTAATTACCCATAATGGCACCTGTTATAATTATATTTAATAAAATACATTTTTATAATTTTTTTATTATGTTTTTTACGTTTTTATTTGGTTTTCTAAATTTTCAGTTTTCAGAGACATAAGTTTGTCTTGTCTTTGTTTCCTATGGTGGGTTATTTACTCCTTGCCGTTCTTCCCCGGAGGCACGACCCAGTATCCCCACTCTCTGAGAGTGGTTCCTTTACTGGGTTACTCGAGCACCGGGGTAGCAAGTTGTAAAGAGTATTTGGTGTTGTACCAATTTTTAAGTTTTTGCCTGAGGTTTCTCTATTTGGAGAAGCACTCGGATAAGGTTTTAAATGCTGTTAAGCCTATTTCAAATTATTCAAAGGGAGACTTTGCGTTTTTAAGATCGGAAAAAAATAATTTTCAATTTTGTCATGAATTCTTTGAGTTTAAATCTTTTAAACCAAGACATGAATTCCCTGAGGAGTTCATGGAAACTTTGATCTTCTGAGTTTTGCTCAGGAGCGTTGTATTGATCATTAGTTGGTAATGTGTGAGCAGTGTTTTCCTGTGGTACTTTAGGCGGAGTAATATAATCACGTTTTTTAGGGTAGAAACTGCAGCCTCTATAGCTAGCGACATGGTCGCCGCCACAAAGGGCACACTTTGGGTCTGCTAAGAATTTCTCAGAGCATTCGGCCGACAGATGGCTGCCTGCGCATTTAACACATCTTACTGGGTTATTACATCCGTTTTTTGTGTGTACATAGCGTTGACAATTATGACATTGGCTTGGAGACTTCAAATATTTGTAGGGTACAATCCTCACTTTTAAGTACATGAGATCCGAGAGGTCATAAATTGATTCGTACTTTTTTCCGTACGGGAGCTCTATGTAGAAGATAGGCAAGTTGACTTTGTGATTTACCGTTTTTTTCAGCTGGTAAATGCCGACAACTCGAAAGTTTTTCTCGATTAAAGCATCCTTAATATCATCGACCTTTACATTGGCGGGGATATTTTTGAGCACGACTTTTAAGTGCTTTTCTGAATTCCTACTAAACGTATGAAACGGGTAGTTTAGAATTATGAAGTTTTCCAGGGTTGCAATGTACTCGTCGAGTACTTCGAGCTATCCTTTCGGAAAAGCTCGGCTGGACAGAGTATCTCCTAGATATAGAGATCGAAGCCTCAATCTTAGAGAGAAAAACGATGTCCGGAATCCTTGGATTTACGTTATGGGGCAAATTCAATGCAGGCATACAATACCACTTTGTCAAGTTGAACTGGCTCAGGGTCAGTGTATAAAAAGCTGGCACGCTTATTTCCCCCACGATCGGATTAAGGTATCGTGATAGATGTTAAGTCGCTCGACACTGCTCAGCAAGGGCAGCTTCCAAGAAGTTCGTCCGTCTTACTCGACGGCCAGAGAGATTCTTGTGTTGTTTACATTGTGGTATTTCTGTCATTCCTGGATACCTAACACTCAGGCGTTGAGAGTTCTTGAAAGTCATCAAGTCAAGTTTGTCGGACAACCGCAGCCCCACTAGCGGGGTAGTAGGCTGTAATAAGCACTGGGGTAGTTTGGCACATCACTTCTGTGACGAGTGGGAGGTAATAAACCATTGCCAAAAAAATCTACTTTTCAATGTTTTATTTAAAAAATATTTCCAAACATAGTAGAACAAATTTGCCATCAAATTGGCCATTAAGTCAGTTGTTAAAAAATTGGTGTATCAGTCCTGATTTTTTCTCTTTAAACTAAATTATTTGTACTCTTTTATATATTTTTTACAACTTAAACCTTCTTATATAAGATTGCAAACATAGACTTTTCAAGCTTAAACAAAAGAAAACAAAAAAAAATCCTTGGCTGGCAAATCGCTAAAATAAAATTTTATACTGTCAACGTAATAAATACCAATGCACATACGTAACAAAAATGAAATACATAAAATAATAATAATGAAAATATGCTGTTGCAATATTAAAAAGACTACGCACAATTATTTCTCTGTAAATGAATCGTGTTGAAAACATTTTTAAAACAACAAATTGAAAAATTGGTTAGACATGCTGTAATACATCTGAATTGAAATTGTCCCATTTTGAGGCAAAAGCCCCTTTCAAATATTGAACAGTATTCCGCACCAAGCACATACTACTAAGGATGGTTAAAGCCTTAAAAATGCATGTAACTTTTTTATATCTACTTAATAATACCACGTAAATAATATAAATTTGGTTGAAAAGTTTGTATTTAAAAAAATACTTGATTACCAATGTGGTTTTCAAATAATGAATTTTCTCAAATTTACTGCAATCAGCAAGTTTTACCTTCTCAATCATCTCTTCAAAATATTTACGATTTTTTAAAAATATTTATATTAAATATTTCTTTTCAGTTAGAACAAGTTTGGAAATTTTTTTTTTTTTTTAATACTATAAACTTCTTTAACTAACTAATCATAAGCTAACTGGAAAAAAATAATTTATAGGCCATTTTTCTCCTTTTAAAAAGCAGCCAAGAAATTGAAATTTTTTGTTATTATGTGAACTCTACATGATGACTGCACACAATTTCAAAACATTTCATTACTGAAGTTTTTCAAATAAAAATTGCAATGTGTCAAATTCGTTGGAGTATAGAGAAAATATAATTACGAAATTTAACAAAAATTTCATCTCGCAAAGTAATGACAAAATATAGGGTTCTAAAAAAATTATACATGCTGACTTTAAGAATTTTTAATTATTATATTGAATTTTACTTGAACATGTTAAAATTGGTAAATTTTAGAATCCCAGAGTTTAAAACTAACGGGTCTCCGTTATATATGCACATTGTACTTTTCCCATCAGTAAAATCAAGATGGAGATTCAAATAGAGACTTTTATGCATTGAGATTTTAGAAGACTGTTCATAAGTTATTTTGAATTGTTATGAGTAAAGAAAAAACCTCATTTAACTTTTTATAGAATTTGTTTCACGTTTCATCCAAAAATAACTGCCGTACTTTCAAATGTAACCATTTTAATTAATAGAATAGAACAAAAAATAATAATTATATACAATTTTGTTTTTGTATTAAAAACCCTTTTAGTATATACCTTTTTTGAAACATTGGGTGCATAACTACATAAGTTATATGCACTTTACTGATTCAACAGTAAATTTAAAATGACGGACAAACAAACTCCGATTTTGGTAGACTTCTGATATGTTATTAAAAACCGTTTTCTGATTAAAAACCAACGCTAATTTTTTTATATATAATTTGTACAATGTTTACTCCTAAAATGGTTGGCCTATCGGACGGCAACAACGGCAATGCATCCTGTTAAAAAATAGGAAAATAAATTATTTAATAAATTAGGGCATTGTAAAGCAATTTAAATTAATTTCCATTAAAATATGGTTATCTAGAGCTTTAATTTAATACCTTAAATGCACATAATTAGTGTGGAAACCGTTCGACATAATAATAGGAGTTGCACACGTCTCTTTCCCCCCCCCCTCCCCCCTCCATCCAGATGAACCGCTTTATTGATGACGTCACAGCAAAAAACGCTTTAGGTTTTGAACGGTATACACGGCATTTACGGGGTTTTTTTTCATATAGAAACCATCAAAATGTCTTGTACATACCAAAATTTTGGGTGAATGTCAAGCATTACATTTTGAGACCCGTACTAATATCTGACAACATTTATTAATTCTAATGAGGCTGAAAAACGAAATGTTATTATTTGAGAAAATACTGAATGAGACAAGTTAGACACAAGATAGCCAAATTAGAATTCGCTGAATCTTTGTGAAATCAAAATTAAATCTCCACATCTCTCAAGAAAACTGTCACATGCAAAAATATGTGCCATTTTAGAAGCTTTTTCTCAAATCATTTAAACTCTCATTCAAATAGTAATATAAACCATAACATAGCTTTTATAATAAAATAAGCTTAAATACTTTTAAAAAAAATCTTTTTTTTTAAACTATATCTATCAAACCTTCACAACTATTTTTAAACTTAAAGAAAACGTGAAAGTAACAATTGAACAGGCTTAATTTTTTTACGATTTTCCATATTAAAAGCTGACAATGCTAAAGAAGAGTAACAGCGTTAAGTTATACTTCCTAAAGTCATTTATTTGGCGTCTAATTGTATCTTAAGGAAACTCGATTACAGTATTAATATTATCCTTAGTAGAAGCTTCTTAAAGTACTTCCTAGTTTGTTGTTAAGTAATACTAATAGTGTGGAAGGGAAATCTCTCAAAACATTTCCTTGTCGAGATGATTTCAGTGTGTTTCAGAAAATAGTGAAAACTTCTAAAAATTCGAAGAAAAGTTTTCGGTTAAAGTATACAGTTTTAATTTTTATTGCGCATTCAATATTAATAATACTAATAGTAAATAGAAAATAGATATAATACACTTTCTTCTTAGAATCTAACAATCTGTTAGTAGATCATCTGCGATAGGGTTACTGAAGAATTAGATAAAAAGGAACAGTGTAGATGTAGTTTACATTGATTTCCAGAAGGAATTTGATAAAGTTCCCCACGAGGCACTGCTGTTCAAATTAGAAAGGTTAGGGGATGGACTGAGAGGAAATTTTAGAATGGATAAAAAACTGGTTAGGTGGTATAAGTCAGCGGGTACAAATTAAAAGTAGTTACTCTCAGTGAGCAGATGTTAAAAGTGGAGTGCCACAGGGTTCTGTATTAGGTCCGCTTCTATTAATTATTTTTATTGATGATATTAGTAGGGAGGTTAGGGGAATGGTCAGCTTCTTTGCATATGATTAAAAAAATATGTGGATTGTGAATTCTGAGGAACAAATAGAGCACTTGCAGGGTGGTTTAACCAAAATATCAGAATGTGCTGTTAAATGGGGTATGTCGTTTAATATCAATAAATGGCAAGTTATGCACATGGGTATAAAAAAATAGAAAGGCTGCGTATGTTTTACAGGGGGCACAAATCCAAAATAGTTAAATTGTCAGTGATCTGGAGGTATTAGTAAATGAATATTTTAAAGTGGGTCATCAATGTACAGTGGCTAGCAAAAAAGTTAATAGAATGTTGGTTTACATCAGGAAAAGTGTTTCATCAAAATCTAAGGATACAATCGTGCCATTATATAGAGGTTTGGTAAGGCCTTATCTTGAGTATGCTGTATATTATTGGTCGCAATATCTTAAAAAGACATTGATTTGTTAGAGAAAGTTCAACACAGGGCTACTAAAATGGTTCAAGGTTTTTCAGGCATGGGTTATGAAGACAGATTAAGACTTTTGAATATATATACTCTGGAATAGAGATGGGTTGGAGGCGATTTGATTCAATTGTTCAAATATATAAAACGAGGAGATGTCGAGGTTTTGAATTTTAATATGAGTGATAGAACGGGTGTTCATGAGTTTAAATGAAACAAATCCCATTTTAATCGAGAAGGGAGGAAGCATTATTTCTAGAATAGGGTAATAGACAAATAGAACAACTTTCTAGTGAATACTGTTAATTTTATAAAAGTAAAGGATATTAAAAAGAAGTTAGACATTCATTGGGGAATATTTAGGATAAATACTCGCTGGACCAATTTCGTAGGGTCTCGAGCCTGTTGTTGGCTTTCTTCTTTATTATAAACATTCATTTTTATATGTACCAAAGAACTGCTTTTAACCTTATTTATATAATACAGGGTAGTCACAAATTGTTGGGCTATGGTCATTGTTTGGCAAAAGACACCTTTAACCCTTTGCACTCGGGATGTGACTCTCAGTCACATGAGAACGACTTGTTATTTTTTCCCTGTTCTTCAAACGGAACGGGGTCAACGTCCATACCATGAACTTATCGGTTCTCCTCAGATCACAGAAGTCAAGTAACAAAGTAACAGCTTGTGTGGTCAGTAATAGATAGGGTAGTCACCTGGTTTATGTAACACTACACAAGTTCTGTAAAAAGAACGCAATAAAAACGTTCCCCAGGTTCAAAGGGTTAACCTTAAGTGTTGAAGACATTTTAACATTGAACTGTTAAAGAACTGCTGCGTTATATGAGAAAAGCTACTTACCACCTCCAAATAGAAATTCATTCAAGTATTCCAACATAGCTGGATTCGGTTTAAAGAACTGGGATAAAAAAAACAAAGAAAAATTTTAAATAACGTAAACTATTAATCTCGGTTAGTTACTAAAAGTTTCAACTATTCATCTCTTACATAAAAATATTTATTCCTTTCTATGTAACATACTCTATTCTCTAAAACTATTTGATAACTATACCCTACCAACAGCGAAAAAAATACATCTGATGTTGTTAGTGAACAAGAACTTTCTTGATCATTCCCGGTCTTAGGTGTTCGACACTACGCAGTGAAGGTTAGGGACAAATATCGAGAATCAATGACTATTTACACAAGAAACTCTAAAGTAATTACTCTATTATTTCCTATTTTCATTTAACGCTTTCCTGGAAACTGCTATTCACTTATGATTAACTCATGTGCACAATTACCTTTTACTTGAACGCAGTTGTTTATCACAGTACATTTTAAGATATAGTAAGATGTATAGTATTTTTTCAAAATACTCAAGTAAATCATAAATGCTCTAGTGAATCATAAATTCTTAAAATATGTTCATTTCAATACGATTTTATAACAAAATATATAAGAATGAAACTAGGGCGTAGACTAAAAATTGTCGAAACAAATTTGCGCAGTCGTAAATTCTAAATCGACAATTGGCAGTCGTAAAAGAGTAGATTTCATAAAATTAATGCTAATTTAATATATTTAGAAATTATTATTTTAGTTTTATTGGGACAATTATTTTGGAGGCAATTTTAAAGTTGAATATGCTAAAAACCGTGTACGAGAAAGCCACTAATAATAATAAGATTATATATAAAATACACATAGGGTATAACAGTTTATATAAAAAAAGTTCACTCAAATCGCACTGACAATAATATCTAAACAAATTAAGTACATAAACCTGATATAATAATGTCACGTTAATCAAATCACATTGTGTTTGATAATTTCAAAATGTATAGAATTTTTAAAAAACAAAAATTGTAAAAGAATATTTTATAAAGAATATATATAAAAATAGTTCATAGAAAACATACTGACAATATTAATTAAACAATAAAAGTATATAAATTTTGATATAATAATTTAAAATTAATCGAATCACATATAATCTTTGACAATTTCGTAATGTATGTATTTTTTTTAAATTGTGAAAGAATATATTGGAAGAAAATCTATAATAATAGTTCATATAAATAGCACTAGCAATGTAAATTAACCCATAAAAGTATATAAATTTTAAAATAGTAATTTAAAATTAATAAAATCTTATATTACCTTTGGCAGTTTCACAATGCATAGAAACCGAAACAAATTGTAAGAATAATCATAGCAAATATTTGAACTATTATCACATACATTATTTATCCTCTTGTGTAAAAACTCAGCTTTAAACTACCTCAATTATCCTTTAATTTTGCACAATACTGTAATAAGGAAGTTACTAAACTGGGCATTATATCTTTCCTTACGTAATGACTTTTAGTTTTAAATCCTTTATCACCTTATCCTCAATAGAAAATATTAAAACGTCGATTTTTGTTTCTCCAAAATTTTAATTTAATATGTGGTGTTGAGATAGTTAAAATTTCCCATAAACGTTTTTTACACTCTGGTATTTGACTCACTCTGTAGTTGCTGCATCTTCAAATCATGCAATTCAATTTTGCCTTCTTTCTGAATGTATGTTCCGAATGATTTCTCATAACGTGTTTTACACGCTGCTATTTAACTCACTCTGTCATTGTTGCATCTTCAAATCATGCAATTAAATTTTTCCCTCCTTTCCGAATGATTTACAGTTTTACACTCTGGTATTATACTCTGGTATTTAACTCACTCTGTAGTTGCTGCATTTTCAAATCATGCAATTCAATTTTGCCTCCTCTCTGAATGTATATTCCGAATGATTTTTCATAACGTGTTTTACACGCTGCTATTTAACTCACTGTGTAGTTGTTGCATCTTCAAATCATGTAATTCAATTTTACCTCCTTTCTGAATGAATATTCCGAATGATTTCCCATAACGTTTATTTACACGCTGGTATTTAACTCACTCTGTCATTGTTGCATCTTCAAATCATGCAATTCAATTTTACCCCTTTCGGAATGTTATATCAAATTGAAACTTGTCATTCTTTCATAATCCTAATCTAATATTTAATCATAATAATTAGTAATTATTATTTGATTAAAATTAATATTTAATTTAAAATTATTTAATTATTTTAGTAATTATTATTTGAGTCGCCCAATTGCAAAACTCGTTATATTCACACACAAAAAAAAAAAAAAAAAAAAAACGAAAATCGAGATTTTCACGCCATTTTCTTTGTTGAACAATTGTAGAGTCTGTAGCTCAAATAGTTACAAAACACTTCTAAACCTTGGAGAACCCAATACTGCTGAAAAACTCTTTAAATCCGACTACCGCGCAAACCCGTTAAATCCATTCGATTTAACCTGCTTCAAAACACGTTATTGGTTAGGTTAATAACGTCGCACTAGAGCTGCATAGTAGGCTATTGGCGACGGTTCGGGGTCTATCTCGAAGGACAGACCCGGGAACACATTCACATACACTTTCGTACATGTACCTCGTTACTTTAGAATCATGCTCAGATGACGAGGAAACACCTGAACTGGCACCCAAAGCCTTCAATAGACGTCAGGACTTTGGACCCCGATCAGATTTATCGTGCACCAGTCCCGTATACATGCATTTAATTTTTGCGGATGTTCTGGACGACTTTTCTAGTATTTTGTAGCGAACCTGGCAACCCTTTGATCACAATATGAGAATACAATTCCGAAGCCTCTACGACACGTTATGTAATCGCACGCTTAGTCTACTCTCCAGTTCGTATTTAGCTCAGTAGTGATTCCATAGAAAAGGACTATTTTGTATAGCTCAAAAGGATGCAATACGGTTACCCACGCTTAGTAATCACTTTCAGTGATTTTCAAGCTCAGCGGGTTCTTCTTGGTTTGGCTGAAAAACTCGTTAAATCCTCACTCTTTTCTACCCGGGTTTTGTTTTCAGTATTAACAGCATGTTATCAATATTTTTCACTTATTATTTTTGTATAAGAGAATAGCAACACTGCTTCACGTGAGGGAAGCTGCACTATTTATTAAATCCTTCATACTGCAGCAAAATTCGGTTAATAATAATAATAATAAAATAACCCAAAAACTATACCAAATTTAGGGAAAATACTTATGAAATCGATTTAACAACGAACTTTTGCGTTGAATTGCTAAATGTCAAGCGGTTAGATAAAAAATTAAAAACCCTACAAAAGTTTTTTTTCACTTCATGTAAAAAAAATATCTGGATGGCGCTTGACGATTTTTTCAATTGGACGACTCATTTTCTGGTAATTAAAAATAAATTTGATTTTATATTGAAAAATTAAATATCGACAAGTGTTCATCCAGAGTTATCAACAAAAGTCTTCAAACCACGTGTAATAAAAAGATGCGTAATGAGTCAGCTTTACTTCGACCAAAAAGTTCTATTTACGCCATTTTGAATTTTTTCCCATAAAATATAAAAGATAAGCTCCGTATTTTAATTAAGTATTTAAATTGGATTGATATTATTCTTAAGACAGGCGATTCATTCAAACTGAAAATTCAGAGGAAAGTCACGCATTTTACAGCACGAGGCGTTTAGATGATTGCGGAAATGGGACTACGCAATTAGTTTAGAAGTGTTTTTTAATGTGTTTTTTAATATTTAATGTGTTTTAGTAATATAGGTAATGTTATTCCGCATAATGTTATTCCGCAGTGTAGTTATTACATCAACTCTAACTATCAAATTCTAATGCTGCATAAATGTTGTTTTACGAGAAGGGGAAAGCGACAGCATTGTAGACAAAACATAATTTAATTAATCTTTAGGTCCAAGCTAGGAAATATTATAAAAGGAACATTAAATGGACTCCTAACAGACTATTACAGTTAGTGTTTGAATATAGATACGGGGTCATTGGATTACAGAAAAGGGGAGGAGAAAACATTCGTTGATTTCCTACAAATTTCATAATGCGTATATATGAGTCACTGAACTGTAATTGTAACTTCTGGATTGGGCAAGGCAGTTTGTTGACTTGAAGTCGATTGAAGGTTATAAAAATGTATCCCGCTTCCGTTTTTACCTCTTTTTACGTAAATTGTTCATGCGAAAATATAACGAATGAAAGTGTTTTTTGCTATTTTTTTTTATCATTTCCATTAAAACCCGTTTTAACGCCTATTATTTGAAACCCATTTTAGCCAACAACAAGTGAATAAGCAGAAAAAAGACAAATTATATTTTACAAATTATATATTACAGATTGATTCTATATGTAGAAAATAAATTAACAAAACATATTTCACATTTCTAAAACGGTTTGAGAAGAAAAAAAATTAGTTGAAGCAGAGCATGTCAGCTTGCAGTATGGCTTCAACCGCGTCCATAGAAGGAATTGGTAATGAGCATGTCAGAAGTTACAGAGAGTTCAGTGACTTCTACCAACGCCCACTGTATATGAACTATATACCAAGTGCTTTTTACGTCACTAACTGACAGCCGATTTCAGTTTCTGAGTGTGTCGTGGTGAACAAGAATTACGATATCGTCTTTCAGTTTGTGACGTGTTTTTATATTAACTAACTCCCTGTAGAAGTCTCTGAATAGGAATGGTAGATACAACATATCAAAGGTACTGCACCATCCCCAGAACTAAAATCTCTTTTACCATTCATCAAGGACTGTCTCTATATCGTGACACTGGGTGGAGCCACCAGCTTGATGCTTGATGCTTTGAGAACTTAGCGTTTTCATACTTCTGAGAAAACAGACAGAGACTCTTTAGACACTTAGCTGGAATGACGTTTATGTCGCTTAGAAAGGACCTGTCGCCAAGCGTCCTTTCTGTTTTTTTTTTGTATTATTTGTTAATAATCTGTAATTTAAATATTATGTTTTTTTTAAACTCTAAAAATTTAACTTTAATTAAATAATTTCAAAACTTAAGTTTTGGGTCTTTCAATTTGTTTTAAACGGAAGTTTCGTTTGAGTATGAGGGTGGTGTATGTAGTCTTCCAATGAACACAGTTTTCCAGACCTATGACGCCACAGTACAACACCTTCCCCTATATTTAACTTCCACTACTTCTATAGAAAACCGCAGTTTTCTTACTTTGTAGTTTTGAAATAATTGCATTACGTTTTTGTGTAAAGAATTTACCATAAGCGAAGTTCTTTCAATTGTTATTTTGTATACTTCAATAAGAAAATATGAACAATAAAACCTGAGAAATATAAAGAGTTTCGCTTCTTCGAGTATTGAACACAAAAAAAATATTTTCGTTTCGTTAATGAAGAGGAAATGTTTAGCGCATATTGTTTGAAAATAAGTAAATACGTACATGTATGTTAAAAAGTTGAATACGGACAGTACTTCTTATCACCAAAAGAGAAGAAAGTGCGCCAAATTTGAAACTCCTGCAGATGTCTGAACGCCAAATGTGGCAGCGCTATAACCACGTGATGTGGGTTTTTCTTTTCAATGTTGACACCGCAGCCTTATGAGAGTCTGGTATTGAAGGCGCTCTCTATTTAATATTGCAACTCTCTGGAATAAACACGTTTGTAACGCAGACTACACACGTTGTTCAACAGTACAGTTCCGCATTTTGCTGTTTTTATGTCTAATTTTTTTTTACGCAGTCACGACCAAATGCGTTGTTCGATTTTCTTCGAATCTGAAATAATAGTTTCTTACAGTCATTAAAAGTCATTTTATTTTTTGATTCCGTTCCAAAATTGTTGATATTTTAAAGGTGCCTTTTCGTAATATTCATCTTTTTCCGAAGATTCTAGTCAATCTGTTCATGCCAGAAAAATTTGATGGTTGTTTAATTAAAGTCGCACTAGAACTGTACAGGGGGCTATTGCGGACGGTTCGGGGTCTATCTCGAAGGAAAGACCAACGATGCTTATATTTTTGAAACCATGGTCAGGTGATGAGGATAACACCTGAGCTTGAACCCCACACAACCTCAATAGATGTCAAGACATCGGACTCCGACTAGATTTATCATGCACCAGTCCCGTATACATGCCAGTATAATTTGTTGGATATTCTGGACGAATTTCCAGTACTTTTGTAGCGAAGCTGGTAACCCTCCGATCAGAAGATCACTAATTTTTTAATTTTCTTTGCACATAGATTTTGATTTACAATTTCCCACACAGATTCGAACCAGTAATCCTCTTGTTACTAACTGAACGCCTTTATGCACTGGGTCCCTGGAGGCCCGCACATCTCGTAGACACGCCGATGGTAATTGAGGGTATTTTTGGACGACTTTTTGTAATTTAGAGAGATTTGGGCAACCCTCCGATCGCAAAATCCCTATGCAGCTTAATTTTAGTCAAATCCGCTTCGATTCGAACAAACAATCCTATGATTGCTAACCGGATACTATTCATCGTGGCTACTTGGCCCCTTTCTTTAGATCAACAGCACGCAATGTTCACATAAAATTTGACGACTACTTTCAATCCAGAGTGTCCAACGTCCATATCATGACGAACATATTGGTTATCGTCAGATACCAAAGTCGAGCATCATTGGGCGCTGTCATTACTAGAGAGATTTGGTTTGATTTGATTAATTAAAGTGGTACTAGAGCTGAACATTGAGTTTCTGACGATGGTTCTATCTCTAAGGAAAGACCGGGGGCCGGCTAGCCCAGTGTATAAAGGCGTCAGCTGGGAATCGTAAGGTTCCGGTTCGATCCTGTGAGACGGACTTGACTCAGAAAAGTAAAAAGTAGTGATCTTGTGATCGGAGGGCTGCCAGCTTCGCTGCAAAATACTAGGAATGTCGCTCAGAACATCCACAAAAATTATCGGCGTGTATACGGGAATATTACACGAAAAATGTGATCGGATTACAAAGTCCCGACGTTTATTGAAGGCTTTGGGTGCCAGTTCAAGAGTTTCCTCGTCATCTGAAAATGGTTTATAAAAATGAGGCATTGTTCCTGGGTCTGTCCTTCAAGATAGGCCCTGAACCGTCGCTAATAGCCCACTGTGCAGCTCTATTGTGACGTTAATTAACCAAACCCAAGCGTAAAATATGTTCTACAACTTTGTTCACGGCCATGTTTCATTTGTTAGTAGCTGTTGGACAGTCGTAGAAGTTGCATCAACAGGCTGTTCGTTAATCCACCTATTGTCAAATGCAAGTTATTGCTGAATCAAAGAAGTTATAACTAACTACATATAAGAAGGTGCACTTCGGTAATGCGTAAGTGGCCCTATATCACTTACTTGAGGACTTCTAGTAGTCCAGTGGATAAAGGCATTCACCTAGTAATCAGAGGATTGCTGGTTCGATTGGTTGGTTGGTTGGTTGGTTAAATAACGTCGCACTAGAGCTCCATAGTGGGCTATTGGCGACGGATCGGCACCTATCTCGAAGGAAAGACCCGGGAACGATGCCTCGTATTTTTGAACCATGGTCAGATGACGAGGACAACACCTGATCTGGCACCCAACGCCTTCAATAGACGTCGGGACTTGATTGCTGGTTTGAATCCGTGCGATGGACTTGACATAGAAAAGTAAAAAAGTAGTCGTCTTGGGATCGGAGGGTTGCCAGCTTCTCTGCAAAAATACTAGAAAGTCGTCCAGAACGTCCAACAATGTATACTGGCGTGTGTACGGTACTGGTGCACGATAAATCTTATCGGGGTCCAGTGTTCGGACTTTTATTGAATTTGCGTCGGGTGCCAGCTCAGATTTTGTCCTCGTCATCTGACCATGGTTCAAAAATACAAGGCATCGTTCCCGGGGCCTTTCCTTCGAGATAGGTGCCGATCCGTCGCCAATAGCGCACTGTGCAGCTCTAGTGCGACGTTGATTTAATCAAACCAAACCTCACTTACTTGAAATTCCCAAGCACTGCAGTAAAGTTTACTAACAGTCGCTTTGTTTGGCATGAGCAGAAATAACATTTTTTTTTGTCGCCGGCTTTGAAACGCTTTATTCGCCAAAGAAGATTTGATTCATGTGATACAAGATTTGAAGATTTCGTACTTTGTTGACAGTGAAGATCGTTAAGGATTTCATGTGATACAAATATAGGATCAACAAGACAATTCCTAAGATTTAAGGTAAGTGATAAGCAATTTAATATTAATATAGCCAATTTAAAGCTCGCGTATACTTTTGTATGTTGTTTTCTGACAAAACTTTCGATCTCAAATAACACAACTTTCCAACTCATCAGGATTCAAGTAATCTCAGCACTGGACTTGGAATCTATTTGTAGTTTTTTTATGTATGTCAACGGAAATTACAGAATTCATAAGGAAATTCAGCATACAGTCGATTTTATTAGTGCGGATCGTTTGTCGAAGTGTTAAAAACTTGTCAAATTGTTTATATTTTTTTAAGTGTATAATTTAACTAGTTTTGATGATTTATGAATAGCAGCTATACGTATTTAAAGAAAAAATAATAAAAAAAACCTTTAAATGTCTAAGGAATCAAAAGTGTAACAAGCATTTCGAAAAATAATGTTTTAACAAATATTATAGGGATCTCGAGGCACGTTCATAAAATGGTTCAAAACATATTTTTTAACTGAAATAAAGTATTGCTGCATCTTATTAGTCTTTTCACACAAAAATCAACCTTTTAGCTTATCTTAATTTGCTTATATGAGCAATTAGCTTGAATTCGATGTTATCTGAAACTTTTAAACCTGGAACCATATGCAGTATACATAATTATACAATTATTAAAAGTTTATTGAATATAAATAATCTTAAAATATTTTCTGGAATATTTTTCAAGAAAATATTTGTAAATGTATCTAAACTTATTTTTTAATGCGAAATTATGTATTTTAAATTTTACATTTTTATTTTTTAAATGATTAAAAATTAATGAGTAATTGTATTTAAAACATCTTACTTAACAATTAGAAAAAAAATTGCGTGATATTTCTTGTATTTAAAAATAAGCACTCATTAGTTTTGTCTTATAAATTGATTTTGTTGATGTGGTTTGTGTATTTTTTAACTATATTAAATAAATCTCATTATACGTTTTGCAGAAGTCTCTAATTATTTGAGTAAACTTTATACGAATTATTTAAGCGAGTAATCACAGGAGAGTTTTAAATATTTATATGCCACGAAATTAACCTTATAAATTTGAAAATTTTATAGTTGGCTTAAAATAATTGTACCGTTGAAGTAGTTTTCCATTTATTTCTCGATTGAACACTGTATTAAACATTGCGGAACTCGCGCTGTGCATGAGAGACCATTGCGAATCGAATTGTAGGTGGGATGAAAATGGAAAAATAAGCCTGGGATAATGTTCATAGTGTTTTCTTTTCATTTAAAGATTGCATAAAAAATTATATATAAATTTAGTCGAGCTCTGAATTACACTCTTTTAAGGGAATTTCAGATGCATATAACGCGCTTTTTAGGTGGTTCAACAAGCAACACACCTTCAACAAACGAGTTTGGCAACTTACTGGTCAGTACAACACGAAAAGCGATCCAATCAAGCGACCAAACATTGAACTAATACAGTGCTAAAACAAGACAGCTCCTGGAGCTGTAAATTTCTTGAACCGTATGAGACAACAATACAACTCCTTTTCCTTTATATCTTGCAGCTGTATGGTTCATGCACCAATTGATAGAGGACTTTTTTTTCTTTATGGGAAATAAGTGAAAAAGTATAAATTGGAAAGAGAGTGGAGCTGTCTGGTTCTTCCACTCACGTTTTCAATTCTTTTACTTCGAATAAGAATTTCTAAATAAATATTTTAAAAATCGTTCTTATGTCGTAAATAAGAAAAGTAAGATATCTGTTTGCGTTTCTATTGCACGAAAGAGGTAAACAGGAAACGTAATTAGGCGAATTTCTTCCTTATGCTGAAAGCTAATTAGAAGTTCATTAATTGAACTAGATAGGTTTTTATTGGCTTCCTTCAGAAATATGTCGCTGACAAAAACGCTAAAAACGCGCAAAAATTTAAACTGGTGTTTAAAAACTTTTTTAAATAAGTTTTAAATTTTCCATGTTACAGAGAGCAAAATTGTTCCATAACGTTATTTAGAACCTACAAAAATATAACGTCAGTTTTGCTTAAAACCTGACCGTAAGAGAGTCATCTTGTGATTAGAAAAAAAGTCAAATAAATGACGAAAATTATTATATCATTGTAACTTATTTTTAACTTAGTTTTGTCGAAAAGTTATTCTATTGGGAAAGTAAGAACCCAAAACATTTTTGACTGTTTTGCGCATAACTCTTTTAGAGTGAATTTCACAATGTAAACTCAATTATAAGATTACATATATTCTTCACCCGAAGTTTTTAAAACGAAAAATACAGGGAGTGAACAAAATGGGGAAACACATAAAAAAACACATATAATTATACCGTTAATAATGATGTAGGTAGATGGTGTGCTCGAACATTTGGATCGGAACACATAAAAATGGGATGTGTTACACAGACTTAACATAGCACTTGTCCGTTTTTACATCTTACGATTCATGTGTCGTCAACACTAACCATAAAAACTGGATTATATTAAGGTGGGATCGATTGTGGTGGCCATGGAAGACGCGAAGTTTTATCTTGGTGCTCAGAAAACTCGTCCTGAGGGCAATAATACATGTGTGAACAGTGGTATTTCCACCTTGACCCGGAAATAACTTTCCATCATGAGATGGACCTGCGGTAATTCAAAATGGGCACAAAGACATAGCCAGTGACTTGACCTTGCAGAGTAGCAAATTTCTGGTAGAATACTACGATATGAATGTCCATTCCATGACTGACCCTCACCAAGTTTCATTGATAGCAAACAATCTGGTTTGTACGCATAGGAGGGCATTCTCTATAGACAAATGCTGCCAGAAGTCGGGAACAATGCCCTCCTATGTGAACTTGACTAAATGACCTTTTTCTAATGATCTGTAATCCAAGTTTGACGCCTTTACTGCTACTGTATCCTCTTGGTAGTATTTTGATTACTGATGAGTGGTATTGCAATAGCAGCTCGCCCACATAAACCATGTTCGTGAAAATTTCCTTTAGCCCTTCTGGTACGGATAGAGTTTGTCAGAATGGTATTCAGCTCATCAGTCAGTTTAGCTGCTGAAGATTTCTTATTCTTCATTATAACCCTACGCAATTTTCGCGTGTCTCTGTCACTCACTCAACACACTCCGTCTACTCTGGCATTTGTCTCAATTTATCCTTTCTCATTGTGTGCATTCACAATGTTGCATACTGTGCCTTGTGACCCACCAAACATTTCCGACACCTTGGTCACAGGAGATCCCACCACATAAGCCCCCAAAATTTGGCAGACATGAAATTTAGTAAGATTTAACATTTTTCATGTACAACTACACATAACACAGTGATGACAACAAACAATATTTGCAATCTGATAATACCGATGCCGGATATAACAATGTAAAATGCAAAGGAAGTTTGGATTTCTATTTCAGTCCACGTTAATATAACGATTCCGGATATAGCGATTTCCGGATATAACGATCAAATTATGACGGTCCCTTGAACATCGCTATAAGCGGGTTTTACTGTAATTGAACAATAATTGTTAAAAGAATGTTTTATGTGGAACTTTTTATTTTTTTACAGAAGCCTAATCTGCAAGGATATGCTGGCAGTATGGTCATCTCCTAGTAAGTACTGGAACTTTTGAATTTCTGATCATTGGTTATTTTGCTGCACGACACCCACAAATCAATTCTTGAATGAAAACCAATCCATATAACTTCCCAAAAAAATTGGCCTATTTAAACGTGGCATCTTGAAACAGTTTGTAACTCCAGCATTCGGGTTAACATGTTGAATACTATCCGCAGGAATGAAAGTTGAAATCACTTTAGAAGCCAATGAATTTCGTAAAATAGCTTTGACTTCTAAGTAATGGGTTTCAATTTCAGTCATTTCAGACTGTCCATCCGTCAAAACAGAATCGTATTCTAATAATTTCTTGAAAACTTCCTCTAATCGTTCGAGTCAAGCCTCTATGTCGACCATACTAGCAGTATCTACTTTAGATACAAAAGTTTCTGTACTCGATAACCAGACTTTTAATAGCCTTGAAGTCGTATTACTTCAGTTTGGTCCATTTAGTAGCAGGAAATAAAAGTTAAAACTTCGTAAACCCGAAATCATCTTCGTTGTAGGGAAGAGGTTGCAACCTGTTCACTTTACTTAATTCAGCCCGCAATCTTCGTTGCGCGGAGCTAACATAATATCAACGGAACATAAAATACTAGAAGGCTCCGCCCCCTTCTCCTCTGACGCTCCGCCAACTCCCGGAGGATTGCTTCGCTCGCTATAAGGTAAGACACAATAACAATGCCTACTAACAACACTTTTTAAATTATATTACTGAAAACTTTAAAAGTTGAAACTGAATCTTTAAATTATAATTCAACTTGGCATCAATACATTTTTTCGCCATGTAAATGAATATAAAACTAATTACAGTAAAACTTTTTTTAAAAATTAAAAATGGGAAAACAATGGTACCACTGACATGCCTACCATTTTTTATTATTTTCCGCGTTATTTTCGTGTCTTTCCTGCGTTTTAGTTCAATTTCTAACATTATTGGTAGTTTGTTTTGGATAGAATTGACGTTAAGCTTGACAACCAAAAATATTTAATTTAATGACTAATTACGTCAGACATATGGAATTCATGGGAATCTAGTTTTCAAAACCGCTAACAAAGGGCGCCCCCTCAATTTCCCGTTTATTTGCAGTTTGGATATATTTTACAAAACTTTTTATTAATATAATAAGGCTTATATTCTTCCTAATTTAAGCTGACATCATCAAAATAATTATTCACAAATAAATTAAAGGAGTTAATCGTCAAAATGGCCTTCATAATGGCAAATACAAATGCAGACGCAACAGATTTTTGTAACAGATGTCGCCATTCCGCGTACAGAAAAACAGAGTTTTTTAATCACCGCGTAAGAGAATTATATATAAAGATTGACAAATAAAACACCGACATGAACTATAGCACACTTTAATAGCAAGCTAGATTTATTTATACACAATCAACAGAATAGAACACATGTGTATGGCTCATTTCACAGGAAGCGTTCTTCACTTCAGTTAACTAAAGTTTTTGGACAAAAACAAGTACTCTATATACCTAAATATGTTAACAATCAAAAATATCTATTTACATAAGAAGGAGCAAACACTCAAAACGCGTTTTGTCACGTTGAGGCGATTGGTAGAAAAATGCAAATAACTTTTCGTAAATACATTGAGTTGAAAACAGATTTAAATTTGTACAACTCAATTTTAATTGCAGAAAATTTGCTTTCAAATGAGGAAATAGTTTAGTTTGATATAAAATTCATAAGGGAATTCAGAATAAATGTTTCTGAAATTTTTGACAATACACGTTTTGAATGTTTCCTTTATTGACAAGATTTTCTTATAAATATAATTCTGGAATAATATATACGCACTTGAATTAAATTCGTTGTTATTTATTTTTATTGAAAGCAGTGGAATAAAAATGTATAAACAAAATGAAGATGATCACTATATACACGAACACGCTGATTTCTATCACTCCCATTTCTTCACAACCAGTCATAAATCCTTCAGTTAGGTACGCAAGTATGGCAACAAATTGAACCTGGAAAATGAGAAAAAAGGCATTTAGGCAAACTTTCATGCAAAGCACCAACGGAACAGATGTAGTATAGGATGTTTGGCGCGATTTTTTTTTTGGCGATGAAAAATTGCCGTTAAACAGCGCTATGACGTCATAGGGTTGCAAGATTGAAAGTGGCCACAAGAATCGGAACATACCAACAATGTCAGGTGGGGTTGCCATACTATAAATTTATCGCCCCTATAAAACACGCCAAAAAGAAACTCGCGCGCCAAATGTCCTATACTACATCTGTACCGCACCAACAATAAAATTACAATTTCGTTTCCTTTTAACGGGCATAATTTAACTGTTTATTTCAGAAACCAGTCAACAGACATTTTTTTTTATTTGGTTTTTTGACGGAATCGGAAACTCGTATAGTTAGAAACACATTTTTGGCAACAATCCATCCAAATTCCATTCCGTTTTATGGGTTATTTTTCACGATGAATAATTGGGGACTAGAAAGGGAAAACGACCCAAGTCCAAAAAAGAAAAATTTTCAGGAGAGCCGAAAAATGAAAAACACTCGCATATGGTACATTCAACCAGCGCGATCTTTCGAAATTTTTTTTAACTATTACTACCGGGGTTCTTGGTCTTTAGGACATTTTTCTGGGGGAAAAAAAGATATTCGATTTTTTTGGTACTTGGGTCGTTTTCCATTTCTTGTCCTCAATTTTTTTTATAGATTCGGAATCTCATATGGAAAACCCATATTTTTGTACACAATCCTGCCAACTGCCAAATTAATTTTATCCCTGTCACGGAGCTGAACAACTTAATGTCGTTCATGAACTTCCATTTTTTTAAAGCAATACACATATACTTTAAATTCATAGAATATTCCATTCTGACATATTTTTCAAACCCAAAGCATTCAGGCGTTTCTTGGAAGCTGTATCTATTAAATAATATAAATTTAAATATATAGTATACATGCATTGAAAAGTAAGTATTTATAGAGAAAACCACTACAATTTTGTCCTTTTTCTAACCGCTCAGAAGGTTAAAAATGTGCGTTTTTACAATAAAAACTTATTTTAATGTATAAACCAGCTAATTGCATTTAAATATTTTTTTTAAGGTAAGGAATTTATATCATAACTTAATTTTATAAGAAATGGCAAAATCCACTTCTTCGAGAAGATGTTAACTAACACTCTAATTTTTTTAAAAGCCAAAATCTATATTAATACCGAAAATTGAATGTTTTTCTTTGTTTTTTGAAAATTTGAAAAAACACACTAACTGTTTTCTGAAATAAACTGTTCAATTACCGGATAAAATGTTAAACATCTGAAAAAAAATAGGACCAAATTCTTGTCTGTTTGGAAGAGTATCGAGGTTATAATCAAAAGAGATAGCAGTTGCACATCGGTAAAGTATTCGACTCGTAATCGGTGGGTTGTGAGTTCGAATATGATCTTGGAAAAAATATCGCAAAAAAATATTCGCCGTGAATAAGAGACTGGTGCACGTTAAATCCATCGTTTTCCAATGTCCTCACATCTATTCATATTGCGTGGAGTGCCGGTTTCTCTTCATTATCTGATCTGATCCAAATTTCGAGGTAATATTCACAAGTTTTTCTTTTGAGATGGATCCCGAACCGTTGCCAATAGCTTATTGTGCAGCTCTAGTGTGACGTCATTTAAACAACCACCCACAAACGGAAAGTTGCGAGTTCGCTACTCGTTTCAAGCGAGCGTAGTCCGGGAGTGCCGAGTTTGAATCTCATTGTCCACCAAACAAACGCCATGTGCACATTATGGTGCACATTAAATTTGTCATCCTAATGTCCATACGTTGACTTGATGTGAAATTTTAGAGTGTAAATTACCAGCTCAAGTGTTATTCTCATCATATAATTATGATTTAAAATTGAGAGGCATTTTCTCTGGTCTTTTCTTCGAGGAAACCCAAAAACCGTTCACAATTACTTATTGAGTAGTTCTAGTATGACGTCAATTCAACCAACTCTAACAGGACAAAGGGCATTCAAATATTTGAGCAGTGCCTCTAGCAATTTTTCTCTCACCAGAATAATAAAGAAAGAATTATAAGCTGTATTTAAAACTCAAACTAGACCTCTTACGATAGGTTATTTTCAAATGTCTTTGTACACGTAAAGTGACTAGACCGCTTACGATAGGTTATTTTGAAATGTCTTTGTACACGTAAAGTGACTAGACCTCTTACGATAGGTTATTTTCAAATGTCTTTGTACACGTAAAGTGAAATACACCATTAGAAACCCCAAACATAAGATTTTTAATGTTATTATGTGTTGCCATTTTGGCATTATAAATTTTTAAATTGAACTTAATTTCCTGAAATATTTTAAATAAGAACTATATCCATTCGAATATGATTTTTATCTACGATTTAATTACTGTTGTTATCCCTTAACAAGTTTGAAACCAACCCAAAAATTATTCAACGCTTATTAAAAATCTTTCGGGATCATTTACGACGCCGTACGAAATAGGTAACAGCGGGAGAAATTACACAAGGTGCAGTTTATGTGTATCTGAGATTTTAGAACTGAGAATGCTTTATGATCGGAAAGCTCTCAACTATATTTGCTAATGTAATAAATCTTTAATTTCATCTGATGTAATAGAATTGTAATTACAGATCACAGAATTGGTATAATTTTGAGTTTCTCAATAATTTTCGCTAAGAGCCTGTAAAGGCCCACAGCATTGTGTGCTGCCAACTTCAAAATCTTATTTCAAGCCCAGGTTGTTGTTGTATTTTGTAAATTTAGGAATCATTTAAACTAATTTATTCGAAAACGCTATAAAAACGTATTTTTAAATGCTGTTTATAAAGAGTTTAAAAATGTTCCTTTTCAAAATGTCCATAACAAGGAAATGGAACCACTAGTATTACTAAATAATTATCTAAATAATATCTAACAATCTGGAAATAAAAACGGATATGATGAATACTTGCCATTTGAAAAAGAGTCAGGTATTTTTTCCACCATAGGTATTTGATCATATGTGGTCCAAATGCAGCAATACCATAATATAAATATACTAACACGTGTACGGATGTATTGATGGCTAGGCCGAAACCTATGTGAAAACCTAAAGGGAAATGTTTAATTAGGCATTTGATTTTCAAACGTGTTAAATATTTTACATGTATATAATAAGTGCGAAAAGTCGAAAATAAAAAGTGTGAAATTTGGGAAAAAAAATCACTAAGAACTGATCAGCAACAACTTAATTACATTTATTTTAATAAAAAATAAATATTAAATAAATAGTATGACACTTTAAAAAATTATTTTTAAACATGTCCTCCGTATATAGTTAAACTTAAAATGGTTACTAGAGGCAGCGTTCGAAATTAAAAGATAAAAGTTAGGCGTCATTGGTATCTAGAAATTTTTATTAGCTGCCAAAATGTTCTGCTTGGGCGTAATTTTAAAATAATTCAAATTGCTTAAGCAAATCGATATTTTTGTAATCGTTAAAACTACTTTTGCATAAAATTAGAAGCATGTTTGCATTTGTACTTTAAAAATATCACAGTCTTACTTACAGAATTACTGTAAACTATGAAAGCAATTATTGAAAATCAAGGTTTTAGACGCAAAAAATGACGACAAGGTGTAAAAATAGCGTCGTTAAACTGAAATTTTTATAATAACTAGACGTCAAAAATGACTATTTGTGAAGTTACGGTCATTAAACTGAAATTATTAGATGCAAAATACGACTAACGACCGCTAATTTCGAATCCTGACAAGAAGTGGAATGTACAATAACGTTAACGTTTTGGGAGATTTTCAGGCTAACTCTTGGAAATATACGCAAGTGCCATCTCGGTCATCTTGCATAGTGAATTTCACAAGAATAATTAACGGTTACGCTGAACGATAGCTCAAAATTGTGTCTGCTTTGGTAGTCACATTGACCCTCAAGGCGCTTGAAAATGGCCAAATGCCGGTCATCCGTGTCTCTAACGGTGATCAATGCGTTAAGTAACTAAAGTTAAGGAAAATACTTTCTGAAATGAAGTATACTTGACTCTGACTGCATGCGTCTGAAGAGTTTAGCTAAAGACCCTGTATTTCATACCCATGGCGTATGTATCAATGTACTTGAGACCCCAGCAACATAAGACGCACATGAGGGCATGGTGAAAGACATGCAGGAAAGAGATCTGACTGTCCTTCTTCCGCAGAACAAACATCACCTGAAAAAAGTTAATATTAACAATGCAATCCTATTTCATAGGCTTTCATGTAACTCACTTACTGATGCCAATTAGTAATTAATAATTAACTAGCGTCCCCGTGCGAGAATTCTAGCATTAACAATTCCACATTTAAACGGAACATCGTACAGATTTGAAAATGGTCACATTAAAATTGTAAATTTTCAAACACAGTATTCAAATGTTTCCGATCTACGCTTTTTAGTTACATAGCCGTTCTCATTTCTCGATTTTAAGTATTACATGTTAAATAGATAGATTTAAAATTATTGAAGGTGATATTTCAAATTACACGAAGTAGTTTCCATGACGACGTAGAAAAAGTAATTTTAACTGATTAAAATATTGCCACTCAAGTTTTACCTGTAAAACGTAATAAAAAAACTCGATTTGGGATTTTTTTGTTTTAACTTTTTGGAGTTGCAGCGTTTAAAAAACTCGATTAATGACTGCTCCGTGAAATTCCTTCTTTTGTAACCTCACTTGTTAAGATTCGTGTAAGAGGGATAAAGGGATATTTAACACATAAATAATATATTCTATCGTAATAATATATTCTTTCGAATCGCAATAGTTTATCGACATTTAATGAATAATTTCGAATACTCTCCCAAAGGGATACTTACTGAGAAACTTATTAAGTTATAAAGTTTCTAAAATTATTCATTTGCAGTTTCTTTGATGTACATTTTTTATTAAGTTTGACGCCTTTCTTTCAAATTGGACTTTTGCAAACCCTTTCACACAAAATTTTTACGAATCGGGTCTTTAAACATATTGATGTTTTTTCAAAACATTGAATTAAATAACATTCGATTATAAAGGTATATATATATATTCAGTTCTTTCCATGTTATTCAGATCAAATCTCAAAATGTAAAAGTCCTAAAATTACGAAATTAAGTGAATTTGGTAAGAAATGTTTTATAAATAAGAATATATTTTTGTTTCTATACTGTTATTAGTTTATAAGTTATTTAATATTAAAGTCGTCGTTGATAAAATTTCGCTTACAAGTAATTTTGTCCGTCGAGTTTCTGAAACACTATTAAGAGGAGAGATCCAATTTTTTTAGGGAATGTACAAATAGGTTTGAACTGGAAATCCAAGTAAGCATTTTTTTTAAAATTCGAATTAGTTTTGAATTTATTGCTTAAAAAAAAAGTAAACCGACATTAAGAAAAATGCGCCAAAAAGTAAAATATATTTTTTAATTTTACGAATAAGTTTAAAAAATTGAATTATTTAATATCAATTTTATACTTATTACAACTTTTTGAAGTGGGTGCCAATTTACAAAAATTCTACATAAATTTTGGCGTCGATTTAAAAAAGTTTTAATAATTATAAAATTTATATAAATAATTAAATTTTTCAACTTGTTCGTAAAATTAAAATATTTTTTTTACTTTTTATGCCATTTTTCTTAAAATAGGTTTTCCTTTTTCAACCGACTGCTCAGCGCGTTCACCAAAACTCCAAAATAAAACCGCCAACGTGCGCCAAGTCGAGAGATTATCAATTCGACTGTTATGTATTTTTTATGTATGTTTGCGCAGAATTTCGGTTTTAATTAAGATATTTGGTCATTTTTTTTTGTTTGTAGGGGACGAAAAAAAACCAGTCCTATTTCAAAAACTCTTTTTTTTTTTTTTTATAGAGAAAAAGTCCACTTAGGCAAATTATGCAAAAAATAAATCGCTTATCCAGCTGTTATATATCCATAAATGTCGATTTATCGTTGTTATTTTAAACAATTTATCCGATTTTAAAATATTTTCATTGTTTAACAGAAGTTGTACAACAATGAAATTTCGTTTAACCAGAATTTATTCATTTATTGGCATTGATAGGGATAGTTTTACAATATACAATAATAATAGGGAGCGAAGCCTCCTGCTAAATTAAAATCTAAAAAGGGAAAAATAAAATAATATTTCTAGAAAAAGGGAAAACCGACTTTAAGGAAAATGCTCTAAAAAGTAAAAAATATTTTTTAATTTTACGAAAGAGTTGAAAATATTTAATTATTTAATATCAATTTTATACTTATTAGAACTTTTTAAAGTTGGTGCCAATTTACAAAAATCATACCTAAATTTTGGTACCATCTTCAAAAACTTTTAATAAGTATAAAATTTATATTAAATAAGCCAATTGTTTCAACTCGCTCGTATAATTAAAAATTATTTTTGACTTTTTGGCGCATTTTCTTTAAAGTGTGTTTCCCTTCTTTTTTTCGAAAAATTATTTTATTTTTCCCTTTTTAGTTTTTAATTTATTTTTAAACAAGATAATTTCTATTAAATTTATTTTCAATATATTAAATATAATGTTACTAATAAGTAAAAAAATCAAAATAATTAAAAAATAATTATATAAAATAAACTATAAATTTGCTTTATGTACTACTACTCTCAAAATTAATCAATTTAGAACATTATTTTTAACTTTTATTAATTTAATATAATAAATAAGGGTAATTTGATATTTAAGTTGATGTTTTTTTTAAAAACCCAATTGTCAAATTATAAAAATCACAGAACTCTAACTGTAACTTCTGGAAGGCTGAACGTTGAAGCTGTGGAAGCAGCCATACTATAACCCAAATTTTCTTTAAGGATTTAGTGTTATTTTTTAATATCATAGCATTGTAGAAATATTAAATGAATATAAATATTATATTTTCTTCTTGTAGAATTAATATTCATATTGCCAAATAAATAATTTTTGCTCTTGCTTTTTAACCACTTTGACTCGCAAATGACTTTCTATTTCAATAGCAGATTGCATTTAAAATGGGGTTCAAGAGAAAATAAAAAAAAAGTCAGTCGAAAACAATGCATGTTAATTTATTTAAACATGAAAAATATACGCACTATAACGGTAGTGATGAAAGTGGATTACAGTTGTTATCTATTCAATTGGCTTCAAGTTAATAAAATGTCTTGCCCAATACAGAAGTTACAGTTAGAGATCAATAATATAAATCTGAGTAAAATATTTATATTTGTTATTGTATAATCAAGTGTTTCATTAACTGTTAATATAAAAATTACGGAGGTATTTTCGACTCACTGTGTCAACGAGATCTGCATACTTCACCAAGTAGATTTGCCATCCAACACGGAGAATTCTCTGCAACAAATACAAATATCTTAGATTAATATGCATTTAACAATGAGTCTATTTGTTGCTGAAATAGAAATTTCAAGGCCTTATGTTAACTACACATGTGTAATTTCATTGCACTCAATTGTGAATTTTTCTTTAAAAGTTTGACTTTAAATTAATAAACGTTTAGATAAAAAACACTTGTTCTTAAAATCTCATTTTTGTGATTTTCTAAATGTTGAATTTTCTGAAAATATAAGGTTGAAGAAATTGTCTTCCTTACCCTTTAATCATCTTGGCGTTTAGCAAAATGTCAGAATTGTCTTGAAAAAAGTTTCCTTTATATTTCCAATGCATGTAGTATATATTATATACATTTGCATTTTTTTTAATGGATATATCTTCCAAGAAACACCCCAACGCTTTATATTTGAAAATTATTTCAACATAGAGTATTTTTAAGAATTTAAAGGTTACGTGTATACCTAAAAAGTCTGGAAATCCTTGGATTTAAGTCTTTCAACTCCGACAGGGGGTTTAATGATTATTTAAATATAATACTGTGATTTGTGCTTGGCGTTGATTTTTCTTTTATGGTTTATTAATAATTTATTTAACTTTAAGTAGGTTTGATTTAATAGATTGGTTTATATTGATAAAATTAAACTTTTGCTATTGAGAGTATTGATAACAATATGGCACCTTAATATACAGTGGAAGAAGCGGACTTGTTTTCACCATACAGCGACCCGGCCAGGTCTCCAAAGCAAAGCGATAAAGCTGAAATTGAGAAGAAAAAACAATACAAAATATATATATACTCAAATAGCACTCTACACTTAAATATGCTGTGCGTGATTAAAATAGTAAAAATAGAAATGTGTGACTTTTCAACCTTGTGTATATTAAGCCAAATGTCCCTCTTAATACATTATACCTTAATACATTAGCCTAACTCAATAACTCTTAATACATTAGCCTAAAATTTATTAACTTTTAACCAACTTAACAGCGCGCCAACCAAAACATTAAAATAAAACCGCCAGAAACTTTCAATTAAAACCGCCAAATCGCGCACCAAGAAGAGAGGTTATCAATTAGACTGTTATGTTTTTTTGTATGTATGTGTACAACATGCATACAAAAAACGTATAGGAGGGAGGGGGGTCGCAATTTAACATTTATATATATTCCTGAATTGAAAATTAACTAATTTCTTGCGTACATTTGAAATTGGGATACACTTTTTTTGTAAATATCAAATACTATGTTACAAAATTTCAACAGTTTCAAGGAATCTCAAGGAGCAATGGCATTCTGTAATCTATGGAAATTATAACAAAATTTTGTAGTTTACTTTGTATTACCCTCAAATGTCTCTAATAAAAATTAAAATGTAAAAAAAAATAAAAACAACTGACTGCCAAAAAAAAAATTTCATTTATCACAAATTAACATATTTTTTTGTAAAGAACATAAAAGTGTTATAGTCAGGGTGCCAAATCGAGAAGCTTATTTTGGCGTACGGAGAAAATGTTTTCATGGTTTCTGATGTAGTAAATGGTATATATTTCATAACCGATTGATGCCACTCTGCAAAACTTGAGCAATTTGAAAAATCCAAGATGGCGTCTACTGCGCATCCTTCGCGAACACCGGAAAACTTTGTTTTGACAGATGGAAAAAATGTTTTCCTAGTTTCTGATGCAGTAAATAGCGTAGATTTTACAACTAATTGATGCCACTCTGCAAAATTTGATAAATTTGAAAAATCCAAGATGGCGCCAGCAAAATATTCGTCCTTCATTTGAGTGACGCTGTGATCAACGAAATACATCAGTGTTGCCCAAAATCGAAAAGCTTGTTTTGGCGTGGGGAAAAAATGTTTTCGCAGTTTCTGATGCAGTAAATAGTATAGATTTCGGAACCGATTGATGCCACTCTGTAAATCTTGAGCAATTTGAAAAAACCAAGACGGCGCCCATGATTGACATTAAAAAGATGTTCACTTTGTAGTGTAGTAATAGTGGCTTGTGAGACATCGTTCTTACTATTTTTTGGTCCAGGAATCTGAATACAATGTTATTTTTCACATAAAATAACTATGGAAACTAATTTGAATGTTATTCCAAGATGGCCGCTTTAAAAATGTTCACTTTAGAGTGTAGTAATAGTGGCATGTAAGACATCGTTTGAAAGGTTTTGGGTCAAGGAATCTGAATACAATGTTATTTTTCACTTAAAATAAATCTGGAATACAATTCAGATGGTATTCCAAGATGGCGTCAATGATGACCACTATAAAAATGTCCAATTTAGAGTGTAGTAATAGTGGCATGTAAGACATCGTTTTTAGGTTAAGGAACCTGAATATATTGTTATTTTTCAATTAAAATGACTGTAGAAACTAATTTAGATGGTAAACTGATGAATTTAACACATTATGTATCTGCCATTAATTGATCTATCTCCAACAGATTGTGATACAGTATTAACCTTTACGTTGGAAGTCAGGAAATTTACCATAGTTTGTGAGCAGCCATTTGTCGTATGCAGCAGATCAGGTTATTTATAAAATAATGGTTGATATAATATTGAATGTTTCCCAAACAGTTTTCAAACTTTGGTCCTCGCCTTTGGGAGGATGAATACACTGATGCTCTTCATAGGGTCTGTAGGTTCACTAATGGCAGGAAATGGAATTGTGGAAATACCAGAATCAGCATTTGCAGGTGAGTTGAAATAGAAAGAAGTTTACTGAAAACATTCGTGCACTAAGATTAGTGCCCAAAGAAATGCTGCGACCTATTCAAAATTACATTGGTGCAACTAGTATTGCCAAAATGATGGCTAAACTGAGGGATGAATGCTTTTTAAACCGCACAACTAAGTTATGGACCGAATATTACATCAAATCTGTCCAGCTAATAATGAATTTTGTGAGGGCTGAAACGGAAGTGAATTAGTGCCTTATTCTTAGACTATACGTTACTTATCTTTACACTGTTAAAAATTTGGTAGGACCTTGCACCAAAATTTGGTACCAGTTTAGCTGCAACCAACGTGTGGTGCTCATTTTTACCATTTTATGGTGCTACCATGGATACCATTTAATGGTGAAACGTTGAACCAAAATTCATGTTTTTGTTAATCCATTTTATGGTGAAACTAAGCACCAAGACTCTGTATTTTCGCTACACCATTTTGGTGAAACGTTGAACCAAAATTCGGGTTTTTGTTAATCCATTTTATGGTGAAACGTTGAACCAAAATTCGGGTTTTTGTTAATCCATTTTATGGTGAAACTAAGCACCAAAATTCGGGTTTTTGTTAATCCATTTTATGGTGAAACTAAGCACCAAAGTTCGGTTGCAGCTAAATGGGTACCAGATTTTGGTGAAACGTTGCACCATAATTCGTATTTTCGTTACCTCCTTTAAAATTTTTATTAGATCAAATTTTCTTATAATTTAGAACTATATTTACAATTCTGTATATTTCAACAATTTCACAAAATAATTTGAAATTACTGTGCAATTATTTAAATAGTATATTCAAAGGAAATCTTTCCATTATTAAGGAATACATTGTTTACTTATGTTTTTTCAAATTTAATGTCACATAAACCTCAATAAATTGTGCTAATTTAATTAGTATATATACTCAAAATTAAATAAAAACTTTACATTATAGATGGAAATAATAGTAAATCATTTTCATTTATTACTAATATAATTTATTTTATTTTTATTTCCAATTACAGAAAAAAAAACATGTACAGTACATAATATATTTCATAGAGAAAACAATATAGTTAATTGTATTCAGTTTCTGGTTTGCCAAACTTGGATTTAAAATCCAGTGGAATAGCAAATTTTTCTCCCGTACAACCCTTATGACTTAAAGTTATACAATAAAGAAGAAAAAAATTGAAAATATAATATTTTATAAATATATTTTTTATACAATTTTTTAATATTGCTAGGCCTATTTGTACAAACATTTAAGATTGAAATTACTTTAATACCCAATCGAGCATATTACTGGGAAAAAATAGAAGCTAAGTTCGCCCTTCAATTTCAGTAAGCAATTGTTTTTCCTAGCTTTTTCAACAGTTTTTATAAATATTTTCATTATAAAAACTGTTTAGATAGCCAGACAACTTATAACCGTAAAATCTAAACTTCTAGAAATCAATCCTAAATTAAATGCAATCTAAGACAAATAAACAAATAATAATACTGTATATCAGGATATTGGATAGTATATCAGGATAGTATATATATTACTTACTTTTTTAAAAGAAATTAAAAAAAAAATTATTTAACATTTACACAATATATTGTGTAAATGCTATATATCAACCACACTGATGGAATGTATTTCAAAAGCACCAGTATCCTATCTCCGGCTTGAACACGTTTGGGCACACAATTTTGAACAAGCACACTGTTGGCCAGATATTATGAAACTGCATATGCAGATCGATGCACATTTTATCCTACAATCTTCATTTTTGGAGAATTCACACACAATGACAGAGGGGTGGAACAGGAATTAACTACATCACAAATTTGGTGGAATCAGTAGAGCAAAAACAAATTCAGACAAAGCCTTCAAAACATGTTTCTTCACATGCAGATTGCAGAGCCTTCTTGTCACTACGTTAATGCAAGTTCCATAAATGTGTTCAACGTTGACACTCAACATACAAAAATGTTGCATCTTGGATAAGTATTCCGCCGTAAGAGAATACCAATTCAAGTAGTTCATGCCATCATCAATTCATCAAGTAGTAGCTGCCAGTTTTCCCACAGGATTCAAGTTGTTGTACAGTGCGTCTCTTACAAATAGGTCAACTGAGGCAACATTTTGTTACAAACATTACCTCAGACACCTTTATGTTAGAGCCACACAATGTCAGTTCAATCATGATCTTTAAAATAGTAAAAAAGTAAATTGCAATAATAGACTTTAGTAACAATGACATAGAAAAGAGCTACAGGGTCAGGTTTACTGTACGGTCACCCTTGGCGCGATTTTTCCGCATTTGGCGATAATTTTTTTTAAATGGCAACTCCCCTCCGAAACGACAAGGAATTGCAGCAACCTTATTGGACAAAAGTCGCCAAAATGGCGACTTTTGGCGATATTTTGAAAAAGTCGCCAAGGGTGACCGTACAGTAAACCTTTACCGAGCTTTTTATTAACTTATATTACAAAAATTTTAGTGTGAGAGTAACATCTAACTTTGTTTTAACCTTTAAAAGGTGGGTGTTTGGTTTTAACATGGGATTCTGGTTGAAATAATAAATACTCATCCTGTAAACGTTAAAAGACAAATTATTGGCTAACGTTTTATTAGGCTTTACGGCTACTCTTGTTTATAAACGAAACACAATTAAGTGTTTTATTAATTTATGAAATAGCCAATTCTTTTTACCCGATTTTGAATCATTAATAATAGTATAAAATGTTGTAAAAATAAATATTTAAACATTAAGTTGTATTTAGCAAATACATAAAGGTAAAGAATATATACATATGCAAAAAAAAGGCAACTATTTGGGTAACCATAGAATAGATTGATTGTGCAAATGCATTAAACATTTACAATAAAAATTTTATTGGTTTGTTGCACTAACATCCCACTAGACTTCAAAATTAGCTATTGGCGATGGTTTGAAAACTATCTCGAAAGGAAAAATCAGGGACACTTCTCTATAATTTGTAACCATGGTCAGATAACACCACAAAGACAACTTCCGAGCTGGCATTTCAGCCTCCAAGTTTTCATACCATAGCCAACATAAGCACATTCACACTTGTACCATGATAAATTTAACGTACAACAGCCCCAGAGGATGTTCGGCAAAAACAAAAAATAAACATACAACCCTTTTGATTATGGGCTCGGAACTCTTTCAACAAGAATAATGTATTTTGTAATAGATATTTGACAATACAATTATTTTACAAACTGAAAATTAGTAGTCACTTATGAAGGTTAAAATGTACTGTACGGTCCCTCAGCTTTTAACAGTTACCATTTTCGACAACCCTTCAGGGGGAAATGGAGTTCCTATGTTGGAAACAAAACCGGTTTTGTTGCCAAGAACGTGGTAGCGTTGCGAATATAGCTTTTGGTGATTTCTTAGAACACGGTGCCCCTCGGCCCAATATTCAAAATTTGATGTTATACAACATTAACATGTTAATTCGATGTTATAATACACTAACATGTTATTGCCGACAAAAACCTTTTTTTTTGCCAATTAAAGAACTATTTTCCTCCAGGCAAGGTTGCCAAAATGAAAATTTTATTGTTTACATATTATCCCCAAATATCATATTTGGGGGGGGGGGGGGCATCGTGTTCTAGGAACCAACCTAGCCTTTTCAAAAATCCCACCACATCCAAGGGGGCTGTACAATACATTTTAACTAGATGGATTTATTTTACTGAAGTAATGAGTACACTGAAATGAATAGTAGCTTAAATAAAACAAAGCATGTCGGTAGTCAGCAAAATTATCTACATTTCAAACATTGCATTAAAGTTAAATTTTTCCCCCAGTGTTTTACATGTTTTGGCAAAGTGTTTCTTTATACTTAAATTTAAACAATCCATTTATTGTATATTATGCGGACTCAACTGAAATTTAACCCTAGAATACAAACCATACGTAATTTTTGACTTTACATAGTAAACAAACAAGTTTAGATAAAGTTTAAAAAAATGCTAAGTGTTTAACCGCATATTGTTCGTTTAATTTAAAAAATATGTTACTCACGATTTAAAACATAGATATATATTTTTTTTATAAAGCTGTAAAATTTTCGATCAATTTTTTTCATTGGTTAAAATTCAGACTTGAGATCTTGAAAAAGCAACAGAATACAACGGCCGTAGTTGACAACGACTTTATACTAATCTGTTTATATTTGAACTTTATATGAGTAAAAACACTTAAACATCATAAAACAAACATTTAATTACAATAACCATGAAATAAAACATTTAACTTACTTTGATATTCTATTAACACAGTCCGATACGTTAACATTAATAAGAAGGGGATTTCCCCGGTTCGTCGAGCCGCTTCATAGATTCAGAGAAGTTTCGGTTGCAGTTAGGATGAACTAATTTCTGGTGAAAGCTGGCACCATTCTCGATAAAAAAATTTTGGTTCAACCTAGCTTGCACCATGATATGGTGCAACAAGTTGAAAACTTAGATTTTGCACCAAGATATGGTACAACGTTGAACTGAAATTTTTAACAGTGTAGACAGTAGGCCATATTTTGCATATGCAGTCTATTATAATTATTTAAAGTATGCCACTGTTTATGTGATGTTCATAGAAAAGATACCACAAAGATGTTTAGAATTTTTTTTGAAAGAAGAACATGGGATGAGATATATAACTCGTTATTGGAATGTGATATGGTCCGATACGATGATAGATAACAATATAATGCGAAATAAACATGTAGCAGAAGGATATTTTTTGACGGGTCTTACACTAAACAGTGCTGGAGTCAAGAGATAGGCTTCAAGTGTACTTGTGAGGAATCAGCCAGAGAATGATTTTTGCAAAGTGGCAGAGCTGGAATTATGCATGCAGCTTTTAAATCCATCAGAGCACAAAAGGCTTAGTACACATTGTGACTGGAAATATTGCATTAAGAAAAATTAACGTTGACAATGCTTTGAAATTAGGTGGTAAATGTGTACTGAAGTTTAAAGACTCCCTTCCAAGTGGTTTCTATGACAGTTTACAGAAAGGTGTTGTCAGCATGGATGAAAGAAAACAATGCTCCACACAAAAGGCGACCACACATATGGAAGTGAAGAAATGAAAGTGTTGCAATTCCTCATATCAAAGTTTCCGACGCAATAAACGGAAACAAGTATGAAGAAAATGTTCTTCATGCCAATATGTTTCTGAATTCTATATTTAATTATGGCCAATATATTTCTTATTTGGTTCATGATTGCGTAAGTTTTCATTCTACTTCAATGCAAACCTGATTTTTTTAAAAGTGAAAAGTCATTTCAACTTACAATTAGTTCCTTCCTTAACGAGAAACAAATGTGATTTTATATAGTTTGTTACATTTTTTTTATATTATCTTAATTATTTTATAAATAAACTACTTGGAGTTCATTTTTTCTACAGTTGCACGTTTGCTGAGAACATAAAAAAAACTATTACCATACTCCAATGGGAACATTTTTAAAGCGCCATCATGAGCGCCCTCTTGGAATACAGTACTAATTATTTCCCACAAATATTTTAAGTGAAAAATAACGATATATTCAGTTTCCTAGATTCAAAAACATTTAAAACGATGTCTCACATGCCACTATTATTACATCCAAAGTGGATGTTTTTAAAGCGGCCATCATCGGCGCCATCTTGGAATACCACCTGAAATGTATTCCAGACTTATTTTAAGTGAAAAATAATATTGCATTCAGATTCCTTGACCCCAAAATATTTAAAACGATGTCTTACATGCCACTATTACTACACTCTAAAGTGGACATTTTTAAAGCGGCCATCTCTTGGGCGCCATCTTGGAATAACATTCAAATTAGTTTCCACAGTTATTTTATGTGAAAAATAACATTGTATTCAGATTCCTGGACCAAAAAATAGTAAGAGCGATGTCTCACATGCCACTATTACTACACTACAAAGTGAACATCTTTTTAATGTCTATCATGGGCGCCATCTTGGATTTTTCAAATTGCTCAAGATTTACAGAGTGGCATCAATCGGTTCTGAAATCTATGCTATTTACTGCATCAGAAACTGCGAAAACATTTTTTCCCTACGCAAAACAAGCTTTTCGATTTGGGCAACACTGATGTATTTCGTCGATCACAGTGTCACTCAAATGAAGGACGAATATCTCGCTGGCGCCATCTTGGATTTTTCAAATTTATCAAATTTTGCAGAGTGGCATCAATTAGTTGTAAAATCTACGCTATTTACTGCATCAGAAACTAGGAAAACATTTTTTCCATCTGTCAAAACAAAGTTTTCCGGTGTTCGCGAAGGATGCGCAGTAGACGCCATCTTGGATTTTTCAAATTGCTCAAGTTTTGCAGAGTGACATCAATCGGTTATGAAATATACACCATTTACTACATCAGAAACCATGAAAACATTTTCTCCGTACGCCAAAATAAGCTTCTGAAGTGTTCGCGAACGTTGCGCGGCAGGCGCCATCTTGGATTTTTCAAAATGCTCAAGATTTACAGGGTGGCATCAATCGATTCTGAAATCTACGCTATTTACTACATCAGAAACCATGAAAACATTTTCTCCGTACGCCAAAACAAGGTTGACCTATTTTTTGGTATTTGGCACCCTGACTATTAGGGTGTATTTACATTGTGTAAATCTGTTATGAAAATAGAATTTTTCTCCGTCATAAAAAAAGATTTCCTTCCAAATTTTTTTTTTTTTTGCTGTGTGGTGCTGGCTCTTTTGTGGTGCCAGCCTATTTAGGCTATTCCCTGGTGTTATTTAAGAATCTTTCTGCTAAAATATATCTGAATCTGATCACTAAAAATGGAAACATTCATGTTTGAATTTCTATCAACATGCACGGAACGATGTTTTAAGATTAATTCCGTACTTACCGTGTAGGTGAGGTAAGCGTTGACTATGGACTGACCGAAGTCGTAGATGATCATCGTGTACTTGAGGTCGAAGGGTTTTCGATTCCTCATTATTGAAGGGCCGATCCATTTCACGAAGAGGATGTACACCACCACGATGGTAAAGGAGATGCTCGGATACTTGATCAGGGTCTTCTCCTTCACATCTGGAAAAGAGCATCAAGGCGCTTGTACATCTGTGAGCTGAAACTCACACAAACCTCTCAAGACCACTTGTTCTTCAGATTCACTGTTAAAATGATGTGCTTAAAGTGAAATGTACTCATTTTTGATTACATTTGATGCTTATCATAGCTCCAAATACATAAACTTCAATTTTGAAAAAGACATGTACTCAAAAGTGAGTAAAATTAATAAAAAGATAGCAGTTGCTTGCCTACATTGGCTGCCTTCATAAATCACTTTCAATAAATTTCAACAATTACAACTAGGACTAACCGGAATCGAACACAATCCGTCTACATGCTGTCGTCGGCACCGAGGTCCAGTGCCTTATCCGTTGTAATACCAGAGTGCGTTGGGAAGTTATAAACAGAAGTAATGTTAAAAAGGCGTAACAAAACAATGGGAAGTAAGATAAAGGAGTTGTAACTCGGTTTCCATGTAAGCAATCGACATCAAATAATGTGGAAAGCCACCTTCTAAACAACTATTTAAAGTTTGTCAGGTCGCTTTGTTAAGATGACTTGAACAGAAGCTGATATTAGCAATATTAAACCATACTCTTCATTTTTGCCAAAGTACGATTATTTAAATTTAAGTATGTCATCTCTCATTTACTACGATGCAATTGCACTCAAAGAAAAACGAGTACGTCCATGTACTTATTTTAAGCACATTTTTTTAGTGTTTGGAGGGGTTTTGAAGGCTGCCAAGGGCCACTCTCGAACCGTTTATCACGTACAAACTTCTCTGTAGTTTTTATGACGAACACAAGGGAATTCTGCTATCAGATTGGGACAGCGTTGCAAGCTTCGAGTGTTGCAAGTAGTTCGTTGCTTTCTTAAAACCTGCGGCCCTGTTTACTGGCTTCTAATCTCCGTAAAAATAAAAAAATAAAATAAAAATAATAATAATAAATATCATGGGCATAGGAATAGTTAAGTTATAAAATATAAATAATAATGTTTCAAACTTTTGTCTAGATTTTTTTTATTTTTATATTTAAGTCGTATACATTTTTTTAAAATTATTTTTTTTGTGACACTCACATCTAAATATGTACCCAGTGTTCATTCTAGGCGTTTTTCGAAGGGCAGCCCGCCCTGCCCGCCTTTTTTTCATCTCGATAGCGCCCTTTTACCCCTTTTTCAAAAATCGCGCCCTGTTTTGAAAAAAATCCGCCCCTATTGCCCTTTTCAGTCAAGCACAAGCGTCCTTGCTTTCCTATCGGTCTTTTAAAACATTGATTAAAAATTGTGTGTTTGTAAATTGGAACGAAATGTTTTATGACAGTAGAAAAACAAACTCCTTTTTAACTACGCGTGTTGTGAAATCACAACGATTCTGCGGTAATTTCGGGTACGAGGCATTTCCATGAATCCCATTAGTTGCTTGTGCCTGCTTATGAAATACTAAGTTTTTTTTAAAGAGAAGACGGTTTGGGGCAAAGCTGCAAGACTAGGCATTTTATTACCAAACTTTGGATTTCAGTAGACTTTTTATTAGTTTTGTAAGGGGTCTGATTAAAGTTACTTACAGATTTGGTTTTTAGGAAAAACATTAATTTTGATTTTAAGTAATATCTTAATTTTGTACGGGTCTTTCCTTCGAGATAGGCCCCGAATCATCAACAATAGCACAATGTGCAGCTCTAGCGCAATGTCAACCAATAATTCGGATTTTTTTTTGTTTGGTCAAGTGTCCGATATGTCAATGTGTGGCCGCGCCTACCCTAAAATTTTTTTTAAATGCCCTTTTAAAAATAAAAAGTGCCTTTTCAAAAACGGGGTGCCCTTTAACTGCCATCAGCGCCCTGCCCCTTTTTATTTCTAGAGTGAACACTGATGTACCTGTTTCATAATTAAGAATATATATAAATACAATAGTCAATTTGTAATTCTTATTCAGTTTTCTTTTATATAGGTCATTTTCTCTAAATATTCACTTTCTAGCTTAAAATTTTTAACGTTTAAATATATATTTAAATACACACATTAAATTTAAAGATAGGGGTACTTTTTTACTACAATTTAAAGTCACAAATGCTATACAAACAAATATTTACTGTTTAAAAACAGTAATTAAAAAAATGAATTTTGAAGCCGAAAGGGAAATGACTTGCATAACTTATTATGTGAAAATACTGTAAATATTGTCTAATATTGACAGACTTTATGACATACTTTAAAAATATTATAACACTAAAATAAATTAAACTCCAAAATACTGTAATGAATGAAAGTATATTTTCTTAAAACGTATTTTTTACATGAACGTTTTTTAACTTATACAATTTCAAGAAAGTCACTAATTTGTTTAACATTTTAATGAGCAGTAAAGATATCATGTCTGTTATTACAATTGTTTGGAAATTCGACATTATAAAAAACGCTTGAACAGTTTAGAATTTTTTTATTTAAAGTAGAAGTTTAGTTTTTTACTAAATTTACATTTGATAAATAAAATTAATTAAAGAGTTTTATAACTTTCATTTCAAATGCACGCACCCGTAGACAAATGGTTGCTAGAGGTTCGCGGTTGGTTCTCTGCTTTCCTGTGGTTCGCAGGAGGTTCTACGAACGGTTCGTAAGAGGTTCGACTCGCAGATCTATACGTGACTTTATAGAAGAAAATATTTTTTTTAATCATGTGTGGCTGTGTTGGATCACAGCCAGAATGTTTTTTACGCGAAACATTATTTCAGCTGATTATATAAACATGAATTGGTCGCTAACGTGAACCTCGCCAACAGAACAATTTGTGTTGACGGATGCCTCGTTCCCATAGAGTAATAATACAAATAAAGAAATAAAAATGCGGATTTCCATGTCCCCATCATTGAAACCACGTGATACGTGGGCAGATTTTCTCGTCTACCCGAAAAAGTTATTTCCCTCTAATAGATTTTCAATGGGACGGGCGATTATTCATGGCCATCGAAAAAAAACATCACAGAAAATGGCTATTAGTGCGCCAAAACAAATTTTAAAATTATGTAAAATAATCATTTTCTTAATTTTTATTAATATAATCTGTTTCAATTGAGTAAATTTTTATAGGAAATTTAACGACAGTTTCGTATTTCCTGTAGGTAGAAAATCGATGTTTTATAAATGTTAAATCTTGTTTTTTGCAAGGTTTTTAATACTAAACATTATGAAGTGCTCCAACGTTACTTTACCTTGGCGACTTTTAGAACTAAATGGAATCGAAAGTATTGTAATACGGTTCGTCGAGTTTCATTTCGTCGAGAATTGAACGCAAACAAAAGGATATTTTCGTCTTGTTAATAAAGGGAAAATTTTAACGCACATTGTTTGAAAAAAAGTAAATACATACATCTCATATGTTATAAGATTAATATAGACGGAACGCCCTATTACCGAAAAGAAGAAACTGCGCCAATTTTGGAACTTCTGCATGTGTCTGAACGCCAAATGTAGCAGCTCTAAAACCACGTGATGATTTCTATGTTGACTCTACTGTCTTAGCATTGAGAACGCTCTCTATCACTATTTCTACTCTCTGCTCGTTCCCGAATCACAAAAAGACGTTCTTGGCGTGTTTATTTTGAGTTTAGTTTAATAGAAACTTTATTACATATTAAGTAAAAACTTGGAATCCACTTACCACCTTCAAAGATAAAGTTATTGATAGCCTGGAGAATCATCTTTCAAACTTATGAGTTTCTCTAAAACAACAAAAGTAGGAAAAAAACAAGATATATTAATAATACAAGATCGAACCCTGTTTAAACAAGATAAAAATATATTTTTGGAAACAATATTTAGCAGTACACTCTCTGTCCGATAACAAATATATTAACATTCTAATATTGAAAACTACCTGTGGAATTCACTATATTTATCCACTGTAGAATGACTTAATAAATTAAAACTCATTCACAAATAAAATAAAACGGATGCCAAGAAGTTTGTAACAGAAAGAATATTTAATTTTATTTAAACAAACCGACATTTACCAAAATTCAACGAACTAGGAGGCTACGCCCCTTCCCCGCTTCCAATTACGTCCAATTTCCATAATTCAGAAATATCCGCTTCCTTAACAAATAAATTTGTCAGTCATAGCCGGAATGTTGCTTAATGGAACTTTTCCTATTAAAGGCCACCCGAGATATGTCTTAATCGAAACTAATCCAGAAGATCACACTTATCGTCGACCGGTCAAAAGTTTGCCAATGATGTCTGCTTCAACGATAATCTGAATTGACTCGCAACTATCCCTAATGCCAGGCCAAATATATATTTTTCGTTTTCAGCTCTTCAAGCTATGGACCTTTTCCAACAGACACTAAATTTTCGCAAAAGAACCTTTACCTAAAACTTCAAAGTTGCAGTTGAATTGGTCATTCAAATTTTTCAATCTTATTCTGTAACAATCATGATTAAACGCGTTGCTTGAAAGTCCGCCAAATAACGAATGTGTTATTATTTCTTGGCGAAGAGGAGAATACTTCATTTTTGTAGCTACATCTTTTAATATGTACGACTTCTAGGATCTACTGTCGAGCAATAGACAAACCTTCTTTTATATATCTTCAAAAATAAGCTTGGCATTCAGAGCTTGAAGAAACACCTTCGGATTTCGATTAACGTTTGAGAGATTTACATTATTTTCTGATAAACGTACTTCCTCTTTGGGCGGTAACTTGTTTGAACTTTCCACTGTTTCACACATCAAAGGAAATGGCTTTTTCCCGCCAACCACACACTTCCAAAACGCTTTACAGTTTGATACAGCATGGCCAGGTACCAAATGCAACAAGAAAAACATCAACTTTTGTCCTTCAAAAAATTTTGTTTGGCTTCCATACTCAGTTTCTGAGCAGAGAAACAATCCGAGTTATCAATTAACCAAAAGTCATTTTGGAAACACATATTGACGTTATTAAATGTTGCGGTTCTCACAATAAAGCAAATACCGAACAAAAAAAAGTTAACTTTCCCATTATAAGTACAGATTTTGAGTTAAAAAGTTAGTTTCTTTGGCCAACGGTTAGGGACCAACCTTTTAGTTTCTAGTATAAGTACAATTACAGAATGGCGTTTCCAGCAAAAGGAAGAAGGATCTCCAAAGAGAAGCTATCGAGTTAGACTTGGATAGTGATGACAATTTCAAATTATTTTTCAGCTACTATTTGACAGCAACAAACACGAAATTGGCATTGATTTAATATTGACAATAAAAGCTCGTAAACCACTGATCTCTAACTGTTACTTCTGGATAGGGCAAGACATTTTGTTGACTTGAAGCCGATGTAGAGGCAGCCATGATGTGCCCCACTTTCTTTGCTACCGCAATATTTCGTATAGTTTTCATGTTAAAATAAGCCGACGTGTATTGCTTTTGGCTGAGTTTTTTCTATTTTCTTTTTAAACCCTTTTTAAATGCAATCTGATATTAAAATAGAAAGTCATTTGCTAGTCAAGGTCGAAGTAGATAAAAAGAAAGAGCAAAAAATATGTGTTTGCAATATAAAATTTAATTCTATAAGAAGAAAATATAACATTTATATACATTTAATATTTCTCAATGCTATGGTATTTAAAAACATCACAAAATCACTTTTAAAAAAATATTAGGACACAGCATGGCTGCTTTCAATTGACTTCAACGCGCCCATAGAGGAAATAAGGTTTCAGCCTTCCAGCAGTTACAGTTAGAGTTCAGTGACGTTAACCCAATACTTATTATAATTAAACAAAGTTAAAGTGAGCTTTGGTATAGATGTATTATAGGACATTTGCCGCGAGTTTCTTTTTTTGGCGTTTTTTTTTGTGTGCCATAAATTTATATTACGGCAATCCCATCTGACTTTATTGGTATTTTCCGATTCTTCCGATGTCTCTGAATCTAGCAACTATGACGTCACCATGCTGTGTATTCGTTTTTGTGGGTCCCGGAATTTTTTTTTATCGATAATTTCGAATAGGATCGGGATGAATACAACAATTCGTTTTCAAATCACCGGTAGTTTACGGAACTGCTTAAACTAGAAGACGTGTCAAGTCATCAGTTGCCAAGTTAGTGTTTTGATAGATTACTTTTTGGGATTGTTTAAGAGTGCCGATCAATAATTAAAAACACATGGAAAGTCTAATAACTGCTTATGTTGCCTAAAACTTGATATACTAAATTTTAAAATTCATCGGCGCAGATCGAAAAACTGTTTTGGCGACTTTTTTCGTCACCAAGAAAAAAAAAAACGGTCCAAATGTTTTATAATACATCTGTTCCTAACTTTTTTCAGACTAGCGAAATTCGTGATATTTTTAAATAACTTTCATGATATTCATTGCTGGGTTTGTGTTTTTCCTCGCACTTTTATTTTACCCGTTCTTTTGGTTGTTGCTTCCTTTGTTGGTGTAGCTCACTCCGTAATCGTTGGTGTATATCAAATTTTGTAACTAAATTTTTTAACCCTTTCCAATAGTCATGTCGACTTAAAAATTGAAATAATTATGTAACTCGATGCCAATACAATATTTAGCAATTATATATAAAAATTACTAAATAAAGCTGTTATTTGTTGTGTGTTATTTAAAAATATGGCACTTGTAACAAACGAAACCGTGATTTTTTTTAACTATATACGCTATGTTGGTGCACAATGCATCGGCTTTTATGAACGTTGCACTATTCTGACACCATTTTGCGCTGAAATAAGGTATTAGATTTGCAATGAAATTTAAGTGTAAACCGATCCAAGAGTACTAATATTAATATTAGATTTCAGCCCTCTAGTTTCAAAACCAGATGTAGAACCATTTCCATAAATTTTACAGAAAACGCTAAAAACGATTGACAACTACCTACTTTTGAATCTAAACGCATGACTTTGAATGTATTTTTAGATAATTTTGATCAATACACCCGCTTTGCATGGTGATGTACTGTATTGAAAACGTGTAAAAAAAAAATAATAGAAAAACAAACGATTTTGCGAAAATGTGGATCTATCTGGGTTTGAATCTAAAGGGCTCATTTATCCTTTTATATTTGAATAAAAAAATATACCACAAAACCCAAATTTTCATTTTTTTTTTTTACTTTTGATACCAACACTCTAGTTCAGCAGTTCCCAATTAGCTTTAGGCCGCGGACTCTTAGCTAAAACTAAAATAAAACCGGGGATCCCTTTTTATTTCATATATGCTCATGTAGAAATCGGCAATAGCCCAATTGCGGCCGAAGGGAGCCGGGTTACCATTTTCTCAAAGACGAACACAATTGTTTATCGCCCTGAGAAAAGGTTGCCATGGGCTGCAATTGGAACTTTCCGTAGAAATCCCCTTACTTTAATGGGCATGTATATATATTTCAATTTTGTTAGAATATAAAAATGTAGTGGAGAAAAAAATTGTGAAATTCATTTTATAATTACTTTTAATTTTAAACAGCTTTTACTCAGAATATGCACACAATATTACCGAACAAATACCTACATAGAAAAGATAACACCACATTTAAAAGTTTAATTTCTTAATTTAAACTCATGAAAACGTTGTAATAGTATCTGTTAGCGTTTAGAAAATTGCCTTTTTTGGCCCGCACACCCTATAATATCAAATCTCGGATCCCTGGGATCTGCAAATCACGAATTGAGAACCACTGCTCTTCTAATAGTTAATAGAATTATTTAATAACAAAGTTCAATGAGGACTTTTAGCAAAAATGTACGTAATTTTACTAAAAAATAAGTATATTTTTTAATTTTACATTATACTGATTTTATTGTATCGGAATTGTAGGATACAAAAACATTTTTACTATTTTGGCAATAGAACTTTTTAAATATGTAAAAAATAAAAACTCATGCAAGGAGTCAATTTTTAATATATTGAAAAGCTATATTTAGTTACAATAACGTTTAGAAAATGGATTGTAGAATGCTTGATGTCGATTGTCAAAACCATAGACAAAATCTTTGAAGTAAATGACCTAATTATAAGCTGTTTTTTTACGTGAGTCTTTTAGTTATATTAATAAGGAGTCGCTTGGTAAAAGAACACGTAACGGAAGTCTGTCACGGAAGTAAAGTCGTGCGATTTTTCAGACAGTATCTAACAGTAAAAATTAATTGATTAAAGAAATATACAGTTCAATTTGATTAAGTCGAACTACAGTTACACAAAAGAGCTATTACAGATAGAACATCAAATTTCGCCCATAGATTTAAGCGCTCGCATATAACCCATACTCCAGATGTCGATTTATGGCCCCGAAAAATTGTAGTTTCCGGCCTTCGACCTCCGACTGCTCAGGATAGCAGCTAGTACCCATTTGGGTAATCGTTTGGGACATCTGCGCCCCCTCCTTCTTCGATTATTTGTTTGTGGCATCAAGTCTACCTTTGAGCAGTCTATTTTCTCAAACTCCCATCGAAAATACATTTGTAGGAATTGAATTTTATGAGGCTTTCTGCGTTGAATTCCATTTAAACTGTATTTAATCGAAAGTGACGTGATACTCGAAGGAAGTCGTTTGGAGCATCACATCCTCTTCCAGCCATACTAACAGCAAATTAAAGGTAATTACCTCCAAAATTGTAATAAAATTGCTCACAATATTTTTTAAATAAACAGTAATTTTAAAGTAATAACCAATACTACACGGAAAGTAAATAATCTTCTAAATTTCTATTCCATTAAATAATAATCAAGGCGCACAAAACAACAAGGAACTAATATCCAAATGTTCTAAATAAAATAATTTTTGAATTGCGCTGTATTTAACTAGTTATCGTAGCCATTAGATATACTGCCAAACTTATAAGGAATATTTACTTTTGAATTAACCACATAATTTACAAATCTCCGAATTCACATAGCTTCCCCGAAAAAAAAATATATATTTAGCGAAATCATACAACCAATCAGAGTTCGTTAAACACTTGTGATAGTTTACTAGATGCGCACTCAATGTTTGACGGAGAAAAATAAATATTTAGAATGCTACATTTAGAAATTCATTGCCCTAGTGCCCCCAGCATCACGCACACAACGTTTCACGTACCCCACTGCGGATGTGCCTCCGATACAGCCTTTTTATTTCTGCTTTTGCAATTACTTATTAGTTTCTAGTATAGGAATTCTCAAAGAAGTAGCATAATAAAAGATTTCAATCATTTAAAGTTTTTTTTTACAAATTACAAATGTATTTTCAAATTACAAAATTATTTAGCTTTAGATTAAACATAATAACAAACTATTTTTTTTTAATTGTAAAATTATTTAAAATTTATATAGCGTATATATATACAAATGGAGAGAGAAAAAAAATTCTTACCGATTGAATGAAATCTATGCTACTAACATATTTTGATCTTTTTGTTGTGCTCACTGGAATACTTCTATTGCCTGTAATGCACGACACGTTTCCTTTATTAGTTTACGGAATCATTAGGTAGTTGAACTTTCATTTGGAAGGTTAGTAGGGTCAATATCAAAGAAAAACACACATTAAATCAGAAGTTGTTGACAATTCTGAGACTTGTTTCCTTGTGTGGCAGAGTGCAATTAGTATATAACCACGAATATTTCGCGACTAACAATTCAGTTGTTGTGACAGGTGAAGCACTTTTTACCACGACAGTGATTAACGATTATAATATAATCATTAACGATTGCATAATATAATCAACTTAAACTATTAATTAGGGTATCCCAGATTCAACTATAGGTTGCTTAAAATAATAAATCTGCATGAAATGGCTAATTTTGCTTTTATCATGTGCTTTTATAGGATTGTGCATTAAATTTATGAATGTCATTTATGGGTTCTTTCAATTTAAGATTGAAATTTAAAGGCGAGTGGTGTACTGTGACCATAGGTGAAATCTTCGAGTTTGAATGGACTGTAGTAGAGCGAATATGACGTTATCATCGTGATGCAAACATCTCAGACCTGATGGCACCAGACACGTGACTTCTTTCAAAATTTATGAATGAAAAAACGTTCGCGATTGACTTTTGATTTGGAAATAATAGTAAATGTGAATTCATGAAGTACAGGATATTTTTATGAATGAACTAGAAAAAAATGTATGAAGTGTATCCCTTCCAAATTTCTTTTTAACTTACTTCCATTTCTATTTTTTAAATTTTTTTTTAATTAAGCCAAACAAATTAAGCGTAAAAAAACGGGAAATATGCAGTCGCTTATATATACTCTAAGGAACAACTTTTATTTTAGGCAAAACAGATGTGAATTAGTTACTACCCAGCTGAAAAATATTAGCAGAAAACATTTATTATGAAAATACATAAAACTGCAATTTTTTTTAAAAAAAATACTTTCATATCTGTACATTACAAACTTATTAAATACTAGCTGAAATACCCGTTCTACGCACGAAAAAGAAATAAATTGCAAAATTGGTAAATAATTTTTATAAATTTGGCGAATTTTTTTTTTTTTTGTTCATTTGGCGACACATTAGCGATATTTAGGTATCAGCCAATCAGAATAGGTTATATAACATTAAAATATTCCATTGTTTCAATCTAGAAATATTGCATTGTTACATGTTCTTCATGTTAACCCTATGAAAAGTGTTTTTAAAAAATGGTTATTTTGGCAATTCGAGTTCGAATTTTTAAAAATTCTTTTTTAGTTCACCCCTAGGGCCCCAAGATGAATCTGGGTTCCAATAATCAGCAATCTAGGTCTTTTAGATATGTATATTCCAAAAGAAACGTATACTAACATCGAAAAAAGGGTTTAACACCCCCTTAAAAACGTTCGATCGGAACAAAAATAGTTTACTTTTCCTATATAAGGTATAACGAACACATTTGCCAAATGTCTTCTTCATAGGTATACGGGAAGTTGGAGAATTAGTGATGAGTGAATGAGTGGAGTTTTCGCATTTATATATATAGATAACTATTAATGTTTTCTTTAGAAAATTTTGGCATTTTTCAATTTTCCCGTTAACCTTCTGAACGTTTAGGAAAACGTCAAATTTGAAAAGTTGTTTTCCTGGCAAAATATTTTACTTTGTGCATGTATAATGCACTTATTTTTATTATTTAATAGATAGAAATATCTTCCAAGAAACACCTTAACGCTTTATTTGGAAAATATTTCAACATAAAATATTTTTATAAATTTAATCCCTGAACGATCATGGGCGTATATATACGTACTGGTATCTCCAGCTTTTCTAATCATGCACGCAATTTTTAAAATCCTAAAAATACTTCAATTTATAATATTTTTTAATTAAAAAGTTTGAGGTTCAACTTGTATCTGTACAAATAATTTTTCAAAATTAAATAATATAAGATAGGCATGCCCAGGAAAAGTTACTTAAATTAAAAAAATAAGTAAAAACAATCTAACAATTTCAAAAATGTCTTGAGCGTCAGTGAATTAAAGTATATGTATATTGCTGGAGAAACTGGATATCCATGGACGACTTAAGACGCTCATCTCCATCAGAGGGCTAGTATGACAACAAAGAAAATTAAAAATTAAAATATTTTTTTAAGATTCGTGGGTTTTTAATAGGATATGACATCAAAGAAAATGAAAAATAAAAATATTTTTTAATATTCGCGGGTTTTTAATAGGGTATGACATCAAAGAAAATGAAAAATAAAAATATTTTTTAATATTCGTGGGTTTTTAATAGGGTATGACAACAAAGAAAATGAAAAGTAAAAATATTTTTTTAAGATTCGTGGGTTTTTAATAGGGTATGACATCAAAGAAAATGAAAAATAAAAAATATTTTTTTAAAATTCGTGGGATTTTAATAGGGTATGACATTAAAGATAATTTTTTTTTTGAGACCGAATGCGAGTTGTATCAATGAAGAACTTTTATTAAAAAAAAACGACCCCATTTGATATGGAAGATTGTTGGTTTCTATTATAATTGTTTGTTTTATGCAAGGGATAAAATAAAATAGTAAACAACGCACCGGATATCTGTACACTGAGATACGAATACAAATGATAATAAGGCTAAACAAGGTAGTAATTAAAACAAAGCATTGCACACAATGCTTACCAATGAACTCCAACAGTCAAAAGATGTGTAATGATAAGGGTGTAAATGTATTTCCATGTGTTATTTAAGTATAAATTTCCCTGCTCTTTTGTTGGGTGTATCGTTTAATATGAGGAGGACCCACTGCTGATGATTTTGTCACGCCACTTTTAAAATACTCATTAGGGAAGAGTGTGAGAATAAAAACATAAGGCCCCTTCTGCACGGACGAGGTAAACGCGTAAAAGCATTTCCAGACGGCTCTGTGATTCGAGAATCCAAACCACGTGGTTTGTATTCGCGAATCACAGAGCCATCTGGGAAAAAACGCACGCGTTTATCTCGTCCATGCAGAAGGGAGCCTATTTTGAAATTTTTTTATTGTAATGGTAGCAATAACTGAATTTAGGAAGCGTGCATGCTAAACCAAACATGCCAAAAAGTATAGAAAATGAGATAAGCATTAAATTTTATTAAAACATAAAAGAAATACCTCTATTCAGTTTTGATGTTTTTTTAATATTTCCAAATTTATCCCTTTTATTTTAAAATTTGAATTTTCAAATCTCCATAGTAATGCATGCATTTGCCAAAAATTTTAACGGTTTTCTGCGATTTACGATCAGATTGACATGTTTATTTTCTTTAGGCCCTCCTCATTTAAACCTGGTTTAAAAAAATCCTATATAGTTAATTTTTATTATCTTAAAAACAATCCACCATAAGGACGTTCAATCGATTTATAGATAAAAATATTTTTCTTTTTTAAATCTATGAATTTTATTTAACACGTTCACTGCAGACGTACAGATCGGTATTTATCCTAGATTGAGTCACGGAGTCAATAGACCCAGTAGACTTTCCTTATATTAGTTAAAATGCATCCTTGAAAATTGATAATTTAGGGAAAAATCATACGCTTTCCTCTCGGTAGTTGTAAACTAATATTCAACGGTGGCAGGCCATGGATCGATTGAACTAAAGATTCATTAACTTCAAATTTCCCGAAAAAATAAATGATTTTTTTTATCAGGACATTTTTTCCTTGGTTTGAATGTAAATTTGTCCGCTCTTTCATGAGATGGTTAGAGATCAGAGTGCGACTTTGATCTTTTTGTCCTTTTTTCATGTTTGGTGCCCCCCCCCCCCCCCCCCCCCCCCCACCGAAAGTTTGGTTCTTATTCCGAAAGATTAATGCATCTTTGAAGAGAGGATAATATCGGAGGTTTGAGCTGTAGCGCCGAGCTTTGTTTGTGTGTTGTGCTTGTATCTGACAGGTGTTGTATCTGTGCGAGGTCAAATATCCCCGTGCCAGTTCAAATTTTAAACTCCAGTGTAGGACTGGATATATACTCCGGTCATTTGACTTCGTGCTATTTTTCATTGTATCTTGATATATTATTGGACTTGAAACACACAGCCACACTGTGTTCAACTTTATACACAGGTTTTGAGATATAAAATAGCTATAAAAATTTTTGAATATCCATCTTTCATATATTCAGCGCTAGGTAATAATCAGATAAGGGGTCAATTGACCCCGTAGCTTCCGGAATGTGTTAAATTTCTTAATTGTTTTTCTTTTAACGGCAGCGATGGACATTCATTTTATCAGGAAACAAAAATAAGTGTCTATCTGTGATTTCGACTGAAAAACCAATATTTTTGAATTTTTACCTGAATTACGACCCACTGAATTTTTAAAAAATATTATTGTAACATAATAGTAATATTTATGTCCGTTCGTTTGTCCAGTTTGATGATCCACAGAATGATGGATTTTCGTTAAACTTGCTTAAAAATAGTATTCTAACTTAGAATCTATACTTGTTTCATGTTGATATCTGTAACCGTTAAATCAAATATGGAATTTTTTACCTTCCTGCAGAGGTAACAAATTCTATATTTGTATAGTATAGATATTACTATTGGAAATATATTTAAATGGATTTATGTCTGCAACATCATTGTTGTAACTTGCAAAAGTCATCTGACGTTGATTCTAAAATAAGTAGTATTATGTGCGAATGTTTGTGTGTTGTTTGTCCCAAGGATTAAATATATATGAATAACAGAGATAGGGCAACCTAAATCAAGCGAACAAAGATCTCTTTACCATTAGTCAAATCAAATGAAATTTGCAATAGTTGACGTTACTATCAAAAGTTGTTATCACCATTCAGAATAATTTTTACTATTCAAATTACCTCCGCTCGCCTACAACAAAACAGTTCATATTTCATTGTAAATCGTTTTTATTTAATATTTGATATATTTTGGCTTGAATATTGTCGCAAAATGATATGAAATTAATTTTGTTTCTATAAATTTCATGTTATAAAATGCACATATATTAATTTCAAAAAATGAACTTCCGAAAACTATTTCCTTTTATTTTAATTACAGTTTAAGCAAAGTTTTCTTTTTTGTTTAAATCTCTAAAAATATTTTCTTTCGTCGATAAAATTTAAATTGTCGCTTTGCAACGTACGAAGTAAGAAAAAAATTAATTACAATATATGTAAAAATTACTGGATAAATTTTTTTTTCTTTCCAAAATTATATCGCAGACTAATTAAGAAAAATTCTGCTCCTATGCAGTATCACGTTGGGGGAAATGGGTATAGAATGTGTTGCCCTGTTTAACCACTTTACTTACGACACCAAATCTTACTGTTAAGTTATATCGTTGTCGGTGACAACCTTTAAAAAGGCTTTACACATGTTGAAGAGAGGGTTAAAAAAAGGTTTTTTTAATTCTTAAATTGCTATTTGTGATGTATTCTAGCAACTAAACCTTACGGTACAATAGATACTGTGAATACCTACCTGTTTTATTTTTGAGTATAGAGATAACAGAGACCAACACACAACTTTTTGCCTGGAATTTTTTTAACTGATTTGTTACTATATTTGGTGTATTGGTTTCAAATATGTAAACCGTGTTTCACTATCAGCTCAACTTTTTGAGATATAATAGTAGCGTTATTTACGTTTACATATTAAATTAACGTTAATTTAATCGTAGGTTAGCTATGCGATGAATCTCAAAAAGTAGAGCTAGTTTCATATTTGATATATCAGCACCCCAAATATATTCAAAATCAATTTAAAAATGCGGAAAAAACAAAAAACAAAATTGTCAGCTTGTGTAATTAATTTCCTATTTAAACTAATTAAAGCCAATGTCTTTCAAATGTTTTGAATAGTATGTTAACCTTTTTATCTCTATACCAAAATTTAAACTCAAAAGGTTTCATACTGCCTTGTAGTTAAAAAGAGTCAGTTTGCCCTCCTTATCATAAAGTATAGTAGTATTATATGAGAGTGAGAGAGGGGGACGGTAACTAATGTAGAGCATTGTAACTAGATTTGTAATTACATTTTCATTTAATTATTAATTAGTTTCAGATATCAAAACAAAAACTTCTAGAGAATTTGCGGCAATAATTTGAAATTGAGTTGATTATTCTGTTTCCATTTTAACGTGTGCACAGATTTAACAATAGAATATTAGGGTTAATTGTTTACGAAATTTGGACGAAAGATTAGATAGATATTTTGAATTACATAAGGCTTGTACATGTAGCACGGAATTGAACTGTGATTTTTCCTATTTCTATATCGTTTGTAAATTGTAAGAAATACACCAATCATAAATAAATATAAAATTTTATTTTTCTTTATACTTCTGATAAAAATCTATAAACAAACCAAAGACCGCAACTACATAAAGTGTGAAGAATATTTCCATGATTCCAAGCTCTTCACAACCAGTTGTAAATCCATAAACCATATATATGAGCATGAGAGTAAATTGAATCTGGAAAGACAAAATAATTTTTTCTTCATTTCATTTGTACATGATATTATCTACTAAAAAAACTAACACGTTTTACTATATTAAATTGAGCTTTTCTTGTTTTATACTTATAACATATATTTCACTTTTCTAAATATACACAGCATGTTTACAAACAAAATTATCCGAATTATAAAAGAATGTATATTTTCAAACAAACGTCTTACAGTGCCATTCTATACATAATTGCGTGGGAAACGTTTTTATGTTTATTTGTTTGTTGAGACATATCTTTAAGCAAAACCACCTTCTATTTTTTTTATATGACCTTCTATATAATCGAGACATATCTTTAAGCAAAACCACCTTCTATTTTTTTTATATGGCTGTAAATAAAATAAAATTTTTTTAATAACACCGTTGCTCGCCCCTTTCACATCGACAATAACGTAAAAAATAATTTTAATATAAATATTCTAAAGTTGTAAATGTTATAATTTTATAAATGTTCAATGTGACCAAATAGGCGGTTCATAGAATTTTTGTGACACAAGAAAAAATTATTTTGACACTCCAAATTGCACAAATCGATTATTATATTTTTTATAATAGAATTTCTAACTTTTTGTCGACAGAAAACTTAAAATCTTTTGGCAAAATTGCCAAATTAAAAAAAAATCGAAGAAATCATATGAATGCAGTGTTCAAATTGTATTTTTTCAGATAGAAAATAAAATTCAAGCTATATATCCTTCTTTAAATAATTTGCAAATGGAAGAATTGTAATTTTGGGAATGTCAATAACATTAATTTGCTTAAATTCAATAAGAAATTTAATTTTTTTTTAATAAAATTCTCCAAAAAGGATAAATATAAACAGCAAATGCCTAACAAAATCATTTAGAAAACTCAAATTGTATCCGCTTACTGAGCAACTTTTAATTACACAAAATATACTTTCGGTTGCTACCACGCTAACAGCTTTGGCAAATAATCGATAAATTCACGATTATTTTATAGATTGTGGCATTACGAATTTGGCCATTTTTTAAAAATTATTTTGCCGATTGTGGCCTGGCAACCCTGAGTTGGATGCATTTAAATCTGTATTAGGTGATGTGGGATTTTTTTAGTTGCTCAGTTGATTTAAAGTTGCAGTGCAGTTGTTGGTAGTGCGCAGTTAACCTTAGTTGTTTAGTTGCGCAGATATTGCTTTTCAAATTTGGGATATTTTTTGCAAATATCTTTTATTACTGAAAATGTTATTATCAGGTTAAAACTGTGTTATGGGTTGGCAGAAAATTGTTTATACTTACATCTTAAACAAATCTCTATCGTCGTATTTTCCTCTTTTTTTCATATATATATTTTTGAGAATGATTACGAATTTAATTTTTAATTGTTTATGTTTCCCAATTGTATAATTTCCAAGTAAACTGTATATAATGTAGTACTTCCTTCTTTTTTACATCTCGTACACATCCTTCATTGTTTTTAATGATATATTTTCTTAATAAACCTTAAATAAATTAGTATTAATAAAATTTCAATGACTTTTAAAGCTATTTCTACACGAGCAGAATCTTTTTTTATTATATTATATCATCTTTATTAATAAACAATTCAAATTGTCCAAATTAAAACAACTAAATTTCAAATGGATAATTTAACTTAATGTGAAATAATTTTAAATAAATATGAAATAAAGATATCGATGGCTAAACAAACAAACGATGTATGTCCATTTTTGGGAAATAATAGATTTTGGCATCATCGTAAAAGTGGTGCCTAGATCTTTCCTCCTACCGAAACATCGCATACCGATTCCAAATAATAATATTTTGGTGCTGGTTTAAAAACAAATATAAATTTTGGACAAGACAGCTTTTGTTTGTGTACACATTATATGTTCTCAGTTTTCAGAGCCTCAACTGTAAAAACTGAATGTATGTGCCTTCGAGCATGAATGGACTGTAGTAGAGCGAATATGACGTCATAATCGCTAAACCAACATCTCAGACCGAATGGCCTCAAACACGTGACTTCTTCTCAAAATTATGAATTAAAAAATACTCGCGATTGGCTGATGAATTGGGAAATGTGTAATAGTGAAAAATTATGAATGGAATGACGTAATTAACCACGTGTCTGAGGCCATACATGTTGGCCTCACTTTGATGTTAGCGAATTTATAACATTATGTTTTCCCTACTATGAAGGATCCATACTCGAAGGTCTGTGCACACTTATTGTGTGTGAGGACTTGCAATATGGGAGAGCATAAGAGTACAATATAAAACCAACAACAGCAAGGATCCGGTTGCCTATTGGTAAAGAATCCGGGTCGTACTCAGAGGATTGCAAGTTCCATTATCTACTTAAATGTCGTCTAAAATATATCCACAATTTCAACTGAAGTGTATAAGGGACTGGTACACGTTAAATCCGATCGTGGTTCAATGTCTTGACGTCTATTAAGGTTCCGTTGGTGCCATCTCAAATGTGAACCTCGTCATCTGACCATGGTTCTAAAAAATTACGATGCTTCTGCTCGTTGTGGAATGAATTAAATGAAAGGGTCTAGTGAAATAGGAACAAGCTTTACACTAACAATCTTTCTCAAACTGTCAGACTCTTATCATCCAATATTCAGCCACATACAGTAGTAAGAACAGGAATCATAATGTTTCTGCCGCTATGCTGTAAACGATTAACAGAACTAACATTGAGACAATATACATGAAATTCATGGAACCTGGCCATACACTTACCTTGTAGCTGGCTCTGTGCATGCTACAATCGAGTGAGCACGTCAATACGAGAAAGTGTACACTTCCAGGAAAAGTGTGCTTATAGAAATGGCAAGAAAAGGCCAAACCCTATGAGATAAAAGTTTTGGAGTTTCTGACATCTGGTATCTGATTGAACTAGGAAAACAGGATAACAGGAAAACGGAATAAAACAACAGACGCTGAAGGAGCTTCTGTAAACTGGCTTTGATATTAAATGTTTGCTCTTTGAATAAGTATTAATCAGATAAAAACTCGTCTTATAGAACATTGCCTTAAGAATTTTAAAATACAGATACAACGTTAAAATACGCAATAAAAATCCATCAAATCTGGACATGTTTCGGGAGATACGTCTCCCTTCATCAGCAGAGAATGAATTTATTATCTGCTGATAAAGGGAGACGTATCTCCCGAAACATGTCCAGATTTGATGGATTTTTATTGCGTATTTTAACGTTGTATTTGTATTTTAAAAGTATGAATTGCAACCGAGTTAGCACACAAAAATCTGAATGTAGGCCTCAGTCATGAACCTCCACTCTCTTGGGATTCAATCAAATTATAACACCTAAGTACAATTCAATGACTCCTCTCTCTAAAGCCAAAGAAAAAATAATCTATCTCTCTTGAAGACAGTCACCATTGCAAACTACTATGCTAATTTTCGCTGATATTCCATCTTCGGAAAAAGCTAAGGATATTGTACCGTATCCCGTTGAAAATGAGGACAATAAACACATCCCTGGAAACATTTAACAACCTGTACCCGATAATTGAAGGAATGATCGTAGAAGAGTAAGTGACGAGAAAGAACTGTGGTGAAAAGGCAAAGTGGAAAAGCTAGGAAAAAGTGGAGAAAAAAAAAGGCGAAAAGTGGTAAAAAAAAGTATTATTTTAATGAAGTCCTAACTGTTTCATGAAAGATTAGAAACTGCTTCAAAAAACGACTGGCAAGTTTTTTTCTCTTTCAAAATATTGATATATAATTGGTCTTTTTTAGTTATAAAAACAAAAATAGGGAACAAATAGTTCTATTTTTGTGTTATTTATCAACTTAATTTTACCCTGCTAAGATCATAAGCCAGGGCAATTTCATTATATGAACACCTGCTGTATTGTATATCCACAACTCATTTTTTCTACTTGTGCACAAGTATAGTGTGTCCATTACTGTTAATTATTTCATTAAAGTAGGAAGAACGAATGAGCATTAGCTTAAAAGTGTTATTGTTGTGTAATAAAAAATTATCTAATGTATACATTTATAAGCCTGTTGAGTATTTAAGGATCCTTGACAAGATTTGTCCCAAGTTTGAAATTTTCTTTTTGTGTTTTACAAAAGTGGACATATTACGGTTTTGGTTTTAGCCATCAATATATGTCTCGTCATTTGGTATTAGAGTTTGTAGAACGGTATTAGAGTTTGTAGAACGGTAGTAGAGTTTGTAGAATTTGTAGAACGCTAGACGATACGGCTTTTTAATCTACCTATTTTGAATTGATAGCACAAATATCATAGCTGTAAATCTGTTGAATACTTGCCATTTGAAAAACAGTTAGATATTTTTTCCACCAAAGGTATTTATTCATATGAGGTCCGAATGCCGCTAGCCCATAGTAAAAGTACACTATGGAGTGTACGGTTGTATTGATCGTAAAGCCTAAACCAACGTAAAAACCTGAAAGAAAGTATATATAGGCATAGTATTTTATAACTTTAACACTTTACAATTTTGTCCATATATCGTTAAGGGGGTAAGCTTATTTTTGTACATCAATCCACTGATTCCCCATATATTTTCCTTTTTGGACCTTCACTGTAAAGATTGTTTTACAATAAATATCTATTAATATCTTCGAAAATATACAACTTTAGGTAAAATTTAAAAAAATATTTTTTTAATATAACTCCTGTAACGGTTTTGATTACTAATTTGAAAATATAAAAATAGTAAGAATCTAAAATAGCTAATTTTTCGTACCAACATGGATAAATAAAAACTATTAAGTGGTTAAAACTAAATATATATTTTTTCAAATAAAGAATGTAATTCACACAAATTTGGGTATGTGATTGCTATTCGACCAAATATTTTAATTCTGCACTGTTAAAAAAGCACGCTCTTATTTGACATCTTTCGTCATTTATAACGAAAGCCTTATTTCACGACTTCTTTTCTATACGATTAAAAAGTTCCCTTTTTATGTGCCTGTGTGTGAGGTGATGAAAATTCATGGGCTGACTGTTTTGTTGTTGTTTCTTGTGTTTCGGGTGAGGAAATTCATTTTATCGTTTTTTTAACAAAATTTATTGCGTTTCGTTCATAATGAGGACAATTTCAAATAATTGTCGACAAGCCTACTTGATCCGCCCGCAGACCTTTCGATCCAGAGTTCAAAATGTTACCCACTATGCCAGAATGAATCGATTGAATCTAAGAATTCTCAAAAATTATACTGCTATTTCTGAGAGTGTGGGGTGTTTGTTTACTTCTCCAATGCCAATTTCTGCATTCTTCAACTTTAAATATAAAATACAAATACAATATAGTAACCAGTTACTTATACGTTTTCAAAAATGGTACCATGACTCCTGTCACATGGACAGTCGTCGAGAAACTGTACCCTGCAACAGTAGAGTCAATTATATTAGTAAGGGTTAATGCATTCCTTGTGGGACAAGCATTATGCTTGTATACGCCTATCAGCATAGTCTTTAAACATTAACCTTATATTATACCTTTGGAATGTTCTCAAAAGGGACTATCTCAGGCCTTATAATTTATACCAGTTTCGCAAGGGCCAACATAAGAATGATCCTTAAAAATGTACTTAACTTTGTAGCAAAGGACTGGGAATCTCGAGCCAAGAATCTTTTGATCTATAGCAGAATGCTTAAGGCCGTTTTACGCATTCTGGGAAAACAGGAGCCAGTTTCGACACCGCCGCCGGATGCCATGTTATTCAATTAGAACTTTTCACGAAGTTCAGTTCGGCAAATTTGTCGGCAACGAAAATGCGGCCGGAGTTGAACTCAACACATTGGATGCCGGCCTGGCATTCGATTTGTCGGTTTCAATGTTTCCTTATGTAAATTATTTCAAGTAGATCTATCAAAAACGATGTTATGACATTGACCCTTAAGTAGAGACATGTAGTCTCATAGACCGTTAGCATATTTAAGATGATGTAGCATTTACCTCACGGCTCTACTTGAAGGTTAACAGACCTTAATTAAAATAAATCCTTTTTATGAGAAACACAACTGATTGCTTAAAATAAAATATAAAAAAAACAAAAATTGTGGAAAATAAGTTATACATTTTAGAATAGTTTCAATAAAGAAAAAAACAGCATAGTAATGTTATTGATAAGTATTTATTAGCATCTGAGTACTTAAATCTATATTTGTAGGCCTCCCCTTACAATTTTTTTCTAAAAATCATTTCCTGCTGGAACTTTTCACCAGCTACCATTTCGTCGACTCCGGTTTTGCCGGCTTGTAAAATAGAAACCGGCCCAAATACAGTGCGGCTAAAGAGATCGCCGTGGACGTGTGTTCCGGTCTACTATTTAAGCGGCCACACAACTGTGGTAGCTTGGAAAGAAACAAAATAGGCTTAACATTTTTACGATCTAACCTACGTTAGAAAGTTAGCTTAACTATGAATGGTAGGGTGCGATGACTACTGCAAAGAGAACCACATTTTCGATGTGTTAACATAGATATTGTAAAAAAAATATATTACCCATAGACCATGATTCTATATACTTCATACCAAAGCACATGATAAAACACATGATTACATGGTGGAAGACATGCAGGAACGACACCTGCGAATCTTTCTTCCGCAGGACAAACATGCACTGCGAATATGAAGTACAGTTACATAAAACAAAATACAAATGACAGTACAAATGACTAGTGCAATATTAAAGTAAATAAAATTCGTTGACTTGTGATAATTGAAAAATATCATTTAAATATTTTTCAATGTGATTTTTTTTTTAACTATAGAACAAACTAGAGTTTGGTTACCCTCTTTTTTGAACATATAATTGAGTAATTCATACGCGTTGTATACTTACAGTGTCTATGAGATCTGCATACTTGACTAAGTAAATATGCCAAGCTACTCTAAGGATTCTCTGAAAAAAAAATTCGAAGTGTACTGCATACATTTTAAAAGCCCTTTTGTTATTTAAAAGAAATATATACTGTTTGTTCTAATATTTTCTTTGCAAAATTAAATTTAACAATTTCCACACAAATACAGATTCAAGTATTATTAAGAGATCATGCGCCATGTTTTATTGTCGAATGTCGAATACAGTCATGGCAAACCATTACGGTTGCGGTTACACATTTAAAGTTACAGATACAGTTACAAGTACATATACAACAAAAATACTTTAGCCTACTCATTTCGAAACATCTTCTTTTAGTGTTGCATAAATATATATATATATATTTTAAATACATTGATTGCACTAAAATCGTACGAATAAATAAAAAAAGTTGTCTAGAAAACTAATTCTAATTCAAGACAAACATTAAAGTTATATAAAGTTTGTTTTTTTAACATTTTCGTTTTATATGCACAATTCTATTTTCAAATATAATTTTTTTAAAAATCATAAAAATCATAAAGTTATTATGAATGCCGTTTGCGTAACCGATTCCATAACTAAATCCAAATAAATTTTATTTCTTCACTAATGGTCTATGATAGTGCCTAAAACAGTCCGAGGAGCTATTGTCTAATCAACAAAATGTTTATTGAGATTTTTTCTTTAAAAGCTATTTTTTAATGTTTATTCTTTTAATGCAAAGAAATAGCTGAATCCACATTTATTTGTATAAACGAAAAACCATTATATGTATTGGAACCCCATTTTTAAGGCAACAATAGACGACGAAATCTTATTTTTTAGTTTTGCTTCAAACTTTCCGAAATTTTATAATGAAGTGGAACATGTCAAAGTAAAACACATATAAAATTTTCAATTGATTCCAATAAATATTTTTTTAAATATGATTAATTTTATATAATTAAAAGTGTGTTTACACAAAATGTCAAATGCGCATTATTTTTCACTTAAAGAATTTTAATTTTTTTAGCTGAATAGTATTAAGTTATTCCAAAGGTAATTTGTATATAATTTTTAAGTAAAATATTTATTTATTTTTAATAATAATAATATATATTTTATCCATAAAAAAAACCCGGTTACTTTTTTAAGGAAAACATCACATACTTTTTTGTGTATCACTCATTTCTCAGAAATAAAATTAACTTTTAAAATTGTAAGAAACATATATCTCAACCATTGTTTAACATATTTGATCTACAGTTGGCGAGGTCCTTGTTTCAACTCGACCTTTCAGCACTTCGTTATATATTTGTTCGTCTGTCAGCATTTACGACCAAACGCGTTGTTAGATTTTCTTCAAATTTGGCATGAATGTTTGGTTAATGTCATTAAAATCGACGCCTATGTTTTTTAACCGACTTCAGCGCCAACCAATACCTCCAAACGCACCAAGGTGACAGGTTATCATTTCAATCTGATTTCTGTTCTAACTAAGATATTCTGATAAAATGTTTTGTTGTTGGATGGGTAATGTCTCATTTTAAAACCTTCATAAAAATATTCTATTATCCGGCATTTAACTATCCGGGATTCTCAATTATCTGGTCTGGGAACAGTCGCGAGGTACTAGTAAATTGCGAATTTGTTCAGTGGATTGGGATTAATTTCCTAAGATACATGACAAACCATTCTGGCGCACATATATAAACTGGCTTCCCTGCTTGATCTTAGTTCTGTTGTTTCAGTGATAGGTGATAAAAACTTTACTTACATTTACCTCCACGACATATAAAATTGATTTTCATATTGCGGAGTATTAAGTAACTTATTTTAGAAATTGTCACTACTCTAATAAGTTTTGAATCAATATACACCTTCATGTACAGTGGCAGAAGCGGACTGTTTTTCACCATGCAGCGACCCGGCCAGGTCTCCACTACAAAATTATAAATCTGAAAATATTTAGAAAAATCATGATAAATATATCTAAATAACAATCTACGGTTATCTTATATATGTTATCTTTAATATAATGGTACAAAAAGCATTGTGGAGTTTATAAGCACTTTCAAAAATGTCACTCTTTAAACATTAGAAGCAAATTTCCCAACAACTTAAAATTTATTAATTTTGTTTGAAATGATTTCAAGATATTATTTTATAGTTCATAAAACTTACGTGTCCCCTTGAATTTTCGCATTTTTTGACTTAATGACGTATTTTATAATTAAACAGCAAACATTCAAAACATGCTTTTGTCACATTAAGGTAGTCCGTGGAAAAATCTCAAACGACTTTTCTCCAATGCATTCAATCTTTAGGAATTAATGTCGGTGAAACGAAAAGTGTTCTAGATAAATATAATGGTTGAGTTCGAAAGAATATTTAGAGGAAAATTAAGTGATAGAATAATTAATTTTTTTTAAATTTTAGACAAAACACATTTAATAATTTGTTCTTTAAATATGTAGATATTTTTGCTCCGCCCCTTTGTAATCTTGAAAATGCCTATTTTTACTAGGCTTAGACGATTATGACATTTTGCCATCGCGATCAATCGTCCACCAATAGTCGATTTTTCCCGATTAATCGGTACTCTAATATATCGATATTTTCAATATATATTATTGGTATACCAATATGTTCGATGTGTTATGAGAGCGTTTAGCAGCAATAAGTAAACACAAAAATGTATATCTGGAACTTACGTTATAGGAACTGGACATTTTGTTTTCAAATCAAAGACTGGTACAATTTTGTTTTTCTCTAATCGATTAATCGTCAAATCAATTAATCATCAAATTGATAAATCGTCAAATCGATTTATCGGAAAATCAATTAATCAAAAAATCGATTAATCGGAAAATCGATTAATCGGAAAATCGATTAATCGGAAAATCGATTAATCGGAAAATCGATTAATCGAAAAATTGATTAATTGTCAAATCGATTAATCGGAAAATCGATTAATTATCAATCGATTAATCGTCAAACCGATTAATCGTCAAATTGATTAATCGTCAAATCGATTAATCGTCAAATCGAATAATCGTCAAATCGATTAATCGGAAAATTGATTAATCGTCAAATCGAGTAATCGTCAAATTTAAAATTGCAAAATCGAAATCGCGATGCTTTATAACTTTCGGAATTTCGATATATATCAAATCATCGTCCAAGCCTAATCTTGATTTAATTACTTTTTATTGTTTCAGACACCTGTGTTCATATAAAGTAGGTGTTTTGCGGGCGACTCACCACAGGCTCTTTGTTTTATTAGTATAGACTGATAAATTTGTGTTCCGAAGATAAAATAATGTAACAGCCATGAGCTATATTTTGAGGCATGCATCAAATTAATTTAATGTAAAAACAGTTATTTTATGGCTAATAAGTTCTACTAATATTTGTGTGAGCTGTGGACAAGTATACATCTCTACAGTTCGTAGTGTTTATCACAGAATCTCTCTACTAAAATTTATATGAATCTGCTCTCCTCAACTTGAAAAAACAGCCATATTTTGATTTACGTCAACTGACATGAAACATTGATGGCGATAAATTCCGTACTTACCGTGTAGGTGAGGTAGGCGTTGATTATGGCTTGGCCGAAGTCGTAGATGATCATGGCGTACTTGAGGTCGAAGGGTTTCCGATTCCTCATAATTGAAGGGCCGATCCATTTCACGAAGAGGATGTACACCACCACGATGGCCAAGGAGATGCTCGGATACTTGATCAAAGTCTTCTCTTTTACATCTAAAAAAAAGAAGAAGAAAAAAAAACCGTTAATTTTTAATTTTATTTTTCCATTAAATTTTTATTTTACAAATTATTTTTTTAAAAATCAAGTGTGGCTATGTCTGAGCATGGCCAAAATGGATGTAGGCAAAATATCAATTCAGAAGATTTTATAAGTAGTAATTGGTCGCTAAAGTAAACCTCTCCAACAGAACAAACTGTTCCGTCAGACGCTTCGGTCCCAAATCCAAAAAAGCTATTCTTGCCGTGTTAGTTTAGTTTAATAGAAAATGATGTGGTTTTGTGTTTTATTAGTTTTCTACTTTATTACAGAATGAATTAAAAATTATTTCACTTACCACCTTCAAAGATAAAGTTATTGATCGTCTCGAGCATCCTCTTTCGAAACTATGGTTTACCCTGAAACCACAAAATATATATAAAAAACACGCGGATAGATGTTGTGTTTCAGCCCTTATTTCAAATATTAAAAACATACTTTCAAAGCGGCATTTATTACAGCACTCAATACATATAATTCGAATCTGTTGACTTTACTAAATAATTAAATAACAGATTATCTAAACAAACGAAAATCTATTAACAATATTATTATTATAAGCATTCAAAATACACATTCATATTTTCTAGTTTATATATAAAAGTTTTCATGTATCTCTCTATCACAAGTTTTTTTTGTAAACTCAAACAAATCGACTGTTGAACTTGATTTAAATAGTCCAGAAGTTTAATTTTTTTGCTGCAATGTACTTCATTAACCGAATTTTTTTTTTAAAAGAACGAGATCAATCATAAGTTTAACAACGTGTAATTTGTATTTAATTTCCAATATACTCATTTTACCCCACCTTACCCTACTTCTTTATTTCATATGATGCCATAGGCCCCTATCTACGCTCCATAAGTGATTTGCTATAATTTCAAGATTTTACAGTTCGTGACTTTTTTTCGAATGAGACTAAGTTTATGTTAAACTTTCCTTTTTCGTAGTCTCTCTCCAATTGCTATATGATACCAACAAGCACCAAAGTGACATTCATTTCATTTTGATAATAATAGTTATAAAACCATATTCATATGGTAATTAAACATAGTAAACGTCAATTTTTCTTCATGCAAGTGAAACTGGTGATGTTTTGTTAATTAATATTCAATTTATTCACTACGTCGTTCGCCTTAACAAAAATTGTGATAAAATACATGTAATCTTCATATATTTATTAAAATATTATACACAATAACATACTGAAAAATAAAACAAAAATACTTTTTGTAGAAGAAATCAACAATTAATATAGTATATCAACAAATATGCCATGAAAAAATTTTTCTTACCGATTCGATGAAATCTATGCTACTAACATATTTTTATATTTTTCTTGCGTTTACTGGAAAGTTTTAATTGCCGATAACACAAAACACCCGTACGTATTTCCTTTAGCTGTTGATAGAACCATTAGGTAGTTGAACTTCTGCTCGGAAGGTAAGTAGGGGTTATCTTCAAGAAAAGCATACACTGACATTAAAGCAGATGTTATTACTATTCTCATACTTCCTTGTATTTACAAGATATAATTAAAGTGATAGTTCGAAGTGATTATCTCACCACGATCGTCTCTCGACTGTCTAAAACAGTGCATTTGATGTAACAGGTGAATTACCATGGCAACGGGGTCATCAACGAATCCTTAGAAAAAACTATAAAACTATAAATTTGGAATCTCAATATTTTACTTTATGCAAATTAAATTAGCAAACCTTAATAAAACGGCTGATTTTAATTTTGTTATGTCCTTTCGTTGCACTTTGCATTAAATTTATTAATTTCATTTATGAATTGTTAATTGAAACTTTAGAAGTATAATGTGATCAAAGGCCCAATGTGGCCCCAATTTTTCCTATAGGTAAATTAAACTTAAAACAGTAAAAAAAAAATCTGAAAACTTAGTGTACTTTACATTTTTTTAAATTTATTTTTTAGAAAAAATATAGTTAGTTTTCAAGTTTATAAAATTTTAAATGTTCGAAAATATGTAGGATATTTTTCTCAATCGCATTAACTACATAAATATAATATATTAGTAATTCTATCGGCATTGGGGAATCGTGAGGATGATAGATTGACAGGACAAACCTTGCAAGGCCTAGAGCCTGGTTCCCGGGCACTGGTCGACATTATTTGTATTTTAAAAAATACCAAAGTATGGACCGAAATCTAAGAATTATGTCCATACTACGGTATAGGTTATTCGTCATCCGTGCTTTCGAATAACCTATACTAAGCTACATATCTTAAATAATAAAGCGAATGTTAATTAAAAAATTTCTATTTTACGCTGTATTTTTTCCTAGAATCGGGGAAAATCTAATCAATATTTCATCATACATATACGTAGGTACACATAGCCAATAAGAAACATTCTATTCCTATGACGTATTCCATCTTTCGGTTAGCAAGACGACATCGGGAAATTAGCAGATCTACCTACACGACATTATTAGGGTCGATTGTCCCCATCGAATATTTTTTTAGCTTAAATTGCCTGAAATGGACATTTTGTTTTCGTTTTGGAAGAATTTTTTTAATATCTGAAAATTTGTCCCACAATTTCTATTGTTTTCATCTATTTCTCAATATCTCTTTACTGAACTTTATTAATCGGAAGAACTTGTATTTCTCCATTGAAACTTTTGAAAATTCTATCTCTTAATTCAGAACCACGAATAGACGGCAGGGACAGTACTTGATCCCTCCATCTATTTCTCCAAACTTTCACACCGAATGTATGTTGGTGAGAAAAATTAGGAGAACAACTATAAAAATAAATTTAATGTTAGAAATATTGGAGGATTGAATTCAATGAAAATTGTTACAGTTATAGGTTAAGATCGAACCCATCGCTTTAGAATATAGAATTCAACTTCGATGTATAGGAATATGCTAATTTTTCCGCATGCACTTTCTCAGACGTTGAAAAGAATACACGCCGATACTTGAAATTCATATTTAGAGAATTCCTGGAGAAGGCTAGTGAGTGGGTGTGCAGGGTTGAGCTCTTGGCTTGTTTGTTTTTTATATCACAACTTTTTTAGCCACAGTTTCGAAGATTTTTTAGGGACGCTTATCGTTTTTTACTTTTCTAAAGTTTTTTCGGGGGGAATATCAGTTTTTTTTTTCAATCCACCTTTTTCAATATGTTAATTATTTCAAATGCTTCTATCTTCATTAATAATTATCCAAGTTAAATGAAAATTGCTCCATCGATTAAAAGAATTTTTCATCTATTGGGTGGTATAATTTTTATTTTATAGAGCGTATTATTTAACGAAAATTTTAACTTTTATTAAGCCGCTCTAAAACATAATTTTCTTTGGGGACCAGAAGGACTTCATATTTGGGTAAAAATTGCTTGACGGCGATAAATTTGGCTTATATTATTTAATTATTTTTTCAGCTAATTAAACATATAAATAAATTATATTATAAACTGAAAGTAACAAAATAGCCTAGTAATTGCATAAAGCAATCATATAATCTATTAATAAAAAGAATCGGTTGAATATTGTAGTGTCTAGCTTGTTTAACAAATTCAGGCTTCATAATTTGAAAAAGTGACAAATCGACTAACTTTGCGCAAATTAAAAAAACTCCGCATCTCCGTTAATTTTCAATTAAAAAAGTATTCTTGTATTAAATTAAAGGTTTTACAGATATGGTTCCACCAATACTGGTTTTATTTTTTTACGAAATGTAGTTCGGCTTCTGTACTCTGTTTTACGGACGCGGTTTAACATTGGAAGTTATGTAGCGTAGTCCTTAGTCCCGTCGTGGCTTAGTCCAGTCGTAGCTAGTTGTGTAGCTTAGTCCCGTCGGGCGTTCGTTTCTTGTTGGCTGCTTTGACGAGTCAGCGTTATTTCTTCTTTTTTGGCTTAGGGTTGCGAGCCCGACCGGGTCGCTTGATGGTTAGTGAAACACGTCTTTGAGAAAGCATTTGAGTGATTGTGAATAATGGCGTGATATTTAGGGGATCGAAACTGGGAGATAATAGACATATTCAAATAATGTCGACCAACTACAAGCTCTAGATCCAGCAAGATTGGTCCTGTCAACCTAGCATCCTCACGATTCCCCAATGCCGATCCAATGGCTATTTAAAACTACCCACTCTTAAAGAAATAATAACATACTCAGACAAACTATTTCATTTGTCTATAACCCTATTAAAAATATATAACGCTATCTAACGTCCCGATTAAGCTGTGATTTGTTTAATTTGAATCCATGATCTCTAGTCCCATTGACAATATTAAATTCCAATCCCTCTGCATCATCTAATTTGATAAATTTTAATAACTGAATAAGGTCTCCTCTAATCCTAAATATGTATACACTCGAAGAAATAATGCTTTCGGCAGTCTTTTGTCAAGTGTATATATATTTAAAGTTCTAAGATTAAAAAAAGTTAAAGTTTTAAGAAATGTTTTTGTTTTATTATTAATAACTATTTATATAAATCTCAAATGTATGTAGTATACATAATTTTAATATCAATTCTTATATATTATAGTTCAAATAGCAAAAATTTTGGTTAAAAAATATAAATATTTAAAAAAGCCTTTGATTTTTAAAAAACGTTATAAATTTTTTAAAAAAGTTTATATTTTGAAGAAAAAAAAATACAAACAATTATGACATTTGTGTGTGAAAAATTGTTCTTTTATATAAATAAAATTATATGCATTAAATATATATACAATAATATACATTAAAATTTTGTTTTAAAACTTAAAAACAAAAATAATAAAAAAAAAAGTGTAAGTGGCCCTTATCTAAGATTTAAAAACGTTTGATACAGCAGCACAATTCGAGAATTTTTATGTAAAAAGGTCTTTAAAGACGGTATGATACAGCGGTCATTGGCAGAAGCTTGCGCAACTTAGAACAACTGTTGATATTACGAAGTCCCAAAATTTTAGAGGGAAAGAACCTATGTGGATAAATGATCAAACATCATGTAGAGAAAGATAAGCCGGGTCGACAAAGTTGACGTTTAATACACTTCCTCTGACCTTTGCACCGCGTGGGTATAAATCAGTCAAATTTATGGCGTACGCTGGCCTGTTTAACTACTGTAACTTCAATTCAAATCGGTGAGTCATGGCAAGTGCTTATATATTGAATGATGAGCTTTACAATTCTGTTTGAATAGTTGACAATTTAAACCATTTATGTGAAAATCATGTGGAGTGGAAAGTGACGATTTATCGAAGATTTCACTAAACCAAAATATCACATTAACGTTAAATTTCGAATATCTTATTGCAGAAACCACATAAGTGAAATGTTAACTTAATGACAAATATGGGATTTCCGAAATAAACGATGTAATTGCCGTATAGTAAACTTAAACAGGTCAAAATAGCAACGGTATAGGCGAACGTTATATACGAACAAAATAATACCAAATTTTTAAACCTATCACAAATGTGCAGCGATCTAAAGTTTATTAAACACCCAAGAAGAAGCAGGCCGAACAGGCGCACGTACAAAGTATGGATGGTACAAAGTACCTTACGGAACAGTGGGGACTGGACCCACCTGAATTTTTTCAAGCAAAGGGATATTCAATTTCTTTCTTCAACTTTTAAAACAAATGTCTTAGAAAGATTATTCAAATCCTCTAAATAATGCGATCATTTTGTTTAATCTTATGCATACTAAAATTTTGATTAAAAAAGTTTAATACTGTCGGGTCTAATAAAAGGGTCAGACTGCCCTTGCCAGCATGAAGTGTCGTGATATGGAATTATATCTTCATACTGTTAAAAATATGCACTCGAAAAATAAGTTAAATGTATTCCCTTTCGAGTACATTCGATGCTTATAATGGCTCCTAAATACATAAATTTCGACTTTTGAAAAAACATGCACTCAAACATTAGTACAATGAGTAAAAATATGTACAATAAGTAGATGCTTATCTACATGGGCTGCCTTCATAAATCACTTTCAATAAATATTTACAATTACAATCAAGTCTTAAGGGAATCGAACCCAGATCCTCACAGCCGCAGGGATAAGGCACTGTAACCAGTCCCTTACCCTTTAAACTTCCAGGGTGACTTTAAGAAGTTATAAACAGAAGAAATATTAAAAATGGTGGGCCAAAACGAATGGGAAGCAAGATAATTGAGTTATAATAACTCAGTTTCTATTTAAACAATCGACGTCAAATAATGTGCAAAATCATGTTCTGAATAACTATTTTATGTTTGCAGGTTTTATTAAGATCCCTTCAACAGAAGCTGAGATTAGCAATAATAAATCACATTGCTAATTTTTGAAAAAGTACAGTTATTTAAATTTGAGAACGTCATCGCTCATTTACGATACAATTATACTTTAAAAAAACCGAGCAGGTTCAGGTACTCATTTTTAAGTACCTTTTTTACAGTGCATTCTATTGATACCTAGTTTCGGATATCAGAATTAAACCTTTTCGAGAACTTTGTGGCAAGAATTGGAAAATTAGTTCATTGTTATGTAATTCCATTTTAATTTGTGCACAGATTTAACAGTACAATACTAACTTTATTTCCGCCATTTCGACAGAAGATTAGAAAAACTGCACGTTATGTTTGTATCTGAAAATAGGAATTAAACGGCGATTTTTCTTAACGTCGAAAGACGATATACTCTATGATACTCTATTTTGTTTAAAATATCAGCTTACTTAAACTTTTCATCCATTTCAGGAACCAACAGTTACGCCAATGGGTTTTTCAAAGCGTATGTAAATTGTAAGAAATACACCAATCATAAAAAATTATATTAAATTTTATTTTTCTTGATACTTCTGATAAAAATCTATAAACAGACCGAAGATTACTATAATATAAATTGTGAAGACTATTTCGAAGGTCCCCAGCTCTTCACAACCAGATGTAAATCCGTAAACCATGTATATGAGAATGAGAGTAAATTGAACCTGTAAAAACAAAAGAAACTTTTCATTCATCTGATTTGTAATATTTATATTAACATTGTCTACCAAAAACTAATAAGTTTTACTTCTCTAATTTGAGTTCAGCTTTTTATTCTTGTTTTATACTTATAAAATATTTTTCAATTTGCGAAATATACACAACTAGGAGGTTTCGTCCCCTGTTTCGCTGACACTCGGCCAACCTTCGGAGAATTGATACGCTAACCTCCGGGAAAAAAACTATAAATGAAAAACAATCTGCCACTGACATACCTACCATTATTTATTATTTCCCATGTTATTTTCGTACCTTTCCTGCGTTTTAGCTCAATTTCTAACATTATTGGTAATTTGTTTCGTATATAATTGACGTTAAGCGCACCATAATCTTGCCTCCCACAATTGTTTAAATTTCTCAGTAGTGACGTCTTGCCGAGGGAATTTATGGGAATGTAGTTTACAAAACTACCAATAGATGGCACCACACCAACTTTTTTTGTTCGTTTCCAGTTTGAATTTGTTTTTCAAAACTTCTTTTTTTTTTAAATATAATAAGGCTTATATTGTTTCCAATTTAAGGTCACATCATGAAAAGGAACAAATGTAGTATAGGACATTTGGCGCGATTTTTTTTTTTGGCGATGAAAAATTACCGTTAAACAGCGCTATGACGTCAAATGGTTGCCAGATTGAAAGTCGCTACAAGGATCGGAATATACCAACAATGTCAGGTGGGGTTGCCATACTATAAATTTAACGCCCTAATAACACACGCCAAAAAAACCTCGCGCGCCAAATGTCCTATACTACATCTGTACCCATGAAAATAATTATTCACCAAGGAAATGCTGGGACAAATGTGGACGCATCAGATTTTTGCACACAAACATTGCTGTTGCCATTCCAAGGAAAGATATACAACTTTTTTCAATCACCGCGTAAGAGAATTATACATATAGATTGATTGCAAAAAAAAATATGCGAACTATAAAAGACAATATCGTTACAAACTGCTTAGACCGCCTTTCTATAAATCTTTGGGAAAAGAACATTTTGAAGTTTTATTTGTTTGATGATAGATAACTCTAGCACCTTAATCAAACCACATACTTTTTTTTTCTGTGATTGTACATAAAATATCAAAAAATTTCTGCCGCGTCGCTCTGCTCAAAAATTGACAATCACTTCAAAACTATTTTTAACATAAACTTTGTAATGTTATAAATACCACACATTAATAAGTTAAAGAATGTGACCGCCACACGTGAAACTCAAACGATATCTACCCGATATCCAAACTAATCCCACGGATTGAATATATATATATATATATATATATATATATATATATATATATATATATATATATATATATATATATATATATATATATATATATATATATATATATATATATATATATATATATATATATATATATATATATATATATATATATATATATATATATATATATATATATATATATATATTATATTTATTATATATATACATTAACTTAACTCTATCTGAAAAGTTACTGGATGGCACTTAACGGGTTTTGAATCTGGATATATATATATATATATATATATATATATACAGAGACTGATTTACGGGAGAGCATTCGGGGCACTTGCCCAGGGCCCCCATTTTAAAGGGGCCCCCAAAAATGATTTAATGCTAAATATTTGTGAAAAAGTTAAAAATAAATTTACTAACGAATTTTTTAAAAACCATAATTAAATTTATTTTCATCAACATTTTTAATTTTTTAAAAAAAATCAATCGTTTTTGCAAAACTTATATTATTTTACCCAATTAAATCAATTTATCTTTTCAGCACGTTCATGATGTATGTCACCTTTTGCATCACGTTTTTCAAAGATATGCGCTTTGGATCACTAGTAAAATTAGATTAATGACCAAGGTCCAAGACCATAAACAAGCTGTGTTTACTAATCGCACGTAGATTTGTCGTTTACGGATACTTTTTTCCTATACCAAATTTCCTAATAGTGTAATCATTAGGGATTTGCTAGCTATAAAATGGGTAGAACATACTAATCTGGCTCTACTAAAAAAAAGCTAAAAAGGAAAAAAAGAACAGAATTAGAAACGTATGAAAAAACTCTGTTGTAGTATTGATCATTAACGTTAATTCAAATTCTCAAAAGAAGAAAATTAGTAGTTTAAAAAAACAAAATTATATTTGCATTAAAGCTGACTGATTACGTCATTTTGTATTGTGTGCTTGTGCATAAATTTAGCAGTTTTATTTTGAATTACGTCGAGGGGCCCCCTAATGTTCTTTTGCCCTGGGCCCCTAAGCTTGTAAGTCGGTCCCTGTATATATATATATATATATATATATATATATATATATATATATATATATATATGTAATGTTTATTATTTAGATGGGTGCAGTTCTGAAGGCATAGGTCATGGCCGAAATAATTTGTGAATAATCCTTTATTGTGCAGGACATCATAGCACGACCTCTTTCAGTTTTGAGGTTACATCGGAATCGGAATCAAGTTGGAGATTATGTGAAGGGGAATAAACCCTGGACACCTCTGATTGGTTAATCTCAGTTTTGGTTCGCATTTTCTAGTTTCGAGTTCGGGATTTTGAAGTGGCGTGGGAGGGGAAGTAGTCACATGATGGATGCTTTTGTATTGGGAAAAGGGGGCGATATGCAAAGTTAAAGAAAGTTAATTAAAGTACATTTTAAAGGGGGGAAGAGTTATAAAATATATTACATATATATATTGCAATTATCTGTTATTGCTGAAAATAATATATTTTTGGGGAAATTTATAAAAAAAAATTAATTATTTACGTTTTTTAAATATATAATTTCTAAGTAAACTGTATATAATTTAGTATTCATAGAATTGAAATAACTTTTAAAGCAATTTTTACAAACAGAATTTTTTTTTTTTTTTGGATTATATCATCTTAAAAAAAAATTTCAAGTTAAAGTGACTGAATTTCAAATAAATAATTCAACTTAATATCTAATATATCTAATATATATAAAATAAAAAAGACATGAATCATCATTTGCTATTAGAGGTTATGAAACGCTAAACTATACAGATTTTTAATCTACCAATTTTGAATTTTTAGCAAAAATAGCACAGTTAATAATCTGTTGAATACTTGCCATTTGAAAGAGAGTGAGGTATTTTTTCCACCATAGGTACTTATTCATATGTGGTCCAAATGCAGCTAGTCCATAGTAAAAGTACACTACGACGTGTACAGTTGTATTTATCGTAAAGCATAAACCAATGTAATAACCTGAAAGAAAATATCCATATGTCATAGTATTTTATAACTTTAATCACTTAACAGTTTGTCCGTACATCGTAAAGATAGTAGCATATTATTCTGCACAAATCGACTTATTTTAAGTATATTTCCCTTTTCGGTTGTGTTATTCTTTTATATTTTGTATTTTGTTAAAAGCGAAATGAGTGACAGTGAGTGTGAAAAACTCAGATTTTTTTTTATATATGTGGTAAGGATCACTAAATTTGTATGCTAGATCTGAAACTTCAGTTGCTGTTTTCATTAGCGATGATTATAAAGACAGTTCCAGTGAAATATCTTTAGTTCAGAGGTTTTGTGGAATTGATAAAGAGTGAAAGTGTTTTAAAAAAATGCAATTATAAAAGAAAATTTTAGAAATCGCGTATTCTTTTTTAACATGCTTTACAATAACTATCAATTAGGATCTTTAAAAAAATACAACTTTAAGAAAAACAAAAAAAAAAATCCCGAATTAAAATTTAGCATATATTTTTGAATTTAACTCCTGTAACAGTTTTGATTAAAAATATAAAAATGGTATGGAGTTAAAATAGTTCACAAAAAATGTGTTTATTTTGCAAACCAAAATATATATTAAAAAAAATGTTAAATGACTAAAACTGAATAATTTTTCACAAAAAAAAAAGCAATTCACACAAATTCAGGTATATGATTACTATCCGACCGTATAATACAATTATGAAGTGTTGGCTTTTATTCCTTTTGCCTCCTCCAACGCCAATTTATGCATTCTCGAACTTTACCATAAAATACAAATACAGTAAAAACCGCTTATAACGATGGACCGTCATAGTTTGATCGTTATACCCGTAAATCGCTATATCCGAATCACGAAAAATATCAATTAATCGGAAAGTATAATACTCATACATACATGACAGTTGAATATAGATATATTTTATGTACTATAGTTTAAAATTTTAGTTATATAAACTGCTATTTTGATGGGGAATGGTCAGTAATTTGTGTTCTTTTTCCTAAAATTTCTTGTTCTTGCTAAAATTGTAGAAGAACCAGTGAACACTTACGGGCATTCTTGTTTCGGCAAATTACGGGCATTCTTGTTCACGTGCTATTCGCCTGATACTTGTTCATTGCGCAAGCGGCCCTCCCTCTTTCTTCATTGTTATAAGCGGTTTTTAACAGTATAAGATCAATCAATCGTTACATGTTGATTATCGTTATAACCGACATCGTAATATCCGGAAAAGTTAACATGGACTGCTATAGAAATCCAAACTTCCTCTGCATTTCCCATTGTTATATCCGGCGTATCGTCAGGGACCGACTTACAAACTTAGGGGCCCAGGGCAAAAGAACATTAGGGGCCCCCTCCACATAATTCAAAATAAAACTGCTAAATTTTTGCACAAGCACACAATACAAAATGACGTAATCAGTCAGCTCTAATTTTCTTCTTTTGAGAATTGGAATTAACGTTAATGATCAATACTGCAACAGAGTTTTTTCATACGTTTCTAGTTCTGTTCTTCCTTCCTTTTTAGCAGTTTTTTAGTTGAGTCAGATTAGTATGTTCTACCCATTTTATAGCTAGCAAATCCCTAATGATTACAATATTAGGAAATTTGGTATAGGAAAAAAGTATCCGTAAACGACAAATTTACGTGCGATTAGTAAACACAGCTTGTTTATGGTCTTGGACCTTTGTCATTAATTTAATTTTACTAGTGATCCAAAGCACATATCTTTGAAAAACGCGATGCAAAACGTGACATACATCATGAACGTGATGAAAAGTGAAATTGATTTAAATGGGTAAAATAATATAAGTTTTGCAAAACAATTAATGATTGATTTAAAAAAAAAAAAAATTATGAAAATAAATTTAATTAATTAAAAAAAAAATTGTTAGTAAATTTATTTTTAATTTTTTCATATACATTTAGCTTTAAATCATTTTTGGGGACCCCTTTAAAATGGGGGCCCTGGGCAATTGCCCCGAATGCCCTCCCGTAAATCAGTCTCTGCGTATCGTTATACCCGGCATCGTTATAAACGGATTTTACTGTACTACATTGTAACCAATTGACTGTACTTTTTCAAAAAGGGTACCATGACCCCTTTCAAATGGGCAGTCCTCTAGAAACTGTATGCTGCAGAAGTAGAGTAATTTACACCAACCAGTTTTTTTTCAGTGAATTCTTTATGGAAAGCCATGCTTGTATACGTTATTTATAGTATTTAAACATTAAATTTACGTATAACCTCTGAAATGCTATTAAAAGTACTATCGCTGATCTTCTAATTTACTCCAGATATTTTACTACCAGGAGAACAAGTAAATGGGTAAAAATAAGATCATAAGCTTTTCTGAAAGGAATGTCTATAGAAACGAATTGTACAGTTTTGAACATTTTTGTTGTTGCTTTGTGTGCTGTCCTGATTTGCACATGCTGTGTTCAACCCTTTGATGTTTTAATGACAGGTGCGTTCGTTCATTCACTGCGATGGAGGGGCAAATGCTTTCGAGCAAACACTTTGTCTCAACACAAAATCCGAGTGAAAGAGCGCTTAACATATAACAGGGGGCCAACACAAGAATGCTCTTTTAAAAATATAGTTGACTGTGCAAGAGAAAGACGCTTACTGTGAAGCTTGATCGTGAAACCTTTTGATTCGTAGCAAGATGTATAATACAGCTCGGCCAAAATGATCGCCATGGATACATGTATTCGGATCTGTTATTTAAGCGACCATAACAATTCGGGTAGTATGGAAATAAACAAACTAAGTTTAAACTATTCTATGAACTAACCTCTGACCAAAGTAAAGAAATTATCTGAACAGAACTATCAATAGTATAATACGATAACTACTGCAAAAATGGGAAATGTCTCGATGTCGAATACATAGATATCTTTTTATAAAAAATGTCTTACCCATGGCCCAGGAACCTATGTACTTCATGCCGCAGGACATGAGTAAACACATGAGGGCGTGGTGGAAGACATGCAGGAACGACACCTGGTCGTCTTTCTTCCGCAGGACAAACATGCACTACGAATATGAATTGAAATTAGAACAAAGTACAAAGGTCAGTATATACACGGGTGAGTTATTTTCACTTTCAACAACTTGCTAAATGTCATTCAGGGGCCGCTCGTGAATAAGAAAAGTGAGGAGTCTTGAATTACAAGAGAATTTAAGCATTGCGGTGTACTTCAATAGCTGAGGAGCATGCATGCAAAAACAAACATGTCAGTCAGAGCGCATAAAACAGAAAAAAATCGTTTTTAGAAGTTTGCCTAAGGATTTTTTAAGTGAATGCCAAAACGTTTCTTGTCCACTTAGGGTGAGCAAGCCTATTCTTAAATCATTTTTTTTTGTATTACACTTTATTTCTACATCTGGAATTAAGCAAGGTATGTTGTCTAATGTGTAAAATAACACAGTTTTCTTAATTTCAGGTGAAGAAACAAAATATAATAAGACATAAATATGGTTTAAAAATGTGATGGGCTTGTTCTTCAAAGTGGACACTTTTGGAGACTTTTTAGAATTGGACGATTCGTTTATAATCCTATACTCGGGGACAACCTAAATTGAACCTGAAGCTATGATATGTATAAATATTCAATTGCTTTAGGCTTAACCTCAGGGCCTATTTTAACATAGAGTTGGTGGGGATTTTTCCCTACCAGTGTGTAGAAATGCCCCACCAGTCATGCAAATTTGCCCCACCGGAATTTTGTTTTGTTTAATCAATTTTCCCCAGTAAAAACATAAACTTGAATCTGTGGCATAGGAAAGAATGATGTTAGACAGAGGGACGGGGGGACCCATTCCCGTGAAAAGGCCCGATTTCGACACTCAATCTCCTAACGAGGGAAAAAAGCTTTCACACCCCTCCCCGGTCTAGCTAGTTCCCATCCACAAAAATCTTTTTGTTCAGAACTGGGTGGTCGAGCCGTTGACAATGTATTTTGGATTGCCTACTGTTCAAAACCGTTTTATTGCCTTCCTTATCTATACACAGAATCTCTTAAGTGGGCACCAGCTGTTTTTTTATAGTCGAGAAAACTCTTGGCATCTATTTGAATAGGTATTAGGTCAGAAATATATGGCCTGGGGGTGTGGGGTGTGTCATATAAGGGGTGGAAAGTGTTCCAATGCATTTTGGTATGGTTCTCTTGAAATGTTGTCAGAAACAAGACGTTCCAGTATCATTCCTTAGGCCGATTTTTCACTTCAATTTTAAAAGAAATTTTTACCTGCATTTAACAGCTACAAAAAGTAAGTAAATTACATTTATTTTTTATGTAGATTTCTTTTACGGTGTGTAGTTTAACTAAATGTTATTTGTATAGTTAAAAGAGATTTCTAATTTATACTTTTGGGGGAAAATGTATTTCCCGATGTTAATAACTTTTTGAAGGGATCATTATTTACAAATTTTAATACATTATAAATAGAAGCCTAAATTTTTCAAAATTATTGGGGAGGGGTAGCTCTAATTTTTAATAAAATGCATACACTATATGAAATTATAGCCAGTCTTTTAAAAGATTATAGAAGATTATTCTTATGAATATGTTTTTTTTTCTTTTTTAAATTTTGATTGGTAGTTTTATATGAACAAAATATATCATGGATGTATAATTCTAAGGTAACCAAAATTAGCATATTTAAGTTATTGTACTAAATGTCTAGAAATAAACGACAGCAAAAAAATAAGGTTAAAATAATTTAATTGAAAAATATCTTTTTTCTTCGTTACTTACGTATGATCGAAAAGAGATCAAATATTTTTTATTAAAATTGTTATGAAAATGTTTTATTTTTAGATATTCTCAATATATTGATACCAATATAAATTAATCAAAAAGTAAAAAAAAAATTGGATAAATTACTTTTTAACAATGTAATATGCCAGGTTAATGCCAACTATCTTACATAAAAAGCCATTCGGTAATATATTTAAATTCTGGAACAGTAAGTCTTAGTCTCGCGACTAAATCTTTCATTGGATATTTATTTCGTAGGTTCAGAGGCGTAAAGTTTTCAATATTTTTTTTATGGCGAGGTTGGGGGGGGGCCTCGAGCCCGTGGGCCCAATACAAGCTTACGTTTATGCGTAGGTTATGAGTAACTTTAATAAAGATTGGTAGAAATGAAAAAATGTCTGAAATTTTGATTTAAAAAAAAATACTTCAAACCAATGCAAAAAAATAGTCAAAACTTTTGTAAATGCCATTTAATACTAGTTTTTTTATTTAACTACTTATCTTAGATTTTTATTTTAGATATGCATGCTTCCGTGAAAACGGCAATGCTTCCAATACTTTTCTTTTTAATAATACTATTATAAATCTCAAATAACTCCGATTCACAATAAACTTCTATTTCCCCACCAGAATAATTTATTTGTTTTAGTCTTGAAAAAGAATTATTTAATATTTTCAAAAAATGTGGTCTTTAAGGGAAGGGGAGTTTGACTCTTGGTCGCACCACGTTCCATGCAAGTGGAAAGGATAATTTCCTGCTACAACATGTTGATGTCAGATCATAGGCAGTCAGATAATCTCGAAACAATTAATAAGAGACTCATCATAGTCTTAAATGGAAAAGGAACAGCATTTTTCCATCACCGCCCTTCAGTGCTAAAATTTCTGCAGCTTATATGACTGTGTTGGTGCAGGTTTTTCTTGAATGACAACTCAGTTGATTAGGTTAAAAGTTAAAGATATTTACTAGAACACTATATTTACAGATTTTAATAGCTTAAAATGCTCAGCTTTGTTATCGTGAAAAAGAACGATCTTATGGATCGCCTGCTTGAAGGGAATCTTATTATCAAAACAAACCGTTTTTGCGGGTTGCCTGGTAAATCACGTCATTTGCCGCCGTATCCCAAAGATGGCTATTTCGCCACAGCGCCAAATGATCAAAGTGATGTGAGTGGCCCGAACAGAAGGAACGGCGAAAAAAGTTGTCGGAGCAGCAATTTACAAGAGCAGAGATTATAAAAAACATTTTTCAGAAATGATAACAAGTTTTAAGAAAGTATTATGTTTTTAAAAAATTTAAAACTACTTATTTATCTACATTTTTTTGCTGTAAAATTAAATATTTTTCAAATACAAATAAATAGAATATTATTGTTCATCTTATAAAGTAAATGCTACTTATTAATGCACATTTTGTTTGTAATATGCTCGGGTACTAGTCTAAAATTTACTTAAGTATACGGATTTAGATGTATATATAATATAGATTTAAAATTTACAAATGTGTGAAGTAAAATGGCGGAAATGTAGGAAATATCTTTATATATATTTCTCTTACGCGGTGATTGAAAAACGCTGTTTTTCTGTACGCTGAGTGGCAACAGTTAGTTTGTTTACGAAATTCGGTTGTGCCCGTATTTTTATTTTGCCATTATGTAAGTCATTTTGACGATTAGCCCCTTCAATTCATTAGTAAATAATTATTTTGTTGATGTCAGCTTAAATTAGGTAGAATATAAACCCTATTACATTAAAAATAGAAGTTTTGAAAAACGCTTTTGAGTTTTCAAATGAGCGGAACATTGACGTGGCGCCATCTATTAGCAATTTTGAAAACTAGATTTCTATGAGCTTCATTTTCATGACGTATTAACTTAGTTACGTACACATTTCTGGTAGGCAAGAGTATGGTTAGCTTAACGTCAATTATGCCAAAATAAACTACCAATAATGTTAAAAATTAAACTAAAACGCAGGAAAGGTGTGAAAATAACGTGGAAAATAATAAATAATGGTAGAAATAAAATAATACATAATGGCTTGCCAGTGGTTCCATTGTTTTCATTTGTAGTTTAAAAGAAATTAAATGATTTTATATTGATTTACATGGCGAAAAAATGTATTGATGCCAAGATGAATTATAATTTAAATTTAGTTTCAACGTTTAAAGTTTTTGGTAATATAATTAAAAAAAGTATTGTTACTAGGACACATTGTTATTGTGTCCTACCTTTTAGCGAGCGAAGCGAGAAGTGGTTTGCGGAGCAAACCTATGAGGATTGCGTAGCAATCCTCCGGGGGTTGGCGGATCGTCAGCGTAGCAGGGGGCGGAGCCTCCTAGTATATTTTAAAATACAAAACATTAGGTTTTTAAAAAAAAAGAATATTTAAAAAAAAATGTACATTATGCAAACAAATAAAGCATACTTTTATGAATCGTTGGAAAATTTCATGAATTCGATAATTTCTTTTTAATTAACTTTTTTATAAAATATTTAATTTTAAACTAAGTTTATTAAATTAGTTAAAAATTTGCTATTTTAAGTACAAAGTTTTCATTAACATTTGGGGTTCTGCTTTCTGCAGAATTTAATTTGCCCCACCAGTTAAAATTCCTTAAAATATGCTCTGCTTAACTTAGGTTATCCCCGAGTATAGCTGGGTTGCAAAATATGCTATTGCACTAATACAATTGAACTGCCATCTATTGACGGAAAATTTAACTATTCGAATAATATTTTTTTTTTATTATTACAAAATTCCACGTCTTCTTGTGCATATCTGTAGGAACCGCATAATGCGGTTCTATATGCGGTATGTATACTTTCATTTACCTTTTATTTTTAAAGTGCACTTGACATTCTTTGATGAGTTATTGAGTTTGTATATTTGAAATAAATAACAAATCAAGGAATATAAAGAAACCCAAATACTATTTTTGTTCTTATAAATGAATTTATACATATTTCATATACTTTATACATATTACTATGTCATAGCAAGGGCGCTAGCACCATCTCTCGATTCCAACACTTTCTGTTGGGGTGGATCGTCTCCCGGAAGTGACTCTTTCATGAATGAACCTCATAGAAGACATCACATAACCTCTTGATTCCATTAGAAAGTGTTAGAATCTAAAGATGGTGCTAGGGCTCCAGGAACGCCTTCATATATCCTAAAATATGTATTTTATAACCCCCTTCACCTACAGTTTATATTTCTGTTGTGAATTATAATGGGGCCTATGTTTTTTATTTGGTAAATTCCTGAATCCATAGCTTCTAGTGCCCGATCCTGAATGCAGCCAAACAGAGAGTTGTAATATTAAATAGAGAGCGCCTTCAATACCAGACTCTCGTAAGGGCCGCGGTGTCAACATTGAAAAGAAAAAAACACATCACGTGGTTATAGCGCTGCCACATTTGGCGTTCAGACATCTGTAGGAGTTTCAAATTTGGCGCACTTTCTTCTTTTTTGGTGATTAGGAGTTCTGTCCGTATTCAACTTTTTAACATATATGTACGTATTTACTTATTTTCAAACAGTATGCGATAAATAATTCCACCTCATTAACGAAACGAAAATATTTTTTTGTGTTCAATACTCGAAGAAGCAAAACTCTTTATATTTCTCAGATTTTATTGTTCATATTTTTTTATTGAAGTATACAAAATAACAATTGAAAGAACTTCGCTTATGGTAAATTTTTTACATAAAAACGTAATGCAATTATTTCAAAACTACAAAGTAAGAAAAATCTCCTTAATATATCTGTTAAACTCCCTTAAATTGTGCTACTCATTCAAACAAAAAACTATATTTAAATACAAAATTAAACACAAAACCATATTGCAATACTTCGATCTCGTTTAGTTCTTAAATTCGCCAAGGCCTGCCAAGTAATATTGGCTCATGAATGAATTGGCATTTCCTCATATCACGTGGTTTCAATGATGGTCACACGAAAATCAGCATTTTTATTCCATTTGTATCATTACTTATGCAGCCAAATATTCAGAGGGTAATAAAGAATTATGACCTAATCGAGTTTACAAAGGTAATAAGTTGTTAGAAAAACTTAAATGCGAACTTGATAACTTGTTTTTAACTAAAACTTTCCTCAAGAACTTTGATGTTTGACAATGTTTTTTTTGGATAGGTAAACCTTTATTTCGAACGTGTAATTGGGTAATTCTTAAATCTTGTATACTTACAGTATCTATGAGATCTGCGTATTTAACCAAGTAAATATGCCACCCGATTTTATGGACTCTCTGAAAAAGAAATATTCAAATTATATTGCATACGTTTTAAAACCGATTATGATATTTAAAAAACAATCTATACAGTTTCTTTCAACATTTTCTTTGCGAAATTAAATTTAATAATTTCTACAAATATGTTACTGATTCAAGTAATTATGGGGGGGGGGGGGGGGGTTGAAACAAGAAATTTCCCAACTTAATGATTTGAAATTCTCAACTCAACTATTCGAAATTTCCAACTCAACAGTGCTGAAAATTCCTAGTTTCAACTTAGCGAAATTTTTCCCCTTTTTTATGTATATTTTAGGTAATAATACACAGTTCTTTAACAAGCATTGATTTGTTGCACCCATATTCCAATGTAGTGTCCGTTCTGAGGTTTAATTTAAAGTAATTTAAAGGTAATCTTACACAAGTTGGATGATTTCTAATCTTCCCTAGCTTTCATTTGTTAATAATATTACTTTTCTTCAGGCATAAATTTTCTCAACTCGGGGTTTTCAGAAGTAGAAATTCCCGACTTTCAGGGTTTCTAGATTATTGGGGGGTCGGACTCCCCCCTCACCCCGGTACGATGGGCCTGTGCTAAAAAATAAATAAAAAATGTATCTTGAAAACTAGTTAGATGCATGAAGTTGAATAAAATATTTTTTTTACGCTTCAGTTTTACGTGCATAATTCCTTTTTTCAAATACGATAATATATTTATAAAAAAAAATCATAAAAAGTGTGGACTCGAGAAATTTATTATTTAAAGTAAAACCATACGAAATTTTTCAGAATTATTTTTATTTCTATAGACGACTTTAACTTATCCAAGCAAAAGTGCACAACATACCAACTAAAAAAGTTCCAATACCAAAATTTTGCAGTACGATTAAATTAATCAAAATATAACTTGCCTATACTCGTGAGTTTTCTTTTAAAGTTTTATAATGATATGAATTGAAATAAATATAGAGTTTAAATCGTGTAGTTTGCTTGTGTAAGTAATTTTAGGACAATATTAAACCTTTGGATTTCACTTTTACCTCTCGGGTGATACGAAATAACGATCAGTTCTTTTGTTAACTGTTCTTCAAAATGAACTAAAACAGTATGTTCTTGAGTCTAAAATTTCGTCGTACTTTCTACTTCGTAGGTTTTTTCCCCTCTAATTCGATAAAATACTATTATTTATTAAGTGGTTATTATTATTTTATCAAAGATTTTGCGGAAAAGAACAAAAGGGAGAACTCTTTAGCAAAAAGAACTGAAATGCTACAGACATTCCTTGACAAGTTGGCTTCCTTGAAAAATCTATCAGTAAACTAGTGAAGTTTAACTGGTTGTTCTCGAAGAATTGGGCCGTAGATCAAGATGTTTCCCGACCTGGACAGGATTTCAAACTTTTGAGGCCCCCGGCGGTTTCTTAAAATGAGGCCCCATCCAATTTTTTTTTTCTTTCATTTTCGAAAACTTAATAATATTTTACATAACCATCGATGCACTATTTTTTAAATGTATTCATTCGATATTTGTTATTGATAAATTTTTAATTTTTTAGTTACAAATCTTTAAAGTGTATATGAAAAGCTTTATAATACATACTACAAAGGGTTTATGATAATTTGATTTACAACTAGTTGGCCAACTTGGCCACATTTGTGAACGCCATGGTCAAATTCATTATTGCGTGTTAAAGTTGAAAAGATAATTGAATCATCATTTGTAAAAAGGGGATATGTTTCATAGGCTGCACATGAAACATATCCCCTTTTTACAAATACCTATTCAGTTCATCCTGTATTTCTGCATTATGTATTTTTAAACAGTAATTGAATACCTATTTAACTAGACGAACACAGATATTTGTAGATAAATTCAAATACAACACAATATTTCAATTAAAATATTGATATATTTGTATTTTTAGATTGGGTGCAGCGTTATCAATTACACCCTAGTCAGACGGCCTAGCTTCATAACATTTTTCAAGGCACTTTGTAATTTTCAGTTTACTAAATGAACCTTCCATTAAGATACCTTTATTTTAAATATAAAACTAACAGCTTCAACTTTGTTTATGCTTTAAAAAGATCATTTTAGTATGCTGTAAGATTTTTAATGGTGTATTAAATAAGTTATTTCAGAAATTGTCACAACTCCTATAATTTTTTAAGTAATACCCACCTTCATGAACAGTGAAAGGAAGGGATTTTCTTTAACCATACAACGTTGATCCCAGGTTTCTACTGTGAAAACGTAAATCTGAAAATACAAAGGGGAAAAATAATTTTTTTTAATACAGTAGACTCGCGATAACTCGAAAAAAATCGTTCTCCCTGCACCTTCATTACTTATTTAATGTAATTTTATCTCTTTAATTCGAAGTTTTTCGTCCTTATTTTTGATAACTCGAAGTTTCTTCACAACTCAAAATTTTGTTTTCCTTTCAAAACTACAGATTTTGAAGAACCTTTAGCAAATATGAAATTTCCACGTCCTTGTCAGTTCTCTTTCTTATTGTGCGTTATTGAAAGGGGATATGTGCAATGAATTCCTACCTGTGCTTCATCCTTTTGTTTGAATGTTGGACTGGATTCGCTGGGCGGTATTCCCTACTCTTTAACGCAGCTTCCAACAAGGAAGATTAATGATTTATCGCCCCTCAAGCCAGCTGGCGTTTTCGGTAAAGTGAGTCCCTTTTTTGGAACATTACCGACCGTCCAGAAAGCCTCCTGAAGAACCAGTCGACACTTGACCTCTTCTCACTTTTACTTAGGCTTCGTGTGGTGTTGATTTGTCGCTTCGAATAATGGCGACAAAACGAAAATGCAATACACTCTCTAAAGCAGCTTTTGATGAGAGATCGCTCACAGAAGAATGAAGAATGCGAACCTCCTCCAAAGATAAATTTGAAAGAGACTGTATCTTCCATAAAAATTGTGTGTGCTTTCATTGAATCGAGGCCGGAAATGAAAACATCAGAGACATTTCAAGCAATCGTGCATTTAGAAAATATAATTGATTCCGAAAAAAATAGAAATACTCACCAAATTATTTTTCTTAGATATTTTAAATAAAGTAGTGTAAGTATACTATATTTATTTTTACCAAAACAGCTGTTTTGTAGGATTTTCGATAACTCGAATTTTCGATATCTCGAATTTTTATGCACTTCCCTTTGAGTTCGATATAGCAAGAGTTGACTGTATTATTAAATGGAATGTCTCTTCACGAAAAAATATAGAATAAAAGTTCGATAAACCCACTTTTAATTCTTCGGAATTCTCAATTAACCGGACATAATAAATCCGACTTAATCAGAAACATAAACGATTTGGATATTTTGTGTTATCGCATAATCTTACTAAAAGTTCCCTTAAGTATAAATATATAATATAATATTTATTATACGGTTTCTGAGCGAGTTTAAAATTGATAAGTAATATACAACAACGCGAAAAAGTACACTTATGTCATTTAAAAAAATTAAGATTAATGATTATTATGAAGATTATTTATTTATATTTTGATGTTTCGAACAGGGTCTCTGAGATTTATGATTAGGTGGAGAAGAATTAAAATTGCCAACTAAAATATAGGTTTTTACCAATTTTTTTAGAGTCAAATTAACAACTTTTTTAGAGTCTGGTAATTTACCTGTTTTTTACGCTTGGATGAGGGAAATTAGTTTTAGGTTGGAAATCGCAAACCCGACCAGAAATTTATTAAAATGTTGCAGTTTCTGTACGATGACTTCCCGAACAATGTCTATGCCTACGCGAGCCTTACCGTAACAATGCTGGTAAATTCCTGTAGACTTGGAAAAATCACAAACCTAGTTGGCAAACTTGTGAAAAAAAAATTAACAGCGTTTTTTTAAACAACTTCTTAGTTTCATTTAAAAAAAAGTAAAAATTTTCATAAATTTGACAACTAGATGAGAAATTTCCAACGCCACCATAAATAAAATTATTGAAAATTTTGTTGTTTTTTACAATGATTTCTCCGACAGTTCTCATGCCTACTCGGGCTGTAAGAATATTGGTAAATTCCTGTTGACTTGGCAAAGTCACAAGCCTATAGTTGGCAAACTTATGAAATTTTTAGTTTTTATTTTAAAGTGAAACTCTTTAGCTTCATTTTAAAAAAAGTTAAATGCTTCATAAATTTAACAACTAGGTTTCTGATTTTGCCAAGTATATAGAAATTTACAAACATTGTGGGGAGCGTTTCCTTCCCCCCCCCCCCTTCCCCATCACCCCTTTTCACCTTCCCTTCATTTGTAATGGACTGTCCTGCGTGACATGTGTGCCCTCTGTGAAAATTTTCATGCGCGAATGACTATATATAAATAACGAGATCTCGTCTAGGTCCCGCGAGGTCTGTAAAATATTTCTTCTTGATTTATATATCTAAAGTAACTGTTATGTAAATGTCCTCTTGAGATGTGATAAATTTTTTTTCTGGTAAATACTGTGTCAGTGTGTCCAGTCTTCTACGAATAATTAACCAAATATTCTTAAACCTTAAATAACACGATATAGAATACCTAACAAAGAATTTACCTAGTTTGGACGTAGAATGATGAACAGATATCGACGAATAGGACATAAAATTTCGAAAGTTATTGAGATTGAATATATTTTGATTTATAGTCCCAGGGTGTATCGATAACACCCTATGGAAGGCGTTACCTGCTACAAGGGACAGCATAGTGGGCGATCACGTATTCTAAATGACCAATATCCGTCCTAACAGACAAACTAGACTGCATTGACAAGTACCATTTTCAATGAGGGGTCATATTGGTGAGCGAAATTTAGAATTGATGGGATGTTGAAGTAAAAGACTTTCCCACCACAGCTTTAGCGCATCGCTTGGGTTCTCAAATTCATACAACTGACCCTAGATTATTTAAAGAAAATAACAAGATACGATTAAATTAGGCTGGCTGTGCTCTAACAATTTCATTACAGCTTTCAATCATTTAACGCAAGAATGTCAGGTCTCAGATTTCGCAATCGTTTAAGTGAGGGCGAAAAATTGAACTCAAATTACCACAATCCATACAAAATCGTAAAAATTGTCTTTTGTTTGCGAAAGCTAGTTGGCGCGATAGAGAGCAAAAGGATATTTTGAGCAATTAAGTTTGCTCACTGGAGTGGATGAGAAATTTGAATTTCCAATTGCGTGCAACTAAGTAGTTTAGTTGCATGTCCGAAAGTTACCATTGCGCGGCTTGCCTCAAAGATTTCGGTTGGTACAAGCTGATGGTTGATTTTGAGTGTGGCTCAAATTCCATGATGATATATGCATCCAACTTTTCTCCAAGGAACTGTTCAAGCTAGATATGTGTAACTCCGTAATGGTTGAGAGTGTTTTAAATTGCATGTATTGTATCATGTGGTTAAATTTAACCTGTCACGGAAATTAGCTACTAATTACTACTACCCAACTACTATTTAAGGGAAATTTGCAATCGTTTATGGATACTGTCCATCATTCTGAAACTTCCCATTAACGATGGACTGTTCCAGAATGATAAATCTCCATCGGGACCATATTCTTCATAATTTGTTTGAGGAGCATTTTGGTGCATTCCAGCATATGATTTGATCACCTAGATTGCTAGATATGAACCCCTTGAACCATATCTGGGATTTAGTTGACAAAGTTATCCATGCAAATATAACTGCTATATAGACAACTTAAGACCTCTGGCTTTTGTCGGACAATTAAGTCCGCAATGACGTGTCTTAATATCGCCGAGCTAAATGAAGAGCAACTTGATATTAGACACGTACCGAACGATATTGGATACTTATGGAACTTGAGTATATTTGTGGCTCGAAACAAGAACCAATGTCAATTTTATAAATTTTTATTTACTATTTTGGAAATAACAGCTGTAAACTTCTAAATGAAACACAAACCACTATCGTTATACTTCTCTTACCCTTCAAATTTCGTTATTACCGTAACATTGAAACAAAGGCTGAGCCTCAAACTTTGAAGACGTTCTTCTCAAAACTGTCGATTATAACATTTAGTCCTTCTTTCTCCCAACCACATATATATTACAACAGTTAAAATATATATATTACAACAGCTAATTGAAGAAAACTACTTCCTTATCCTTCAAATTTTCTATTCGTATAATCCATGAGTGCTCGCGACTTACCGTGTAGGTGAGGTAAGCGTTGACTATGGACTGACCGAAGTCGTAGATGATCATGGCGTACTTGAGGTCGAAGGGTTTTCGATTCCTCATGATTGATGGGCCGATCCATTTCACGAAGAGGACGTACACCACCACAATGACCAGGGAGATGCTCGGATACTTGATCAGGGTCTTCTCCGTCACTTCTGGAAAAGGATATTTCACAACCATAGAGTAATGATACAAATAGAGGAATAAAAGTGCTGATTTCCGTGTGTCCATCATTGAAACCACGTGATACGTGGAAATGCGAATCCATTCATGCGCCAATATTACTTGGCAGGCCTTGGCGACTTTAAGAACTAAACGAGATCGAAGTATTGTAATATGGTTTTGTGTTTAATTTTGTATTTAAATTTAATTTTTTTGTACGAGTGGCACAATTTAAGGGAGTTTAACAGATATATTAAGGAGATTTTTCTTACTTTGTAGTTTTGAAATAATTGCATTACGTTTTTATGTAAAAAATTTACCATAAGCGAAGTTCTTTCAATTGTTATTCTGTATACTTCAATAAAAAAATATGAACAATAAAACCTGAGAAATATATTGAGTTTCGCTTCTTCGAGTATTGAACACAAATAAAATATTTTCGTTTCGTTAATGAAGAGGAAATATTTAGCGCATATTGTTTGAAAGTAATTAAATACGTACATATATGTTAAAAAGTTGAATACGGACAGAACTCCTTATCACCAAAAAAGAAGAAAGTGCGCCAAATTTGAAACTCCTGCAGATGTCTGAACGCCAAATGTGGCAGCGCTATAACCACGTGATGTGGGTTTTTCTTTTCAATGTTGACACCGCGGCCTTACGAGAGTCTGGTATTGAAGACGCTCTCTATTTAATACTACAACTCTCTGGTCACAACATAATCACACTGCTAAAATGCATGCCCATTTTTGAGGAAAGTTTCGTCATTTTTGCCGAAACGGGCGCCTTCTATATGCTCCGATTACATATTTGGCCAAACTGAGGAAATTAATTTTGTCGTTTTTGTAACGATATTTATTTCGTCAAAAAAGAGGACGATTTCAAAATAAGATCAACGGGTGGGCCGACTTGAACCGCACACCTCCTCGCTACGTAGTCTACCCGTATACCGAATATATTGCCAGAATTACTCGATTGAATTGTGTAAATATATGTTTAGTACCAAAAATGAGATAACGACCCCGAAAAGGACCGATAATCTATCAGAAAAAATTGCTTTCGTTGAAAATTTGATGATTCAAGCTTCGTTAAAATCACGTGATTCCATGACAAAACGATTGTCAAATATGACGTAAGTAGCTTTGACGAGCGCAGAATTCCTAAAAATGGTAGTGTCATTTCTGAGAGAGCAGTAATCGTTCTAAGTGTTCCTTATAAGGGCGGCCTGTAAACCTTTTTTAATATGTATGGCATTGTTTCCCTATCATCAACCATACGCATCCAAAATCAACATTCAAGATTAACCCACCTATTTTATAAAACGTGGATTTCGGTGAAACCAGTTTAATTTCACACAAAAAAAATCAAGCTCCGTCGTTCTTGACCTTCGAGTATGAATGGACTTAGAGCGAATATGACGTCATAATCTTGAAACCAACATCTCTAGACCGAATGGCCTCAGACACGTGACTTCTTTTCAAAATTATGAATTAAAAAATACTCGCGATTGGCTGATGAATTGAGAAATGTGTAACTGAAAATTTATGAATGGAATGACGTAATTAATCACGTGTCTGAGGCCATACATGTCGGCCTCACTTTGATGTTAGCGAGATTATAACATTATGTTTTCTCTACTATGAAGGATCCATGCTCGAAGTTCTTGACTGATTCGACATAAGATAGGGGTAAAAAAACAAACTATAACCCACTGACGCTCAATGTCGTATATATGCGTCCAGGTATCTCTGGTTTTTTTAGTTATATTATAACCAATTTTTTTTATATTCATAAAAATACTTCATTTTACAATATTTCTTTTAATTCAAAGGTCTGAGGTACAACGTACAAGCTATCTCTTTGCAATCAATTAAAAAAAAAATTAATATAAAATAGTATGCGCGGGAAAAATTATTTAAATATCGGAGCAGTAAAAACAATTTTACAACTGCAAAAATCGCATGAGTGTGAGTGGGTTTAAAAAAAAATAAGCTTTTTAAATTTGTCGGTCTATATCAGTAAAAATATCATGTAGAAAAGGAATGCACAGTTCATTTTTATTTCAATTTCTGCTCCTTTTTACAGTGTGAGACATCAGTAGATAGATTTCTAAACCAAATTAAAAACATCTCATTTCACTTTCAGAAGTGTTGTATTTCGATATAAACATAACAAAGTCACTTCAGATATAAACTTGCAATGCATTGCAAGTGTGTTCAAGGAATTAAAGCGCCAGTAACAGAGCCTAGTGAAGTTGAAATCTTTAGATATGCGGTTAATGACATGAAATAGAAAACTAAGCATTTTTTTAAATTTAAATTATTTCTTGCTATTCTTCTTAAATCATAATGGAAATGTTTAATACTTTTTTTTTATTATGGCTATTAATATATGGATTGTACTTACCACCCTCGTTGAGGAACTCATTTAAGACCTTCAGCATCCCTATTTCAAATAAGTGCCTTCTGAAATACAAAAGGATTGCATTAAGCAAAATGTTCCGAATTTCAAAGTTATGATTCTTAGGATTGCGCGTAGCCTTATATCACAAAAAATTTCAAAGCAATTCAAATCCCACTAAACAACACCTTATATATATATAAAAAAAAGCTCGACGTGTTAGTTTTAAAAAATTGGGATTTTGAATCATCAATGTGGTGATGGGTGAGACATTCAGAGATTTTTAAGATGGCGTCGCCAAGGCCCGATTAACGAATAGACCCGTGAAGCCCAAGTTATCACTTTACATTTTTGAAGCGCCCGCAAATCTTACATTTAATGTAAATATTTAACACCCCTAACAGGATTTGCTAATAAATTTACTTTTAAAAAATCGCATTACAAACGATTTTTTAAAAAAAAATTGCTATACTTCTGTTAATTTTTTTCGTATATTAAAAAAAAAATCAATACATACAGAATATTAGGAATACTAATTACTTATTATTTATAATGTGTTCCATTTTAATGCATTCATGGGCAATGAATTTAGTACATGTAAAAGCTTGATTTGATGTTCTTGGTCTATTTGATAGCAATAGGGCCCTCATTTAAAGTCGAGATTCCCTTGCTTTAATGTCGTAATAGGGCCCTGGGTGTCGCTTGATGATTAAATTTCAATTCGAAATTATTTCGTCAGTTCATTCAATGTGCATTGATAATAATCAAAGTATGACTTCATGTCTGGATGTTGTCATTTAATGAATGAAATTAATTTTAACAAATCGGGAGGGCACAGTCCCACGCGTTTGTTTCGTGATTACTTTATACGCGCTTCTACTCTTCATTATCCTTGTTGCGTGTTTGGTAAGATCTATATTTCTTCAGACTTGTCTTAGGTTTAGACTTCTTGGTATCATTTTATTCGTCCAAGTACATGGAAGAGAATTGTGTGTTCTCTAGTACTGTTCTTTCAACCTATTTAAGTTTATTGTGTCGCAGTTGTACTTTAGTATAATATTTTTGTTTCATAGTGAAATATTCTGCGAATCGTCACGTTCCACTCCACATAATTTTCACACAAATCTTTTAACCCTTTGGGTACATTTGACGAGTGAGATTCGTCATCTGCTTACCCCTTCCCATGCGAAAGGTGAGAGAAAATATTGAATTAATAAGTAGTTTGGTTGATGCGTACAACAGTTTTCTACACGATGGTATGATTTTCAATCCTCATAGGCTTATTCCCTCTGGAGTTATGGCCTTCGAAGCATCAGCACTTTTTATATCGCTCAAGTTTCTACCAATGTACCTGTGCCAATTTTATAAGAAATATTCATGCCCAAACTTTCTTTACTAAATGAGATTCACGCATTTTCATTTAGTTGTAACCCTTTCGTTTCCCAAATTACCGAAATTTATTTTTGAATCAATGGGATGGGGACTAAAAAACCCGGTTTCAATTAACTTTTGTGGATGTGTGGACAAATGAAGAAGGATAAAATTTAAAAAAAAATTAAATAGATTCCACTACACTTTTAACTTTATGTTGTTTTTTTTACCTTACATAGAACAATTTTATAATTTGCTTTGTTGAAGAATTTTATAATGCATACGTCCTTACGGTCCAATTAATTATCTCCATCTTGGTCACCCTGTATATAAATTACTTATTCTGTACATTTTTCAGCAAAACAAATTCGTGTGTGCCCGCGTTTAACAAACATCATTATTATGTTGTAGAAGAACAAAATTGATAAATATAGAAACGGATCGCATTCATATTTTGATATAAATAATTTGACTTTGAAATTTTTATTAATTTTTTTTTTAAGTTTCATAACTTTATAAATACGCTTTTTTTTTTTAATTTTACACTACAATAAACATTTTTGAGATAAGTACAAAAAAGTAAATACGTTTCTAACTTTAATAAGGTATTCTAGCATTGGTGGCTAAGAAATTAAATACAGTGATTAAAAATAATTTTACAATTTTGAATTACTCTACAACCTAACAATTTATAGCGCCATTATTCATATCATTGTGGAAAGGACACGTTGACATTTCCGTTAGTTGACAAGAAATGTCCCTATGAACTTTTTTTTGTCACACTTTCAATTATAACTTTGCCTTTGAAAAGACACCCTTTTTCACTAACTAACGTACAATACTCCGTACCTACACCCTTGCCTATATTCATCCTGTTTTGCGTTTACCATTTAAACATCAACAGACAATAAACAATCTGCACCTACAGATTTTTTTTTTTTGGCCACCTAAATTAAACTTCAGAATGGCTTCTTCACAATGATACATAGTGCGTTCCATAAGTAATGCAACTAAATTCATGAAAAATCATTTATTGGACATATTCGTACAATTAGTTAAAAATCTTCAAAATAACATCCTCCTGCGTCGATACATTTATGGAGGTGGTGTTTCTAGGCCTGGAAGGCCTTCTCCGGGAGGTCCTTTAGAGCCGATGTAACATGGGCCTAGATGTTTTCAATCGTGTCCCAATGTTTCCCTTTCAGGGTTCCTTTTAAGCGAGGAAACAAAAAAAAAGTCTGGGGAGCCAGGTCAGGACTGTAGGGACGCTGGAGAACCAGTGGGGTATGTGTCTTGGCCAGGAAATCGTTGACAACGAAAGCGCTGTGGCATGGCACGTTCGTTCCGTGCGTCCTTGATGTCACTTCGGCCGTGCGAGGCCCTCCTTTTCAGCCTTTTGAGCACTCCCAATTAAAAAGCTGCGTTCACAGTAGTCCCCGTAGGTACGAATTCGTGTTGGACAATGCCTTTGACATCAAAGAAGACAATGAGCATTGTTTTGATCCTGGACTTGATCATGCCTCCTTGAACGACTTATGCCATCTGTGAACTTGAGATTTGGACAAGCTATCACTCCCAAAGGCCTGCTGAATTAATAGAAACGTTTCGGTGGCGGACTTCCTAAGTTTAACGCAAAATTTGATAGCGTAACGTTGCTCCACCCATCGCATCGTATCGTGTTACGTTAAGCTCAAAACGGGCTTCAGAGACCGCACGCTCTGTCTTTCCAGCAGCTTGTAGCTGACTGAGAATGGGTGCGTTATGAAACTAATAACCCCCTCCACCTAGCCCAGCAGATTAGAAGGCGCTGCAGTGTATAGTCGCGTCAGGAAAAAAAATGGTCGCATTACTTGTGGAACGCACCATGTATGTAAAATGGCTCTCTAAGTTGTTAGATTGCATATATATAGCTTTCAAAGATCACGTTTTCTTCACGATTTTCTTCTGTAATCAACTTGTAAAATTTAAACCAAGCGTCTTTGGGTGAAAAATACAGCATCAGCGTAAACGAAATTTAAAATGAGTATTCGAATTAGACATTTTTAATTATTCATTTAAATTTGGAATCCAAGAATCACTTTCGGTATTACACTGTTCCTTGTAGATGATTTTTGTCTATTTATTTTAGTGTACATTTGAAAATAAATTTTAAAAATAGTGTACATTAATTTTTCGATATGCATTCCGTAATTCGGAATCTTCAACCAATATCAATTTTGTTGATATGGGCCAAGGATAGTGAAGACCATATATATATATATAAGGTGTGCTCGTACTCGCGCTGCCTGACGGAAGGCAGAGATAGCAACTATTTGACGTCATAGTGACGCCTACTTCGCCTTCTGTGGGCGTGTCTAATGCTCTCGTTTGAACCAATAGCAAGACTGAACTAGATGCGGGCGCGTTGTTTGATGGTGGATTAGTAGTGAAGTTACCTGAACACAATTATTTACAGATATTTACCATTATTTTGCTAATTAAAAATTAAATCACCAGTTGTTACCCAACCGGGATCAAACCTAAGTAGCAATGCTTGAAACACACAGCCAATGAGAATGATCAAAAACCGACAGTAAGGCGGAGCTAAAATGATGTCAAAAGTAAGGCGGAGCTAAAATGACGTCATTTAGTTGCCTTTCCTTGCCCACTTTCAAAAAGCAAAAAACGAGCGCACCTTCTATATATAGTCTTTACTATCCTTGGATATGGGCGAAATTTGACGTTGTATGTATCATCTATAATAGCCCTTCTGTGTAACTCTAGTTCAACTTAATAAAATAACTGTATATTACCATAACCTATATTTTAATAAATTTTTAATTAGTTATTAAACGTAATGTGATGTGAAATTTTACACAACAGAAAATACTTCGAATTAATATTATGTTAAATCACTCTATCGCTAACGCTAAGCCTAACGTGATGCTATCATGTTCGAATCTTGTTATGGAGTATTAACATTTCTTTCTTTTTCTCGGAATATATTATGGCTTAGAGACTTAAGTGACCGCCTATCAAAGCGGGGCTATACATTGAGAGTTCAAATCCCAGCCGGGACATAATTCAGCATAAACATTAAAATTGTTATTTAGTTAAAATTCTTTGAATATAAACAAATCTTTAACCCACAAGTTTTTCATTTAAATAAATTCGAATTTTGTAGTATAGGTTAATATTCTCCTCCTCTTTTACATAAGACATCAGTAGATGCCATCTGCGCAAGCGCATTACATACTTCCGTTTCAGACAGTTTTATCAAACAAACTGAAAGACATTTTACGTCAATATGCATAAAGCATACTAAAAACTTCAAATTCACAATCCCAGTTTTTTTTAGTATGGAATTCCACAAATTTTCAGCAAAAATTTGCAGATGTGCTATTTTCTTTCGAAAAAAAAAAAGGGCAGATTTTTTTTTGCTTAGTCAAAACCACAAATTTCTATTGCGCAAACCGCATTGCAGTAATTATTCGTCGTTTTAAAATATATTGAATCCTAAATAGAAATATGCACTATAAGTAAGATTTCCTATTAATCCAGGAGGAAATTGCTGCTTTGGGTCGACATCAAAGAAAACACATTAGGCTGATATCCAAGGTCTATATCCAATATCATACTAATTAAAAAGGCATTATAGTGGGATGTGTATGACTCTGACTCTGAGTAAGTGATATCTGTTTATACATACAATTTATATACTGTATAATTTACTTGGTATAAATATACGTCAAACTCTTCCTGTATAATATACAGGAAGTGTCTTCATGATTTAATTATTTCTTGATTATACTATATAAAAATACTGATGTAGTTTCCACAACGTACGTTAGCATTACCTCACAACCTTGTAATGGGATCGGTACCGGATTTACCACTAGGCAGACTAGACATTTGTATTCCCTACCCCCTCCCCTTCCCATCAAGGCCAAAGGCTCAGAAGGGTCCACAAGAAAATAATTTTTTTATACTGAAGTATATATTTACAACAGTTCGATATATTGTAAAATAACCTAAATTTACTCAATTATTTTACATGGCTCTTAATTCTTAATAAAAAAAAGTTAACTAATTGAAATCACGCATTCTTCTTGTGCCCTACTTGATTTAAATTTGATTGTACTAATCTGACATGAAGTTACTTCTGAAGTACATATATTACTTAAAAAATTTACACTTCATGGTAACATTCTATTTGTCTTGAAAAGCTCCTCAACCTATTTAAGTTTTCCCATGCAGCAATTGTATTTCAAAGAAATATTTTGGCTCTATGGTAAAATCTTCAACAAATCGGAGTATTCCACTCCATATAATTTTCCCACAAGTGGTTTAAACTATCAACTAGTCAAATGGATTATAGAACTCGTCGTAAACTTCAATTTAAGAACAGACTCGCCTCGATCCAGCGATTACAACTGGAGTTACAGTGTTTAAGCAGGAAAGAGTATGAACGAAATTTGAATCACCCCACCCTGCCCTTACGTGGTACAATGGTCAACAGTGGGAGGGGAGGAGATTAATTACCGACCTAGTCAACGCGGCCTACGGCGTAAAATCATTTAATAAAAATTTTAAATAGGTTTTAATAAAAATTAAAACCTATAAACATAAAATTGCTAAAATTCTCAGTAAATTCGACATACGTTCCATTTCTTCACCTATCAATAAGATCACCTTCACACAACTTCAAGAACTCATTGACGACCTTAATAACTATTGCATATATAGTATCTCATGTTAATGTCGGTCAAACAAAAAGAGCTTATTAAGATTTCACCTAAAGGAAGCACCAAGCACATACTGTCAAACAAGAAATAAAGAAGTCCTCCATTGCCAGGCACTCTTAGGAATATAATCATACATTTAATTTTTCTAACCACCATTTAATTCGCACACCCAAATCTCGTGTCGAACTTGACTTCCTGGAAGCGTTTCATATTTTCAACTATTGATTCGATTGTCAATGAAACATTTGCGGCTCCGGTTGTTGACACACAATACTTAACTCCAACATATTGAGATAAGTTTTTGTTCGTTTGGCAACACTTTCCATTCTGGGCTTATTTTCCTTTTATTGTGCACGCCGACTTTTCATTTCTGCTGATGAAGGGAGATGTATCTCCCGAAACATGTCAAGATTTTATGCATTTTTATGTGCGTAGTTTTAACGTTGAATTTGTATTTTAATATTTAATAAACATTGTTTATATTAAGCAAATTTCTGTCATTAGTGGATGGTCGCGTGCATCATTCTAAGACCCATTCTCAACGACCTAGTAAAACGCGCATGAGCTTCTTGGTGATTTGAGAATTCATACCACGTGGTATGAATTGTCGAATCACTGAGAAACTCACTCGCGATTTACTCGTTGGTCGTTGGTGTAGAATGAGTCTAAAGCCCATTCTACGTGGAAGAGATAAACGCAGGACGAGATAAATATAAATCACGTGGTTTGTATTATCGAATCACAGAGCCATCTGCAAAAACTCGATCGCGTTTTTTTCGTCCGTGTTGAGAGACCTCTGTCATTGTAAGTAATAAATATCTGTCATAACTCAACTATTATCAGGGATTGAGTAGGCTGTTTCAGTAAGAGATGTGTTTGGTTTTGGTTTCTTGACAAAAAACATAAAAAAAGGGAAAGAAAATAACGGGAGTGAAACAGTATTGGACACCTATTATTATAAAACTTCATTTAATTAAAGTTATTTTTTATCCAATATTAATAGCTATATCCAATATTTATTTTTCAAAATTCTCAATAGTACTAAAATCTGACCATGGTTCAAAAACACGAAGCAATGTTCCAATGTCTTTACTTTGAGATAGCCACCAAACCGTCACCAATAGCCAAATGTGCAGCTCTAGTGCGACGTTTTTTCAACCAACCAAAACTATTGGACAGAATCTGATTAATATTGGTATGGAGACAGAATATTCTAAAACGATATTTGTAGCGCAAATGGAAGAAATGTAGCATACAAAATTCCTGCTACTTTTTTTAATTAAATATTTAAATTTTGAAAAGGGATAGAAACATTTTAAAACAAAAACTTAATATAGTATCGATGACTAAACGCACAAACGTTATGCGTCCAATTTTGGCAAAAATGATAAATAGTATCAATGTAAAGTTGGTGTCTAGATCTTTCCTCCTTTATAAACATTGCATACCAATTCCAATTAATAATTTTGTGGTGCAGGTTTCAAAATAAATATCAATTTTGAGACCAAAAGATTTAAAGACCAAATTTAAAACGACTGAATCTGCTTTAATGGCCTACTTGATGGTTAATTTGTTCCACTACGTTTGGATTTTTTTATTGAATTTAAAAATTGCTTATTTTGACATTGGTTTGTTACCTCACTCTCGTCACAGAAGTGGTGTGCTAATCCAGTGCTTATGCCAGTCTACCCCACTATTGGGGATGATTGACCAAACTTGACTTGATGACTTTCAAGCATTCAACGTATGATTGTTCGATATTCAGAAATGAAAAAAATCCAAATGTACCCTCGATATAGTTTTCGTAGGCATAATCAAAATTGTTATAAATAAACAATACGTACCCCCAAAAAATAAAACAACACTAACTGTTGCCAACAGCCCCGGTCTCCCCTACAAGTATAAAAAATGCCATTTAAAAAAGAAATTGTCCCGGCCCGAGATACAACGAGTGTAATTTACTTTTAGATTATAACTATTCCCTACTAAAAATTATTATTTGTTATTGCTTTATCTTATTCTATGCAGAAAAATATGCTTAATAAGTTGTAACTAAGAATTATTCGTAACTCTGCTTACCTTAATTGGTAAAAATCGAAAAGTGAAAAGAAACAATTTTACTTGGGGCATTCTTAAACATACACACTGTCACTGAGCACTAATTTTACTTGGAGCATTCTTAATCACACTGTCACTGAGCACTAATTTTACTTGGAGCATTCTTAAACAAACACACTGTCACTGAGCACTGCATTTGGCGGCAAACTCAACCAAATTAGGACATATGGTGTCCAAACAATGAGACCAACTTATCGAGTGCAAAAATAGAATTTTCCCATCACTCACTACCTAAAAACTACTACTGGCCCGAAGTACATCATGGTCCAAAGTACGTTGTCTTTCCCGACTTGTATTAAATCCACAACATCAATATTTTTACTTCTAATCAAAAGCAAATAAACTCTAAAACATTGACAGACTCTATTGTATAGTATTCATCTTTCTTTCACAGCATTCAACAAATATGATTTAGAAAACTATTTAAAAATACAATACATTTTGTAATTTTACGCTGATAGTTAATTGTCCTCAATGACAAAGGATTAGGGTTCTAAATTATATACAGGGTGATTATGAATTGTTGGACGATGGCCAGTATCTGGCTGTATCACATTTAGCTATATTGCCATAATAATAGCTTTAATTTTGCCCAACAACTTCGTTGTATTTTTAACAAGTATCTTAGCGTTAATAGCAACAAAGTAGTTAAAAGCATAGAAAATATAATGATTTATTAAATGTAGTTAAAAAGCCAAACAATGACCATCGCCAAACAATTAGTGACCATCCTGTGCAAAAGATTCATAAAAAAAAACTTTTATCTTACCAAACTAAATGAAATTTCGTCTTGTATGCAAAAATAATTTCGGAGGAAATATAGACGAATCGAACTAGAAAATTACGCGACTTTCCATCTAGAACCTCACTGACATAATTTGATAAAATTAATACATTTACAAATTAGACGTCGAAATTAGGTTCCTTCAGCAAATAACTTCCTTTATTGTCTATTGGAAGGTTACGTGGAGCGTTTGTGTTGGGAGTTTTGAGAAGCGACTGCAGGAAAAACGTATAGGCGTGCGTACCTTCATTTTGCGAAGGTAACTAGTAGTTAAGTCTGTCATCATCGTCATATTTGTATTTATAACCAAACATATGGCATTGCATTGATTATATAAGTTGTTCATGCTTTATATGCAAGTAAACAATAAGTTATGTTTGGATTTTTTTAACAAATTTAAAGACGTCGTTATTTGTATACTGTTTAGTACTTCCGTTCAAAATGTTTATGCATAAACACTAAATTTGGTACACCAATCAGAAATTTATAGTAATTGAAATAGAGTATATAATCTATTATACAGCAAAACGCATTGACAATTTCTTAAAGTATATATTTTATGTTCTTTTGTCTTCCTACACTGTTAAAAATAGGTACTTCAAAATAAATCAAATGTACTCATTTTTGATTACATTCGATTCTTATCATAGCTCCGAATATATTAGTTTCATTTTTTAAAAAGCATGTACTTCAAAATAAGTACATGAATAAAAAAAGCAGTTGTTGCCTACATAGGTTGCCTTCATAAATCGCTTTCAATAGATTTCAACAATTACAACCAGGACTTACCGGGAAACGAACCCAATCCATCTACCTGATGTCGCCCGCACCGAAGTTCAGGGACTTATCCGTTGTACCAGCACAGCGGCGAGAAGAAGTAATAAATAGAAGCAATGTTAAAAAGGCGTGGCAAAATGGGAAGTAAAATAATTAAGTCGTAATAACTCAGTTTCCTTTTAAGCAATCGACCTCAAATAATGTGGAAAACCATCTTCTAAACAACTATTTTAAGTTTGTCAGGTCGTTTTGTTAAGATGGCTTGAACAGAAGCTGACATTGGCAATATTAAACCATACTGTTCGTTTTTTAGAAAATGCTATTACTTAAATTGGAGTACATCATCGATCATTTACGATGCAATTGTACTCAAAGAAAAACATGTACGTCCATGTACTCATTTTTAAGCACATTTTTTACAGTGTATATTCGGAATAAATGTTAAAGCGAACTTAATTTTGCCTCCCCTCTTTTTTTTATTTGAAGTAATATTTTGTAGTAAATCAGGTAACCTGATTATATATGGGTACTTCCACGCGTCACTTACACTACATTTGACAATTTATACCACATTGCAAGCCTAATTAAAAAAAGCAATTTATGTTTAAAAAAAACTTTTTATGTCAGTTGACATACCAGACATATATTCTAGTTTTTGACAATGTAAACTTTTTTCATTTTGTTTTACTTTAGTTTTTAAAAATAAAAATGTCACAGTGTGACTTACACTACAAGAAAGGACACGATTTTTTAGATATAATTTCAATTTACGTTTTCTTCCTCATGCTTTGATATAAAAAAAAAATTATGTTATGCCAGTTTCGTAGTATAGGGTTTGAAGTTTAATCAGGTAAAAAATATATTTCTAGATGTGTTTTCAAATTATTTTAATTTAAATTAATCTGTGTGACTTACACTACAACTGAATCGTGACTTACACTACACTCACAATATGCACTGGTAAAATTATATAAATAAAATTAAATTATAACTTTACTTAACTTGAAAAATTATAATGTGAAAAACTATAATGTAATTTACAATCAATGTTACAGTCAGGCAATTTTTTTTATTTTTTCAACAATTACAACATTTGAGACACCTGCTTTTTCTGGTCAATGAAAATTATTCCTTGTGCATTGCAAAAATCCGCTTTTATTGTAGAGCCTTCTTTAGAAATGAATTGTCCAGCAAAATTTTTCACTTTTCTTCTTCCTAGAAATGAAATCCAGGCCCGTCGCACCAGGGGGGGGTGAGTCCGCCCCTCCCAATAATCTGGAAACCCTGAAAATTGGGAATTTCAACTTCCAAAAACTCCGAGTTGGGAAAATTTATGCCTGAAGAAAATTAATATTATTAACAAATTAAAGCTGTGGAAGATTAGAAATTGCCCAACTTGTAAGATTATATTTAAGTTAGACTGCATTGAAATATGGGTGCAACAAATCAATGCTTGTGAGAGAACACTTTAGTATTACCTAAAAAATATATAAAAAATCATGAAAAATGTCGATAAGTTGGAATTGGGAATTTTCAGCACTATTGCGAATTTCGAATAGTAGGGTTGAAAATTTCGAATAGTAGGGTTGAGAGTTTCGAATCGTTAAGTTGGGAAATTTCTTGTTTCAACCCCCCAAAATATTTTTCTTAGGTCTTCTCCTTTTTTTGTTCAGTTCTCTAAGAATAACAAATATCCTTGATTACAGGAGTATTATATGACTTCTTTATCAAAGATATAAAAATCTTTATCAAAGATTTTCTTTCATTGCTTAGTGCAGTAATTCTTGAATGTTGAGCAGGCAGGTTGAGCTATCTCCGGTGTAAACTGATGTGCTAGTTTCTTTACAATGGCCTGACATTTATTTGGGCTGTATGGTAGACTTTACTTAACTCTTGCAATATCTTTACCAAATGAGCTACGATTTTGGTAGGCTTTCTTAGGCGAATCTACTAAATTTGGATTAGAAGTGCTTGGTTCATTTTAAGCGGCTGCGGAAATTCTTTTTTTACCTGTATTTTTTTATCTATTCCCTCTTCTTTGCTTTAAAAATCCCTTTGATCAACTTTCATTGTAATTTCCATTGTCTTACACCTTTTCTTTTGCTATCTAGGTTAATTATCTTTAACTGCTTGAAATATTACATTTGTTTGTTTCTTTCTCTAATCTCTTTCTTTCATTTTGCTACTTTTTCCTCATTTACAGTTTAAATAAAAAAAGTATAATAAATAACAATATTTAAAAATTAGATCACTTGTGATATTTTTAAATATTGTTACTGTGCATTTTGTAATCGTTGTTGTTCTACAAACACAGTATATAGTTGTGACTTACTCTACGCTGTGACTTACACTACAGAGTTTTAATTTATTTAATATTCTCTAAAAATTTAATTCTTTTAAAAATCAAAACTACTGTCTGATAGAGATTAGTGTAGAGGAGGAAATCACTGATTTTTTTTTTAATTGTGGCTCAATTTAAAAAAAAATAGAAGAACTTTTGTTCTTTTTTGTGACTTACACTACAGTTGAAAAATCCTTATTTCATTTGGTTCTAAATCAATAATTAAATCAAGATAATTTTTTATAAAGTAAGGAATTAGATCGTACATTAGTTATATTTCTCATACCCATACTCAAAATATTCAGAAAATGTAACTTATCTTAGGAATCAAGGAGTACAAATAATGCAAATGTAAGCAAGTTCAATTTCATTACATAGCAACCATTTTAAATTTGCACCATTGTCACAAAATATGCGCAAAATTTCTATTAATGCAAAATATAATAAATTCAATTTAATTTTCAAATATTTTTAAATATAAAAATTTCAACTTTGTGAAAAAATATTTTAAAATTCACTGTTAGGACACTTTTACCAATATATATTTATTTTGGAATACCGTAAACTAGCTAATTAAAATACTGTATTAAACTTTCCAATTTCCCTAAATACTAAATTTGAAGATTATTGTAGATCGAAGATATTTCTTTAGTAAAACAATATGGTGTCCCTCTAGTCATCAATAGTTAACCATTTTTACACTCAAATTCGGCGCCCTTCTTAGTCCAGAGTGACCACTTGGGCATTAAGTCGCCCAAGATTGAAAGAGGATATTGCAAGTTTGGACACGTTTGGTTCAATAATTGCAGTGACAGATTGTGTGTAAGAAGATCTGTAACGCCACCATCACATCCAAAGAAAATAATTCTTATTGTACGACGGTGGGGTGAAAAGTTTCCGACCTGAGTAACAAATAAAAATTATTTTAATTTTTTTATTATTTTATTTTTCAACATATTTTCTATCAAGTAAAATGCATTTTTCATAAATGTGCTCTAATGCAGTGATACCATTTTTATAGAACGATTTGTCGAGTCTTTCAAAATACGCATTTACAACATTGATGACTTCCCCGTTCCTCCCAAATCTTTTACTTCCGAGCCATGTTTCGAGGTTGGGAAACAGATGATAGTCTCTGGGAACTAAATCTGGTGAATAAGCTGGATTGGATAACAATTCGAACGTCCAATTCCTTGATTTTAGCCATTGCAATGACTGACGAATAAGCAGGTGCATTGTCATGGTGAAACAAGATCTTTTTCTTTGCCAAATGAGGTCGTTTTTCTTTCATTTCGTCATTCAAACTGCCCTTCTCAAGGTAATCAATGAAGATAATACCTTTTAAATCTCAAAAAGCAGTCGCCATAGCCTTTTTCACTGATAAAACTGTTTTTGCCTTCCTTGAGGTTGGTTCACCTGCTCCAGTCCATTGTTTTGACTGTTGTTTACTTTCAGGAGACAGGCTTTCGATGCAGCCTTTGTCGATAGTTAGCAAACACGGCACCCACTTAAACACACAGCTTCTCCATGCACAAATGTTGCTGTAAAATATTACGTACGCGTTCAGTTGACATCCCAGTAGTCTCAGCTATCTCACTCACTTTCAATCTGCGGTTCTCTACTACGATTTTAGGAATTTTCTCTATCATTTCGCAATTTGTAACCTCTGCGGGACGTCCTGAGAGTGGTTCATTATCAGTGCTCGTGCGACCTTTCTTAAATTCAGAAACCCATTGTTTGACTGTTGAATATGACGGAGAAGAGTCTTTCAGTATTGAATCCATTTTTTGTTTGATTTGAAGTGGTGTTAATCATTCCAAATATCAGTATTTGATGACCGCTCGCTTCTCCACTGTTTCCATTTTCACGGAAGCAAGCGAGGCGTCTTATTCAATAGGCTGCTAAACGTATACTAACAGAGCAATCGACGTGAAAGTTATTATATAAGCTAGTCAAGGATTGTACTATCCAATACGAGTGAAAAATTAGACCTGCTGGTACCATTTCTTGGTCAGGCCGGAAACTTTTCACACCGCCCTCGTATAGTGGTCCTCGTGGGTAAGTGGACCACCTTTTAAGAACCACATAGCAATGGCCATTTCATTTGCAACAACCCAGTAACATGAGGTCGAATCCTGAATCCCTATGATTAAATTGTTATACAAATTTAGGTAATATTCTAAATAAGTTTTTCAAATTTTATTTGGTATTCGTGCAGATGTTTAAATTTGCAATAAAACTTTTTGGTTACTAGATGGTGGAGGGAGTGAAATAAAATTCTATATGAAAGGGAAGAGCACCGATCATAACCTTTACACCATTGGATTTTCCTTGGTGACTTAAATAGGTGTTTCTAGTTTAAAAAAATGCCCCATGCTTTAAAAAATTGTGTTTTATTCATTTTTATACTTGCAATAAAAGTCTATAAACATAGCGTAGATGATTATGATATATACAAAAAACGCTATTTCCATAATTCCCATTTCTTCACAGCCAGTTATAAATCCATAAATCATATATATGAGTATGAGGGTAAATTGTACCTGTAAAGATAAGAGGGAAATGTTTACATTCATTACATTTATAAAATGCAAATGACATTCCTTATAAAATAATTATGCAACTCTAAATTAAGTTAAAATTGTCTTTATTGTATTATCCTTATAAATTTATCTTGAAATGTATGTTATTGAAAGTATAGCTTTCGAGATAAAAATTTCTTGTCGAGTACTTACTATTTCTACACGTTTTCAAATCTTGTTTGTCAGGATAGGAATTATTTTTTTTAATGTCTATCAGAACATAATATCTTATGAATGTTTAACGCTACTATTTTATAATTCCCTTTTGATATGTTTCGGTGCTTATAACCTAAGAACCAACGACTAAGATAGTCGTACCATTTGGAAAAAGTTGCAATCATTGTATTATAGTGGTTATACTGCATTACAGATTGTCGGTCTACCCTATCACGTACCGAACCCGTGTGTAAATTGACGTAAATGTTTAAAAATCAGAAGTCAAGTCATTTGCATAAGTGTTCGCTTTGCACCCTAGTAGTCAAATAACGAAAAAAGACAAGTTTTGGAAGCTACCGAAGTGGTGGCAGCAGAGCCGGAGTTAGAGTTAGTGCTCTACACCATGGGTACAGTGGTACAGTCAGGGCCGCTCTTAGGGGTGTGCGACGTTTGTAACCGCTCAGGGCCCAGCGCTTTTAGAGAGGCCCCGCGCTTATTAGAGAAAATGCGCAAAAGGAGAATGTAACAGATATCTTATGCATTTTTTTTTACTTAATACGTCTTTATAATCAGGTAAATGGGGTGTTAGAATATAAACACTATGTTACGCTTTTAGGGTGATCCATTCCGACACTATGACTCAACGACAAATAGCACGACTGATATAAATGTTGCTTCGTTTGGTTATTATTAAACTGGGGTCATTTTTTAAATTTCCAATTAAAAAAGAACAAAATAATCCAAATTTTTTTATGTAACAAAGTTATATAATAAATACTATATGCAAATGAAATGTAGTATCAAGTAATTGCAATACAACTTATAGTATATAAAAATCTGACAAACTTATTTATAAGGTTTTATTTTAATACCCTTAATAGCTGTAGAGCTATGGGTATTCCCGAGAAATTCATAAGTTTTACTGAAACTTATAATAAATTTGTGTGGAAGATAAAAAGGAAAAACAATGGGCCCAGCTATTATGCTTGCACAGGGCCCCGCCACCGCTAAGGGCGGCCAGGGTACAGTACAATACATTAGGCCCCTAGACTGAAAAATATGTGGTACAGGCTCTCCAGCCAACTACTGGGGTTGGGGTAAGGTATACAACGGGGGAGTATGGAAATATATGTGATTTTTTCCCAAAAACAATTATTCAGATATATTCGAAAGGGCCACATGCAGCCCAAGGGGCTACAGGTTGCCGACCCCTGCTCCAGGCTTATAAGAGGTGAAAAAAAAAAGTTCAGTCTTTCCTCTAAAATGTTGTTCCGGAGCCTATTTTTAATAAGTTTCAACTTATAAGCCTCATCCATAGAATATGACGTTTCACCACTAACGATTATAATTATCATTAACAAATATATTCGAAGTGTTAATTCCACATTAGAAAAACTGTCCTTGACGTTCTTTTTAAAAGGAGTTTGTGCACTGTACATCCACCCACATGATCCTTTCTATATTTCACCTTCTTCGTTCAATTAATTGCAAAAAACACTTGAACTGAATTAATTAATTTCCCAAGGTTGTTGTCCGAATCATTGTCATAGGCTTCTACTACATTTTGAATTTCCTTCGTGATCCCTGCATTGCCAATAATGCTTTTTAATTCAATTCATACAATAAAATTTTCGTTCTAAGTTCTAACATATAATAATTTCCATTGTTCTCTGATATACGAACAAAATCGTTTATATGCAAATTAACTTTTTATTTCCTGACGGGTGGTGAGGGCTTCTAGGCTGCAGCCTATGTAGCCAATGCCTAAATCCGACTCTGGATGCCAGACTTTCATGAAAAACCCGAATAAATGGACCCTAGTCAAGTTGTTTGCATAATCTAAATACAGGGTGTCCACTAAAGTCCTTTTACACAGCCTAGACACATTCTACACTAACGAGTGAACCACGCGCGAACTTATCGGTGATTCAAGAATTCATAGCACGTGGTATGAATTATCGAATCACTGCGAAGCTCGCGCACGTTTTACTCTTTCGTGTTAAATGGGCCTTAACTTTTGAACGTCGAAAGCTATAGTTATGAAAGTAGTGTTTACGTATATAAGGATATCTATCATGGAAGTACAATTTTTAAACTACCGGGTTTGAATTGTTAGTGCAAATAGCTGAGAAGCTGCTGATTTCTTACCATTTGAAAAGCAGTGAGGTATTTTTTCCACCATAAGTATTTAGACATGTGTGGTCCTAATGCCGTTAGTCCATAATAAAAATACACTACGACGTGTACAGTTGTGTTGACCGCAACGGCGAAACCAAGGTAAAAGCCTAAAACAAAACAGTTTGTGACACAAGATTTTTCAAACTTTCTTCGTGAACACATTGACGTCACAGTCATGTATAAAATGTCTGGATAATTATTTTTGCTTTTTAGGTTTTGTCTGTTAATATACACTAGCAAGACCCCTCGATGCTTTGCATCAATAAAGTATATATTGCCGAAATTATAATAACTTATGTTTCTAATGACGACCCAGATCATGGTGCGTAGAAATTCAGTTTATTACTATTTATAGTGCAGCATATATGTCTATGACGACCTTGATTTAAGCGGTAAATAGCCTATACTAAAAAAAAACTGCATTCTGCAATTTATGTAAATACAACATACAGTTTAAAATGAGAAAACACAAATTCTGGTAACAAGCCGGAAGCCATGGGAGATGTGAGTGAGCAGTGAGGGGCGCCAATCCATACACACACGGTACAAAGGTCAAAAGAAGAAATGGGTTGGCAATCAACCTGGCCGTCGCGTCCCACTTTTTTCTACAGATGGTACGTCATTTATTCCCATAGGCTGATTCCCCCTGGAGAATCTTACTTTTTATGTTACGACTCCTTGCAGAAATGTACCATTAACGAATTTAAAGACGTATTTACATCAAAATATTAGCTTAAAATATTCATAAAAGTGGTGAAAATGGAAGTTTTATAAAGGTATTTGGGAAATGCGTTTCATAAAAATTTAATGTTGCAAAATTTTAGCATTGAACTTTTTAAAGGAAAAATGTATATTTAAGGTGACGTTAATATACTTTAAAAAATATTTGGCCATTACAGAAACAGTAGGTTTATTTTCTCGTCAATATCTTTTTTTTATTTTTTTGCTCAAGTACATTTTTTTAATTAAATAAAAATAGCTGAAAATATTGTTAATTTCTAGAAAAAGATAATAAAAATGTTTAGAATTTTAAAAAATAAGCCCGTGTTTTTTTTTAATCAGTGTTAACCGTTTTTAAATTTAAAAATAATTAATTTTGAAAAATACGACAATAAAATAAAATAAAATTGAAAAAAAAACTAGTAAACATTCTATTGATATAGCCTAGACAACGAAAAACATAAATTGAAATTAAGGATAGTAAAGACTATATATAGAAGGTGCGCTCGTTTTTCGCTTTTTGAAAGTGGGCAAGGAAAGGCAACTAAATGACGGCATTTTAGCTCCGCCTTACTTTTGACATCATTTTAGCTCCTCCTTACTATCGGTTTTTGATCATTCTCATTGGCTGTGTGTTTCAAGCATTGCTACTTAGGTTCGATCCCGTTTGGGTAACAACTGGTGATTTAATTTTTAATTAGCAAAATAATGTAAATATCTGTAAATAATTGTGTTCAGGTAACTTCACTATTAATCCGTCCTTGTTTTGTGATGTCCCCGTATTTTACTTGATTGAAATTGTAACTCATTTAATATGTCCAATACAAATGGATTAACCGGATAGTTCCGACCACTATTTTACTCTTTCAAAATTCATGGACATGCACTCGTGGCAGCTAATATTATTTTAATACGCTTAATTTATTAAGCAACTCTTTTGCGATTTTTCCATACTAAATGCAATCATTAAAATATAATTTAAACTCATAAAATGCAGTAAAAGTAACTAAATAAAGTTAGCTTATCACTTTTTAATAGTTCACAAAAAAAACGAATAGATGGCAGCACCATCAAACAACGCGCCCGCATCTAGTTCAGCCTTGCCATTGGTTCAAACGAGAGCATTAGACACGCCCATAGAAGGCGAAGTAGGCGTCACTTTGACGTCAAATAGTTGCTCTCTCCGCCTTCCTAGAGGGGCAGCGAGAGTACGAGCACACCTTATATATATATATATGGTCTTCACTATCCTTGAATTGAAATGTTTAAATTTTCCTCGATGATAATAATTGGTGTTGCCACTGATTGTTCAAATCGTGAAGCTTTATTTAAAAGCACTTTTTATCAACAATATTGCAACTTTCTGGGAATTCAGCGTTCTAAAAAAAATAGCGTGATCATATTCTGAATTATGTGTTATGCAATTGCAAATTTTAATTGTATTTTATCTACAGCTAATTTGTAGTTATTTAGGAAAAAGACATATTTTCTTTATTTTAATTATAATAGATTAGTGGCAACGATTTCCAAAAGAACGACGACAGACCCATCATTGCATTTTATTATTATGATAATTTTATATGATTTAGTTGATTTTTTTTTACGGTATGCAGTGTTTTTGTAGCGTTTTTTTAATATAGGCACAGTCCTCACTGTACCGTAAGGTTTGTGAATACTTTGTACGTAAGGCCTGCTACTTATGGCCGAAATTTGATTAATCCCCTTCCCCCAATACTGGAATTTTGGTTCCCCTAGAAACCTTATTTCATAGTTACGCGAGGCAATTAATATACGACTATTAACAAAATTGGCGCGACTGCCATCTTGGTTAGTAAAAAATTGCTCTATTTATCCATTGACTTAATGGTTTGGAGGTAGCATATAGTTAATTTTTAACCGACTGAACAAAAAGTTGTAATAAATTTAAAATTGATATTAAATAATTAAAATTTTTCAACTTGGTCGTAAAATTAAAAAATATTTTTTAATTTTTAGTGCATTTTCTTAAAAATCTTTTTTTTTTCTTTTTTCTTTTTTTAAAAAGATTATTTTATTTTCAATTCGATTCTCAAAAACTCAACGTCTCCAGTTAACATTTCTCCATGATAGATATTATTATTTTTAAAAAAAGTCTTACCCATGGCCCAGGATTCCAAATTCTTCACGGCACAGCCCACGATGACGAAAACGATGGCGTGGTGGAAGACATGCAGGAACGACACCTGCTCGTTTTTCTTCCTCAAAACATACATGCACTGCGAACATGAAATGCAGTAAGAACAAAGTGTAAAGGACAGTACACACGGCGAGATTTTTACTTTTAGAAAGTTGTTGAGAGTAAATAGCTTCGACTATGCAATGTTGCCAATCATTACAGTGGCGGCTCGTATACTAAGGCAAGTACAGCCGGGCTGCACCTAATTTTATTAGTGTATTTTAAAACTAAAATTATATATTTTACTAATTTTCTTAAATGAAGATTAGAATCGAAAATGAAGATGAAATTTCTACGGTAAGTTAAAAAAATAACCGATAAATAGCAAACTTGTTGCCGTAATGCACAATTCAAGAGAGGAAAAATTCCATTCAATCAAAACTGCAGCTGAAAAGCGAAGTTTGGAATCGGCTGCATCGTTGCCATGACAACCTTACGTACTATGACTTCCCTTACACGCAAAAAGGGAGAATGTGACGACACAAACGCAGCCAAAAAGGATTTTTTCAAATCTGCTGTACTTGGGATTTCGATTAAATGATTGGTTTGGGGCGGGCTAGAGGGAACCGAGAATTTCCAAGAATATTTTCAAACGGAAGTAGTTTTCGCGATAAGTTTACACGTTTGTTGTTTCGTTATGTGCATAGGTGTGGTGGGTGGTTACAAATAGATTGCTGAGACGTAGGTACAGTAAAATAAACTTTATTATTTAAGTTTAAAAAATCATCGTTTAGATATAACATTCAAAACAAATCAGGAATGCACATGCATTTTATTGTGCACAGCGTACCACAGCTTTGGTGGTTTAGGATGATGAAAAAAGAAGAACAAAATATCGAAAAACAGGAAGGTATATAAGTTGTCGGAAAGTGCAGGCCTATTGGTGTTGCGGACCTGCTGGTTTTGTGCGGTCCTGCACTGGTGCTCGAACATTCACCTCGCCTTGAAACCTCCGGTTTCAAAAAATCTGTATTGGGACAGAAGAAATCTGAAAGAAACTAAAATGAAAACATTAAAAAGGGAGTTTGCACAACTTGGCAATAGGTCGAACGAGGGTGGTCTCCTTCGTACGAAGGGTAACTACACGCACGAGTCCGTCCTCCCCTTTATGAACCTCTAAAATTCTACCAAGTAGCCACTTGGTTGGAGGCAATCTTTGATCTTTAATCAAAACGAGTTCTCCTACTTCGAGATTGGGGCTTTGTTTCCTCCATTTTGGTCTTTCCTGTAAGCGATTTAAATACTCGGAGGACCACCTTTTCCAAAAATGCTGGTGTAGTCTCTGAATTCGTTGCCAACGACTTAAAATATGATCTTGAAAGTTCAGAATGCTAGGTTCAGGGGGAAGAGAAAGACTATCTCCAATTAGGAAATGACCTGGGGTGAGAGGAGCTAAATCTTCGGGGTCAGTTGACATGGGCGAGATTGGACGGGAATTTAGCGTTCCTTCTACCTGTGCGACAAGTGTGGACATTTCTTCGTAAGTTAATCGGGCGTCTTTTAATATTCTTTTGAGGTGAAATTTTGTTCCTTTGACCCCCGCCTCCCACAAACCCCCAAAATGAGGAGCAGAGGGGGAATAAAATGCCAAGTCACACTATCATTGACTAAAAGGGGTTTAGCGGCATTTTGAATTTCATCTATGCTTTGAGAAAAATCCGATTTAAGGATAGAAGATGCACCTTTGAAATTCGTTGCGTTGTCACTATAGATATCAGAACACAATCCTCTGCGAGAAGTGAATCGCCGGAAAGCAGCCAAGAATGCTTGAGAAGTCAGATCGGTAACGACTTCAAGGTGTATAGCTTTTACACTTAAACAAATAAATAATGCAATGTATCCTTTATAAAATGGGGAATTTTTTCTTTTACTTTGTTTGAGTTCTATTGGACCGATATAGTCAATTCCTGTGTGAGCAAACGGTCTTGCGGTAACTCGAGGAGTTGGTAAATTTCCCATTAATTGCTCAGCGGTTGGGGCCTTTTGTCGGAAACAAGGAGGGCAAGAATGAATAATTGTTTTTACAACGTTGCGTGCATGAACTATCCAATAACGATTTCTTAAATGTCTAAGAGTTAGATTTAACCCGCCATGTAAAGTTTCTAAATGAGCTTTTCTAATGAGAAGAGTGCACACAGAACCTTTAGGGGAAAGAACGATTGGATGCTTTTCAGAAAAGTTCAGATTGGCATGTTCTAAACGTCCACCCAATCGCAATATTCCAACGTTGTCAAGAAAAGGGTTAATAGACAATAATTTGCTTTTTCGAGGAAGCGTTTTTTTTGCAACTAATGCACCGATTTCTCCAGGGAATTCGTGGCTCTGTTCTAGTCGAATGATTAATTTAAACGCACTGTCCAATTCTTCAACTGATAAATGTTCTATTGAACGGTTGAATTTCGAGGTGCGGCAGTTTTTTAGAAAACGCAAACAGTATGCAGTAACTCTTACCAATTTCGTAATACTTGAAAATCTGGTAGTTAAGTCAAAGTCATCTGAGGAGTTGCAGATTGAAAAGTTAAGCGTTACCTTTCGCTTTTCTATCTCGGTGACTTCGGTGACAGGGTTCAAAGGCCAATGTGTAGATGCCATCTTTAGCCACGCCGGGCCTGTCCACCACAAATGATGATTTTGAAGATCAGCTGGCGAGATACTTCGAGTTGCTATGTCTGCCGGATTTTCCGCTGAGGGAACATATCGCCAATCGACATCCAGCCCACTGTGTATTTCACTGACCCTGTTAGCTATAAAAGTTTTCCAAAAAGAAGGATGTTTAGTTAGCCAACATAAAACAATGGTTGAGTCAGTCCATGCGTAAATCTTCCTTGGGGTTAATTTGAGTGCTAAAAGAGTTTCGCGTATTAACTTAGAGAGTAATGCGGCAGCACATAATTCTAATCTGGGGAGTGAAATCTGTTTTATTGGAGCTACTTTAGTTTTAGCCATTATTAGAAAAGTATCACTTTTTTCATCGCAATTTTTAAGATATACAACAGCTGAATAACACTTTATTGATGCATCACTGAATCCATGCAATTCAACTTCTATGTTATTGCGATATCCAATCCACCGTGGTATGCGAATATCAGTTATGTTTGCTAAATATTTAGATAATGTATACCAACGATCTTGTAACGATGGGGAAAGAACCGTGTCCCAATCAAGTCCCGATAGCCAAATGTCCTGCATGAGAATTTTGCCTTGTACAGCAATGGCAGAGATCAGACCTTGAGGATCGTAAACACGACTAATGTCAGATAACACGCTTCTTTTGGTGGGAAAACTAACACTAGGGGAAAACTTTGTTTCGTAACTTAAAGTGTCTGTACTCGGATTCCACTGAAGTCCTAAAGCTTTTATATTATCTGTTTTAAAATATTTTATTCCTTTTTCGAGATACTCGTCTGGAATATCTTTAAGAAAAGGCTGGCTGTTGCTAACCCATTTGCGGAGGGAGAAGTTACCTCTGCAAAGTACCTCAACTGTTTCATTTTTAATTTTAGTAGCATCTTCGACGCTGTCAGCGCCTGTCATCACGTCATCGACATAAAAATCATTTAAAATTGATTTAGAACCTAAGGGTAAAGCATGAGCTTCGTCAGCGGCTAATTGTCGAAGAACACGCATAGCGAGATAAGCCGAGCTATCCATACCGAACGTCACGGTAGTTAATCGAAAATGTTTGTGCACATTTGAATCTTGGGGTCTCCAGATTATTCTTTGATAATCCTGGTGTGTTTTATTAACCCTGATTTGTCGGTACATTTTGTGGATATCAGCGGTGTACGCGATTTTGTGTAATCGCCATCTGAGAATAACATTCGCTATGTTTTCTTGCAGGTTAGGGCCGGTTAATAGTTTATCATTAAGAGAGTATCCAGTGGAGGTTTTTTATGACCCATTAAATACCACTCTTAATTTTGTCGATGTACTGCTTTCTTTAGTTACATGGTGATAGGGTAGATAATATCCTAGGTAACCTTTGTTATCTTGTTTCAAAAACCTTGCATTAGGTTCTACCTCCTCCATGTGATTGAGTGTTAAGTACTCTGTAATTTGTTGATTATATTCGTTAGCCAAACTTGGATTCCTTTCAAGTTTCCGTTCAAGTTGCTTGAATTTTGCGGTAGCTAATTTTTCCGATTCACCTAATGGAATTAACTGTTCGTTATCCTTAAAGGGCAAGTTGACAACGTATCTGCCATTTTCTTTGAAATGCGTTTTTTGAAAAATCTCTTCACATGTTAATTCTTCGGGTGTTAAATGGGGTTTTGGAGCGATTTCTTCGATCTCCCAGAATTTCCGTAATTGATATTCCAAGTTCGAATTGCAATGGAAATTATTAACTTGAATTCTTTTATTTGATTTAAATGTGCTTTGACTTTCAATTGGGCCGGTCAAAATCCATCCTAGAACAGTGTTCTGAGCCATGGGTGTACCCTTTTTTCCTCTAATTAATCCGTCTAACATAATGAGTGGGAAATTATCTGCCCCGACAATTATGTCTATGTGTCCGGGTTGGTTGTAACAAGGGTCGGCGAGTTGTAAACCTTGAATGTGTTCCCAATCAAAACGTGGAATACTAAGGTGTTCTGCGTAGTTTGTGAGCCTGTTTAAAACTAAAGCATTAGTTTGTAATGTTTGAGCTCCTGAAAGGGATTCAATAGTTACTTTGACTTGTTTATTTCACGTCTTTGGACTTTCACTAGCGATACCCGAGATTTCTGCATGTATAGGCTCCTTTCTAAGACTTAATCTTTGGGTAAGTGATTCACTAATAAAAGTAGATTGAGATCCTTGATCCAGAAGAATACGAGCGACAGTTCCACTTCCAGGTAAAGAGGGATTTGATACTCTTACTCTGGCGGTACTTAATAGAATTAGCTTACCAGATGAGTTGCTGTGTGAATTGAGCGATACCTTGGTTTTGTCTTCATCGTCTTCGGATATAGTAAGTCTGTCTTCGTTAGCAACCTTGGACTTCTGTTGAATAGCAAAGTGGATCAGGCTATGATGTCTTTTCCAGGAGTGGCTGCAGCTGAACTTGCTTGGGCACTGTCGAACGACGTGCTGGGAAGAAAAACAATTGAAACACAGTAATTTGCTCAAAATAAGTTCAATCTTCTTGTCATTTGACATTTTTAAAAATTTAAAACACTTTGAACTGAAATGGTTTTCATTACAAAAACAGCATGTTTGTGGTTTGTAAATATGATGACTTTTGCTCTGACTTTGTTTAAACTGAGGATTGCGTGCCGGGCGTGAAGCATTTCCGATAGATTCAAGGGTGCGAAAGCGGCATTCTAAAAATTCTTTTAATTCTTTGAAAGTCGGAATGTCCGTTTGTGACTTTAGACTTTGCTCCCATAATTGTATTGAATCGTTTGAAAGCTTTTGTACGACGAGAAAAACTATGATTGCATCCCATGATTCGATAGGAATGTTCAAGTTTTTTAACGCAAGTAAACTGCTCTCAGTTGTGTCTATAAAGCCGGCGCCACATATGCGGTATTCGCCGAATACCGAGCGACTCGCTTTAACCCGAGCGACTCGCCATAACCCGAGCGATTTACTATTACTTGCTCGGATTACAAAAACCTGAGCAACTCGGCTTCTTGCGAGTATACTTGCCGATTTCAGAACATTTATTCGCAGTAGGAAGCATGGCCGGATTTAATAAAAATATAAATATAAATTTTGATAAAAATAGTATACTACAATATTTTTATGATGGAAAAATATTCTATTTTATTAACAGATTTGTACAATATAAATATATTCTAATACTTTTATGTTCTTTAAAAACATATTTTTAATTTGTGATAATTACAATAAAAAAAAATTTTAATTGGAAATCAGTTTTTTTTTTTTTACATTTTTATTTTGCTCATAGCCATTTGCGAGTGCAATATTTTATTATTATTTTCATAGATTCCAGAATGCCATGCACATGGAGATTCCTTGAAACCGTTGAGATTTTGTAGCACAGAATATTGAAAAATTACAAAAAACAGTGTATCCTAATTTTGTTGGTACACTTAAAAATGATTTAATTTTCAGTTCTGGAATACATATTTTCCTTCTCAATATATTTGCTTTAGTGATAACGATAATAAAATACAAATGATAATCAGTTCGAAAAACTTGTGTTCTGACGAAAATTTTCTCCGAATATTTCGCATTTTGACAATTGAATTTGCATGCTACATATAAAAATTTCTTTAGTGTCAATCCATTTTTTAATTAAGTATAAATAATGGACTTTATGCACGTTGACGTTGTCTTGGGGATCTGGTTTTTATTCCGTATCTTTTAACATATTGAAATTATCGTTTGCTTTTTTCTTAGCCAATGTACTAACGATTATTTGTTCCACGTCCGCTCTCCGTACGTGCTTTGCTTTAGTTCAAGATTTTACACGAATCCTCGCCAAATTTCCTTTTATCACAATCGTACTTCATTTTACTATGTTACAGTAACAGAATGTATCACCTTAAAGAATAGCTGTTTTTAAAACTGTTTCACATCAAAACCACATTTTATTTTTCAACTCAAGATTCCTCAAAACGTTTAAATCAATGACATTTCATTTCGAGGTTTTAAAATACTATTTAAATATTTTCATATTTTTGTGTCTTCATCAAAACAGTTAAATGCAAGAAATCTAAATGAAAAAACAAATAAATGAAATTAATTAATAAATAAAAAAATAATCTGAACAAATAATTTAGTAAAATTCACAACTTAATAAACGAAGGAATTGTTTTAAGTAGACGAACTAAACAAGTAAATATACGATAAAAAAAGCACAAAACACCAAAAGTTTTTTAAATATGAAACTTTAGACTACAAACCAAATTTATGTCAAACGTGCTATTTTTAGAAAGTTATAGTGTCGGAATCGGTTATCCTAAAAGCGTAAAATGGTGTTTCTATCATGACTACTATGTCCCTACACACACCCTTTATAGATGGTTTTAAAGACGTTTCATGACATTTCATGAGACTTCAAATCGTTTAAACACATTGAAAACTCGAATAGAAATGTTAAAATAATATCTTCACTTTTTCGCATCTGCATAAAAATAGTTAAATGCTTCAAATATATAAATAAGTAATAAAATGAAATAATTTAATTGATAAATAAATGAAATAATTTTATTGATAAATAAATGAAATAATTTTATTGATAAATAAATGAAATAAGTAAATGGAACACAAATATTTAAGTGAAACACAAATATTTAAGTGAAACAGACAACTTCATAAAAATAAATGAATAAACTAAATAAAAATGAGCACAACAAACACCACGATATATTTTAAAGTCACATTGATACGAAAAGAACAATATTCCCCATTTAAATAAAAAGAAAATAGTTCTATATGGATAGTCAATGGTAATTGGCTATCAAAATATCGAACAAAATATCGATAGCCAATCACCATTGAGCTCGCTTCGAGATGTGTTCCATTTTCCCGAAACAAGTGGGAAACGCAATTATTCAATTTGCTCGCTTTAACCCGAGCGAAGTTGCTCTTGATAAGGCGAGCACTTTGTAGTGTGGTGCTGAAAATCGTCGAAACGCGAGCGACGCGGCACTTGCCGAATACCGAGCGACCCATCCACACATGCGTCTTTAGGCGAATATCGAAGGTTTCGTTGCTCGGGATTCGGCGAATACCGCATATGTGGCGCCGGCTTAAGATTTCTCATACTTTGAGCGGTGTCGTAGTTTAATTTTGGTTGCGAAAATAAGGCTTTTAATTCAGAATCAACCAGAAGTCTTTTATTTTCGTATCTTTGAATTAGAAGATCCCACGCGGCTGAGTAGTTTGTTTCAGTAACGTTAAAATTCTTGATTAAGTTAAATGCTTGTCCAGTTAAATGAGATTTAAGATAATACAATTTTTGAACTGCGTTAAGATTCCGGCTGTCATGAATCATTATTTTGAAAAGGTCATAAAATGATGCCCAATCTTCATATTTGCCAGAAAAATGTGGAATGTTTATGCTTGGCAGTTTTGGTTCAGAGTTAAACTCAGAATCTTTATTTACAGTAGAAGACTTTGCCCGAAAACTTCATTGTGTACTGGAAAATGTAAACTTAAGTATTCTTTAAGTTCCGTGACGTTATCTAAAGCCGGCGCCACATATGCGGTATTCGCCGAATCCCGAGCAACGAAACCTTCGATATTCGCCTAAAGACGCATGTGTGGATGTGTCGCTCGCTATTCGGCAAGTGCCGCGTCGCTCGCGTTTCGACGATTTTCAGCACCACACTACAAAGTGCTCGCCTTATCACGAGCAACTTCGCTCGGGTTAAAGCGAGCAAATAGAATAATTGCGTTTCCCACTCATTTCGGGAAAATGGAACACATCTCGAAGCGAGCTCAATGGTGATTGGCTATCGATATTTTATTCTATATTTTGATAGCCAATTACCATTTACTATCAATATAGTACTATTTTCTTTTTATTTAAAGAGGGAATATTGTTCTTTTCGTATCAATTTGACTTTAAAATATATCGTGGTGTTTGTTGTGTTGTTATTTTAGAATTTTTATTTAGTTTATACATTTATTTTTGTGTTTCACTTAAATATTTGTGTTTCACTTAAATATTTGTGTTTCACTTAAATATTTGTGTTCCATTTACTTATTTAATTTATTTATCAATAAAATTATTTCATTTATTTATCAATTAAATTATTTCATTTTATTACTTATTTATATATTTGAAGCATTTAACTATTTTTATGCAGATGCGAAAAAATGAAGATATTATTTTAACATTTCTATTCGAGTTTTTCGAGTACTATATGTGTTTAAACGGTTTGAAGTCTCACGACCTAAATAAAATGGAGTTTTGTCATGAAACGTCTTTAAAACTATCTATAAAGGGTGTGTGTAGGGACATAGTAGTCATGATAGAAACAACATTTTACGCTTTTAGGATAACCGATTCCGACACTATAACTTTCTATAAATAGCACGTTTGACATAAATTTGGTCCAGCCGATGATCTAAAGTTTCAAACTTTAAAAAACTTTTGGTGTTTTGAGCTTTTTTTTTATCGTATATTTACTTGTTTAGTTCGTCTACTTAAAACAATTCCTTCGTTTATTAAGTTGTGAATTTTACTAAATTATTTGTTCAGATTATTTTTTTATTTATTAATTAATTTCATTTTTTTTTTCGTTTAGATTTCTTGCATTTAACTGTTCTGATGAAGACACAAAAATATGAAAATATTTAAATAGTATTTTAAAACCTCGAAATGAAATGTCATTGATTTAAACGTTTTGAAGAATCTTGAGTTGAAAAATAAAATGTGGTTTTGATGTGAAACAGTTTTAAAACCAGCTATTCTTTAAGGTGATACATTCTGATACTGTAACATAGTAAAATGAAGCACGATTGTTATAAAAGGAAATTTGGCGAGGATTCGTGTAAAATCTTGAACTAAAGCAAAGCATGTACGTAGAGCGGACGTGGAACATACGAGGAATCAGGCGTAGCAGTTTGCATATCTTCCTCTGTTAGCGAGGTTTCCGTTGATAAACGAACCTTATTTAGATATTAGTTATCGGTATTGCTTAATACGTCAATTTTAAATCTATATAAGATATGTTTGGTTGAATTGATGTCACACTAAAGTTACAGAATAAACTACGAGCGGCGGTTCGGGTTTTATCCCCATAGAAAAATTCGGGAACACTGTTTTTGTCATTGTGAGCCGTGGTCAAATTACTTTGACAACACCTGAGCTGGCACCCCACTGGTTAATTTTTATACACAAAATTTCAAACGTTTAAAAAAATATAAGTTTTCAACATTATTGACATTGAAGCAACAATGCCAAGTATTTTACTTTTATTGTTGCTGAATACTTCATTTTTATCGACATGATATTATAAGGCTATATTCGTAAAGGCTTTTTTAATCCTTAAAATTTAGGAATTTTAATATAAATTTTTTTTTTCTTACAAAAACATCACTTTAAATATCAATTGCAATAGCATGTAAAGTCATGAACGTAAAAATTAAAAAAAAAGTACTAGGTATTTCGAAAACTACTCAAAATAATTGAATAAATCTAGATTTTGATAAAGTTTATTTTACACAGTGCACAGAGAGTGATATGCGGTGGCTACGCTAACAAACACAAAAATCGCGCATCTTTTACTACGAGTAACGCCGGGCCATATTGCTAAAATACCAATAAAACAGTAATTAACGATAGAAATTTTTCCGAAAATGGATAAACAAAAGCAAAGTGTCAATCTTTATACATTTAATCTCGACATCAAATTTTGAATAGTATTCACTGTCGAATATTAATATAATTTTTTTTAATGAACTCTTGTTGACCTGGTGTCGATATTATATCTTGTAAACAAATAATCGTTAGTACATTGGCTAAGAAAAAAGCAAACGATAATTTCAATATGTTAAAAGATACGGAATAAAAACCAGATCCCCAAGACAACGTCAACGTGCATAAAGTCCATTATTTATACTTAGTTAAAAAATGGATTGACACTAAAGAAATTTTTATATGTAGCATGCAAATTCAATTGTCAAAATGCGAAATATTCTGTGAAAAATGTTGCCAGAACACTTAAACTTTTTCGAACTGATTATCGTTTGTATTTTATTATCGTTATCGCTAAAGCAAATATACTGAGAGGGAAAATATATATTCCAGAACGGAAAATTAAATCATTTTTAAGTGTACCAACAAAATTAGGATACACTGTTTTTTGTAATTTTTCAATATTCTATGCTACAAAATTTCAACGGTTTCAAGGAATCTCCATGTGCATGGCATTCTGGAATCTATGAAAATAATAATAAAATATTGCACTCGCAAATGGCTATGAGCAAAATAAAAATGTAAAACAAAAAAAAAACTGATTTCCAATTAAAAAAATTTTTATTGTAATTATCACAAATTAAAAATACGTTTTTAAAAACATAAAAGTTTTAGAATATATTTATATTGTACAAATCTGTTAATAAAATAGAATATTTTTCCATCATAAAAATATTGTAGTATACTATTTTTATCAAAATTTATATTTATATTTTTATTAAATCCGGCCATGCTTCCTACTGCGAATAAATGTTCTGAAATCGGCAAGTATACTCGCAAGAAGCAGAGTTGCTCAGGTTTTTGTAATCCGAGCAAGTAATAGTAAATCGCTCGGGTTATGGCGAGTCGCTCGGGTTAAGGCGAGTAGCTCGGTATTCGGCGAATACCGCATATGTGGCGCCGGCTTAAGAAATATTCCTCAACTGTTGAATGCAAATCTTCCTTAACGTATGAGTTAGTTTCGGGAATTGATAGCAGCATTAATTGCTGGTGGTTATCTTTAAACTCCGTCCAATATTGTGTAAAGTGTTCTATTCTGGTTTGTAGATTAGTTTGAGTTTTTCTGCTTTGAGAATCTTTCTTGAAATTTCGTATGAATTTAGTCATTCAGTCATAGACTTGGTTTTGTTTCGAAATTAGATCTTCCATGTTGCAAAAAGTATAATAAAGTTCAAAAAAAGTTCAGCGACTGACCTTGAGTATAGACGTCTTCAGGCTCCGACGGACCATGTGCAATAGGTGTGGTGGGTGGTTACAAATAGATTGCTGAGACGTAGGTACAGTAAAATAAACTTTATTATTTAAGTTTAAAAAATCATCGTTTAGATATAACATTCAAAACAAATCAGGAATGCACATGCATTTTATTGTGCACAGCGTACCACGGCTTTGGTGGTTTAGGATGATGAAAAAAGAAGAACAAAATATCGAAAAACAGGAAGGTATATAAGCTGTCGGAAAGTGCAGGCCTATTGGTGTTGCGGACCTGCTGGTTTTGTGCGGTCCTGCACTTGTGCTCGAACACGTTACTTAAATTAATATTAAAACTGACCGATTCGCAAGTTTAAATGAAAGGAGGAGTGATTAAACTTTCAAAAATAAGTAAGTGTTTTCTATTTTTTTTTTCGCATGTTATCTTTCGTAAAATTTGAAAAGAAACTTTGATTGAGTTTGAGCAATAAGTATTAAAGAATGTCCGTTTCTGTATGATTGTGGACAGGGGGGGGGGGGAATGTCACGTTATTTCGGCTGCACAAACGTTTTAGAGCACGGGCCGCCACTGAATCATTAGTTTCAGGAATTTTTTATAGTTGGAGATACTATTCGAAACCTATGAACTCGACTTGTTTTTCTGCGAACCGGCCGGGCTCGCAACGATAAGCCAAAAAAGAATAAATGACGACACGTCGCCAAAGCAGCCAACAAGAAACGAACGTCCGATGGGACTCTGACTAACTCCACATGTTCAGCCGCCGCCGCCGCGTCCATAAAACAAAAGTCCTAATTTTTTACGAAATAAATTTCATTAAGAATAAACGACCGAATGAATTTTTTCAAGTTTTACGAAATATTTAAGCGGAGCATCTAGAGCAAGCGTCTGTTTCGTCAAAACAGAAAAAAAAAGATTTGTCAAATATGATAATTCATTTTTAACAGTGAAGTTTAGTTATTTTTCACACAGAGCAGCAACATATTTTAGTGTTCCACAGCCTTCAGACACGGACCTCCACTCATCTCAACTATTTTATATTTTTAAATCCCTACCCACACCATGGTTTATATAATAGTATATAATAAAATGGCCCAGAAAAAAGTCAGCATAAACCCTTCATCAACATTTCCAATTAAAGATATTTTGAAGGATATTGAAACAAAAAAAAAATTAAGTTTTTAATTTTCCTGCATAAAACTTTTAAAATATCTGCATTTTCCTTTCATGATTAAAAATTGAAAAAAAAATTTGCATGATTTTTTTTAAGGTTTTTCTACAATTTTTTTTTTTTTTTTTTATGAAGAATAGTGTAACAAAAACTTTTAATTTCATAAATCTTCAGATCAACTGCAGTTTTCCTGCATAAAACCTCTAATTTCAAAAAAATTATGAAGATTTTATGTAGACTTTTTTTTGCTGTGGGGGCCAATAGGGTCTTAGATTTGGCCTGGACCCAAGGCGTTCAATGATAGGCACTGATTGTAACCGAATCATTACCCTAGAGTTCTTAAAGAATTAATATACTAACACGTGATTTTCTACTGATATTTAAAATTAGGCGTTAAAACAGATCTGGTCAAAACTTAACCGTACTTCAAGTCAGATTAGACAGAAATATCTCCTTTTAACATTGAATTATTAACACCCGTGAAAGTGAAAGTGTAAAATCATCGCACCGACCACCACCATCATCACTGTATTTAGTTTAGTTATACTTAGTTGAGAATGGCAACATTAAGAATAAGCTATGACCAAGGATAGTGAAGACCATATATATATATAAAGCCGGCGCCACATATGCGGTATTCGCCGAATCCCGAGCAACGAAACCTTGGATATTCGCCTAAAGACGCATGTGTGGATGGGTCGCTCGGTATTCGGCAAGTGCCGCGTCGCTCGCGTTTCGACGATTTTCAGCACCACACTACAAAGTGCTCGCCTTATCACGAGCAACTTCGCTCGGGTTAAAGCGAGTAAATTGAATAATTGCGTTTCCCACTTGTTTCGGGAAAATGGAACACATCTCGAAGCGAGCTCAATGGTGATTGGCTATCGATATTTTATTCTATATTTTGATAGCCAATTACCATTTACTATCAATATAGTACTATTTTCTTTTTTTATTTAAAGAGGGAATATTGTTCTTTTCGTATCAATTTGACTTTAAAATATATCGTGGTGTTTGTTGTGCTATTATTATAGAATTTTTATTTAGTTTATTCATTTATTTTTATGAAGTTGTCTGTTTCACTTAAATATTTGTGTTCCATTTATTTATTTCATTTATTTATCAATAAAATTATTTCATTTATTTATCAATTAAATTATTTCATTTTATTACTTATTTATATATTTGAAGCATTTAACTATTTTTATGCAGATGCGGAAAAAAGAAAATATTATTTTAACATTTCTATTCGAGTTTTCAATGTGTTTAAACGATTTGAAGTCTCACGACCTAAATAAAATGGAGTTTTGTCATGAAACGTCTTTAAAACCATCTATAAAGGGTGTGTTTAGGGACATAGTAGTCATGATAGAAACACCATTTTACGCTTTTAGGATAACCGATTCCGACACTATAACTTTCTAAATATAGCACGTTTGACATAAATTTGGTCCAGCCGATGATCTAAAGTTTCATATTTAAAAAAACTTTTGGTGTTTTGAGCTTTTTTTTATCGTATATTTACTTGTTTAGTTCGTCTACTTAAAACAATTCCTTCGTTTATTAAGTTGTGAATTTTACTAAATTATTTGTTCAGATTATTTTTTAATTTATAAATTAATTTCATTTATTTGTTTTTTCATTTAGATTTCTTGCATTTAACTGTTTTGATGAAGACACAAAAATATGAAAATATTTAAATAGTATTTTAAAACCTCGAAATGAAATATCATTGATTTAAACGTTTTGAAGAATCTTGAGTTGAAAAATGAAATGTGATTTTGATGTCAAACAGTTTTAAAACCAGCTATTCTTTAAGGTTATACATTCTGATACCGTAACATAGTAAAATGAAGCACGATTGTTATAAAAGGAAATTTGGCGAGGATTCGTGTAAAATCTTGAACTAAAGCAAAGCACGTACGGAGAGCGGACGTGGAACATACGAGGAATCAGGCGTAGCAGTTTGCATATCTCCTCTGTTAGCGAGGTTTCCGTTGATAAACGAACCTTATTCAGATATTAGTTATCGGTATAACTTAATATGTCATTTTTAAATCTATATAAGATATGTTTGGTTGAATTGACGTCGCACTAAAGTTACAGGATAAACTACGAGCGACGGTTCGGGTTTTATCCCCATAGAAAAATTCGGGAACACTGTTTTTGTCATTGTGAGCCGTGGTCAAATGACTTCGACAACACCTGAGCTGGCACCCCACTGGTTAATTTTTATACAAAAAATTTCAAACGTTTAAAAAAATATAAGTTTTCAACACCATTGACATTGAAGCAACAATGCCAAGTATTTTACTTTTATTGTTGCTGAATACTTTTATCGACATGATATTACAAGGCTATATTCGTAAAGGCTTTTTTAATCCTTAAATTTTAGGAATTTTAATATAACAATTTTTTTTTCTTACAAAAACATCACTTTAAATATCAATCGCAATAGCATGTAAAGTCATGAACGTAAAAATTAAAAAAAAGTACTAGGTTTAGGTATTTCGAAAACTACCCAAAATAATTGAATAAATCTAGATTTTGATAAAGTTTATTTTACACAGTGCACAGAGAGTGATATGCGGTGGCTACGCTAACAAACACAAAAATCGCGCAGCTTTTACTACGAGTAACACCGGGCCATATTGCTAAAATACCAATAAAACAGTAATTAACGATAGAAATTTTTCCGAAAATGGATAAACAAAAGCAAAGTGTCAATCTTTATACATTTAATCTCGACATCAAATTTTGAATAGTATTCACTGTCGAATATTAATATAATTTTTTTTAATGAACTCTATGTTGACCTGGTGTCGATATTATATCTTGTAAACAAATAATCGTTAGTACATTGGCTAAGAAAAAAGCAAACGATAATTTCAATATGTTAAAAGATACGGTATAAAAACCAGATCCCCAAGACAACGTCAACGTGCATAAAGTCCATTATTTATACTTAGTTAAAAAATGGATTGACACTAAAGAAATTTTTATATGTAGCATGCAAATTCAATTGTCAAAATGCGAAATATTCGGTAAAAAATTTTGCCAGAACACTTAAAGTTTTTCGAACTGATTATCGTTTGTATTTTATTATCGTTATCGCTAAAGCAAATATATTGAGAGGGAAAATATATATTCCAAAACTGAAAATTAAATCATTTTTAAGTGTACCAACAAAATTAGGATACACTGTTTTTTGTAATTTTTCAATATTCTATGCTACAAAATTTCAACAGTTTCAAGGAATCTAAATGTGCATGGCATTCTGGAATCCATGAAAATAATAATAAAATATTGCACTCGCAAATGGCTATGAGCAAAATAAAAATGTAAAACAAAAAAAAAAAACTGATTTCCAATTTTAAAAAAATTTCATTGTAATTATCACAAATTAAAAATATGTTTTTAAAGAACATAAAAGTATTAGAATATATTTATCAATATAAATATTTCTACAAATCTGTTAATAAAATAGAATATTTTTCCATCATAAAAATATTGTAGTATACTATTTTTATCAAAATTTATATTTATATTTTTATTAAATCCGGTCATGCTTCCTACTGCGAATAAATGTTCTGAAATCGGCAAGTATACTCGCAAGAAGCCGAGTTGCTCAGGTTTTTGTAATCCGAGCAAGTAATAGTAAATCGCTCGGGTTATGGCGAGTCGCTCGGGTTAAGGCGAGTAGCTCGGTATTCGGCGAATACCGCATATGTGGCGCCGGCTTAAGGTGTGCTCGTGTTTCGCTTTTTGAAAGGGGCAAGGAAAGAATTCTTTTGACGTCATTTTAGCTCCGCCTTACTATGGGTTTTTGATAATTCTCATTGGCTGTGTGTTTCAAGCATTGCTACTTATATTTTAATAACGAAACGACTTTGGAAATCGATTCAAATTGTTTTTTGAAGCAAATTTTAACTGTTTTCTTTTAAATAAATTCATGATTAGTTAAAAACAAGAATTCTTGTTAAATTAAGTACTCCTTGACAATAGCGACAATTACTCTTAAAACGACTGTCGAGAGCATTAAGCCGGCGCCACATATGCGGTATTCGCCGAATCCCGAGCAACGAAACCTTCGATATTCGCCTAAAGACGCATGTGTGGATGGGTCGCTCGGTATTCGGCAAGTGCCGCGTCGCTCGCGTTTCGACGATTTTCAGCACCACACTACACGGTGCTCGCCTTATCACGAGCATTTTTGCTCGGGTTAAAGCGAGCAAATTGAATAATTGCGTTTCCCACTTGTTTCGGGAAAATGGAGCACATCTCGAAGCGAGCTCAATGGTGATTGGCTATCGATATTCTATTCTATATTTTGATAGCCAATTACCATTTACTATCAATATAGTACTATTTTCTTTTTTTATTTAAAGAGGGAATATTGTTCTTTTCGTATCAATTTGACTTTAAAATATATCGTGGTGTTTGTTGTGCTATTATTTTAGAATTTTTATTTAGTTTATTCATTTATTTTTATGAAGTTGTCTGTTTCACTTAAATATTTGTGTTTCACTTAAATATTTGTGTTTCACTTAAATATTTGTGTTTCACTTAAATATTTGTGTTTCACTTAAATATTTGTGTTTCACTTAAATATTTGTGTTTCACTTAAATATTTGTGTTTCACTTAAATATTTGTGTTTCACTTAAATATTTGTGTTTCACTTAAATATTTGTGTTTCACTTAAATATTTGTGTTTCACTTAAATATTTGTGTTTCACTTAAATATTTGTGTTCCATTTACTTATTTCATTTATTTATCAATAAAATTATTTCATTTATTTATCAATAAAATTATTTCATTTATTTATCAATAAAATTATTTCATTTATTTATCAATAAAATTATTTCATTTATTTATCAATAAAATTATTTCATTTATTTATCAATAAAATTATTTCATTTATTTATCATTTATTAAAATTATTTCATTTATTTATCATTTATTAAAATTATTTCATTTTATTATCAATAAAATTATTTCATTTATTTATCAATTAAATTATTTCATTTTATTATTTATTTATATATTTGAAGCATTTGACTATTTTTATGCAGATGCGAAAAAATGAAGATATTATTTTAACATTTCTATTCGAGTTTTCAATGTGTTTAAACGATTTGAAGTCTCACGACCTAAATAAAATGGAGTTTTGTCATGAAACGTCTTTAAAACCATCTATAAAGGGTGTGTGTAGGGACATAGTAGTCATGATAGAAACACCATTTTACGCTTTTAGGATAACCGATTCCGACACTATAACTTTCTAAATATAGCACGTTTGACATAAATTTGGTCCAGCCGATGATCTAAATTTTCATATTTAAAAAACTTTTGGTGTTTTGAGCTTTTTTTTATCGTATATTTCCTTGTTTAGTTCGTCTACTTAAAACAATTCCTTCGTTTATTAAGTTGTGAATTTTACTAAATTATTTTTTTATTATTTTTTTTATTTATTAATTAATTTCATTTATTTGTTTTTTTATTTAGATTTCTTGCATTTAACTGTTTTGATGAAGACACAAAAATATGAAAATATTTAAATAGTATTTTAAAACCTCGAAATGAAATGTTATTGATTTAAACGTTTTGAAGAATCTTGAGTTGAAAAATAAAATGTGGTTTTGATGTGAAACAGTTTTAAAACCAGCTATTCTTTAAGGTGATACATTCTGATACTGTAACATAGTAAAATGAAGCACGATTGTTATAAAAGGAAATTTGGCGAGGATTCGTGTAAAATCTTGAACTAAAGCAAAGCACGTACGGAGAGCGGACGTGGAACATACGAGGAATCAGGCGTAGCAGTTTGCATATCTTCCTCTGTTAGCGAGGTTTCCGTTGATAAACGAACCTTATTTAGATATTAGTTATCGGTATTACTTAATATGTCAATTTTAAATCTATATAAGATATGTTTGGTTAAATTGACGTCGCACTAAAGTTGCAGAATAAACTACGAGCGACGGTTCGGGTTTTATCCCCATAGAAAAATTCGGGAACACTGTTTTTGTCATTGTCAGCCGTGATCAAATTACTTCGACAACACCTGAGCTGGCACCCCACTGGTTAATTTTTATACAAAACATTTTAAACGTTTAAAAAAATATAAGTTTTCAACACCATTGACATTGAAGCAACAATGCCAAGTATTTTACTTTTATTGTTGCTGAATTCTTCATTTTTATCGACATGATATTACAAGGCTATATTCGTAAAGGCTTTTATAATTGATAGTTATACAATTTTAATATAACAAATTTATTTTCTTACAAAAACATCACTTTAAATATCAATCGCAATAGCATGTAAAGTCATGAACTTAAAAATTAAAAAAAAAGTACTAGGTTTAGGTATTTCGAAAACTACTCAAAATAATTGAATAAATCTAGATTTTGATAAAGTTTATTTTACACAGTGCACAGAGAGTGATATGCGGTGGCTACGCTAACAAACACAAAAATCGCGCAGCTTTTACTACGAGTAACGCCGGGCCATATTGCTAAAATACCAATAAAACAGTAATTAACGATAGACCTTTTTCCGAAAATGGATAAACAAAAGCAAAGTGTCAATCTTTATATATTTAATCACGACATCAAATTTTGAATAGTATTCACTGTCGAATATTAATATAATTTTTTTTAATGAACTCTATGTTGACCTGGTGTCGATATTATATCTTGTAAACAAATAATCGTTAGTACATTGGCTAGGAAAAAAGCAAACGATAATTTCAATATGTTAAAAGATACGGAATAAAAACCAGATCCCCAACACAACGTCAACGTGCATAAAGTCCATTATTTATACTTAGTTAAAAAATAGATTGACACTAAAGAAATTTTTATATGTAGCATGCAAATTCATTTTTTCAAAATGCGAAATATTCGGTGAAAAATTTTGCCAGAACACTTAAAGTTTTTCGAACTGATTATCGTTTGTATTTTATTATCGTTGTCGCTAAAGCAAATAAATTCAGAGGGAAAATATATATTCCAGAACTGAAAATTAAATCATTTTTAAGTGTACCAACAAAATTAGGATACACTGTTTTTTGTAATTTTTCAATATTCTATGCTACAAAATTTCAACGGTTTCAAGGAATCTCCAAGTGCATGACATTCTGGAATCTATGAAAATAATAATAAAATATTGCACTCGCAAATGGCTATAAGCAAAATAAAAATGTAAAACAAAAAAAAAACTGATTTCCAATTTTAAAAAAAAATTATTGTAATTATCACAAATTAAAAATATGTTTTTAAAGAACATAAAAGTATTAGAATATATTTATATTGTACAAATCTGTTAATAAAATAGAATATTTTTCCGTCATAAAAATATTGTAGTATACTATTTTTATCAAAATTTATATTTATATTTTTATTAAATCCGGCCATGCTTCCTACTGCGAATAAATGTTCTGAAATCGGCAAGTATACTCGCAAGAAGCCGAGTTGCTCAGGTTTTTGTAATCCGAGCAAGTAATAGTAAATCGCTCGGGTTATGGCGAGTTGCTCGGGTTAAGGCGAGTCGCTCGGTATTCGGCGAATACCGCATATGTGGCGCCGGCTTTAGACACGCCCACAGACAGTTGAAGGCGGAGGAAGGCGTCACTATGACGTCAAAAAAATCCTTTTCCCCGCCCTCCATCAGCAAGAGCGAGTACCAGCACACCTTTTATATATATAGTCTCCACTATCCTTGAGCTATGACAACATTTTTCATACTGTGTGGCGTTCTGTAATAAAATCATCACTCTCATCTTGACGTAATAAGTCTTGTCTCTTAACTCTCTCTTGGTAACTCTTAATACACAAGAGTTTTGGCAACGAGGAATGGAATTTCGAAAATACGCGCAAAATAGCCATCTTGCAGAAACCGTGTCTGTGAACTAACCGACTAAGCCTACTTTGGAATTTCTCGGAAGCCGACGTTGGCTGACAATACGCAATGGAAGCTATCGCGCTATTATTCGAAAAGTTGCTTCAAAGAGATGAACAATTACGGACACAGCAAGCTTTACGGGATGAGGAATTCCGTGAGGAACAACAGAAAATGTTCGAGGCCATTTTGAAGATTCATTCAGAACCTGGCACAAGTGGAACTACGTCAACAGGTGCTGTACACATTCCTTCTATACGTGAATTCGGACCAAATGACAACTGGGCATTTAAATCATCACTTTGATACACATAATTTATTAGATGATAAATTAAAGTATTCATATTTTTTTTCCTGGATTGGAAGTATTCTATACCAACTTCTTCAAAAGTTATTTGGCACTTCAGACTTAGGTCAATACAGATTCAAAGAATTGACTGATAAACTGTCAGCTCATTTTAAACACAGCACGCATTTGATAATTGCTCGTCATAAATTTTGGGAGTGTATGAAAGTACTTGCATTGGGCTATCATTGGCGGCGGGAAGATGTTACAAATGAAGTGTTAACCCTCAAATGGTACGGGGGGATGGGAGGGGGTTAGTAAAAATTTTGACCACCCTTCCTACTATTAAAAAATAAAAATTATATTAAATTTTGCACTATTGTATATACTTACTACTTTTTTTATTTGAAATTATAACAACTTAAAATACACAGAAAGCACACTTAATATTATTTTTTTAATTATTATTTTACAATAAAGCTGATTTAAAATAAGGTTAAAGACTTACAATCATAGCCGGCTTTGGCTGTGTTTTCAAGTAGACGCCAAATGAACCGATACGGAGCGCACGCCTCTTTCTTTTCTGATTTCAAGGGTTACTTCCGGTTAAATAGACGATTACAGTTAACAACTCATCCGTTGCGTCTTATTTTTGAACCAAAGTCGGATTATTGATTGATCAGATGACTTCTACTGTGCTGAGTAAATGAAATATTATTATGGTTAATTAACATCGCACTAGAGCTTGATATTGGGCTGTTGGCGGCACTTCGGCGCCTATCTGGAAGGTACAATGCCCCTCCGGGCAGTCGATTATGGTGTTTACAGGCAATCCTTCGGGCAGTCGTTTGGGGCATTTCGACGGCTCTCTTAAGCGCACACGCGTACCGCACGCTTAAAGTCACACTCCTGCCGTCGATTTTGTGGTCTCCGGCCTTCGGCCTCCGACTACTCAGGATCACATCCATGACCCCCTCCGGGCAGTCGATCATGGTGCTTACAGGCAATCCTTCGGACAGTCGTTTGGGGCATTTCGACGGCACTCTTAAGCGCACACGCGTACCTCACGCTTACAGTCACAGACTCCTGCCGTCGGAGGGTTGCCAACTTCGCTACCAAAATACTACAATGTCGTCCAGAACATCCACCAAAAATAATAGCGTGTATACGGGACTGGTGCACGATAAATCTGATCGGGGTCCAAAGTTCCGACGTCAATTGAAAGCGTTGGGTGCCAGCTCAGGTGTTGTCCTCGTCATCTGACCATGTTCAAAAATACGATGCATCGTTCCCGGGTCTTTCCTTCGAGATAGGCCCCGAACCGTCGCCAATAGCCCACTGTGCAGCTCTAGTGCGACGTTAATTAACCAAACCAAACTATCAGCATACGTATGATAAGAAAAAATAATTTAATCTTTTAACCAAACCACATATAGAATTGCGTATTTTACAGTAATTCTATTCGAAAAGAATAACTGATTGTCAATTTATCATATAACAATATCTGTTATACGCTTTAAAAATAACAAAAATCTTACGAAAAATACAAGTGCCAATGCAGTAATTCTTTTTCAAAGTGCAATATTAAAAAAGTGAAGAGGCAAAATCCAAAAAAAAAAAAATGAGGGCGAAGCCGCACCCCACCCCCCTTGGCCCACCGAATCACCGCCACTGTGCATTGAGACGAAATATATAATAATTGAAACGAAATGTTGTATATATAAATTCCATTATGTACAGCCGCGGAAAAAAAAAACGAACCACCGATGATTATTTCGTTAGTTTTTATAGTAGAGCTAAACTTAATATGCCATTTTGTAGGAAATAAAGTCTACTATACATTGATATACAAAAAATTTGCATAGGGGACTATCTTCATATTAAAATCCGCACCAACTTTAAAATTTCCAATAGCAACACCCAATTTTGATTCAATATTTAAAATCTACGACAAAATGTATCGTTGAATATCAATTTGCAAGTCATTTGGTTAAGTAGTTTTTTAATTATGAATATCGAAAGTTTAGAACTCGTAATGTTAAATGAATTTCTTAAACTTTTAATCATATCTTTCGAAATAATAATTTTATTAAGCTGATATTTTTATCTGTGTTACTTCTAAAAAACCAAAATAAAATACACTAACTTTCATTACTTATATGTATATTTTTTAATTTTATTTAAATTAGGATATTAATATTCATAAAATTTATGAATAGCAACCATGCTATATTTTGATAGGGATGGATTCAGAAAAGCGTTTTATATACATATCTAAAATTTCATGATTTTCCTCTTTGTAGTTTTTTGGCAATATTATAATGTGCATCAAATGATCATTTAAGGGGTCATACACAAATTTAAAATCTGCAGAACTTAACAGAAATCTACTAATTTTGAGAATTAAAAGCGCAGTGATCGCGTTGGCATAATATTCTAAATTCTTATATAGAGGCGAAGGGTATACGGGAGTGGGGGAATGAATGACCGTGGAAAAAGAAGAACCACGACTAACTACGACTTTTCTACCAGCGTACTTTATTTCGAAGTCTCACTAATACTTTGTTCACTGTGGAAGTAGCCCCTCAAATAAGATCGATACATATTGTCTAATATCTCTGCATATAAATGTAGGAAATTAACCAAAATTTGTATTTAGATTATTTTGAGGGCGGGGAACATTTCTGCGCTATCAAAAGTAGGTGTTGCTATTGAAAATTTTAAAGTTGGTGCGGATTCGAGTATGAAGATAGTTTCCTATGCAAATCAAATTTTTTGTATATCAATGTATAGTAGACTTTATTCCCTACAAAATGGTATACTAAGTTTAGCTCTACTATAAAAACTAACGAATTAATCATCGGTGGTTCGTTTTTTTTTCCGCGGCTGTACATAGTTTTAGTAGTTAGTAGGAAAACTCTACCAGCTCGAAAACACGCCGTCGAACGATAAGGGAGATGGAAAATGAACCGTTGGGTCAAATCCGACCCCCAACATACCATTTGAGGGTTAAGACCATTCTGAAAATGTTGTTTGTTAGGGGTAGGCGGAGGTTATTTTAAATTTTTTAAAAACATTTTTACGTTAAAATCTTAATACGTAAATATTATTTAAAAATATGTATAAGTTATTAAAAATGTAAATAATCTGCAGACTGTATTAGTAATCAGTGTTTTCTTATTCTTGTTAATACCAATCTTTAAAGTTGATAGATATTGTAAATCTATTCTGAGTTCAAGATTATATTTATTGCTGAGTTGACGCAAGTACTGTGCTTTAACCTTTTAGGGTCCAGTGGTGCCAAATGGCACCACTGCATTCAAAATATTTTTTCATTGAAACATAATAACTTATAGGTTAAATTTGGTACCACTTAAAAGGCACCTTCTCTGCAAAATCACTGATCTCTAACTGTAACTTCTAGATTGGGCAAGACATTTTGTTGACTTGAAGCCGATGTAGAGGCAGCCATGATGTGCCCCACTTTCTTTGCTACCGCAATATTTCGTATATTTTTCCCATGTTAAAATAAGCCGACATGTATTTTTTTTTGACTGAGTTTTGTTCTATTTTCTTTTTAAACCTATTTTAAATGCAATCTGCTATTAAAATAGAAAGTCATTTGCAAGTCAAAGTCGAAGCAGTAGATAAAAAGCAAGAGCAAAAACTAATTGTTTGGCAATATAAAAATTAATTCTATAAGAAGAAAATATAATATTTATATACATCTAATATTTCTACAATGCTATGGTAATAAAAAACACCACTAAATCACTTTTATAAAAATGTTGGGACAGTTGGGACACAGCATGGCTGCTTTCAATTGGCTTCAACGCGCCCATAGAGGAAACCTTCCAGCAGTTACAGTTAGAGTTAGAGTTCAGTGGTCAATACACGAGTAATTTTATTTTTCAATAATAAAAAGCACCACTATATTTAGAAAATCAATGTTTAACAAGCACATGCTCCGAATCAAAACGTGAAAACATGTTGACGGAAAATAATTATTATCCCTACTTTTTCTGTTACCAAGAGTCTGTGTTTTTTTTCCTATGCTGTAATATGTGCAAACTAATTATTTAAGCATCATAACTAATTTTGTTTTAATTAGGGATAGTGATTAATAAGATCATGGTTCCAAATAGCACCCACCATTGGAACTTGAAATGTAGCTGTAACAATTCAATTCCGCATTTCGAACAACGTGAACTAAAGCCACAGACATCGTATAGTATACTAAAGTGTCACGTGATTTTTACTGTTCAAGAATGGAATGCGCAATATTAGTAGGGGAAGTATTGTGCGCATGCGCGGGCGACTTTCGAATGAATATACACTTACTTAAAATGCTAAAACTGTAGGTAACAAATATTTATGAATCAGCATTAACTTTTTTTTTTACATGAACGTAAAAGTACATGGAATTGAATTAGAGATGGAATTGGGATTAAATGTTAAAAATGGTTCGTTTTAATAATTAAAATGTTTAAGAATATTGTTTTTTGGGAAAATATGGCTGGGTTTTTACTTATTATTTTATTTCTCTGAAACGCTTGTACGAAATCCGGTCCATATAGATCTTAAGTATAAATCAATAGTGCTTACAAAAAATATTCGGTGAAACAAAATAGAATCGGAAAAAGAAGAAGAGTTAATGCCTTAAATCTTTTAAAAATTTAACAAACATTTCATTTTTAACCGACTGAACCGCGCTAACCAAAACTCCAAAATAAAACCGGCAGAAATTTTAAATTAAAACCGTCAAATCGCGCGCCATGTCAAGAGGTTATCAATTCGACCGCTATGGTTTTTTTATGTATGTTCGCGTAGAATTTCGGTTCTAATTCAGATATTTGCACAATTTTTATCCGGTTATCCGGCAGTAAACTATCCGGAATTCTCAATTAACCGGGCCGTTTGAAAAAAAATATTGTCCAATTTCGAAAATTCTTTTTTGTTGGATGGAGATCCCCTGAGGCAAAATTTGTAAAAAAATAATCGGTTATCCGGCTGTTATATATCCGGAAAAGTCTATTAACCGGAGTTTTTTAAACAATTTATTCGATTTCAAAATATTTCCATTGTTTAACAGAAGTTGTACAACAATGACATTTCGTTTAACAAACATTTATTGGCATTTTACAGGGAAATTTTATAGGGATTGTTTTACAATATATGTTGCAGAGCACAAGTTGCTACTTGAATTTCTTGGTGAATTATAATACGGGGCAAAGCTCCCTGCTAAATTAAAAAGGCAAAAATAAAATAATCTTTTTAAAAAAAAGGAAAACCGACTTAAAGAAAATGCGCTAAAAAATAAAAAGCATTTTTTAATTTTACGACTAAGTTTAAAAAATTGAAGTATTTAATATAAATTTTTTAGTTATTACAACTTTTTAAAATTGGTGCCAATTTACAAAAATCAATAAATTTTGGCGCCGATTTAGAAAAGCTTTAATAAGTATAAAATTGATATTAAATAATTCAATTTTTTCAACTTGTTCGTAAATATTTTTAAAAAATTTTACTTTTTAGCGCATTTTTTATGTCAGTTTTCCTTTTTTTTATATATTTTATTGAGAAAGTTTGAAGGCATTTAAAAAAAATTTCTTCTAAATGTTCTTTTCTAAATAATTTACATCTAATCATCACAAAAATATTGATTTTATTTCAAATTATAGAAAATAATCTTTAGGGTACCGAGTCCCTTATTTTAGTGTCTAATAACTTCATTCAAAAAATTTATTTAAAACTCTAAATATGTTTTTTTTAGTGAATATTTATGTTAATCTAGACTAAAATTTGGCATAATTCCAGTGAATAAATATTTTCTATTAGTAAATAAAGGTCTCAGAGGGTTAAACTATTTTATTATATGTAGAAATAGGTGCACTTAACATACCAAAACTGCTCCTTTGATGCCTTACTACTATTGCTGAATTCTAACTGTAATACTTTAACACTGCATTAGTAACATCTTCTCGCCTCCAATGTTGTTCCAATGCAAGTATCCGTCATTTTGACGAGAGTTGCTCACTGAACTCTAATTGTAACTTCAGGTAGGCTCAAAACTTGTTTCCCTCTATAAGCACGTTGAAGCCAATGGGGAAACAGTCATACTGTACCCCCCAAATATTTTTTAAGTGATTTATTTATATTTTTTAATGTCATAGCATTGTACAAATAATAAATGTATATAAATATTATATTTTCTTCTTACAGAATTAATGTTTATTTACAACATGTTCTCCTGTTGACGTTTAACCACTCCGACTTTGACTTGCAAACGACTTTATATTTTAATAGCATATAGCATTTAAAATGGGTTTGAAAAACACTCAGCCAACAGCAAAACATGTCGGATTATTTCAACATGAAAAATATATGAAATATTGCGTAGCGATGAAAGTGGGGTACAGTTATTTCCTCTTCACTTGGCTTCAAGTCAAGAAAATGTCTTGCCCAATCCAGAAGTTGAAGTTAGAGGTTAGTAATGTAACTAATGCAGTATTATGTAAAAATGTTAATGTTTCCGCCCGTTCTCGCAAAATTAAAAATAAAGCAAAGGGAAAATATAAGCGTTGCCAACTAATTTGTAACTCTAATCCGACGTCGTTTTCTATATTTGAGTTTCAGTCACAGGGTAATAAAAAATACCTGAAAAACTAAAACTTTCATTTAAAACCGGCATAAAATTTGCCTTTTAACCAAATGGGTCCAAAATGGATAGTAAACATCACTTATAAATGTCTATTTGTGTAATTTATAACCTTGAATACTTACAGTGTCTAGAAGATCCACAAACTTGACTAAATATATATACCAACCCATTCTAAGAATTCTCTGAAATAAAAAAAGATATTCAAATTATATAGAATTTTCTTTAGAAATAATTTTATTTTTCAAATTACAATATGTATAGTGGCTCTGAACATTTTTTTTTTTTTTGAAAAATTTAATTAAACAATATCCACACAAATGTTTCTAATTAAAGTCTTCCTAACACCCAAAATTACTTCAGTATATATTTTTTTAAATTATTAAAGCGGAAGAAATTTGTTAGAATTATTATTTAATAAAAAAAAAGACTTGTACAAAAAGCGTGAGTAGTGGAAAAATAAATAGAAATTAGAAATACGCCTGTGTTGGTATATAAAATGTTTGTTTACAAATGTGAAACACCTGAATATGTGATGACATATGACTACATTGATGGACTATGTTCCAGAATTTTCAAACGTCAAGAATTGGGTTCAGCAAGGCTACCCAATGAAAAACCTATGAGGGACCCGTTGCCATCAACCCATTGACGGCCAACTAAGAACCTTACTTATATCCATTTTTAACCGACTGAACAGCGCGCCAACCAAAATTCCAAAATAAAACCGCCAGAAATTTTAAATTAAAACCGCCAAGTCGAGAGGTTAGTTCGAGGGTTATGTTTTTTGGGGGTTTTTTTATGTATGTGCGCGCAGGATTTCGGTTCTAATTCAGATATTTGCAATTTTTTTTTTTGTTGGATAGGAGATGTTTCCATTGGGAGTCAATTGAAAAAATATCCGGTGTTATCCGGCATTTAACTATCCGAAATTCTCAATTACATGACCTTTTAAAAAAAAGATTGTCCGATTTCGCAAATTCTTTTTTTGTTGAATAGAAAAAAATCCACTTAGTTAAAATCTGCAAAAAAAAAAAAAAAATCGGTTATACGACTGTTATATATGCAGAAATGTCGATTTCAGACCGATTGATGACTGTAGCTGTAGATTCAAACTCTGTAAATCTTGAACAATTTGAAAAATCCAAGATGGCGCCCATGATAGACGTTAAAAAGATGTTCATTTTGGAGTGTTGTAATAGTGGCATAAGAGACATCGTTCTTAATGTTTTTTGGTCAAGAAATCTGAATACAATGTTATTTTTCGCATACAATTATCAAGATGGCCACTTTAAAAATGTCCACTTTAGAGTGTAGTAATAGTGGCATGTAGGACAGCGTTTTAAATGTTTTTGGGCCAAGGAATCTGAATACAATGTTATTTTTCATTCAAAATAAATCTGGAAAACAAAGGATTGTTTTCTCAAGTAAAATAACTAAAGTAAAACAAAGTCATAAAGGAACAATGGGGCAATCTCAAAAGCATCCAATTTCCATTCCAATTTCCATCAAGCTTAATTAAGCCTAAAAATATGTATTGAAATAGCGAAAAAAATAGTCAAATATTAACAGATTTCAACACAAATCACAATAGCAAAAATAAAATAATTATTTATTCGCACAATTCTCCATGTTCGTGACTCTTGAATTTTGTACAGTTATTTACAAATTAACCTAAAATTTTTGCTATGCGCCAACATATTGCTCTCTATTCTTTCTATTCACGCATGTAGTTACTATGGAACCAATGGATCTCGTGGTTTTTGTAAATAGGTGGTTTTAGCGTGAGACCACCGGCAGCGAAAGGGTTAAAGACTATACTGTGCGTTGACTCCAAACTTTTCCTCGTTTCAGTGCTGCCATCTATATTGCTTTAACGGAACCTTCTAACTTAGCAACGCGTTCTAAACAAACGATTGCTTTGTCTGAAAACATATAGATTTGTATAGGAGATTTAAATATGACTTAAGATTTACTTGAGTTATTTTACTTGAGAAAACAATAAATTTTGGGTGAAATGTATCGTAATTTAACCGAAATTATCAAAAATCGGCAAATCGTTTTTAGCGAATACTCGCAATATACGCACCTTCGTGTAAAAGGGAAGCCGAGGGTTTTCTTTGACCATGCAGTGTGAATGCCAAGTTTCTAATATGAAAGCATAAGTCTGAAAATATAAAAGAAAAAAAAACAGTTGACAGAAAATTAATACTCGATAAGAAACAGCAGTACTATTTTTTAAAGAAATAAAACCAAGATTTTATTATAAGAAAATATTCAATTCTACAGAATACTACTATCATATGGTGAATGTCTAAGAAGGTAATCCCGCATTCTCCAAACTCCCACGCCGCAACCAACGTGATGGCTTTTGGACAACAGATTTAATGAACATTAGACTCCTTTATGCGGCATCTATTTTATTGGTGTCGGACTGTCTCGAAACTGTCGCTCACCGATCACGGTTCCGAAGATCGTCTTTCCTTCGAAATAGACCCTGAACCGTCGCCAATAGCCCACTGTGCAGCTCCAGTGCGACTTTCATTAACCAACCCGAATGATAGATGTAAATCAATAGAAATAGAAAATGGTATAAGTTTATTTTCGGATTTTTGTGACTTAAAAAATTCGGCGATCAAGCCGTCCAATTAAAAAAATTACTTTGGTACGCTTTGATAACTTTTTATTCATATAACGTTGACACTACTTACCCTGAAGGTGAGATATGCATTGACTATGCATTGACAGAGGTCATATGTGATCATGGCGTACTTGAGGTCGAAGGGTTTCCGATTCTTCATGATTAAAGGACCGATCCATTTCACTAAGAGGATGTACACCAACGCGATGGCCAGGGAGATGCTCGGATATTTAACCAGTGTCTTCTCCTTCACATCTGGAAAGAACGTTATACAACGACATCAGTGTTAATTCTAAGCGTTATTCGACAATGAACTAATGATTTTTAATTATTTTTATTTTTACATAGCTGCTACTATTTTATCCAATTTAATTACTTTCATTGTGTCCTGCAAGTTCATGATGCATGTCATTTTTCGAATTGCGTTCATCGAAGGAAATGCCCTTTGGATCACTTGCAAACTTTAATTAACTTTAGTTACTTTTAGTTAACAAACTTTAATTAATTAACAAGACCATAAAGAAACTGTTTATTGTGTGGATTTGTCGTTTACGGATATATTTTTCCATTATCCAAATTTTCTGATATTGTAAATCATTACGAATTTACTATAGAATAAGTAGAACATAATCATTTTAAGAAAATGCGATAAAAAGTTTTTAAAAAAATTTAATTTTATGACCAAGTTGCAAAAATTGAATTATTTAATATCAATTTTATACTTATTACAACTTTTTGAAATCGGAGCCAAAATTTATGAATGTTTTTTGTAAATTGGCACCAACTTCAGAAAGTTGTAATAAGTTTATAATTGATATTAAGTAATTAAATTTTTTCAATTTGGTCGTAAAATTAAAAATTATTTTTTTATTTTTAGCGCATTTTCTTAAAAGTCGTTTTTTTTTAACATTTTATTTTTCAAGTTTTAAATTTAGCAGGGGTCTTCGCCCCCTATTATTATTCACTACGAAATTCAAATAGCACCTTGTACTCAACTTTGTTTTAACAATGTATATAGTAAAACAATCTCTATCAATGCCAATAAATGCTGGTTAAACTTCTAAAATCTGTGTCACGTTCTAGTCTTTTTCTGTAGAATTTGGTACAGTAGAACCCCAATTATCCGAAATTCAGTTATCCGGATCAAACAAAACGGAACGCCCAATTATCCGGATCGATTTGAGAGAGAAAAAAATTATTAAAATCTTCATTTTTAAAATTCCCTATCGGTGAATGGTATTGTTTTCAATAGTCATTGAATTGCATAACATTCTAAAGCAAAATTTATTATTTACTAAAAATTATTCTTTTTTTTTGTGTGTGAATTATTCAATTATCCGGATATCTGATTATTCGGATGGGATCTGATCCCGATTGATCCGGATAATTAGAATTCTATTTTATTCTACTGTATTATAAGAAGATGGTACCCGCTTTGTATTACTTTTTACTCAATGGTCCTTGGCCACCTAAGACCCATTCTACACGGACGAGATAAGCACGCGCAAGCTTTTGCAGATGGCTCTGCGATTGGCGGATTGATTAAGCCACGTGGCTTGTGTGCTTCAATAACAGAGCCATCTGCAAAAGCTTTCGCGCGTTTATCTCGTCCGGGTAGAATGGGCATAAAAGTCGGAAACCACTTAACAATATTATATGCAATGGAGATTATTTATACATTCGAATATTGGTTGCAAATCTGTTGACTGTACTCACCGCCCTCATTCAGGAAGTCGTTTAAGGCCGTCAACATCCTTGTTTCATGCAAATATGTTCTGCAATATAAAAGTAAAGGGTTAAGCAATCTGGTTCGAATTTTGAGTTTGCGAAACTAAAGTTTTTGTTAACTTTTTATTACATTAAGATCTTCTAATTTACATGTGTTAACAATAAAGTTTAATTTAAGGTAAAGAACGTTTTACTACTTTTAAATCCTTTCGAGCGATCATCCAAAATCTTAACAGGTTACTTCCCCATTCAGCAGATTTACTGGCAACCGGCACCAGATGATGCAGCTAGTGTTGAACCCACGGAGTAAAGAAAAAGGTGGAGATGATTTGGCGAGATTTCATGAGACGTAAGTTAGCAACCCCAAACAAGGAACAAACAAACCTAGTTTGCAGTAGTTTTCCTACGAGGAATGCATTATTTTCAAATTAAGTTATCGCCAAGTACTGGTATAAAGAGGTGCTTTGTAATAGCGCCAAATACTTCGCCAGTTCCTACTTTTTAAGCGATTGCTTACTTCACATTGCAAACCGGTTTTAGACTTGTTCGCACCTCCACCTTCTTCTTTACTCCGTGGTTGAACCTGCGCTTACTGTATAGAAAATCGTATGTCACATGCTTTTTACGTGAAGGCCAAGAGGGGCGGAAGAAGCCGGAATCGTAACTCCTGTTGGTCATGACACACTCAGAAACTGAAATCGGCCTTTTTATTACGTAAAATTCACGTGTCATACGGCTTTCTATACAGGGTGCGCTGGTTAAACTCTATAAATCGGGTACCGGTCCGATCTTCGATTTGTCGGTTTCAATGTTTCCTTAACCTTCAAGTGGAGACGTGTGGTAAGCGAGCGCTACTTCATACGAAGTATGCTAGCGGTCTCTGAGACTGTACGGGGGTCTCCCAGACCGCACTTAAGGGTTAAATACTTTACCACGTAGGCCTGAATTTATGGGTGCCGGAGAGGGGTTTGTTTTCTGATTAAGAATTGTAGTTGTTCTTTTTGTGATCAGAACAATTTTCTTTCATTTGTTTTCGAGTATTTCTGTCACTGCGAAAATGAGTAAATTGTGCAAGAAAAGTGCAGTGCAATTAGATAACAGGACGTGTGAAAATAAATGCTAGTTATGCGATAAAACAACTGGTTGTTTAAAAAAAATAAAATCGAAAAACGAAAAGTGTGGAAGAGTAGTTTATGAATTTCATAAGATTTTCAACAAAAATATAAAAACAAGGTATTATAGTTATTGCAAATACTCGTTAGTAGTGTAAATTTGATTCTGACCGCCAGCCACCAAAAAATATTTTTAAACTCTACGTTACAAAATTAAAAAAATCATTGCCAGAAGTAACCGTCAACGGTTCAAATTTATCCGGTATATGACAAAATACTCTTTAGTCGGAAACGGAATCGTCACTAGCTCCAATTTTGAAGTTGTGTAAAAAAAAAAAAAAATTCCATTCTCTTCAATCCCTCAAAAATCGTCAAACTACAGTAAACATTTGTTATAACGATCAAATGATCGATCACTGAAATATGATCGATCGTTATTTGATCGATCAAATAACGATCACTGAACTAATGCATGTGGTCGTTATAATGAAAGATCGTTACAGCGAATAAAAACTATTACTGCATTAGAAGCTAATCAACCGATTGGAACTTTAAAGCCATATTTTCACATACCGGCCAAACCGGAGCCGGTGACCAAATTCAATATTATCCAATTAGAACTTTTTCCCGTAGTCCAATCCAGCAATGCATCCGGCGTAGGTTCCGGTTCTACCGGTGTGTGAAAAAGGCGAAAATACCTCATAAGTGGTTGTTATTAACAAGGAGCTATATCGTGGGGTGGCCGTTACATCAATAACATTATAAATGACACCACATAGAAACCACAGTTTAGAATACCAAATGCGAACGACATAACTACTGAGTTGTGATAAAGTACCAAAAATTAATATGTATGGTTACTAGAAGCTAGCTTAAAATATAGTTAAATGATTTTGATTCAAGTTATTTTCAATGTAAACTAATGTATTATTTATTGTTCATAAACAAAAATATTTTGCACAAAATACTTTTTTTTTTTTTTTTTTTTGCTTGTATAAGGACACAGTGAAGCCAGAAAAAAAGTTAAAAAAATCTCAATATGCAATTTAATGGTACAGTTGGCACTTAATCTAATAAAACAAACATACCAAAGACTAACTGCGGGTATCCAATGCTAAAACTGAAATGCAATGAATATTTTCGTATTTTGTGAAGTGTTCCATCCAGATTTAAAATCGACGATGAGGAAGTTGATATTGTTAAAACTCATTATACTTTAACACCAATTTCCAATTGTGTACTAATTAAAAAGGAATTGCTGTTGAATGGGCGCATGCGATTGAGTATTTTTACAGACTTCCTGAAATATTAAGTTCTGAACTTGAATTGTAATATTTTCCCACTCTACTTTTTAACCCTTTCCACTTTAAGAAAATTTTGACATTTGCGTTATTTCTAAAGAACAGTTATTCCTCTTTCTGTTTTTCCCATCAGAATTTTTTATGCTCATAGAGGGGAAAAAATAATAATCTGTTTTGGATCTGCATGAGAACAAGTTGAAAAAAAAAAATATGTGTTTTACATACAAGACACTTTTCGAGTTTATTTTAAAGAACAGGGAACCAAAAGAACGAGTCGTTATGTTGTCGCCTGAGCGGCGCCAACGGAGTTCAAAGGGTTAACTAACTTAAGCGCGCCAACCAATGCCAAACAACGCGAAAATGAATTGGTAACATTTCGCCTAATATTTTCCTTTTTATGTATGTTCGCGCTAATTTCTGTTTTAATTTTGAAATTTGGGTAATATATTTTTTTATATAGTGTATGTCTCACTTGGGCACCTTTTGTAAAAAAATATCCGGTTATCCGACATTTAACTATCCGGAATTTTCAATTAACCCGACCGTTTGAAAAAAAAATATCGTCCGATTTTAAAAATTCTCTTTTTGTTGAATAAAAAAAATCATCTTTCGGAAAAAATGCAAAAAAATTGCCTGTCTGACTTTTATTTATCCAAAAATATCGAGTCACCAGACTTTGTTTAACATGGTATTTGCTTCCAAAATATTGTCATTGTTGGACAGAAATTGTTCAACAATCCAATTTCGTTTACTCGGCATTTATTAAATTTGATATCTCAAAAATATACTATCCGGTGCGAGGAAAAGGTGAGCAATAATAACTTCAGTTTCCTGGTTCAGTTACTCGGCTATCTGGCTTTCTAATTTAGCGGGGGGCGAAGTAAGCAGGCACGTTATCATGGGGGGGGGGGTTCAGCTACTGTTCCCCCAAAAAATTCAAAATTCCCCCTCATTTTTTAAAAAACTTATTAATTTTTATTTAAGTACACAGGAGTACATGGTATATTAAGTACATTGGAAGATAAATATCAAAACAGCAACATCATTTAGTTTTCATGGAATCGTTACCAATATCAGTCATTACCTATTTTTTAAAATTAGTAAATATCACTCCTAAATAGGAAATAAATTAGAGTAGAAATTTAAATTATGAGAACTCTTGTTTAGAATAATAAATGTTTGGAGAATCTTGTTTATACGGCTTAGTTTGACAATATATTTTCCCTTTGTAGCCGAAATCCAAATACTAAATAATGAAACACGATGACGTCATGTTAGGCTTGGTTTGAGATAAAAATGCATCAAAACATGTTTTTGACGCCTTTTGGAAACTATTTTCCGAGGTAAGACTCCGGAAAATACCAGGTTTTCCTTCATAATACTCAACAAGAAATATTATACGAGAAATTGAAATTTTTATGATTTTTACAGTAATTTGATATTTAATTTTTCTTCTACTTGATTTTCAATGGGAAGGGTTTGAACCCCCTGAACCACCCCCTTACCTACGTGCCTGGAAGTAAGCGAGTAACAACTTGAGTTTCCTGTTGATTAATATCAGGGAGCGAAGTCCACTGCTAAATTAAAAACTAAAAAGGGAAAAATAAAACAATATTTTTTTAAAAGAAGAAAAACTAACTTTAAAGGGAAAAAATGTGCTAAAAAGTTGTTGTTTTTAAATATTTTTAATTATAGAATAAGTGGAAAAATTTAAACAATTAACATGAATTTTATACTTATTACAACTTTTTGAAATTGGAGACAAAACTTAGGTGTGATTTTTGTAAATTGGCATCAAACTTCATTAAGTTGTAATAAGTATAAATATTTTATGAAGAATTTTCAAGAATATTTTATGAACAAATGGAATTTTAAAAAAATTCCATTTGTTCATAAAATTAAAAATATTTTTTTTTTAACTTTATAGCACTTTTTTCGCCCTAAAAGTTGATTTACCTTTTTTTAAAAAAGATTATATTTCTAAAAACGCATCTTTCCCGTGGAAAAAATTTGTCTTGCCTTTGCATTAAAAAAAACGAGCGTTGTACGCGTTCTATTGATAAGATTTGTGTTCCCAAAGACAAACTAACATGCTCCCAATGCGATGTCTAATCGTATTATTTAAAGTTTTTTATTCAGAAATAGAAATTGACATTAAATGTAAGATTGCCAAGTATATGTTATAAGGAAATTGCCCTCTAAAAAAACTCATCAAGCTTCATAACAATTTTTCTTTATTCGAACTATATCCATTACAAATGAATTGTTGTTGAATGACGTGATTAATTAAGCATTTTTTAAAGAATCTTTGGAAAAAAAAAATTCAGGAAGGATATGCAGAACTATCTATTTCTAGATTGCTCTTCGGATAGAAATTCAGTAATTCTCCGTGTTAGAATGACGTCAAAAAGCGGCCTTATATCTTTAGCGGACGTCCTAGTAGACAACGTATCCTTCTTGAAAATTTAAGTATTTTAGAAGGGGTTAATGCTATATTGAAAAAAATGTAACCATTGTTGGCCCTAGAATATTTTCTAGGTGACGCTAGATCTCTTAGTTGCGCCCCTAAAATATAAAGTTTCAGAAGACCTACTATGCGGTCGGTGGAGATCCGAGCCCCAAATCTTAATTTGTTTATAATGATTTCAGAAATACCATTTTTTTTTTATTATTATTAGCACATCTTTTTCTGAACAATAATCAAAAACAAAATTATATTTAAAAAAATTATTTTTGTTATTTTTTGCGTTTTTTAAGTTTAAAAAGACTTTTTTTTTAAAACACTACTCCTCTTAAACACTACTCTTCTAATTTGTAATGTTTTTAATTGATTAAATAACGTTAATGTATATACTACAAACGTATGAATCGACTTTTGCAGATTTGTGTTTTAATTGTCTTCAAAAACTTATTTTAAGTCCACAACCCAAAAATATTCAAATTTTTAAGTTTAATAATTTGTAAACAAATATTTTATAACTTAATTTAAAAAAAAAGATATACATACGTTTATTAAACAAATATTAGAGCTTCAAAAATTATTAACAGTTTAGTTTTAAGTTAATTTTTTACAAAGCCTTAGCATTTTAAACTTGACCAAAATTTTAAAATAAAATATTTTGAGTAAAGGGCAATTGTTGCAGACGAAAAGTATGTAGACAGGTGATAAAATGGTATATAAACATCTAAAAAAACGTATGTTCTGTTTCTTCTACTGTTTTGAAATTTTGTACACACCTTCTTAAAAACGTTTAGCATCGTTTTATGAAGAAAAAAAAATTAGTAATTTTTCCGGATGTTGGGGCTCGGGTCCCCTTTAACCGGTTAGGAATTAGTATGTGGTTTGGACAATTACATAAAAAAAATTAACATACTACAGTAGAAACCGCTTATAACGATGTTGAAGGAACCATCATAATTTGATCGTTATATCCGAATCGCGAAAAATATAGTTTTATAAGAAAGTATAATACTCATACATACATGACAGCAGCCGTCGTTTTGAAATTGCGGGTTTATTTTAGAGTTTTCGGTGTGGAATTTAATAAATGGTTTAATTTTTTACATGTTTTAAACTTTTTTAATATAAGAACATTTTAAAATAAGTAAAAAATATATTTAAAACACTGTTTTAAATAGATAAAATATATAAAAAATATTTTTTATTTCCGTGATCATCGGCGAATCTACCGATGACTGGACCCTTCGCCACTGCCTAACTTGTCTCAGTACGGTCACTGTATTGAAATATGGATGCAACAAATAATTGCTTGTGAGAGAACAGTTTAATATTTCATAATATATATATATATATATATAAAAAAATGAAAAATGTCGATAAGTTGGAACTGGAAATTTTCAGCACTGTTGAGTAGGAAATTTCGAATAGTTGAGTTGAGAATTTCGAACATTTAAGTTGGGAAATTGAGCTGGCACCCAACGCAACTTGAATAGGCATCAGGACATTGGACCCCGATCAGATTTATCGTGCACCAGTCCCGTATGCACGCTAGTATATTTTTTGGATATTTTTAGACGACTTTCTAGTATCTAAGTAACGAAGCTGGCAACCCTCAGATTGCAAGATCACAACGTTTTTAGTTTTCTTTGTCGAGTCTACTGAGTCGGGTTCGAACTCGCAATCCTCCGATTACTAGGCGTTTGATATTCGGTCCTTCCTACTTCTTTAAACGAGTATGAACCGGGGCTATTTGACCTTGCGGGGAGGCGCGTGTTGAGAGAACATTGGGCATCATGTTCACATCATTTGCCACGATTGGCGAGAAATGACACATACGGCGAATGTCACGGGTTGGCTTTTTCGATTTCTGGCAGCCACTTCTATAGCTCTTTTCATATTGACAGTTCAGCAAGATAAACCCGCACAACTACATTCGTAAAACTTTATTTACACCCATACAATATACACACATTTGGAATGTTTTAACAAGCAATTGCATATAAATAGGAGTGCTTCGGAAACACAAGAAGTGCGAATTCTTTTAAAAACTCCCTGCTTTCGAGTAGAGAATGTTTTGGATCCAAACCATATTCAATTGCACGATTTACTAGATCACGGAGAGCAGAGTATGGCTTGTTCCTGAGTAAAGCCCTTAAATTTTCCACAGCTCTCAATGCGGAGGGCGAAGGGGACGGTTCGTTTGACTCGGATGACGCTCCGGCTTGTTTCTTGATGTCTATAATGGGCACATAGCCTGGAGCCATTGTTTCCAGACGAATGGATGCATTCAAAGGCATCTGGAGAAACACATATGCAACCACAATGCGACACAAGAACCTAAAGCTGCAATAAAATGAAAGGGTTTTAATTAAATATTTAAATATAATAATTTTATTTTTTAATAATTTAGAAAAAATAATTCTATGGTTTGAAAAGTTATTTGGCAATTGTAATATATTTTTACAACTTGCGGCAGCCAATGTAAGTTTATCCGCCCCGCTATTGTTGACTCCATTTAGTTAAGAAGGTTAAGTTTAAAGATAATAAATAAGTCGATAAGTGTCGTAGTATTTAGAAAACAAATAAAATTTAATGATGAATGTATAACAGTTAACGATTTACATTTAAAGGTAACATTGTTATTAAAAATGCTAAAAGAAATTAAGCAGCGATAACGTCTTTCTCCGCTGAGGTTTGAGTCTAAGAATGTTTCTGTTGAGTCAGTGTTTATCGGAATAGGTCGCTCATTTCAGAGGGTCTCAATGTTGAAGATCTCTCAGTGGTTCTGGGGAAAACTTTTTCCACTTTTTTGAGGAAAACATTTCCAGTTTCCATTGGAAAAGTGGAAATGCTTTCCGTGTCTTTTTTGAGAAAGGTAAATGAACTGCAGTGGCGCTACGAACTATTTTTACAAGGACAAATCCACTATAGGGCCATTCCACTGTATCTGTCTCCTCTGCTACTTTTTGTATTTTATATGTTAGTTTTGTAAAATAAACTCAATTTTTTTTAGTGGGTTTAGTAAGCAATAAAAAATTGGGTTTGTTTTACGTTAGTTAACATATAATAAAGTTGCGAAGGGGTCAAATCACGGACAAATACCGTGGAATGGTCTATAGAGCTGTAAGTCCAATAATATGGTCATTTTCATTAATAATTTTTAATTGAAAAAGCAATTGAATGTTTTATAACTTCAATTTGTGAAAGAGTAGCCTACTCCTTTACAAAATCTTAGATCCGCCATTACTTTTTCATGTAACGTTGTTTTAAACTCTGGTAATTATTAAAAATGTACTCTCTCATTTTATTGAATTAGTTAGTTAAGCCTCCAAAATTTTATTAAGACTACATTGCACTGAATGTTTCGACTGGACAAGACAAGAAAAATACTCCCCTTTCCATTTTTAAAAACTGTTCAATTTGTTATGAATTATCACAATTCTTACACTGCCTCGTATTTTTGAACAATGGTGAGATAACGAGGACATCCAACGCAATTTCAATAGGAGCCAGGATATTGGACCACGGTTAGATTCATCGTGCACCAGTCTCATATTCACGACGGTGAAGATTGAAGGTAATTTCAGATGACTTTTGTAATTGAGTAGCAAATTTGGCAATTCTCTGATCACAAGATCACTAAAATTTTTTTTTTGTAAATTCCCCATTCAAATTCGCTAATTGCTAGCCAGCTGACCTCGAAGCTACGTGGATTTGGTAAATTGTAGTGAAAATATCCACACTTTCCGTCGCCGTGTATAATTGGTACACTTTAAATCTGATCGGGGTCCAATGTCCTAATGCCTATTGATGTTGCGTCGCCTGCCACATCGCACTTGAATTATCGCTATTTTTATTAAAAAGTGCACTTTTTCATATGATAGAAATAGGGTTCACATGCACACTTACACAAATACACTTAGTTCCACTTATTTTTTTACTTATGCAATCTTGGAAGATTTATGCAGGTAAAAAACTTAGCACAGTTTTTGTTCTGTTCAACAAAATCAGGAAATCATGTATTAACAACGTTTGGACAACAACCACTAAATCAATATATGGTGCAATGGATCTCCTTTAAAATCATCACACCATCTTTACATACATCATATCACTGATTGCGATAAAAAAGGTGTTCTAATGAATTGGTCTCTATTTTCAGCCCCACATAAACCTTAGCAGATGCTTCTGTTACGAACTTCACACATCGTTCAACTGCCTGCGCGTGAAGATGGGAAGTGAACTATAAGTCTAATTTTGGGTTGGTTTAATCTCTCACAATGGACCAAAATATGTCAGTGAGTATATCCCGGATAATTGTAAAAGTAGTAACAGTATAGTAAATGACCAGTCAATCATTTCCATACAGTTATCAGTTTCAAAGTTCAGCTTTGGTGGGAGAAATGAACGCACACCCCTCTCTACATCAGCTTTGGAAGGTGACAATCTTGTCTTAATTATGCGACCTGCAGCAAGCTCTGTAATGTATGATTTGCCGTCATTCAGCATTATCAGGTTCTCAGGATCCGCGGAGTTTGCGTGACGAGAAATTGCTATATCAACGACATTCTTCGGTTTTGACCAAGGTATTTTGATTTAGAGATAGCTATCCAAACATATTTGGCACTTTATTTTAGGGAACGTGTAGACTTTATGACGATCCATTTCGGCAGGAAAACTCATAACAAACTTAACTATGCGTGTGGAAAGCCGACATATAATCGTAGTTCGCTTTAGTCAGCCAGCGCGAATGCGATAGTGTTTTAGGATTCTCCTCCAATGCTCCGTGATATACCCACTGACATATTCGGGTCCATTATGAGAAATAAAACCAACTCGAAATGGGACTTATAGTTCACTTCCCATCTCACGCACAGACAGTTTAATGATGTGTGAAGTTCGTAACAGAGGCATCGGCTAAGGTATGTGTGGGGCTGAAAATAGAGACGAATTCATTAGAACAACGTTCTTATAACAATCAGTGATGTGATTTATGTAAAGATGGTGGGATGTTGTGGGATTATTTTAAAGGAGAGGGAGATATATTGATTTAGTGGTTGTTGCTAAAGGTTGTTAATGCTTGACCTCCTGATTTTGCAGAACAGGACAAAAATGTGATAAGTTTTTTTACCTATATAAATCTTCCACGATTACATAAGGAAAAAAATAAGTTGACCGGTCTGGGGGGGGGGGGGGGGGGTTGCACTGGCCATTGTATAGAAATTGTTCCCCTCCCCCTGGATCCGCCAATGAATTTGACCATAAGGATTAATTCAAATATCTGTGAGTGTATTTGTACATGTATTAAATAGTTTTCGAACCTAATTTCTATCACATGAAAAAGGGCACTTTTTAACAAAAATACCGATTCAAGTGTGATGTGGAGGCAGAAGATATTATCCGACCAAAAAAATATTTTACAGCATGTTTATTGATCACACTGGTCACCCTTTCCGCACTATTAGAATAAAGATATCGAAAGAAGAAAAAATTGATCTGATATCTTCTACCTCTACATCGCACTTGAATTATCGCTATTTTTGTTAAAAAGTGCACTTTTACATGTGATAGAAATATGGTTTGAATACTATTTAATACATGCACTTACAGTTGACTAGATTACAGATATTGTAATTCATCCTTATGGTCAAATTCATTGACGGATCCAGGGAGGTGGTGACACACCCCTTCAGACCGATCCTCTTCTTTTTTTCCTTATGCAATCGTGGAAGATTTATCTAGGTAAAAAACTTAGCATATTTTTTGTCCTATTCTACAAAAACAGGAAGCCAAGCATTAACAACCTCTGGACAACAACCGCTAAATCATCGTACAGTGACGATTCAGTACAGTGACCTTCTTCCTTGAAATAATCACACAATATCTTTATATAAATCATATCACTGATTGTGATAAAAACGTTGTTCTAATGAATTCGTCTCTATTTTCAGCCCCACATAAACCTTAGCAGATGCTTCTGTTACTAACTTCACATATTGTTCAACTACCTGTGCGTGAGATGGGAAGTAAACTATAAGTCCCATTTCGGGTTGGCTTTGTCTCTCTCAGTTGACCAAAATATGTCAGTAGGTATATCACGGAGCATTGGAGGAGAATCCTAGGACACTATCGCATTCGCGCTGTCTGCATCGAACAGAGTAAGTACTACGGTTATATGTTAGTTCAATACACATAGTTAAGTTTATTATGAGAGTTTACACGTCGAAATAGATCAACATAAAGTCTACACGTTCCCTAAAATATGGTGTCAAGCCTGTTTGGATAGTTACCTCTAGATCAAAATACCTTGGTCAAAACCTGAAGAATGTCGTTCATACAACAATTTCTCGCAGCGCATTACGAGAACCTTTTGCTGATAACGCTGAAGGACGGAAAATCATACATTAGAGAGCTTGTTGCTGGGCGCATAATTAAGGCAAGAGGCTGTAAGTTCATTTCTCTAACCAAAGCTGAAACTTGATAACTATACGGAAATAATTCATCTGGACTTCTACTAATATTACTCCTCCAATGCTCCGTGATATACCCACTGCCACTCTGGTCCATTGCGAGAGATAAAACCAACCCGAAATTGAACTTATAATTCACTTCACATCTTCACGCACAGACAGTTGAACGATGTGTGAAATTATTAGCAGAAGCACCTGCTAAGGTTTATGTGTGGCTAAAAATAGTGACGAATTCATTACAACAACGTTCTTATCATAATCAGTGATATAATTCATGTAAAAATGTTGTGTGATCATTTCAATGGAGAGGGAGACTTATGCACGATATACTGATTTAGTGGATGTTGTCCAAAGTAGTTAATGCTTGACTTCCTGATTTTGTAGAACAGGATGAAAACTATGCTAAGTTTTTTACCTACATAAATCGTCCACGATTACAGTGCCCCCCACACCCCTATCTGCCAGTGAATTTGACCATAAGGATGAATTCAAACATCTGTAAGTGTATTTGTGTAAGTGCATGCATTAAATAGTATTCGAACCACATATTTCTATCACATGCAAAAGTTCACTTTTTAACAAAACTAGCGATAATTCAAGTTCACAGAAGATACAAGCAGAAGATATTATCCGATCGAAAAAATATTTTACATCGTATATATTGATCATAATACGTGCTATTAGGATAAATATTTCGGAAAATATACTTTTTACTATAATAAGTGAAAAAGGACATTTTACACAAATTTTAAGTGCGATGAGGAGGCAGAAGATTATTATCCGAAAAAAAATATTTTTTCGACTCACCCTACCCAATATACAGCTCAAGCAACAATAAATCGGATTTTTTTTTTGTTATATTGGTGAATTAACATCATAGTAGAGCTGCACAGTGGGATATTGGTGACAGTTCTGGCTATACCCCTGAAACACTGCCTCGTAATTTTGAACGACGGTTATATGACGATAATCACACCTGAGCTGCTCCATTTTTAATAGGCATGAGAACCACAGAATTTTCACTCTACATGACTCATCATGATACTACACTCATGCTAAGAATCGAGTACTCATTCGTGTCCGATGTATCAGCGGGTGACCACGCCGACCTTGAACCAAGATGTCCCTGTTCAATAACGGGACGCCCTTTTCCTGCCAACAGCGCCCTGCCCCTTTTTATTTCTAGAGTGAACAATATGCATTGCAATGGTTCTGAGTACGAACCCCAGCTAAGACATGGATGTAAAATTTCATATGATTGGATCAAAGTCTGTTTAGCATTACTTGAATAAAGTTATGTTCATCCCACTTTTTGATAATTTAAGTATTTTTCCATAAATATATTTTTAAAAATTGAACATTTGAACCATGACTTTTTAGTTTAATATGCAATTTGCTATCATTTAAAGTTAAGCTCTGGATATACATAATCAAATGCCTTTAAATAAATCGTTAGTGCATTGTATACTGAATTGAATGTTATATAAATTAATTTTTAAAAAAATATTGTAATTCCTTACTTTACAGATAAATTTGAAGCTCTGCCAAATCCAACAGCACCCAAGAATCCATCACTTGATTTGTCTTCTCCACAACTTGAAATTTCTTGACAAAATACGGTCAATGCTCTTTTCACAACCTTTCAGAAGAAAAAAATTAACACAATGAAAAGAAAATATAATTTATCTCTACATAATGTAAATTTCATTAGTCTACATAAATAACAAAGTAAGCATTTAATTATCTAAAACCCACTATTTGGAATTAGCCATTATATTTATGTACTATTGCCATCTGTTTCTGTATTATTATTATTATATACTGGAAATATGTACTTTTGTATGAATTTTCTCTAATAAATGATTTTGGTTTATTACTGGCAAAAGTTTTTGAATACCAATTTCCTTATTTGAATTGTTTAGCAAGTTATAAATTTAATGATAATATTGTGGATTACTGTGATTATCACAATTTTAAAACAGCACATTTAGCATGAAGGAACAAAATGCTACCATTCAACATTAATTTTAGATGGACATATTATATGCTTAGAAGAACGGTCTCTTCATTAGATTAATTATACTTGGTAAATTTACTATTCGTATATTTAAAAAGATCCTACATATTGTGAAAATAACCCTTAAAACTGTGGAGCTATTTTGTACAGTGTTTATTAGTTTCAATTATATCATAATATTAATATTATATTTTAAAAATTAAGAAAGTTTTGGATTGCAGATTAAAAATTTGACACTCTTGAATTTTTTAAAGTTTAACTTAATTGTAAAGTAGCATAAAAAAAACTTCAAAAATTAATTTCGATGACCAATCTCATGTGTCTATCTTAAAGTGTCACAGATATAAAATATCATACCTGTAGATTATCTTCAAAAGCTACACTAATGCTCAGCTCCAAAATTTTGTCCCACAAAAGAAGGCATTTTGATTCTTCATTTTCTCTAAAAGAACAAAATATGAATTAGAAAAAGTAAATAGTAAATATAGTCATCGGCACACAAGAAATGCCAAACGATGAGACAAATGCTGGTATTTAAAAAAGCATTTAGTTGTGAGATATATCCAGAATCTATATTTATATAACAGTAACTAAATGACAAACAATTAATAGAGTTATACAAGGCTGATTATGATATCCTCTTTTGATTTGCTGCAGTATAAACATGGCTTGTGCCATTCATGCTGTTTTCTTTTAATTACAAATTTACAATGTGTGAATTTAAGATGTTTGGTAGGATTGTACTTATTACTCATAAAAATTCACATAATCCGTCACACAAAGTATGCAACAAACTTTATTATTTGTTGCCTCTTACTCCTATAACATTGAAGACATATCAGGCTTATAGATCATAATTAAAATGCCTATGTTAAATTATTTTAAAAGTTAAAATCTCAATAGAAATTATACTAGCAAAATTCACAAAACTGAAAAGATATATTAACAAAATATTTGTTAAGAATGTTCACCCACTTTCAATACGTTTTTCTTAAAAAAATATTTTGATGAAAACAAAGCTTTGATTTGGTTTTCCAAAATACATTGTAAAAAAACCAACATGAATCAAATTAAATAATTGCTTAAAAATTTTTTATGTTTATGGTTATAGACCATTCCAACCTAAGAAAATGAAGCTTTTTTAATTACTCTAGTAGGAAAAACATAGTTAAATAACTAGTAAATAACAAACATAGTACACTAGAAAGCGAATAACTTATGGTGCAATATTATTAGTAATAAGTACAACCCTACTAAATATCTTAATTTCCCACATTGTAAATTTATACATAAAAGAAAATAGTATGAATGGCCCAAGGCATGGAAAATCAAAATAGTATTAGTAGTACGAGAAGGCTCTAGAGTTGAAGTCGACCAAGTACAATTTTTTGTCGAATTTGAGTTCATAATACAGTTCACACATGTAATTTCACAGTGTAATAAATAACAAAGTCCATTGTTTAATTTTTAATCATTATATGATAGAATAGTTCTGTTTCACCTTCCTTGTTAATTCATTAGAGTTATTCAAATTTGAAAACCTTTTCTGAAAATTGGCTTTCCTGAACTTAACTCTTAAGAAAATATGCATCTTTACTAACTTACTTTTACACACTAATCAACTAAAAGCAAACAAACACATGCTCTGTAATACTACCAATACTTTTTTCCCCCATATGCAATAAAATTAACAAAAGATTTTTTTTTCTTTTGTTAAATTTCTTAAATATGCTATTAGTTATTTAATATACATAACTTTAAATTTAAACTAAACGAAAGTTAAATTTACAAATTAAAAACAAAAATACTACTCACTTTACTTCACACTTTTGTATCCATTCAATTAAACTATTAAGCAGTAACTTTTTTCCTTCAGGTGTGGTTTTTGGTAACCTATCCAAAACATAGCAATACAATGTCAAGAAAGCGTTTTTATTAACACTTGCATGAATGAATTCATCTGTCATGGATACAGGAACTTGAAAATACATTAAAATTAGCTGCCATATTGAGTTTGCATCTGATGGATCTTGAAGATCTGAAAAAGATGTAGAGTATATGTATCCACAGACAATCAAGTAAAATTAATCAACAGTTTAAGGAAAACTAAAAAATAAATGTTTTTACCTGTATTAAAACGTGTTGTGATGCAACATTCCACGATCATCACAGCTGTTGTCATTTGATTAAGGCACTGGCATGCGGTTTGAAGGCAAGGAAAGAGCAATATGCTGCGAGGGTGATCTTTTAAATAGGTAAGAACTGAATTTATCACAATACTTTCAAGTTTAGGGTCTGGTAAATTGTTCAGAAATCCAAGAATTTCTCGAACAAGAGGTAAAGCAGCACTTATTTGTTGATCTGACTGGACAACTACAGAAGAGAAAAATGAAAGAAAACACATTTACAAAATACAATTACAAAATCACCAGAAAACAATTAAAATCAGTTGTATTTTCATAAAAATTTGTGTTATGATGAAAGTTGTTATCGTAAGAGGATAAAGTGCAGAAAAAAAATATATTGATCATTTGCGCTCTATTAACACCCTTGACATTAATGTTATTTTTAAAAATCCATTATCACAATTCTTTATTGTGCAATCTTTATGTTCCTGTTTGGTTTGGTTTTGTTAATTAATGTCGCACTAGAGCTGCACAGTGGGCTATTGACGACGGTTCGGGGCCTATCTCGAAGGAAAGACCCGGGAATGATGCCTCGTATTTTTGAGCCATGGTCAGATGACGAGGACAACACCTGAACTGGCAACCAACGCCTTCAATAGACGTCAGGATTTTGGACTCCGATCAGATTTATCGTGTACCAGTCCCGTATACACGCCGATAATTTTTGTGGATGTTCTGAACGACATTCCTAGTATTTTATAGTGAAGCTGGCTACCCTCCGATCACAAGTTCACTACTTTTTTACTTTTCTTAGTCAAGTCCGGCGCACAGGATCCAACCAGGAACCCTCTGATTACCAGCTGACGCCTTTACAAATATAATTTGTTTTGGAGTAAGTGAGAGAACAAGTTACCAAAAGAAAGGCATTTTTTAAGCATGACAGTTATACATGAAATTAAATATATGCACATTGATCTAAACATAGGTATGATGTATTCAAGAATAGCCCATTGAGAAATACCAGAGGATTTGAGCTAAAACATTAAGAGGGTACAGGTAGGAAGGAGGAATAAAACAACTTACAAATCTAGAGTAATACTCTCAAGTTAAAAATGTGCTGTTATTATTCATTTTGAAGAAAGAAAAAGTTCTTAATTTGGGGACTGTGGATGTGTTATAAAATAAATTAGATAATAATTTTACAAATTTAGTTAGAAAAGGTATTAAAATCTAATAAAATCAAATTATCTAGTAACAAAGTTCATTCAAAAGGATAAAAATTTTAGTGTATAAATTATAGTAATTACCTTTAAAAATTATCTGTTCTATATCTGTGAGTAATGAAGGCAGTACCATCTGAATTTTTGTAGAACTTTTTAAACTCAATTCAGTTTTCATTAGAGCTGTTATATATTTTCGTAAATATAGCAATCGTTTGGGATTAGAATCACTTTTATCCAAAGAGTTTGGGACAACAGTCATACAACAGACTATTTTAAGAAACCTAAAAAGAAAATATAAGTAAATTAAAAACAAACTAATATTTTTTTATTAATATACGTCATTTCAGATTTCTCCAAATTTATAATTCGTATAAACAATTAACTAAAATCCTTTATTTCAAAATATTTACCAAATTGCACTTCCTTTTCAAATAAAGTATGAATATAAGTATGAATATATGTATCCTTTGGATAACAGTAATTTACTAATTATTTCATGTCTAGAAAGTGGAGAATTCTTTACCCATTAGCAAGGATTGTACAAATACATTTTCAAATATTCTCACCATTACATACCAACTGCATGTTGATTAGCCATAGTCATAATCAGAATAAATAAATTTTACACACCACATTTTATTAATTTAAAAAATTTTAACCATAGACAATGATATTCCAGAATTTCTGAAAATATATAGTTTATCCTGATATTTCACATGATCACTGTTTTCAGTGTGTCCACTGTTTCTTTATGAATAGGAATATAGCAAACATCATTAAAAATTATTAACTTAAACTCAAATAGATAAGTTTTCTGTCATATGCTTAGTTCTTATTATACATTCATAAACATAATATTTTGTAAATATTCTAAGGGTGTTCTTGAAAAAATTTAAAGAAAAAAACTGAAATATGTATAGTTTAGCTACTATCTTCATAAATTGCTATTTAAAATTTTAAAACTTTAGACCTGATAAAGAAATTATATCAAAATGAGGATGCTAAAGGGTAGAAACACAAGGCTAATAATATTCATGCAACTTACTTCAAGATATATATATCAGGATTATCTTGCAGTTCCTCATTTAGTAGAGTTTTAGAATCAAATGTAGAATAATATAAGTCTAAAAGCACTTCAGTATCTTCTAAAGACAGAAAATGCCATGATAATTCTTCAAGTGCCTTTACATTGTTCTGGTGAACATTACTCTAAAAATAGAAATGTAAATATTATCATACATTTCAAAGAAGTCATATGGATTTATGATTAGCAAACTCTTAAAAATAGTTTTAAGCCATCTAAAAATAGTTTTTAATTAAAAAATAACTTCTTTAGTGGTTTTAAATTTCTTCTACATTAAAAATAATTAAAACTATTTAACATTTATTGTATTTGTGTTCCTGCAATCTGCATAAAAAAAATAATGAATTGTTTTAGCAATACTAAGTCAATAGAGAAAATAATATTCTATAATATGCATTCATATTACTTGTATTCCCAAACGATGAGAAAACATTCAAAATATGTTTTGCCATTAAGGCGATTCATAGAAAACATTAAAAATAACTTCCTCAAATGCATTATCGACTCCAATCTTTATTAATTTCAATGGAAAAAACATGTTTGAGATGAAAAACACATTTTGGTTTGGTAGAAAATTTGCGGACAAATTCAATGATTTAGCTAAAAATCTAACAATTTTAAAATTTTAACAAAACATATTTAGGATGTTTGCGTCTCCAATATCTAATTTTTTTTTTAAATAATGATACATATATCTTTTTAATAATTAGTATTATCAGTGCATATATAAAATACCATCGCTGTAATATTTATAACTCCAATTTATATTTATACATGTAAATTCAATACTTATTTTCGCAAAGAAAGTAATTTTAATAATGTATCACAGTTTTATATTACACAACTAAAATCTTAAACGAAATTTATATAATTAAAAAAAAAACTTACTTTAGTGAGTGAAATATCCAATCCTGACACAATGAGCAACTTTCCGAGAGTACCGAGTGTTTTTCTGACATATTCTGGAGATTTAGTAGCAGAAATATTTTTCATTACTTCAATCCATGGTATTTTCAAACTTACTTTTGCTAAAAATTCTCTGCTTTCTGGAAGATTACTTTGCAGTACCTGAAACAACAAGGCACTCTTCAAGCATGTTACTTATATACAAAATAACTCGAGAGTTTTTTTCATGTTACTTATATACAAAATAACTCGAGAGTTTTTTTAAGTCACTTAAAAAATTTACTTTTGACTTAATTTTTGTATTTAGAATAGAAATACAGTCAAACTTCGTTAACTTGAAGCCGACGAAATTATTTGTGTTAATCGAATTTCGCCCTAACTGTCCAGAATTTTTTTCAGCTATTTAGTAAGTATTTCAAATAAAAACAATCTAATTAAATACTTATTAAAAAATAATACTGTTTTATAGAAATTATACATAGAATATTTATACAAGTAATATTTGTCTTCAAACAGAAAGAACATTTTTGCATGAAACACAATTTGAATCAACAGAAAAATTTTAAGATTTATTTGATTTTTGTTGAATAAGTAATGCAAAACTAAATTACATGTATAATTTTATACAAAAAAGGTTTCGCGCACGAGCAACAAATACGCAACCACTCATTTTTGTGGAATGTAAAAATGAACGCAATAACATGACAATAGTCGTTATTTGACAAAGCACATCTTTCAGTTAATGTATTTAAAAAAAAAAGAATTTAACTTTCTAACAATATGAAACACTTTTTAAAAATGGTACTCTATTGCTACACCTAGACAGTTTATTTGTGACACACTGCCAGACAAATTGCAATTTTCGAAGTGTACTTACTGACCAAGCATACTAACTCCATATGTGCATTTAAATTAAAGTTAATAAGATAACAAAATGTGTACACTTACATTGCACATTCCTTCGAGATCTTTTGAATCAGGATGAAATTGATCCCAAGGTAAATTTAACAGTTCAGAATGGCACAAAGAAACAGAATAATGGCGAAGATCTGAAGATACGTACACATCTACATACGAACCCCACACATATGACAGGATACTTTTTTCACAATTAAAACCTATAGTGACGAAAAAGGTATAAGCAAAATATTGCAGACAGAAGAATACCAAAGAAAAGCTGGTAAAAACTAAATTTTTTTATTCCAAATTTAATACTTTTATGATTTTAAAAATCCTCAAATTTACATTAAAATAGTAAGTAGTTAACAATTTTATGGATAATTAATTCAAGCTGCAGGTTGTTGAATATTGACAAATCTAAAATTTCACTAAAAGTTTAACTACAGATACTGTTTCTACAGCTATATGTTATAAAACAGAAAATTATTTAAAGAAATATTTTTTTTGTAATAAATAAAACAATTTTTTTTAATGTATTGCTTAAAGGAATGCATAAGCAACAAATATTTGTATTTAAAGTTAAATGTTAATTGTAAAAATAATTACATTAAATGCATTTTTAATTAAATAGTACCTAAAGGTTGAAATAGTACCTACACCTTATATGGGAAATAAATAAAATTATAACTTTATATCTTTAACAAATTGACAAAAAAATAACTTTAAGTAGAGATTATAAACACAATATTTCACATAAATTTAAAGAAAAATAAATACATTAAAGAAAAAACAAACATTTGTGTAATTCCGAACATACCTAAAAGTTTCTCATGGAAGTTATTCAAGCAAATTGTGAACAATTGAAACATAAATCTTGCATCTTTTATTTGTTCGTCTGTCCAGGGAAATACAAGACACGTCCCTGACTTCAAAGGGTGTAGCCAAGCGTAAAAAGATCGGTACAAAAACTCCCAGAGCTGTGAAATGTCTGAAACAAAATAAAAGGCTTTCTAAAATATATATATTTTTTTAAATGAAAATTTATTTCTGAATGTGTAATATCACTAAAAATAGATTAATGCTGATTATGCATATAAACATACAATCATAAAACGAGGTAGAAGTGCACAGCATCACACACGCACAACATTGCACGCGCACGCACACACACACGCATATATATATATACACTTGATAAAAATATACAACCACAATTGCAGTTGAGTGTCTAGGTTAGTTTTCCTCATTATTAAAAACCTATTACAAGCGTAAATGCATACATTTCTATCGATACACCTTCAAATTTATTGTAATATTTAGCAATCAACTTCAAGAGAAGAGTTGAAAACACTTTCAATTTAAGACACTTTTCGATCCTACAGCAGGTCTTGCACATAACAAAAACATGAACAATGCTTACTTAGAACTTGTCCATGATGAAGGTTTTCATTTAGCAAACCCAACATCGAATGAGAAAGCAAAGCTATAAATACTCCGAAGGGTTTCACATGTGTTTGATTCACTTGATATATGTTTTGCTTTTGCCTTTTCTCCATAAATTTAGAGTACAGTCGATCAAGTGTCCCCATCACCTGAAATACAAATACTTGTCATCACATTTTCTAAGTTAATATGAATGGGGGGGAAAATATGTAGATACATACCTCATTGATATTTATTGGTTTGCTGGACACATACATCTACAAAAAGAATTTAATTAATTATTTTTTTATACAAAACAAAATTACAATTTCACACTTATATATCATTTTAAAAGAAGAATCATATATAAATTATTATTATATAATAATAATATTTTTAAATATCTCCATAAAACTAAAAAAAAAAATTTCGACAAAAGTTATGGATGCATAAAGGACCAATTTGGATTATTTTGCTTTAAATGAGAGCTGTGACAATGAAAATATGTAAAAATCTAAAAAATACAAAATTCCGATAAATATTTGTCTTTTGGCATCTACTAAAAAGGTTACCGAGATCTGCCCTTTTAATGAATAAGGCTTTTGATACTCATAAATGAGCTATTTAATAACAACAGTTTAAGATCCACTATGAGTAGTGAACCTTTGCTTAGAGGAATCGAGATTAATAAACTGATATTGTAGTAGAGCTGCATAAATAAACTGAATAGGCTGTTGACGATAATTTGAAATACTCAATAAACGGCGAACCGTAATTTAAGATTGTGAGGCCGGCTATGCAGAGCCATGCAGGAAGTTTTATAAATGTAAAATTAATGAAAAAAAATACATCACATTAACGCAACATTACAGTGAATTTTGAAAAACTATAAAAAAAAACTTATATGCAAAGGAGTATTTTATTTGAAAATCGAATTTAGAATAAAAGCTCTGCTTACTATATTACATCAAAAGTCAAAAAGTGACAGCTGTAAAAACTTTCAGTAATTCACCAATTTAATATTACATTTTAAAATTACACTATTCTTCTAATGAAGTGTTGCTGTAATATGCATGAAATTTGAGTTAATTTTAAAGAATTCACTGCTTCATTTTCTAAGAAATAAGAACATAGTGCTAAAGGAGGTTTTTTTTTTAAGTATAGTTGTTTCATACTAAATCTTATAAGCAAAATGTATTCTTGCTAAGTTTTGGACAGTCAGTGCAAATTAACAATAATTATAAATTAAAGCAGTTCATTCTCACCTGTTGATCAGGAGATAGAAGTAAATTTTCAGCAAATTTCTTCAAAGCACTCTCAATTTCAGACACAGATGATTTATCATTCAAGGTAGAACATCCGAAACAGTAAAACAAATTATACCAGACATTAATAGAAAGTCTGTTTGAATCCATACCTGAAAAAGAGATATACATTAAATATGGTTAACTCGTATATTAAAAATTCTGATTATTTTATTAGAACAATTCATTTTAATCATGAGTACATTAATTTTAAAGATTATTTTTAGTTAGTAATTATATTACTTTGATGGCAACATAAGCTTTGCAGTTCCTATATATTTGTCACTAAATATATAGCATAACCAAAATGTGTCTTGAGTATTTGAACAGTTAATTTGCCTTTACATTAAAAAGTACATGTATTGGTATTCTTATAACAGCAAAACTTTTTGAAATAACCACAAAATTACCATATAATTTTATTTTTTTAAATAAAACAAAATTGGAGAAAAAGTTGTAATGGTATAATTTGATTGTAAATACAGATAAATGTAATGTTATACTCAAACATAAATATTTAAACTATTTAGATTAAATGCACATACAATGCTAAAAAAATGCACTGAAGTTCAACAATTGCTTTCCTTATCAGTATGCATACAAAAAGCTTCCTTTTTTTAAAAAAAATTTCATTTTATCAACAATAAAATGTAACATTACCTAAAACTATAGGGTTTTATATTTATGAGGTGTTTTGATCATTGTGAACAAAGTGTTTTTATCATTATCAAATAACATGTATACAATACTAGTGTATGTAATAAACCAAATTTTTAACTAAGATTTTTTTATCTTCTTTTATAAAGATGCAAAAAAATTAACCAATAAATATGTTAACAATATAAACCCAGTCTTTATAACCATTTAGTTCAAAATACATTTGACCAAGTGCAAATGCTTTGAATGCAATTAAATCATTGTCATTAACACTCCTCTAACTTCAGTAGAATACTTAATAGTGTCTAGTAACTCAAATACTAGTTCTAATTATCTATTTATAGATAAACTATTGAAAACGGGGATGCTTCGATCAAATTCTTGCTATGCTTTTTACAAGAGAGAGAAATATTGAAAATCACCATCTAATAGAAATGAAACAGCATCTTCATAGAGCTCCGGAAACGACCACTCTAGAGTCACACGGAAATGTTTCCTCAACACCTGAAATTAAACCATTTAGTACATAAGAGAAAAAAATTGAATTTGATGAATATAAATTGAAAGCATATTGTCAAAAAATGTGTATTATTTAGAGAAAAAAATTAGGGATGAACCGGATAGTGGTTTTGCCGGATACCGGATATCGGATATCCAGCGCACATTAGAAACCGGATATCGGATATCCGAACTGGATTTTACCGGATATCCGGCTGTTTCTTTTTTATGAAAAACTTAAAAATTTGAAAAAAAAAGTCGTTTTTTTAAGGACTCTCGAGGTAAAAAATTATATAACATTAATTTTAATGCTATAAACTTTTTGGAGAGTCATAATATTAAGAAAGATACTTCGAGTAATTGCCAACAAAAATGATGCTTCTAGATAAATTACAACTTGCATAATCATGTTTAAAAAAATATAATTAGCATTTGACTTTATTCAGTTGTTTTTATAATGAATCATCATGGTTATTAAAGAGTTTTCATACATGGAAAAACTAGAGTTTTAAATTTATAATTAAGAAAAAAAATTCAAGTGTGTACATACACCTTAACAGTTCTTTAATAAACTATTCATATTTACACTGATTTTGAAACGGCCAGATCTGTATGTACAATGCGTTTGAAAATATAATTTTGAAATATTTCCAAATTGCTGATCTAAATTGTGCCGCATTTGAATGTTAAAACTAGCTTTAGCTTTTAGACTGGAGAATAAAACAATTTCTAATTTACAACGAACAGAGATGTAGCTATGCGCTCTACACACCACCACCTATGGGAATTGTTCAATCTCGAAGATACTCCATGATATCTATAGTGACGTGTTTTGAATGTCTGCCGCATATCTTATTTTCCATCTATTTTCTGTGACCCACCACGTCTGAAACGCACTCCTTACACACCTGGATTGCTCCAAAAAAAATTAAAGGGAGAATCTGCACACTGTGAATACATTGGTAGAATTTTCAGGAAAATACTTAAAGCAAGAGCAAAGATAATTGATCTCCACAAAAAAAAACTTCAATATTTTAATCATCCGGATATCCGGCATGATAAATCGGATATCCGGCACTTTACTTCCTTTATTTCCGGATATCGGATAGTTACCAGATAGTTAAAAAGCAGCCGGATACCGGATATCCGTTTCATCCCTAAAAAAAATAACTTTTGACATTTTAAATTAATTATAATACTTAGATTATTCTAGCAAATATCTTAAAAGATAATCTGATGTTTAAGAATTCTTGTATATATTCAAATGTATCAACAGAAAAAATTACAAAATACTTGAAATCCAATGCATACCTCATGCACCATTTGAAGCTCTTGTGGTGGGTTTGAGCCGCATTCTAGCAAGGATTTACAAATTTGTTTAAAAAGTTTTCGTCTATCACTAAAATGTGATCCTTTTTCTTTCAGAATACGTTCAAGGTCAATCTAAATGAAAATAATTAAACAATGTTTTATGACATAATAAGATTTAGAAAGTAAACAAATCTGGCAATGTTTTTTTTAAATGTGTTATTACCCTCAACTGTCCACATCAATCTCTTCACGTGTGTGGTTTGGTTGCACTAGAGCCGCACAGTGGGGTATTGACGACGGTTCGGGGCCTATCTCAAAGGAAAGACACGGGAACAATGTCTCGTATTTTTAACCATGGTTAGATAACAACATGTGTGTGTGATTATATCTAAAATGACAGTTAAATTGCCCCAGCATCATTGCCCAGTCCCATTTTGATTTTATCTTGGTGACACAGTGATAACATCTCATCTTTCTCAGGGAAAAAAGATGTTTTAATAAATTTTAACCCACTTTCGACAATTTCCACTTGCATTTAGTCATATGATGTCAGTCTTAAGAACATCTAAATCTGTTGCTGTGGTAAATTTTATGGTTTTATTTAAAAAACAAAACTGGACAATGTCACATACAATTATGAATATTTGATTTTTATGTTGACTATGTAAAAAATTAAATTTTATACCAAATTTGGTTGTTATACAATGATTCATTCTTGAGATATATTTTTCAAATATATACTCAAATCAATTTTCAAGAAGCATTTATTTTACTCGGGAATAACTGTCAGCATTTAAAAATACAAATCTACATATTGATTGAAATGAGTTTTTTTTTTAATACTATTTAAAGAAACAACACAATTGCTTGATAAAAACCATTATTTATTTTTCTAATTCATTTTATCCTAATTGAAAAATAAAAGTGGAATTTTTATTTTACTATAAAAGTTGTTCAACATACATGGTTCATCCCATTTTTATTAAAAAAGAATTAGTTTTACTTCTAAATTGCCTTAAAAATACAAAGGTAACAAAATTAATTATAAAAGCATACTTATTTAAATAAAAATATTAAAAAAAACTAAAATGTTTTTTTTAATAATTAGACAATAAATTAGGTTTCAAGTCCCTTTTTGTTACTTTTTTTCTGGTCACAAAAAAAACTTGACATTCGTACAAATTACAAGTTTTCCATACAACATTAGAAAATTCTTAAAATGCGTGTATTATATGGACAATATGCACAAGTTGGTAGATTATTTACCAAGAAAAACAGGAAACTTTAGCAGAAAGTAAAACATTGATTATTGTTTATGTAACTATTAAAAATACTATATTAAATGATCTGTTAATCTGATAACTAATCTTAGATTAACTGAATATCACCAGATAGGCAGTTCAGACTATATGTTCATTTTTGCTAGTTGTGTACTTCAGCATAGAAATTTCCAATGACAATTTTTAATAATAAATTAATACAAATAGCCATTGGTTATCTTACATGAACTTTTAAATTACGAGTAGAAACTTTACCTTATTGAGAAGAACAAATGTTGTGTTAGGTGACGAGCTCTTAACTGTTGATGTAATAATGTGATACATGTCTAGAAACACTTCCATTGATGCTGCATTAGGGTTGAAGAGATCAAATGCTAATTCACCAGCTTCTGGATATTTGAGTATGGTATTTGCTAAATTACAAAGCTGGGTTTCTTGGTCATGGATGAAAACCTGAAAAAATTCATAATTTAATTTTAACAGAAAATATTGAATTTAATAAAGAATAAATTAATAGAATAATAGAATGTCACTTTTGGATAAATATTTTAAATCTGAACATATATTAACTCTGTAAAATATACAGAAAAACTGTTGTATGAACATTTACAACATACTTCATTTTATTATAAATCAAAATAAACATTTGAACTTTTTAAAAATTGTAATATTCAAAACTTTTTCAATTTCTTGTGTATAGACATAATTTAGTTATGTTAGCTTCCTTAATTTACGCAAGTTAAACTGGTTACGAGGTTATAATAATAAATTTAAACTGAACACAGAGCAACTAATGAAAAGTGTGAAGTATGTGGATATTCTAAGTGACTTTTTTTATTCTAGCAATGTGATTTCTGTATACAAGAGACAATGGAGCACAAAATGGTCCAAATCTACTGAAAATAAAAATATATACAATCCTTTGTTATCATTGACAATTTGCAGATCATGTACATAACACAACTATCAAATGCTATATAATGTTATAAAAATATATTTATGTCCCCGAGATATCTGTGAATTACTAGTCGCTCAAATGACACATCCAATTTTAAGGGTTAGAAAAAACTAAAAATTAGCTTAACATTCTCATTAAAAAAATTATTTTAAATGTATGGTTAATGTGGAGTACATGACTTCACTGTATAATAAATTTCACAACTACCACTAAACGTTTGACAGAGATTGCTTCACATCTGTTTTCAGACTTCACACATTTTAAATATTGTAAGGAAGAAAAATTTTAAATCTTTGATATAAACGAACTGAATCACTAACCTTCAAAATTCTATCTAATTAAATACTGAGGATAAAAATTTCAAAAATGCATTAAATTACGAAATTTCTTATAGAGAATACAAGGCCTAGAATTCATAGATACATGGTTTATAATTTATAAGGAATATGTAATTTTAGTAAAATGCTTGGGATTAATAATATATTTATAATAAAATTAGTTATAAACAGCAAATAGTAATAAATGTTACATAAAAGGCTTTTCTAGAGAAATTTAAATATACTCACGTCCCCAAGGGATTCTATGCTTGTTGAAAAAAAGTTCCTTGATGGTGCATAACTTTTCACAGATGAAATAACTTGGTTGACTATTTCAATTTGATGATAGAATAGTGAGACACCCAAATTCCTAAATTTGAGGCTTTCTTCACCTTTAGCAGACAACAACTTTTCGGATAAAGCTCTATACCACAGCAAGGAAAAAATTTACACAACCATTAAAAAATATATGGATAAAATATTAAATTTTAATCAAACTTTGAATTGCATTTGTGTTCAATGTGTTGCCACCACAAATTTTTAATGTTTATGTAACTCATTACAAATATTTTATCTAAGATTTTTTTTTATTAAATGTCTTATGCTCAGGCTGTAAGCACAAAAAACAAATTTCATCCATAAAAGTAGTTTTTAAAATTCTGCATACAATGTCAATAACTGTCAACATCTATGTTGCAAAGTCCCTTTTTAAGAAACTCTTTTTTCTAGCTTTTTCAAAATCATTTCTTTGTTCAATTGTAAGAATATGTTGTTGTTTTTTAACATCTTATTTTGATTATAACAAAAAATCAAATTTTCGTTACCTTAACATGGTTCTACTTTTGCCTAATTGCATATTCAACTTTTCCAGATTTAAATTAACTATATATGTTTTTCCTTAGAACCAAAAAAAAGCACAAAAAAACACCATTTGAAAATGAGTCAAAACCAAATTTAAAGTGATATTATGAAAGATATAAGAAATATTACTGTTTACGAGATATATGCTAATGAACTAAATTATTTATGGTTTTAATTATTAAAAAAAAAATGTAGAGATGTTTTCCATTTAACAGCTGAGACTCCTCTCAGCTATTAACTTATTTAATTTTTGTTTATACTGAACACAAAACTCCATTTTTCCATTTCTATGAATACAAGAAAATATAATTGTTCCCAATAATATATTTGTACTGAAGCTACTTTTTAATGAACTTAAATTTTTTTATGAACTATTAACTAAAGCGATATATATTTTATGAACATTTATGAGTAACATTTTATATTTTACAAAATGTTAACACCACAAATTACACATTCAAGACTTTTTACACATAAAAAGCAATACTAATTACAAATACTTGAATGAAATACGTAACAGTTTACCTGATATAATTTTCTATCCGTACTGAAGCAGCACATAGTTGAGTTACAGGGAGGTTGAAAAGCTGTTTTTGCACCATATGATGATCTACCCTGTTGCTTTCAAGTTTCTCTCGAATTCTTTGGTTTAGGACATATTTCTGAAGCTGTTGGGTACATAGCATATTAAGAAAAAGTTTTACAGCTACGTAGAAGAAACAACAAAATTGGAAAAAACAACACTTACTTCTAATTTGAATGATGCAGGCCCACCACAGTTTAAACCTTTGTGACATGACTTGGAGCGAGTTTCCTGAAGTTTGAGAAGGAATTAAAAAATAGTATTTTAAGATGTGGTTACAAGATAGTTACTAAACAATTTGCATTCAAATGAGGTTTTTTAAAAATATGGTTTGAAATGATATAAATATACATAATATAAAAGTTGATAAAAATATCTTTTTTGAAATTTAAAGCATTAAGAGGACTTTTGAAAACCTTCACTACTGATATAATAAAAAAATTGTAAAAATAGGAATGTGTTGGAAATATAAATTAAAACTTCCTGCGGTGAAAAGAAATTTACAGATTTGAAATTTTGCTTCTCCGTCAAAAGGTTAAATATGTTTGAAATATGGCTATAAATTCCATTACAAAATTTACCATTCAGTGATATTATTTAATTTTAAATTAAATCAAAGAAATTATATAATGGTATTAAAGAAGCTTTTAATAACAATTTAAAAGTGTGATGCTGTATAAATTGAAATCACAAATTGTTTACAACTCATTTTCATACATTCATCAGTACAGCTATTATAATTGATATCAAATATTGAAATAAAAATATATACTTTACCGAATGATTTTCATTAAAATATTCTTGAGGAACCCAATTTTTATAATTGTCATTCAGTTGTTTTAACTTATCTGCTAGTTCAGTGAAAGATCTAAAATAAAAAATAAAAAGCATCAATCAAAAATGAATGGTCAATTAAAAAATATTCTACTAAACATTAACAATCATTAAATACAAACAAATCTATTTTTAAAAAATTTAAAATATAAATAAATAATAAAATAGATATATTTTCAATGTGGATAAATCAGTGTTCCCACTCAATATTTTAGATCAAAATTCCGTGACTTTCGCAGGATTTCCAGAAGATTTTCAAAAAATTCCAGGCTAATAATTAAATTATTTTTTCACATATTAATCTTGAAGTTGGGAAAAATAAAGTGCTTATAAATAATAACCTAGCAAAGTATGCAAAATAGAAAATTTAGCATTTTTATTTTTATGATTTTACATCAATAACAATAAAAAAGAATATAATCGGCACTTAGAGCTAACATTTTTAGAAAGTTTTCCTGACTTTTCCAGAATTTTTTTTTGTTCATTTTCCCTGACAATTCTTTGACTTTTTAGGCCATTTTCATTTTCCCTGACAATTTCAGGTTTTCCATGTCTTCCAGGTGCATGGAAACCCTGATAAATACATAGGAAATATGACTTGGGAAAATTCTGCACCCTTATATAAGTGAGGTGTAAAACTACCACATACACTTTAAAAAAATAATATAATTCTATACATACTTAGCTTTATCAATTATTATGTTTTGATTGTTTTCAATTAGTTGCACTAAAACATTCCAAGTGGAAAGGGCACAATCTTCAATTTCCCGAATCGGTGGATCAATATTTACATCATCAGATAAAGCTTGTACTACATCACAGTTCAAGTGTTTAGCGATTCTCACACAGACTGAAAATATAAATGCATGTCAAAGGCAAATTTCATACAGTTTTAATAAAATTAACAAATTGCTTTACTATGGGTATTCTTACGTGACTCGTCTTTAACTTCCAAATGGCACACTTGATTAGAAAAATAAACTTTTTTCTTATGCTCCCAGGCATGAACTTTTTGATCTAGGTCATCTCTTAATTGTTCAAATGAGACTAAATCAAACCAATCTGTCTGTAATTAGAATGAATTATTCATATATTCATATCATGTTTAAATTAATTATTTTAAAGGCATTTATTTAAATTTTATATATAAGATGAAAGTACAATTTGTCATTGTCCATGAAATTATTTTTCTTTTGATACCTTATCTGTTAAGATTCATTGTGTCTAAGGAGCCTAAAAGGGATCTTTACTATACAAATAATATATATGATGTTTCCTGAACATACTTTTAAAACCTTAATTTTAAACACATAGCTTTTCAGTTGACGAAAAGACCTAGATAAAATAAAGTATTTTTATTTAATTTTTTTCTTTGGAGATACAAGGATATGATATCACAGCCTTGAGCCTCAGTGAGTTCAATACTTAAAACAAAAGATAACTACTAATTATAAAGCAAAATGTATTATTATACAATGTATAATGGACAATATAATTTTATATTACAGAAGCTTAAACTAGATCCCATAGACATTTTAATTTAGCAGTGCATGTGCAAAATTATAAAATCAATTAATATTAAAAACAGGTAAGAAAATTTTCATGAAGTACAAATTTAAAAAAATATTTAGCAAAACTCAAAAGAATAAAGTATACACGAAATGATATTAACCTGGTCTTTGTCAAGTAAAAGCTTTAACCTTTCACAGCAATATTTTGGATCCAATGCAGAGAAACACAAACTTGGCAATAGCAGATTTTTATCATCGATCCACAGACTAAAAGCTCGGAACATCCTATGAAAAAAAATATCTGTATAATAAACAAAAGAAGTTCGTTTATTTTCGTATTCACAATGTTTTATGGTGCCTGTATGTACATTTGTCTATGAGTTTAGTGAACAGTATCCAAAAAAACTCTTCTCCAAAAATTGAGTTAAATTTATTCTTTTTGAGAGATTGCAATTTTCTACACACATTAGAAATATCAAAGTAGTCACTCAATATTAATATAAAAATTTCCTGACTTTTCCAAGATTTCCAGATTTTTTTTTTTAATTTTGCACTGATAAATCAATGAAATATAGAATTTTTTAAAAGGTTAATATTGAGGCCCATAAACATGAAGTGACTGTAAATAAAAACTATTAAAGCATAAAAAAAAAAAAAAAAAAAAAAAAAATCGAGAAATTAGCATTTATTTTTTCCTAATGAAAAAAAACATTTTGTAAATGAATAAGAAAGGAATATAATGGTGTATATATATATAAAATAGAAAAATTCTGACTGCCAATCAATTCAAAAATATTTCATTTCTCGTAAGATTTCCCGGACTTTTTAGGTAATTTTCGTTTTTCCTTTTCAACTCCAGGTGTACCCTGTTTTCCAAGTAAGTGACATCCCTCATTATGATTAATATTAGAAATAATTTAAATAACAAGAGCATAAAACTGCTTATCAGTACAATATAATTTTTTTTTAATTTCCATACAATTCTTTCGCTAAATAAGCTTACAAAATAGTTAAATAGTTATTCATTAAATAGACTATATGGCTGGTTTTAAACAAATTTTAGAAATACTAAAAATAGACTTTAATTAATAAATAAGTCACAGTCATTACACTTTATACATATAATTCAAATGAATGAAAGTGTCAAAGTTTGGGTGCTTTTCTTTTCTACAAAGACTACTGTACAAGTTTTAGCATAATTATTTTACATTTCAATTTAGTTTGGAAAGGAAATTTTTGCCCCACTCTTGCCTTTGGAAATAGCAAAAACAGCGAAATTCATAGATGATTTTTTTTTATCCATGCCAACATGATTGTATAGCAATCATAATTGAATTATTAAAATTTAAAAAAGTTGTGCATTATTAAAAACTGTCAAAATTTTAAATAGAATATTCCACAAGTAATAAATTTCAATACAAGCAATGCAATATGCAACAAAATTTATAATACTGAGACAAGTGAAGTTACTTACTTGCATAATTCAAAATTGAAGAAGCATTCTTTAGTCACTACTTTATTGTCAGTTTCGCACAAGCTTGGAGCAGAAACTACTCCTGTAACTAAAAATAAAGAATTTAATATGTAAAACTAAACTTTGAATGTGTACAAATAAAGATTGTTAGAAAATAAATATCTTAAAAATATATTTTAATAAAAATATATTAAACAGAAGTATTTTTAAAGGAATAATTATTTAAAATCTCAATACAATAAAATCAATAGGAAAAAAATTACAGATCGAAAAGCTACCAAAATAATAACTGAATCCTTAATAAAATTAAAAAATATTATCTTTTCAAGATATACTAACAAATTCTATTTCACAGTAAAAACTGTTACAAACATGGTGATACCAATTTTTTTTTTCATACTCATTTATATTTATTATAATGCGACACTCGGGAAAATATCGACCAGCAAGACTATAATCAACCAATTAAATTTCATCTACTTTAAAAGATACTAGAAAGATTAAATTTCATCTACATGTCCAAATTAAATAAAGAGCTAAATTAAACTTCAAAAATTTAAATTAATTAAACCTAATAACTAATTAAAATTATGAAATTCTTTTCTAGAAAACTATTTCTAACTGTTTAATTTAAGGTATGGCCTTTGCATTCACAATTGTTTATTAACTACACATAAAAAGTTTCTTTAATTTTTTTTTAATTATCAATCCCAATCAAATTCCTTTTAGTGTAGTGGGTGTGTGCATCCATATGTTTAAATTCTTACCTTAAATGAATTATTGATATATTCTGAAATTTAATCGCTTATATGACAACAAAGTCCACTGTAAATTGCTTCAAATAAAGAAACAATATGGGAATTGGTTTAATGGGAAAGTTTCACGCAGAGAAGAAGACCAATGTTCCAACTTGACATGGAGAAAGTTCCGCGACGCCGAATAAGTTCCGTAGGGTTATCATGGAGCTTTAGCTCCTGTACTATAATTTTAAGTTTTAGTCTTTAAATAATACCTCAATATAGAAATATTTACTACATACACTGAGATATATTGTAGTCATCGTTTTTAAAGTATTTTTGTGTTGAAATAAAAATATTTTTCCGTATTTTGTTGTAATTCTAATTATATACAAACATAATATAAGTATTTCTGTACTTAAATTTATTCATATATGGAATAAAAATATTACTCATTTGAAAAAAATAAATATTATAAACAAACTTTCCCATAATTGCAAGCGTAGCGACTAAACAATACTAGTAAGTTACCATGTTAATACGTCATGTGAAACTCTCCCATAGCCAAGTAGAAAATAAGATTCAATTTTTAAAATATTAAATATAAAAGGCAATAGAAAGACAGCAGAAAGTGCCCAGGAAACGTCGTAGTCACCTTCGTCACTATTTTGAGGTGAATCTTTTGATTTTTGAAGATTTTTCCGGTGGAACTCGGCGGTCTCCTGTGCCAGCTTCTGCAGATTTTTCAAAAATAACAAATTTGCCCCACTTTTAAAATACCTCATAGCAAGACATTTCGGCATCTGGGAACTAAATAAAAACAATGTTACACACTTTATAGAAACTACATTTAATTTAGATCCACATTCAGGAATATGTGCTAGGTTATATGATAAATGTAATATACATTAAGTATAACGCTATGTGTAGTTTGCTTTAAACTAAAATAATACATTGAGCTAAATGGAAACACACTTTATTTTGGTGACTATGCTCAAGGTTTTTAATTTTTTGAAAAAGTTTATTTTATCTGTAATTACACTTCATTACTTAACTTAATTGTTTACACATTATTTTAAATGTTTTTCATCCAATCAATTTAAGAAGACACCTTATTTAACTGATATTTCTTTTTAACAAGGAAACATGTTTTATATACAGACTAAAGCAAGACATTGAAGATAGAAAACTTCAAAAATCTTAATGTACATTTAATTGAATAGTATTTTAAAAAAATTATTGAAATTATTTTTGTAGATGCAATGCATCTAAATCATGATTTTCTAAACCCGAGAGAAAGATTAAAGAGTTATTTACAAATATGAGAATATTCCAGAAACCATGAGAAAAATCTAGTGAATGTCACACCAGGCAAAAGATAATGAAGTCAGCATAGGTCAAGTAAGATATGTTACATGCAATTTTAATTACATTAAACTTGACTATATAAATAACTACTATCCATCTTACAACATTATATAATATCAACATACATAACGATCAAATATACTTACAATAGTTATAACAACAATGTTTTAAAAGAGAAAATAAACAACTAATCATAATTAAAATATTTACAAATGAAGATATAAACTAGAAACTTTTTAATTATTTTTATACAAAAAGTTTACAAATTATTTGAAGTGTAAAAAAATGTGTACTTACTTGGAACAAGATATTCTCTCAAAATAATAGTAAAAAAATTGCTGCCAAAACAGTGGCAGAGCTGGATGAGTTATCGGCGTTCCTAATATTTGGAGGCCCCATCGATACACAGGGAGACTTTCCAAGGGTGGTTGAGGAATTTTCAGAAAATTACAAGATTTCTAAAATTTTTAAAGAAAACAATAAGTACACAATAATCTAAAATATTTTATACAAAAGAAATACATTTTCTACAAATATAAAGGTTGATACAAAGCTAAAGGCTTTTTCATATTTATATCAATACTTAAAGTAACAACTTTAGAAAATACTCATAACACTAGAACTAAAACTAATTATGTATGTTGACTGATTGGCTATAGTTAAAAAAATGTAATTATATCTTATACTAGATTTAACCATTTATATCACACTTTGGGTACATATAAAATCGCATTTTTTAAGATAATTGACTTAAGATCTTACTGATATACATTCGTATAAAATAGCTAGAATTAGTGTCTAATGAATATAAGATTAAACAATAAAATATTTAAAAAAATTTAATTAAGGCATTTCTATTAGAATTTAAAAAGTCAAGAATTTTATTAATGAGCACAACAATAATTAAAAATATATCAATTCATAACATTTAAAAACCCCAATCTCTGTTTAATCAGAATCATTCAGTATTACAATACGAAACTTAAGGTTGATACAAAGGTGGAAATTATTAAAAAGTTCCACTAGAAAGACATCAGTAAGGGACAAAAACTAAAATAACAAAATGTAACAAAAGCTGCACAGCTGTGTTATCCATATTAAGAAGTTAACACCCAAAAAAAAAAAGTTTTTTTTAAGTACCTAATAATGGTGAGTAGTAACATCGAGAACAAATAACGAGTTTCTTAGCAATCCTAAGAACTATTAAAACCCTGAAAAGATTACTTAATGCGAGAAATTAAGAAAAATGTACACTAGATTTCCAATCTAGCAGCGATTTAAAAGTACTAGAAATCAAAATTATTAAACCAAATTTGTTTGTCCAAAATTGAAGTTGTATTTTTGTATCTGGAAAATTCCGTTTCAAATAGACAAATCACCAAGGAAAAGATGATATTTCAATTCTTAAAATAAATATTTAAGTATATAAATCAAAAATTAAGAAAATGTGGCAGCAGAAACAGCCTTCCCGCAAGTTTGCAACGATTCCTCATACCTAAAAGTATGCACCACTGTGTCTTTCAAACCTCCATCGGACTATTTAAATTAAATCTCTCTTAATATCAAAATAAAATCTTAGAAACCAAATACTTATATACCAAAATGTGAAATCTCTAATCCTTAAAATAGTTTTGTAAAGATTTAAGAAAACATTAATTATTTTTCTATTCACATCGTTCACTCTCTAATAAATTCAGATGAGCAATTGTTTTTAACGGAAGGAAATACAAGTATCATTTATTTTTAAAATATTATAGATGAATATACACTTATTGAAATATATAGATTTAATTACAAAATAAATTACTTAAAAGTAGAGAGAGAGCTTGAATTCACGGATAAGCAAGATCACGATTTTATCGTTTCAAAGTGTGGTAGTTACTATTACGGGTTAATTAAAAAGCACTAATCAAAAGAAAGAAAAGAAAGAAAATATTAATCGTTGTTTAATTTAAGAATTTACCTGGCGTGATCGTATAGTTTAGAACAGACAAAAAACACAAGACTAAAAATTGTGACCAAAAGAAAACAAATTTATTAAAACACTAAAATTAAAAAGGGAACGGAACACTTAAGAACCTTACAAAAAGCCAAACAAGTCAAAACTAAATAATTTAAAAGGGGGAGGGTAAACTAAAATTAAAAATTACTACCTTCAGCTGATTTCGTCGAGAGAGATGTGGCAGGAGATCAAGGCGAATACAATACGAGTGCCCCCAAAAAAAAGAAAACATGGCCAAGCCGCTACGGCCATACTAAGTGTCCAAGATTGGGAGGTGGACAAAAAGGGGGGTGGTACTTGGCACATCCTTCGACGGAGTGTCAACTCCGATGTCAGCTTCAGAGGTGGTCGGTCAAAGGGCGTCAGCCAGTGGTGGTCGTCTAGCAGAGAAATCCAGTTCAGAGGTGGTTGGTGGATGGGACCTTCTCTGGGCGAGGATCACGGGCCTGACGGGTGATGGGGGAGGCGTCCAGGGCTGACATCAGAGGCAACGGCAGAGGACGGGAACATCCCTCTGGGTGCTACGTCGATGGGTGGCTGGGGTTATTGCAGTTAACCCGGCAACATCTACTGGAATGGGCGACTCTCGAGCATCGTTGAGGTTGGTGGCGGCGGTTAAATAATTCTTCTAACCCCGCATCAGCGGCTATTGCACGATATTAACTCATCGGGTTTTGAAAAAGGACACACGGTCCGCGTTTATAAGACGGGAGCTACACTCCTGTACGTCTTGAGGCTTCGAAAGATGCGTTAAAAAGTCACGTCAAAAGCTGCGCTTTCCCAATAAATCGCCAAAACCTCCTTGCCAGATCCCTCAAAACTAGCACATCAATTTTCCTCTCAGCCAATCAGAGAATTTACAATTACAACTTCGGTTACAGTTAAACATAATTCCAGACCAGTACGTAAAACGGTCTCAAAAACACGAACTCAACTCGCATACCAGACCCCAGATGTGTAACATGATACAGGAGGAGAGGCCGATGTGGGGACCCAAAAGGGTGGAAAAGACTCCAGACAGGGGTTATCACCCCATTTACAACTAAAAAGCTCTTAGGGGGTTATGAAAAAGGGGGAAATTTACGTTTGGGCTTAAATGGAATCAAAAGTGCAGGTTCCCAAGTACAAGTTTGACAATTAAATAGGATACATCAATATTACATAAATTAATTAATACAATTAGGGGAGTCTGAAATTAAATAAAATAAAAGAGGAATTAAAAATTAACCAATTATGGTTTTAACCATAACAAAAGTCAATTCAAAATTCTTTTGAGTCAACAATCTTTACATAATATTAGCGAGCAATTAAATCTGTATGGTGAAATAAATTTTGTTTATTTATTGCAATCGAGTAAGAAAAATATTGACTTTAAAATGCATACTAGCTTTATAGATTCTAGAAACAAATAAAATATTTATCAAAATATATAATAAATTGATTATTTATGCGAGTAGTTATTTTTCATTAAGATTATGAAGCAATACACAGTACAGTCTTCAGTCATCATACATGGCACACTCTCTGTCTTTGATCGGTAAAATGCGATCAGAGTGGATTCTCGAATCCAACCTCCTTTTAGGCAAATTATATTGTAATTTTAAATGACCCCTCCTCCCTACTTTTTTTTAATTTGATTTAAATTTATTGGCTTATACACAAGTAGTATATACGATAGCTATCGTATGCCTAATAAGAGAGACTTGGCCACATGGGCTTGAACTTTAATTTCTTTTTTACAAGACCGGAGGTCTCGTAATTCTTAAACTTTTATCGGACTTCAAGAAAAAAGACATAGGCAGTGTCTAAAGGTCTAGCGTTAATTTTGCGTCCTATTACTAAAGAGCTAATGCCCCAAAAGGATTTTTTACAAGAACATAGATGACAATAAAGAGAAAACAATAAAATATTACAAACCTTCAAAGCAATAATAGGTGATATTTCTTCATTTTGGCTCATTTCTTTTTGAACTTGATACCATAAGTCTTGGACATGTTTCTGCTTTGTTTCAGATCGAATAATGAACCATGCTAACCAAGGATGTTCGGGTAAAGTTTGTTTTTTTAGTATTGTGTAACAGTCTACATTGGTGCCTACTAGTTGCCCCCAAAAGGATGTTTGAGAACTTGAAGTTAGCAAAGGCTGAAAATAAAAAAAAAACATGCAATCAAAATTATTTTAAATTCCTACTTCAAACTAAATGTATAGTATTTTACTTTCAAGATTAGTTAGTTATGCTGTTAAAAACAAGTTAACGTACAGAAAACACTTTTAAAATTATTTAAATAGTTTTACTTTGGAAAATATTTTATTGATATATTTAAGTACAAGCTGGTTCTACAAATCTTTATAAAATAGGGTTCCCACGCACCTGGGAAACGGGGAAAACCTGGAATTGTCAGGGAAAATGAAAATGGCCTAAAAAGTTAGGGAATTGTCTGGGAAAATTACAGTTTTTTTTAATTTTCTAGAAAAGTCAGGGAAATTTTCTAACAGTATCTGCCATTCATATCGCCCCCTTTTTTTTTTATTGTCATTTATATAAAATCATAACAATAAAAATGATAAATTTTGGATTTTGCATACTTTGCTAGATTATTATTTACAAGCACTCTATTTTTCCCAGCTTCAAGATTAACATGTGAAAAAAAAATTTAGTCTAGAATTTTTTGAAAATCTTCTGGAAAACCTGGAAAAATCAGGACATTTTTATTTAAATATCATGTGGTAACCCTATTTAAAAAAAATAAAACATACATTTCAGAAAGGTAAATATTAAATTAGGGTAAGATTTCATACTAAAAGTAAGATTTCAGTTAAAATATCAATCAGTAATAATCTAAAGATTATGATATTTTTTATAACTAATACATGTCCTGTTTCTAAATGCCTATGAAAATTCAATCGAAATGCACATTTTTCAAAGTAAAGCTGATTGTATGTAAAAAAAAGCTTTTCTGACTCCATATACCATTTACTGTAATTGTAAATGTGAGTAACAATAAATACAGGTGTTGAGCATACATTAAAAAGTCTAGTAGAAAAATCTCATAAATTTACATTAACAGTCATTTTATTTTTTTTTTAAATTTAATTTTTGACTTAACCCATTAACGCCGGTTGGCAAGAAAACTTGCCATTCGACATTTTATTTTTTTTTCTTTGCCAATAGATGGTGGAAATTGTTCCAATTAGGGTTTTTTTCTTTCTAAGAGTCAACCAATCAAAATGCGGCACTGCTTGTGTATTTCCCAGATAGCTTTGTAGGTGAAATAGTGGTTCAAAGTTAGAATTTCTTTCGAGCGCGAATGATGCCTCGTCCATCATCACAAAAGATGTTTAAAAAATACTTTTATTACTGTTTTTGATCTATTTTTTGTGCTTTATTGCAATTACATGAATCCATTGTTCATATTAATACACTAAAAAACTAAATAAAAAAATATTTTATAACTGTTAGGTAGACGTATTTTTGACTGGCAAGTTATCTTGCCAACCGCCGAATGTGTCAAGTTCGGCACCATAGGTAGTTACTTATTATTTTGAAGGTTCCGATACCGATTTGATTATTTATTTTAAATTGAAAGCTTAAACATGGTAAAAATTTAATTTTTTTTCAAACAAAATATTTAGTACCTCCTTTCATATAGTTTGATTTAAAATGTTATATAAATTTGCCATTATTTAAGAATTTTTTTGTGTATTTCTATATTTGTGTAGAATTTATAATACTTTTAGATTTATGTGCACACTACAGACGATTGGTCAGAAATCTTGCCAGTTAAAAAATCATAAAAATAATTTTCGAAAAAATCTGAAAAATTCAATTTATACTTTAATTTATCTAAATAGACAAGTTATAGCACAAAAAGTTTTTTTTTTTTTTCATTATTTCAAAGTCGCCTTTAATGGGTTAAGAGCATAACAAAGTTTTGGAATAATAATAGATGTAAATGATATTGTTGTTTATGAAAAATTTTTATAAATTACATCAACAACTTTTTTAATAAATACAGCTGATTAATTATTAATACTTACATTTCCAAAGGAGAAGATAAAATCAACCATACTATTCCGTGTATAACTGTTCATTGAGGATATTTTGATAATAACATCAAGAAGAAAATGAACTTGCTTTGCAGAATCTTTCAGTTTGTATCTATTTCCTTCTTGAACTGACAACACTTTGAGCAAAATATTTATCCAAAGCTTCAGTAAAGGTGCCGAACATTCCACTGTCAAGGCTGAAGTTTGGGAGGCCTGATACTGCAAAGAGATTGTATATTAAAAACTGATTTTTATATTATCTTATACAATAAGCAATTGGCAAGTGATTTAAACATGAAGAGATTTCGATTATTTATAGCAATTGTTTCTAACCTATGAGTCAAATGGTTATAAATCATTAAAAATAATTCAATTTTGAAATCAACAAAAAAAATACGCTAATGTTTATTTTTTTTGTGAAACACAAAATATGATGTTATCATAATTATTTTATTTTATAATACTTCTTTTTTTACATTTAAATAAAATTTTATTTCTGATAACAACACTTCTAAAATAAAATAATTTGAGATATATTTATTTAATTCTTAAAAATTTATGAAAAATAAAAATTGCAAATGCTTATTATATTACTGCTATTCGTATATATAATAAATAAGGTTATATCATGAACCAAACATGAGTACAAACTTTTATCATGGCAGCGATTCTGTGGAGTGCGGCACCCACAACAGCTCCTCTGACAGCCCCTACAGCTCCTCTGATGTCAGTTAAAAGTGACATGTCAGCTATTATGAGATCATTCAATACTTGAATGAACCTAAAATTAATGATTAAAAACAAACATTAGTCTGTTAGAATAAAAAAATAAAGTAATTTTTAAAGTGATTCAAACAAAAATATACAGTAATATTTATTTCTTGTGAATTATTAATTATAAAATTATTCAAAGTTGTTCCCTTTTCTCTAAAACTTTAGTTTGCCATAAATTAACTCTCTTCAGTGTCCACTCTAGAAATAAAAAGGGGCAGGGCGCTGTTGGCAGTAAAAGGGAACCCCGTTTTTGAAAAAGCACTTCTTGTTTTTAAAAGGGTACTTTAAAAAAAAAAGTATGGGGTGGGCGGGTGGTCACCCATTGACACATCGGACTTTTGATCAAACAAAAGAAAATTTCCGATTTGTTGGTTGACATTGCGCTAGAGCTGCATATTGGGCTACAGTTGACGGATAAGGGCTTATCTCGAAGGAAAGACCCTTACAAAATTGATGTGTCTTTATGAAGATACTACTTAAAATCCAATATTTGACATTTAAAATTAATGTTTTCCTCTAAAAATCATATCTGTAAGCAGCCCTAATCAGACCCCTTACAAAACTGATGAAAATGCCACTTAAATCCAAAATTTGGTAATAAAATACATTTCTTATGCAGGTACAGGTAACTAATAGGATTTTTGTATTGCTCCATGCTCGAAATTTACACAAAATCATCGAAATCATTGCACAAATGCGTAGTTAAAAAGGAGTTTGTTTTTCTATTGTCATAATTCACTTAATTCCAATTGACACAATTTTTTTAATCGATAGCTTTTTTAAAGACAGCTAGGGAAGCAAGTACTCTTGTGTGTGACTAAAAAGGGCAAGAAGGGCGGAATTTTTTAAAAAGAGGGCAGCATTTTAAAAAAGGGACTAACTATTAAGGGCCGCTATTAAGATGAAAAAAGGGCGGGCAGAGTAGACCGCCTTTCAAAAAACTTCTAGAGTGAACACTGCCTCTTATTTCAAAATATATCCATTGACAAACACAAATTTATATAATTCATTGATTTATATGCGATTTATATACTAATACGAATTTAATCATAATACATTTCAAATTTAAAAAAGTATCAACCCCAATCCAAAACTGATTATCAAAAGATTTTACTAAAATTTCTACATAACATATTAAATGATGTGCAGTATTTAAAACATTTGGTAACTATTCAAAATTAGAAAACAGAAAATATATAGTAATTGTATTTGTTAATACAATTATAAATAGTATAATATGGTACACATAAAAATTTAAATTAGTTCAGTAGTTGATTTAATAGTATAATTTAGAACTCTTGTAAATGCATTTGAATTTTTTTTTGTAAACATTAAAACTATATACGGAATTGTGAAATTAATTCTTTAAAATTATAATTGTGTGTAAAAATATGAATTTTTATTCAGCTTTAAAACAAATATGTCTTACTGTGCCTGTGATATTAATTCTTCACTGCTTTTGACAAAGAAGGGCAAAATGTAATACAAAGCATGTATTGTAGCTAGATATTGCTGATGTTCAATAAGAGCTGTTAAACATTTAAGACCTTCAGTCAACATCTTTTGAGCGCTAAAAAATAAACAAAATATGTTAATAAAACACACAATAAAATACTTTAAAAATATTAAACATAATTTAATAAAAATTATATATAGATAAAATATATTAAATGAAGATTTATAATAAATTGAAAAATAAATATTGCTAAATGAACATTTATACTCTATAGCTGTGTAATTTACAGTAATTTTAAGTTAGTGCCTAGTTAAAACTAAACATGTTTCGCCAATCATTTTAAATTCAAATTTAATATGCAATCAAGTTATCTATAGATCCTCATGCAGCATAGCACAGTTTATTACCAAAATAACCAAAAGTAAATTTTACAGCACCATTTTAATCTAGTTTTAGATTTTATAAAAGTTCAAAATTTTAAAACTGTCATATTCAATTTGAATGTGAAAATGTTATATGTTATTTTTTCATAATAAATTATACAGTATGTCACCAACATGTCTCATCTTTTTACTTAAATTCTGTTAAAAATTTTTAAATGTTTACAAACTTTATATGTATGGTCTTTTTGATTTTAATACAATAGATATTAGAGTGAAAATGGAGTAGTACTGTCACATTTCATATGTCTTATCTGAGAAACGTACAAATACCACGAACATTTTACAATTTTAAGATTATTTTTATAATATAAAAAAGCTATTTGTCTTTATACTTTATAAAATAAATTTTAACAAGACTGATAATATTCGGTAAAATACATGGCATTTGACAAGTTTCAAAAATAAATATTACAAAATGTATAAGCATGATAAATTAATTTTTAAAGGTAATTTTAATAACAATATTTTTTAAATTAGTAACTTATTACTACAATACCAAACAGATTTACAATCACAACATTTTATATCCATGTCTTAAATGGCATTCAAACTCGGACATATTGCTTTGCAACCGAACCACAACACTATTGAGTAACGGTAAATATAAAATATAGATATAAACATATGGTGGATGTATATTCTATAATCTTAGAAATCCAAAATTTTGCATCAGTTTTAAAACATTGGGATTGCAGAAAGACATTTTTCTATATTTGTGATCCTATATTCTTGAAGATCTGTTGAAATATACACAGGTCCCCTATCAATTTGCACAAAATGTCACGTTAAATTGCAAATCATAAAAATTTCTAAAGAGGCCAAAAATACATACAGCTCTTATTAATATATTTGATAATGTATATACAGTAGAATTCCAATTTGCTGGAACATTTGGGACCAGATCCCACCTGGATAATTAAGAAAAAAAGGCTATTTCTTAGTAAAAAAACAAAACAAATTTTACTTTAGTATGTAATGTATTTTAGTGACTATTAAAAACAATATAATTCATTGATGTGAAACTTTTTAAATGAGGTTTTTTTAAGTGATCCGGATAATTGGCAATCCGCTTAACCAGGCCCGTAGATGGGGGGGGGGGGGGACGAAGGAAATTTTAAATGTGTTTTAACATAATTTTTTTTTTTAAGTAGCAAAAACACTACAATTTGGAATATTTTAGCATGAACAGTATGTGAAATATAGAGGTAGAAACTGCATCAAATAGTTTAGAAAATTCTTTAGATACATACAAAAGTTATAAAGGAAAAGTTTGTCTTTGTGTTGTCGTAACAACGGAAATTAAACCTATAACCCTAGGGTCTTTATTGTTTCTTTTGAGGAGAGGCACAATTTGACACTTCTGACCTAAGTGTATCGGCACTCGCTTATCTAATTTACATCTGTTTCATAAAAAGAACACAAATATCAAGATATCCTTGGAGTAGGGTTAATAAATGCATAGAAAAATACTTAAATTTATTAATGGTGTAATGAAGATATTAAAATATTCTCAACTTACTTGTGCCCAATGTTTGTCATGACCAGAAAGAGGTAGCATGCAACAGGGTGCCTTTCTTCATATCCTTTCAGTAGCGGTTGAAGCCACATGACCTTAAATGGGTCAGGCAAAAAATCTACTTCCAGCTTTCCATCATAAATTTGAACCCACGGAGGATACTTTCCATCCAGGACATGAAGTTTCAGTGTGAACAATAAGGCCCACGCCCATTTTACAAATCCGGAATCGTCTCGGGAAAAACCTCCTAAGGTAGCAAACTGGAGCATCTGGAAAGGACGAAACAGACAAAATATAAAAATTGGTGAATTTAAACAGAAACACTAAAATATTTTTAAAACCAATAAGAATAAACCAAATGAGTTCACAACTCATTCAAGGTATTATTTCCCACTACAATCAACTGAGAATTTAATAGATATTTGTTTATAAAAATGTAAAATAAGTAAATATTTCCACTTTACGTAAACAATACAAAACAAGTCATAATTTCTAATAACTTTCAGTTGGAAAATGAATATTTTTAAATAATTATTTTGCAACAAAATTAAAAATATACATTGTAATTGACAAAAATATACATACAAAAGAATGTAAATATATAAACAAATGTAAATAGTAGGGGAACATGCAGTTTTTTCTTTAATTTGTTTTGGTTGTAGTTAGACTAAGTAATATAGAGAGCTTAGTGCTAAATGGAGTTAAAATTTACAAAAGGATTTTTAATTTTATGAATATTATGGTAGAAAGTCTTAAATTCATTGTCTACAAGACCTTTGTTAGTCAGTTCATGACTGACCTATAGCTACTTATCTTACTTAGATAAATTAGCAAAGCAAAAAAAAAAAAAAAATATTAAACACAATAATCATTTGTTAACTTTGATATACGCATAAAAAAATTATTAATAACGAAAAAAAGTATATAAAATTACATGAAATTACCTCTTTAGATTTAAAAATATAAGTACCTGTGCAAGACCATTCGAAACACTCCACTCATTCGCTTTGTTGTCAAATTTCATATACGCTTGTAGCACAAGAACAGCTATTTCTTGATGCAGTTGGACAGGTAAAACTGTGTCCCCCTAAAATAAAACAATAAAAAAGATTTTATATCTTTTAGCCTAAAAAAAATCCTGGAATATAATATTTTTAAAAATATAAAGATTGAACAAAAGGGCACAAAGTGAGGTTTTTAAAAAAATGGCTTGAAGAATGTACATAAGAAAACAAAGTTAATGCCAAAAAATATGCATAACTAGCTATACAGACAAGTAAAGACTGGAACTCGGGAACCTAACTATTATTTTACAACAAATCAATTGCACAAAACTAACCTAACCTTTGTGGAAATTCTTATTGTGACTGCAATATTTTCAGTTTTTCTTTTCAACATTGTTTTAAGATATATAATAAATTTAACAGGCAAACGTTTTCAGTTTTTAAAATTAATTATTAAGAAAGAGAACATCCTTGGGGATGCTGTGACTTTCTCAAATCAGGCCCTGGCAGAGTTCAAACCTATTTCTCAAGTAAAAGTATATCATTTTTTAAAAGGAAATCCTTTTTTAACAAAGTAGAATACAGAAATACTAAATCGACTAGAATAACATTATAGTTTAAATTAACTAATCAATGATAACAAAGAAAAACTTCTATTTACACGTTCTGTAAAATCCCAATTCATTTTCGTTAGTAAAGTCCTAGCTATAAAGTTCTTTGGACTTGCAAGTTCGTTGGTAAGTAACCAGTCTGTTATTAAACGGATGTCTTCTTCTGCTGGTACCCATTCTGTAAGACTTAGCTCCTCATACATGGCTATTGAAAACTGGAATAACAAAACATTCAACACATAACTGTGCACACTTAAAAAAAGTTATAACACTTAATTTACAAATATATATATTTAATTTCTGAATAAAGCAAATAATATTTGTGTCTATTAAAAAACAAATAAAATTTGTGTCTATTAAAAAATTAAAAAACAAATAAAATTTGTGTCTATTGAAAAATTAAAAAACAAATAAAATTTGTGTCTATTAAAAAATTAAAAAAAAATAATGTTATTAAAAAAATTTAAAAACTAATATAAAGTATTGAGGGTCAAATTACTGTTAACTTAATAGTTAATAAACATATGTTCATAGATGAAAATTCATTAGCTAAATAAAACTAGCACTATGTACACAATTTACAAATACCTCGTTCTAATCACTGGAGAGAAAGACAATATATTTCATTCAAATTACCAATCCCAAGATAAAAAAAAATTATATTAATATTGATTCAAGTATATGAAAAAGCTAAACTGTAGATCAATGAAAAAATTATATATGTCTAATGAAGCAATGGATATACTTAGTATACATTTAATTTAAGTGTAGAAATAATTTAGTCATGATTTGTTTTACTGCATCGATATTACTTGCTTTATAGGACACAAAAGTCTTATTTAGTTATTAAATGGAATTACTATTAAAACAATTTAAAACAGTGTTCACTCTAGGGGTTTTTTGAAGGGCGGTCCGCCCTGCCCTCCTTTTTTTCATCTCAATAGCGCCCTCATGCCCCTTTTTCAAAAATGCTGCCCTCTTTTTAAAAAATTCCGCCCTTCTTGCCCTTTTTAGTCACACACAAGAGTACTTGCTTCCCTAGCTGTCTTTAAAAAAGGCATCGATTTAAAAAAAATTGTGTGTAAATTGCAATTAAGTGAATTATGACAGTAGAAAAACAAACTCCTTTTTAACTACGCATGTTATGCAATCGCGATAATTCCGCAGTAATTTCGAGCACGGGACATTCCACGAATCCTATTGGTTTCATATGTGCCCGCATATGAAATGAATTTTGATTTAATTAGCCTTTTTATCAGTTTTGTATAGGGGCCTGATTAGGGTTACTTACATTTTTGGTTTTTAGGGAAAACTTTCAGTTTAAAATATCAAATATTAGATTTTAAGGTAAAATCTTCATAGAGAGACATCAATTTTGTACGGATCTTTCCTTCGAGATAGGCCCCGAACCGTCAACAATAGCATAATATGCAGCTCTAGCGCAATGTCAACTAACAAATTGGAACTTTTTTTTGTTTGGTCAATGGTCCGACGTATTAATGGGTGGCCACGCTCGCCCCATAATTTTTTTTAAAGTGCCCTTTTAAAAACAAGAAGTGCCTTTCTTAAAAACAGGGTGCCCTTTTATTGCCAACAGCGCCCTGCCTCTTTTTATTTCTAGACTGAACACTGATTTAAAATATCATTAAATTCTTTTATAAAAAAATTATAAATTTTATTACTTTATGGCACATCAGAAACAATATTAAAATTAACTTCTTTGTTTGGAATTAACTTTTTTTTTAAGCACAATGACACCCATGACCTTAAAATACCCTCGATACAATTTGTTAGATTTCAGTAGAGGTAATCATCATATTAAATTTCTAAGCAATTTATAAATAATTAAAATTTTAAAAATATGTATTTTCATTTTGTAGTTAATAAACCAAATATATTAGAAATAATTTAAGTATAAAAAGTATAAAATGATGAAAATGAAAAAAAATCACACAATATAATTTTCAGAAACCAGATAAAATTTATGTAAATCTTTTAATAAAATTATGGAAAATATAATTACCTACATTAGCTTTATGCTACTGTTTCAGCTTGACATTTATTGATATGTGTACATAAAAAAAGTACAGTTTGAAAAGCATAGTTTTCATTTTTTTTTTTTTTTTTGCATAATTTAATCCAGTCAATGCAATGAAAATGTATCTAACAATTTATAATTTAACGACATGAAAAATAACAATTAACAAACAACATTATCATATAATAAGTAAAAATAAAATACAACTTACGTTTATGACATCATCTTCATTAGATTGAGCTTCTTTCAAAAGGCAAGTCAAAAGATGTGGGTATTTTTTAATAATACTAATTAAAACAACTGTACTCTCTTTTGACAAGTGACGTAGAGAAGTCTCAACAACTGCCACCTAGTTTGAAAAAAGAGAAAAGCTGTATCTAGTGCAATTTTTAATACAAAATATAGTTGAAATAATATGGTAAATGCAACAACAGAAAATATAACATAAAATTAAGCTTCAAATTACCTTTGTCACACAAGAAAATATTCCAACTAATTAAAAAAAAAATTTAATTAAATATTTTTTAATAATACTGAATATTCTATATTAAACTGGTACAAAGTAATTCATTTTTAAAGGCTTTTGCAATAAAAAAAGTGTGTGTGTGTGTGTGTGTGTAAAGTATTTTTTTAGAGCTGAATAAGATATGAGATATAGCAATTTTTAAAACATAATATATAGTTACAGAAAAATATTTTATAACTATTATTAAAAAAAAATTAAATATCTAAATGTTACCTCAAATATTTCATGTACTATAAAAGATAGAAATCCTTTTTCGCAAGTTCCAGACAATATTATTGATTTATACACATTGAGAAGAAACATCTGGTCAGCTTGATCAGAAGATTTTAATTTTTCAACAAACACTGAAATCATTTGCGAGTCTGAAATTAACGAAATTTAATTAGAAAATAAAATATTTCAAGATATTACATAAGAAAATAGCATTTGAAATATTAATTATAGAAATTTGGTAAACAAAATAACTTAATATAATAAACAATAGAAAATCAGTCCAAAATTGGAAAAACAATTAATTTTAAACAAAAAGCAACATTTGTCTTTAGAATTCCATATAAAACTACCTTAAAAACTGTTCTTTTAAGGTTTACACAAACATTCTATAATCACTACTGATATGCAAAATCCAAAACTGTATAACAAAAAAAATGGAGAAGGGGTGGTTGAATATAATATTAGCGATAGGCCAGCCATACTTATGTACTGAAAGAGGAACAAATGTTTTACACATGCTAAATAATTTTTTACCTATTTTTTTTATCAAGTATACAAAAAAAATCATAAATAGCAAATATAATTTGTTCACATTTAAATGTTGCCAACATAAAAAGCATAATTTATAATTTGTTTGAATATTTTTTTTTTAAATATTATTTGCTAAGATAAAAAAAAAATTAGATACATTTTTACATTTTATCAACAAGATAATTTTTTTTTTAAAAATTGTGCAATATATATAAATAGTTACTTGAAACTAATAAATAATTAATAATAAAAACTCAATGGCTGTAATCATATGTTAAGCTAATATAAAAATTATGTCAACACAACCAATAAAGGAATAAATTCCTGTCACAAGTCAAAAATGTAAGTTTACTATATAATTCATTAGAAGTTAAGTGAAATTATATAAATTGAGATTTAACAAAAGAAAACACATTAATAGCTCTAATAAACTATTTAAAAATAAAAAGTGCTATTTCGTCTCCTTCAAAAACTTCGAGGGTTAATTGTTTTAAAGTGGTAGCACAGCATTTTTACTTTGGTTTCTTTAGAGGATACAAAATTAATTTTTTTTAGGGGATACGAAATTAATTTTTTTTTTATCTCTTTACCTTGTAGCTTTAAATCTACATCTTTAGTTGAGTAGACATCGTCTTCAAAACTTTGTGGGGAGTGAAATATCCACAGAATTTGCCAAAGCATCTTTCGTGAAGTACACTTGTATGGAAGTGTTGATAAAAATTTCCACACACCAAACCTGCAATAGATCATTATCGAATACAACAATGTCAAGCCACCAAATTTCCCAAAGTAAAAAAATAAGGCATAATAAAGCACATTATAATATATTTTAACTACTAAATGAGTAGAAGTAATTACAAAATTATTTGTAGTTATGGCATTAAGATCATTTTAAAAAGTGAGCATACAGCAATCTCTGTTTAAAGTTTTTCATTTTGAAGGGTTTTTCTTTCAATAAGTTAATGTGCAAATAATGAAACTTTTTATTGATAAATAATTTAATAAGACAAAATTCTTTTTGAAATTTCATAGTTTTATTTATCACATTATAATATCTTAACTATTATATTTATTACAATTCTTAATTAATTTTGAAAATTATCTTATGCATATAAAAAAATGAAATACACAAGTTGTGGTTTTAATAATACTGAAAGCACTTAAAATGTATTGTAATGTACAGTTTAGAAAAAAAGTCTTTTACTTCCTCTCACTAACTTTAAGATAATTATTTCAATACTGAAATGAAATAAGTTTATATGATCAATAGGACTCGGAATTAGGAGGCCTCATTGGCACCTAACAATATTTTTTAGTTGCCAAAATGTTCTGCTTACACATATATTTAAAATAATTCAAATTACTTGGGCTGAGCTGCCAACTGTTACGATATTTTTGTAATCATTAAAGATCCTTTCGTATAAATTAGAAACATATTTCCATTTGTACCTAAAAATATCGTCTTACTGATAAAATTGCTGAAAAGTATGAGTGCAATTATTGTAAAAATACTGCGGTCAAACTGAAAAATTTATTAAAAGTTTGGTGCCAAAAGTAACGACTGGGTGTAAAATTATGGTTATCACACTGAAATTTTTAGGAGTAAATACAACTAACAACTGCTAATTCCAAACCCAGGTCATCAGTAAAAAAACAAGATACATAACAAATTCTCTAAGTTTTTAATAAACAAAACCATCTACTATCAAAAATAATTCTTTTAAAGTAAAATGAAGATAAATTATTTTCTAAAGCACTAAATGCATTTTTTCCCTAGTACGAATTTCCAATTAAATTTCACAATTTTTAAGGAATTGCATTTCTGTATTTTATTAAAGTTACTTATACATTGCAATACCCTTACAATGTATAGATGCATTTTTTTAAGTCTAGTTCACTTTGAAAGTAGTGAATACTTTTTTTAAATATTGACTAATAAATTTAAAGTTTCACAACTGGAATTAACTATAATAGTGTGATGCAAAATATTTTACTATGACTGATATTCATATTTCATTACACAGATTAAGATTAATCACATCAATGTGTGTATTAGCCAAAAATTGCCATTACACTATTTTATCAAATTATTTCATTCATGTGTCAAGTTAAAAAATATATAAATACTCACTTTTGAAAGTTGAATAATCTAAAAATCACATGGAACATAAATCTATCATACTCTGCTTGCAAAGCGGACTTAGATTGAATATCTAGGTCCAGACAATAAATCCAGTGATCTGATACATAGCAAACAATGTTCCTATTTGAAAAATAACATAACATTTTAAATTTATACATTAATATAATTGTACTATCTCATATTTTTATATGATTAATTATAATTTTATTAAGGATTATATAAAACAATATAGTCAAGTATTATGAAGCAATAGACAATGATGTGCAGAAATTAAAAGACAATTTACACAAAAATATTTGCTTGTAGTTTCGAATCCTTCAAAAGGTTCAAAGGTCTATAAAAAGTTCATTAAATATGTGTACATGCAACAAAACTAAATATTAAAGGTGGGGGAGAGAGAGCAACCGAGTATTACATTACATGAGTATAAGATTCTCTTGGGAAGAGAACATCAAAATAAAAAGTTTGACAACCCTTGCCATAAGTGCACAGTTAAAGAAAAATGGCAACTAGATACTAGATAACACATTTAATGTAAATAATATTCACCTTATTATACTGCAAATGCATTCAACAGCAATCGAATAATCCTCAGAGCAATAACTTTCCAATCCAACAAATAATATATTTACAAGAGCAGTCGAAAATGAGAAAATTTTGAGTATTTTTTCTTTAGTTGGGCTCTTGATATTCATTGCTCCATCTAAAAAAAATATTTATCAACATAAAAAAAAGTGAATACATACCAAAAAGCACACAGAAAAATGACATGCTCATGATAAAATTAACATTACCTATATTCTCAAGCAAAATGTGCTCATACATTTTTGCAATAGGGACTTGGCTTAACAAAGACACAATATCCTCATTTGACCACTTTTTAACAACCTCAAAATTTTCTTCCTTCAAAATAAAACCATTATTCAAGTAAACGTAGAATACAAATAAAACATTAACTTTAAACTTTACTCAAAAATATCTACAACTAACTGTAAAGATTAATATGATACTAGATTTAGTTGTTTGCCTAAAGAAAATGCACAAACTCCACACAAAACTTGACTTTTAACACAAAAAATTTATGTTAATGGAAAAATTGTGCTAGAGGCAATTAATTAATATTTAAAAAATAACAACATTTTAAATTATAAGTCTTAAAAACAGGGTAGTTGATTTTTTTTTCCTAAAAAAATCGATTTATTTAATTTCAATCATATTTTCTTTTCTATTTAAATCATGATATTTTTTATTTTAATAATAACTCAATCTATATGAAGAAAATCCCTAAAAATCCCCGTCTTTAAATCAGAAAAGCCCTATGAGATGACACTCTCTCATTCTTAATGTAAACCTGATGCTGTAAAGAAACTTCTCTCGGTTTTGGAGGAATAAATGCTTTGAAACTATTAGTCTTTATTGCCGTAATTTTTACGACTGACCCCTAAAAAACATGACCACTGCTCCTTAATTATATAATAACTGCATGCTTTTAACGGATAATATTATTATATAATTCAGCAAATACTTGCTTCCTTTGGAAATTGCGATTTCACTAGAGCAAAGTAATAAAATAGCAAGTTAATATTTGCATTTTTTTTTTAACCTACCAGATTTTTTCAACTTTAAAGTTTATGCATGCGTTAAAAAAAATCAATGTTGAATTGAATGATAAAGTATGTTGTGTGGCAATTAATTTGTTGTATTTTAATTAGACATCAAATATTAGATAAGTCATCAATCTAAATAAATCAAAATTTAATTCAAGTAAATTAAAGCTAAATCAAAATTTAATTAAAGTAAACTGAAGCTCCTCATGTAAAATTTAATTTTAATTACATCTCTACAATGCACAAACATCAACTATGGAAACAGTATATATTAATGCAGATTTTTTTTTTTTTTTTACTAATTCTTACATGCATCTAAACATGATTATATGCATCACTTATTATTTGTTCATCGGTTGAATTTTTTTTTATATTTTAAAAAAGTTTTTAATGTTTCTAAACAGTAATAAAACAAATCAGAACAGAAATACTAGAGTAAAATATATAAAAGATAAGAGACTGTCTTAATGTAGGTGATAATGAATAAAGATTTATATAAAAGGTTTGGTAATTATTCCACATTTTGCTCAAAAGAGTATCTCTAGGAAATATCAAAACATGAAAACTTACAAAATTCACTATTCTTGAAATATAAAATAGCTAATAATATTTTAAATTTGATATAAAAATATATGATTGAACATACCTCTTCCCCATCAGAATCCAAAAGAGTGAAACCATCATTAGATTCCAATGAAGATTCGCCTGCTTTCACATTTCTCAAAAAGAAGTCCCGATCTCTAAATTACAATAAAACAACAAGCATACATTTCAGAAAGATAAATTATCTATTATATATTATATCAATATATTTGTAGTAAAGATATGTCAACAATTTTAAAAAGTATCAAATTTGAACTAATATGCAAAAAAAAAGTAGGCTCTTAATTTCAAACTAACATTGTAAATAAAAGAACTTTATTATTCCTAATCACATTTTAAATAGGCTACACAATTTAATATACAAACATAACTTAATATAATTATTTCACATTTTTCCCAAAAGAGTGGAGAAAATTTATATTTTTCCCAAAAGAGATTTGTCTCAATTTAATCTGGGGCAAATACCAAAACTTACACTGTTCATTATTCTTGAAATATAAAACAGATTTTCAAATAATACATTATACAAACATAAAACTTTTAAAACAAATATTTTCAACTAATAAAATTGAATAGTTTATTCAATTAAGAACATTTTTAATTAGAAAAGAAATACTTTAATGGAAATACATTTATGGAAATTTATTATTACCTATATTGATTTCCCATCTAAATTTATATATCTATATTAGACATCAATTTATTATACTTTTTCCAAAAGTAAATGCTTCATCTAAGCATATAATAAATAAAAGGTAATTTTTTATATTAATAACTTAATATATAAAAACCTTATACCCTTTTAAAATTAAACTCTTAAATTGATAAGTACAATATGAGTTAAGAAAACAATATACTACAAATATATAGGAATATATAGGGTTTAAATACTTACGGAGCAGGTGTTAGTATCAAGTATAAGACCAATAGAGCATAATAAATGCATTGGCAGTTGAAGCTATCTATTACTTCTTTTGAACAAAATGCTGACACTGGAAGTTGGATAAATTGTGTTGCCCAGGTCTCTATGCCATTGGGACACCTAATAATGTGGTTTAATACAAATGCATAGTCAGCATGTGTTCCATTTTGGAGCAATATGTAAACCTGTAATATGCAAAAAAAATTGCTTTGATAAAAATTATACATAGAGTTTAGCAATGATTTATGCATTTAGATTAAAGATTTTAGGTTAATTCACAGCAGTGTGCACCCTCAGAAACAGATAATTAACATTGATATACTAATTTTATTCATTTTGATAAGGGCGATTAGAGTGATCACAAAATCTTAATTTTGACTAGAACAACCACTATCAGGCAAACCGCATTAAAATTTGGATTGGAAACATCAAATTCCTGACACTAACTTCAAAAATAGGATGGAATTTCAAATTAAAACCTATTGCACTGCTATTAGAAAAAATATTTAAAAGTTATACTACATTTGAAAATAAACCAACTGAATAAATAGCAATTTGGTTAAGTTCGAATTTGAAAAATTAATTGCTTATAGTTTACTTTCTGCGGTCTTTGAGAATGGCCTCATGTTAAATCTAAATGAATAAATCTCTTACACAGTAATCAAAAAAATCGATATACTTCATTTCGTGATTTGGCAACACAAGGTCGCAGGATAATGAGCAACATCACTACTTTAGTCCTAGCACACAACAAGCGTTCGTAATTTTACTATATTTAAAAAATGGCTTAATCCTTTGGCATATCTGATGATTTTAGTTGAAATTCGGAAGATAATAAGCATTATTATTTTAAATAAAAGAAGTTCAAAGCTTATCATAATGTAAACAAACAGTTGTCCTTCGATTCTGGTCTTCACTTCACCTGCCACAATAAAGTTGAGCCAGTTGTCGTGAGGTCATCAAAGGTTTGATAGCTGAGCTAAATAATAACTGGAGTGTAGACTATGGATACACTTTTTTCCACCTTCTTTTTGAAAAAAATAGCAAAAAGATTGTTTTGCTTTTGCTAATTAGCTATTTTCTTTTTATTTGGAGAGAATTTTTGTTCGAAAATACGCTATTTATATCAATAATTCTAATGTAACGAAAAACATTAGAATGCAATGTTTAAAAAGGATCGTTTTTCTCCTTGGTTTCCAAAATGCTACGGAAAAATTAAAACTGGTAATATTGTTTTTTACTAATAGTTTTTTTAAAGCATATTATTAAATTTTATATTGATTTACATCTTGAAAAAAAATATTGTTTCTGGGATTAATTGTAATTTAAATGTTCAATTTCAACTTTTTAAGTATTGATTTGTTACTTGGACACGTTATTGTATCCTACCTAATAGCGAGCCAGCAAAGCGAGAATTGGTTTGTGAAGCAATCCTCCGGTCGTTGGCGGAGCAGGGGGCCTAGCCCCCTAGTATTAGTTAACACAACACTAAACAAATGTAAAACGAGCAGTTAAAAGGTTAAATACTTTTCATTCACAGTGAACTCAGTTTCAATGAAATTAAAGTAGACCTTTAATACAAGGATTCCATTATATAATAACCTAATATTGAGCTTGCCTTCATAAAAACCCTTTATAATGATTGCCACTGTAACTCCCAAAGAATAATTAGTTTGTAAGTAATAATTTTAGCTCATTAGAACATCCTTTCATTTGGAAGGCCATCTCCGGCTGGCCACAGGGTGAATAACAGAGGGTCTAATGTATATCCGTGTTTATAGCCATATTATTAATAGCAGGAACAATAAAAAGATATAACAGCAGATTTTTACAGATTTGTAGAAATAAATCAAATGTTCTCAATTACCAACAGCTTTCTAAAGTTATAAAGCAAGGTGCTGAAAAATATAGGAGTAGGCTGACAAAAATTATTTGAAATCAGTCAGCTAATAAAATATTTGTAAAAATCATATGCCTGAGGCTATCAATGTGCTATTGCAATATGTAAATATATATGAATTTTTATGGTTTAGACTAAAAACATTACTTTTAAAATATTTATTTCATATCTTACCAAACACCTCAGCCATTTTTGGCAAATTTCTAAAAACTCCTTATCTTTCGTAGATTGCCGCTGATAATGAAAGATAATGCTGATGCACTTCTTTAAAACATCAATTTTCATAAAGCCATTTCTAGATGTTATATCATAGCCTGTAATAAAAAATATATTAAGAAACATAGACTAATTATTTAAGAATAACTTCAAATTTTTTTTTAAATAAAAACCAAAAAGATTTAAATTTTTAAACATAACATAAGTTTTTAACATTTTTATATCCTGTTAAAAATAACTACAGATATTTAAAAATATATATATACCTTTTTATTGTCTGATCTTTGTTTTTAGTTTTTGTATTTAATTTATAATTCATTTATCTAAAGATTTATCATTAAATCTAAAGAAAAACAAGCAAATCAAAAAAATGTACAGTCGAGCCTCATTATAACAGACTAATAGGAGCTAAAAGTTATCCATTTTAATGAAGGTTCTGTTTACAGCAAATAATTCTAATAGGGGTGTAATACCAACAAGTGTACATCAACGAAAGTACAGTAGTTATCTATAACACATGTTTATTATATATATAATAAAAAAACTGTCTTCAAAATCATATTTTGTATTGTAAAATATGTGTACCTATCTATGTAATGCACCTACTTACCTATGTGCATTAATCTTTGGAAGAAGGTCTGATTTATGTTGATTGCTTACATTTATTGGTTTAAAAATAATTAAATTTCTATTTCCTACTTATTTCTTCAGTTAATAACCAACGGAAGTGTCGTAAAGTGTTCACAATATGCAAACATTTTCATTTGCCAATCATTCAAAATATTAAAATCTAAAAAGGTCTTCAACCTCTAGTATTTAATTTTTTTTAACTGTCCATTGTAATAGCGTTCGTTACAATGAAGTTCTACTGTATTAGGAAAGAACGCAATATGGCAACAAAGTAATCCATAAATAGAAAGAAAAAAAAAATTGTAATAAAAGAATTAATCCATATAAGTATAAACTTCATAGTCTCCCTATTTAAAAATAAAACTGCTCCTCACTTGTAATATTACAAGATTTTATGTAACTCACTTTGTCATCCTATACCACCAAATTTTTCCGATTCAATTTTTAACCTCCTTAAAATGTTACACTGAGCTGAAACTTAACATTCTAAATAATAATGTCAACAACATTATTATACTAATCTTAACAATAAATATTAATTAATGAGTTTTTAGCCTATGTTATCAGTACAATTCTCTGATCATGTTTGCTATGGAAAATGTGCCTCCTGAAATGTTAGTTTCTATATATGAATGTTTGCTACTATAGTAGTAAAATTTAAATAAGTCAGTCGCATGCAATGCCAAAAATTATAAGAAATAATAATGCTTTACCTGTCATATTAGATATATCCTTGAAATTCATATTAAAAATGTACTGCTCGATTTTGAATTTCGATAATTGGTCTGAATATGAATAGTAAGTATTTGAAAGAACAACTTCTTCCAATTCTCGCAGTATTTCAATTATTTCATTGAATACTTCTTTATTCAATTCTTTTACATAATAGAAATGTGAAATGCTAACATTGTAACCATCTTCACATCGTCCCTGAAAAAAATTACAAAAAAACACAATTTTATCATAAACAAGCAAAAACCCGAATATTTCAAAATATTTTTGTATATACAGAAAATACATTATATCGATTGTGTGAAAAATATTTTAGAAAGTTGTTAAATATTTATGAATTTAATCAGTTAGTTATCAGTCTTCCAAAAAAAAAAAATAAGATCCATTAAAAAAAAGCATAAAAATTGTCAGTGATCAGTAAAGGCTCAAAGCCTTATTAGAAAGTTGAATAAGGAAATTCCAAATTGTTAAAAACGCAAATTTATTAGAGTAGCAAAAGTATAGACTGTACTTAAGATTTATCTAAAAATATATATTAAATTAATTGCTTCCTTAAACATTCATGATTAATATTTCTATCAGTTAGTACATGGTACAAGAGAATATGTAGTTAATATTATATTTTGCCTGAAAATGTGAAGATTGTTCACAGCAGACTGCTTTAAATTTAAAATTTGATGCAGTATGTCATTTCAGTTGAAAAATCCAATATGAAAAACTGTACAGAATAATTCATTCTTCGCAAAATGCATTAATTTACAGAAAGTCGTCCATCAAAATTATGTTCATTTATGATGAATTTTGTATCCTCTGTCGAGAACAGAGGTTCCTAATTTTTTTTGTGGCTGCGAACCACCGAGTTAAAAATCAGATATTGCATAGACCACCACTTTCAATTAACGGGAAAAAAATATTTATGTAGCAAATATGTAGGTAAATCAAGATAATAAATTTAATTCATATCTTAAATGCTTTGTGTTTCAATAAGTTTAATTAAAAATCATAACTATTTTACCAAAGTGTTTACTCTCTAATTAGATGAGGTAGCTTTTCAAATCAATTAAATCATGCATATTTATTTTATTTCAAATAAAATTTGGTGACAAAGCGTACATTGTATTAGATTGTTTTGGCTTAAAAAAGCATAAATTTTGCAAGATGTTTGTTTAAAAAGCAAAACAAAACAAAAACATCTTAATTAGACAAAAGTTCCACGGACTACTTAAGACCCTATCACGGAAAACAGATTAATTAGGAACTACTGGACAAGAATATGCTAACAGATAAAACCTTAAATGGAAATATTCTTTTTAATGGAAAAGGATTGTAGATCCCACCAAAAGTATTTTAATGAAGAAAATAACAATAAACATGCATCTTGGCAAAAAAATCTTAAGAATTTACAAAACAAATGCATACTCGAAATTTACACTAATTCCTAAAGCAAAAATAGTGACAATTGCAGTTCATTTTAACTTTTTCAAAGACACAAAAAAGCTTAAAATGTTTTGAAACAAATTAAACCTTTGATGAGATCTGCTCTTTATATATAACATCATGCTATTTTAGAGACAAGAGCAATTGTTTTTTATATAATGGAATTTTATAAATTAAAAAAATTACAATGAATTACATTAATCATTGAACTTAATTCATAACAAAAAAAAATTTGAATAAGTAACGCATTTATACTACAACAGATTTTATGAGAATTTAGTTTCTGATATGAAAAATACTTTCTTAAGGGCATCATTTTGTAGAAACATTGACTTGGTTAAAATTAAACATGCAGAATTATAAATGTACAGAGAAGTAGAAAATAATAAGTCTTACAATAGCAGGTTAATCAGCACTGTTATTTATACATTTCCATCAAAATACAAGGCAATATTAAAAAAAAAACATTTTCAAACTCATTTCATTCATTTTTTAAAGTAACACTTATTATACAACTTATATAATTACTTTTATTAATGCTTTATTTATGATGATTTTATTATTGATTTTATTAGGTAACTAAATTTTCTGGAATTTGCATTTTATAGGAAATAAAAAACAAAACTGTAAATTGTGTATATATTTTAATGTAAGATATATTTTCTCTTCATTTCTGCTAAGTTATTTATCAATATATACAATATATTAAAGCCTAATCTTAATATTATATAAATTTCATGATATTCAGAATGATCACTTTATGGAAATATCATTATCAAATTTAATCAAAAACATTAATAAAGAATATAGTACCTTTGAGGACACTTCTTTTTTTACAATTTTCCATAAATTATTTTTTTCAATGTTAAGTTTTGAGTTCAAGTATTTAAGTCTGTTTTGAGCATCGGTTGACCTTTTTCTTGCCTTCTGGTAATCTTTTATCAAATCGAAAAGTGGATAGTTATTTATACCATTAAGAGCCTAGAAAAATAAATATAATTTTAACAACAATTAAACACTATTATTAATAACATACAATATTATAGTGGAAAAATATTTTTTTTTAAATAAAAAATTGATCTATCCAATCAGAAAAATACAAACCATTTAAGTATAAGAATAAAATTTATAATTAAGTGAAATAAAAAAAATCATAAGTTATAAATTTACATGCAACTTAACATGCAAGACTAAATGCAGGAATTAAAATCAAATTAAAATAATGAACATACCATATGAAACTCTTGATATTGTCTCGAGGCTTCCATACAAGTTTTATTTAAATATTCATCAGTGTAAGTTCTTACTAAAGTTTGTATACTAGTGATATCTTCAACTTTCTCGCAATATTGAATACTTTTCAAATCTGGATAAACACTCTTAATCATGGTTCTTTCAGCAAAAGATTTGATTTTACTATCAACCTTCTCAATATTTGAAGGAGTTTCAATCTCTGGGTAAACCTGATTTTTAATACTAGAGGATTCCAGTCCCATACTTGGGTAGATTAAATCACATTTCTTATTATTTTCAATTAAAATGTCTTCCACTGGATGTTTTGCTAATTCAGATGATTTGGTCTCATTTTGATTTTTCACACAATCAGAATTAACATTCTGTAAGATTTGACTAGATTCCTTTGAAACATTCCCTGCTTCAGGCATAGTTCTAGAAATATCATTCGCAGATACATTTTTTGTTAGATGTTCCTCCTGTACATGTTCAATGGGCTTTTCAATATTTAGTTCCAACTGAAAAAAAAATTTATTTCATATAAGACTATAAAAAAAAGAAATTTTGTATACAAGACATACTTTACTTTTATCTACAACACACTTCAAAATTTAAATTTTTTGAAGGAGTTACAACATAAGAACTTAATTTCCTTTAATAGTAAAATGTAAAAAAACGAAAGTGGTCTATTCCTAGTATACAGTAAGCTTGCAAAATGCGTCATTTGGTGAAAAATGAAGTTTATATTTTTAAACTTATTCTAGGAATTTAGCGACACAAATAAATTAGCAGTATACACTAGACACTCTTTACAAGGACCATTTCTTTTAACCTTCCGCCATTTAGAAGTCCCAGTTGGTTCATTAGTTTCTAACACAATAAGTAATTTCAATCATTACAACAACCTTTCATAAATCAACCACTACAGTCGGTCTTGAGAAAAGTTGTTACAAAGGAGAACAACAGTTTAAAAAAACTATTTATTAAAAAATATATAAATCAAAGGGAGAAAAATTCATTAGAAGATGATCTCGAAGATTTATTATGCAACTTATATTTTGTTCAGAGTTAGAAAAAACCTATGCATCGACCATGCTTAAAAATGCCAGAATAACCCTAACATTAAATTTAAAGATAACTTTTAGAAGGCCAGTCGGAAAAAACTGTATTTCACCAGGCCATGCTAAATCATATCAGATATGAGCACAAATCAAGCATTAAATTTGCATTCGAGAAATTTATAAATAGTATTTTAATAATAAAAAGATTCTACATTTTTTTATTTATTTAGATTTGATGAAATACCTTTAAATCTTCCACATGAAAATTATTGCTCGTCTCCTGAATACATTCGGAAACAATTTTCAAGTCAATCTCCTAAAATAAAACATTTATTAAAGGTGCTAATAATATATTTTCTTATAAAAGATAAATTAAAAATATTAAACTATATATATTTTTTAATATAGCACACCTTAACTTCCTGCTCTAAGCAACTATTTCCAATCTTTCTTTCAACGCTGTCACAGCTTCTTCTAGATTCAGTTTTCTGTAAGAAACAATAATTAAAATATTGATTGAAAAAATAATCATATTTTCCAAAAAAGAAAGTTACTAAGACAACTTAAAAAAGACTTTCATTTTCTGAAACTAAAAAAAAAATCACTTTTAATTTTTATAATCTATTTAACAAAAGTAATGTTATCTTATATAATCTAAAAATGGGGTAAATGCCATGTAAAAAAAATGGCCAAAATTAAAGCCAAAAAAAAAATTGTAAATTTGAAAGTCATATACATTAAGATTGATAAATTTTCTCCTGTTACTTAATAAAATCTTGTCTTATATACAACCTTAGAAAAAAGTTAAAACATATTAAAAAACTAGTTGTAATTAGTAACTATTTAATCAAAAAAAAAATTGAAAAAAAGGAAAATAGGTGTGGCAGACCCTGATATTTTATCATGCATGTACATTGAAAAATTCCAAAATAAAAAACTATTTCAGCAGATTATCAATCAAATCTTAAACTTACTACCATGCAGAAATTTTTATAAAAGCAATCCTGTACATGCATAAGTTATTTGAGCCATCCATTTTAAAAACCATATAGATCCATTTTCATATATTTTACATGAGAAAACGATTGACAACAACCTACTTTTGGATGTAAACTCATGACTGTAAATGGGTTTTAGACTGGATTTAGACTATTTTAGTCAATACCGCTTTGTAATGTGATGTAGTGCATCGAAAATTTGTGAAACATATAAAAAATTATTTTATGAAGTATGTGGATCTATCTGGTTCTAAAACTTAACGGCTCATTTAAAAATAATAAAAAAAAAATAAGTGAAAGCAATAAAACTACTCTCTGCAAATGGAAAAAATAGTTGTAAAATATTAATTATATCAAAGTAAAACTAACACACAATTTTGGAATTTGTAAAGCTATTTTTAAAGTACAATTATAAAAACAACTATAAAACAAAACAAAAATATTACTTAAAAAATAATAAATGGTTAAAATACAAATTTTTAAAAGTAAAAATGATTTTAAAAAAATATAAAAATTAAGATTAATGATAAATTACTATAAAATGTTTTTACAGCCCAGCTAAAACCACTAATTGACCAGATAAACACTGGTTTTTAAAACAGTTCTCGATCGATCCTGAAGGAAAGATACAGGAACACTGCTTCATAACTTTGAACCACTGATGAAATTTCTTTCAAGAGCACTAGTATCCTATCTCTGGCTTCCACACTTTTGGGCACATATTATGGATGTGGCGGGCCATTTGTATGTTGATACAATTGCTAAAGTACTTCTAACTTTGTGGAAACTTAGAAAACTTGGGTTTGTAAGAATATTTTTTATACAGTTATTTTGCATGTATGGAAGTTTTCCACACAAGCTTGAAGCTTCCGCACAAACTTGGGTTTCCAGAAAAAGCAAGAAATTCCAATCCTGCTTTGATCCATTGTTAGACGACATGGACAACACCCGACTGGAACCCAACACATCTTTGTTGGCATAAAAATAGTTGGACCACAACAGATTAAACCAGACATTGGTCAAACTAAAAATATCCTCACATTTTATTTTCATTGTAACAAATAAGCGTTATTGTTTCTCTGCAATAAGTCATTCCTTTAAATTCAAAAATTTCGGCTAATTCACAGAAAAATCAAATATTTGTTAATCTTGCAATAGTCAACGTTGTAGTGCTTAATATAAAATCCCTTTACACAAACTTCCTGATGGTGGTCGGTACATTATACTACACCACTGCTTATTCCATCCCTTTTGGTCATCTATCGATCATTTAAAGAACAAAAACAGGTGCAAAAGTAACCCCCCCCCCCCATATTCATAGAAACGACTGTTGGAGGAAAGAAAAATGCTTGCATTGGAGAAAATGTTAACTATACTAGTTGCAATCAAATTAACATATAATAATTGTAGTTTAAAACAAAGTAGCAGCAGACTATAGGTACACGAAAATTATTTTTATTGGATAGAAGTTGATTTTTAAAATATATAAACAAAAAATTAATAATGCTGGGAATAAGATTTCTGTATGACGAAAAGGCTCGCAAAAAAAGTACTGGTACACATTACCAACCCAATCCCCCCCACCCCACCCCACCCTCCGCTAAAACCCTGGCACTAGTATCTTTCTACAGAGTAAATGTTTTGGCAGATAACAAGGTTCAAAACATGCAACCGTCCAATAACGAGTTTGCTGCACTCAGAAGGTGAGGTTTAAACTCACGAATATGAGACTTTCTTGTTTACAGTAGTATTCTTCTGACAGGCAGTGAAGGTTAGATAAAGAAAACGATTATTTTAGATCATGAAAGGTTGTTAATGCCAATGAAAAGACGTCCTCATTAAACGAGTGGGAGTCAAATGATTTTACAATCGGGTCTCACAATAATAACTTAAGTCCAAGACTCGATGTCAATCGGGCCAATATTCAACATATTTATTTAATAATCTAAAATTTCTTATTTTTTAAGGTATGCTGTATTTTCTTTTCTCGTGTCTTTACAAAAATATTAAGTCGTCAGGTTCAAAAAATAAAAGATGTCTTACCTTTTTCTGTTTTTTAGGTTTGGTTTTCTCTCGCATCATTTCCATTTTTAAAAAAATTATTAATTTAAACAAGAAAAACCGTAGAAGGAAATTTTTAGACAAAAATTAACATTCAATACGTGATTAAGTTACAAAGAAACAACATTTCAACCAGTTTTACACTCTCAAGTTATAAAGTGCGCATTTTTAAAACATTTAAATTTTAATGGGCACCGACTTTATGATTTCCAATTATCTTATCCGAACCCTTTATCAAAAAACGTTTTACAATTTGTAAACAAGGGACTTTCCCTGAATTTCTATTTACATTTAAGAATTATACTTAACATAGAGTGCAAATCAAATAGTTTTGGTCACTGAGCTAGATAAAGTACTGGAACGCAACTAAGCGTTGCCAATTACTTTACTCCTTTTCGAGCGAATGTAGAAAAACTTATGGCTTTTTGAGAGAAGAAAGTAGAAATATACTCCTTGCACATAGGTTCACGTAGATTTAAAAACGCATTTCTGGCTTTAAAAAATACTTTAAATGTTACACATTTAATGTTTTCCGTATATTGAATCTCAACCGGTTCGAAACAACTACCCCTTGAATACAGCACAGGATTCTATAATTTATATGACATCAAGTTCTAAAAAGAGTTTATTCTTCTTTGAACGGACAGAAAGGCTCAGAGATAAAAAAAAATTCTTAATCTCACGAAATCTGAATCGGAAATCGGAATTAACCTTACGGTGTGTCGACCAGAGGTCCTTACACCTTCATCGAATTAAGTCTAGTAAATAGAATAACGTTAGCGGGGTTTAAATTTAACTAAGAAGTTACTAATTAATTGTTGGGGGTTGGGGGCCCTAAGGCTAAACGCGAGTTCGTTAGAAAAACCTGAAAAATAACATCAGTAGATGGTGTGTGTTAGAAATAAGTAGAGACAACAAGTGATTTGTGAAACATATTTTATTATTATAAGATGCAAAATACACAACATTGATGACAATAACATAACCTGGCTACTAGCTAAAGAGCAGCTGTCGGGAATTTGACATGTCAATGTGACAAGCAAGTCTAGAAATGCCTACCAGGTGGGGTCGTGGTGAATGGTTCTTGGTCTTTTATGTTTTTGGTTTACCTCGTGATCATACTGTGTGATTTCTTTAAGGTGTTGTATTTCTGAGTTTGCGATTGCCATGTTATAGTTGTGAGAGATAGTCAGTATTGCTGTGTCAATAGTGTCCATTTTAAGGTCCCTGTGTAAGATTTTATTCCTGACATACCTTGGTGCATCTGTTAGCCTTCTAAGGGCTTTGTTTTGAAATGTTTGAAGTTTCTTTCTGTGTGTTCTTCGAACTGCAGCCCAGGCCGGACAGGCATACAGCAGAACTGGTCTGATCATAGTTTTGTAAAGAATTACTTTGTTTCTAAGTGTCATTTTTGAGTTCTTCCCAATGAGGGGATTTAAGCTTATACTTGCACCAGTCGCTTTTGCGAGAGTTTGTTTAATGTGTTCTTTAAAGCTAAGTTTACTGTCTAGGTGTACTCCTAAGTATTTGGTGTGGTGTTCTCTCTTGATCTCTGTATTAAAGATCTCAAGATCGGTGTTGTAATCAACTAGTGTGTCGTGTTTGCGGAAGAGTACCGATACGCTCTTTTGAGCATTAATTTTGATGCGCCAGTCTTCGCACCATGATTCTACTGTGATTAAAGCGGCTTGTAGCTTCCCAAAGGCTATGTCACCGTGCTTAGATTTAGCTAGTATTGCTGTATCATCGGCAAATTGGGCCGTGATGCAGTTATCGAATGTAGGGAAATCGTTTATGTACAAGTTAAATAAGACTGGTCCAAGTATGCTACCTTGTGGTACTCCTGCTTTAATGTTGGTGAGTGTTGAAAGTGTGTTGTTTACTCTAACCTGAAAAGATCTCTCTGAAATAAATGAGTTTATCATGTGTATCATTTCCTTGGGGATGTTTTGGTTTATTAGTTTTTTGATTAGCCCTTTGTGCCATAAACTATCGAATGCTTTTTCTACGTCTAAAAATACGGCTCCTATCATTTCTTTATTGTTAAACTCTTCTCCTATTTTTTCCACAATCCTATGAACCTGATGCGTAGTTGAATGTCCCTTTTTAAATCCGTATTGATTAGTATTAATTACGTTGTTTGTTTCCAAAAAAGTTTGCAGTCTAATGTTTAAGACCTTCTCAAAGACTTTCGCCAAGCAGGGCAAAAGACTGATAGGCCTGTAATTACTGGGTTGGAGGGGGCTTTTTCCTGGTTTTTTAAAGAGTATTACGATTGCTTTTTTCCATTGGCTTGGGAAGTATTTTAACCTGAGGCATGCATTGAAGATGTTGGTGATATGTACTATTACCTTATGGGCAATATTCTTAAGTGCTTTGTTTGAGATTAGATCGTATCCAGAGGCTTTTTTAGGATTTAACTTGGTTATAATGTCAGTCAGTTCCTCTGGAGTGGTGTAACGTATGATGTTGTGTGGCTCTTCTGCTAAGTAGTTGTCTACTTCATTGATTGTGTCAACAACAAGTTCTAAGTTGATTGGTGAAAGATGTGGTGAAAATTGGTTGTGTAGACTGGAGGCAAGAACCTCTGCCATGTCGTGTTCGGTGTAAGCAATAGAGTTCGGTCCTTGAAGAGGGCCTATGTTTTGGCGTTTGGTTTTTAGGGCTTTCGCCATTTTCCAAACAGTGTTGTTCTGTAGTGAGAGCCTCATGACTGTGTTTTCCCATTGAGTCTGTTTGTATTCTTTTGTGAGGGAGCTTACTTTCTTACATGCCTCGTTCCATTTACGTTTATCCTGGGGGTGCCTAGATTGCTGGTAAACCTTCCTAAGTCTATTCTTTTCCCTGATTTCGTCTTTAATCTCATGGGGGAGTTTTAGGGTTTTTTCTAGTTTAATGGGTTTTGAGCAGCTATCTATATCCCTTTTTAATTTGGCTGTTAAATTTACAATTGCTTCATCAATTTGATTTATTGTTCTCATATTTGGGTTTACTGTTAGATTTACATCCGAAATGGAGTGAAATCTTTCCCAGTTAGTTGTAAATTTGGTTGCTTCCGGTGGTTGGGTGAGGCCATAAAAAGTGAATGTGACAGGGTTGTGATCTGAATTTAAGCAGCTGTGTACTTTAAGTGTTGGGTTTGATGGTATGCCCTTTAGGAGCATTATATCTAATATGTCTGGTCTGTGCGAGAGAGTGCCTGGATAGTGTGTGGGTTCATCTGGGGCGGCGATAGAAACGCCGTGATCCAGTATGTATTTTCTAAGTGTGATGCCGTTTCTGTTGTTAGCTCGACAGCCCCAAATAGTGTTTTTGGCGTTTAAGTCGCCAGCTAGAATGGTTGGTAGTCCAGTGTTTAATAGGGCTGTCAAGTCGTCTGCTCCGATTATGGAGTTAGGTGGGTTGTAAACCGAAATAACGAGGATTTCTCCAAAGCTCTCGTTTTCCAGTACTACGGCACAAGCCTCGATGGTGTTAAGTGTTGGGAGAATGTACTCTGTGCATTTAAGGCTGCTTTTAATGTAAATGGCCACTCCTCCACCTTTATTAATTAACCTATCTTTCCTAAATAATTTATAGTTTGCTATTTTCGCATTGTCACTAGGACGAAGGTGTGTCTCGTTTACCATCATTATATCTAAGTTCTTTTCCATTATGAAATCTTTAAGTTCCACTAGCTGTTTCCTAAGCCCGTTTAAATTCGCAAAGCCTACTTCCGTGTAAAATGTGGGTGTAAAAGTGTGAGTTCCCTTGTGGTGTAATTTATTATTCATAATTTAACATACTGACTAACTCCTCGAAGGCGCTAAACCCTACTTCTAATTTGGCCATGATACCCTTTGCCGATTTAAATTTATTTGCGGTATTTTTTAAGATTGTAAGGATACCCTTTAGATTAAACGATTTCATGAAACTCTGAAATTGTTTAATATAATCGAAAATGCTCTCTTCCTCTTCTTGGGGCTGCTGTGTTGGCTGTTGTTGTGTCTGTTGAGTGGGCGCTGAAGGCGCTGGTTGAATGAAGATTGGTGTAGGTTCTGGTGCAACAGCGTTTGAATAGCTGACCCCGGGCCTCACGAGTGAGGGGGCGGGGTTTGCGGAGGGGGTGTGACTATCATTGTGGGCGGAGCCTCTGGTGTGTTGTTCGTGTATGTTATGATCGACGAATTCGTCGTTTTGAGTTTGTTTCTTGGGATACTTAGGGCATCCACGGAAATTTGCAGTATGAGGTCCTTCACAAAGGGCGCATTTGGGCGAATCAATGCGACCCTTGGTGTGACACTCAGCTGTAAGATGGGAACCCGCACATTTCACACAACGTACCGGGTTCCTACAGCCCGACTGGGCGTGGCCAAAACGCTGACATCGGTGACACTGCGTCGGTTGTTTAGACTTTCTATAGGTGTCCACATGAACTTTTAAATTCATGAGTTCAGCTAAGTTGTAAATTCGTTTGTTGTTTTGAGTGTTGTGGAGTTCCAAGAAGAATACAGGGAGGGGAACCTTATAGCCGTCCTTCGTTTTAGAAAATTGGAAAACGGTTATTATGCCATAACCCAGTTCCATAAGTTCTTCCTTAATGCTATCCGTACTAATGTCCGCTGGGACGTTCCTCAGTATCGCTTTTAGCGTTCGATCTTCTTTCATCTTGTAGGTGTGATACGGTATGTTCTGTTCGTCCAGAACATGCGTAGCTATCCTATACTCGATGGCAGTCGAGACCTTTAAGTTTAAAGTTTCGCCCGAAGCCTTACCGCTGAAATTGCTTAAGCCAGCAACTTTCAGGGTTTTAGCTAACTCCTTCCAATTAATTTTAGGATTGGTGATTACGATGGGGGGGATTTTGTGAATGTTGGCCTTGGGGGCTGCTGTGAAAGGTGTGTGGTCACTAGTGTCCATAGTTGTGTTTGTTGTGGTGTCTTCGCCAGTTTCTAAAGCGGCGTATTCTGAAGTGATACTAAATATATATATATACAACTACGACTTCATGACGCAATAACAGCGGTCTATGATTGGCCCGATCTTACATCATAGGTTATTACGAATTCATGGTGTCCCACCTTTTCCTCCCACCTTTTTTAGTGTAATGCTTTCACTCAAAAGCATTTGTTGATTAAATAAGTCCAATCTTTTAGGGAGCTTAATCAACCTCCCATACCTTGTAAACTGATTTTTTAGACTTTCCTCATCTTTGATTGGGCTAGACGCTGTATACACCATTGAATTTTACAATTATTTTTTAACAAATTCATCACCTAATTGAATTTTAAGAGGATATATCCGCTGCACTGGCCTCATGAAAACCCCAGACTGTGTTTTTAGTTTACTGTATGCACCCTATTATCGCGACCTGCAATTAATTTCATCCAATTACATCTTCTTATTATCATTTCCAATTAATATACTACCTTCACCAAATTTCGGCTCACGAACATTTTTAAAGTCATCTGTATTAATTAGCCTAAGTACTCTCGTCTAAAACGACTCCTCAACTATCATTCAAAAGTTTAGCAATCTATACCTTATCCTTTTATGTAAAGTTTTACTCTCTAATTACGAAGGGTGGGTTCAACAGATTCTCGTTTAAATGTGTTCATAACCTTTTTCTATTGTCCAGAGCATATTTTAAGGAATTTCGACTGGTGGGGCAAATTAAATTTTAAAGAAAGTAGAACCCCAGAAGTTAATGAAAACTTGGTATTTAAAATATTAAATTGAAACTAATTTAATAAACTTAGTTTAAAATTATATGTTCTGTAAAAAATTAATTAAAAAGTTTTTTTTTATCTAATTAATGAAATTTTCTAACGATTCATAAAAGTATGTTTTATTTGTTGTCATAAAGCAAAATTTATTTAATTTTTTTTTTTAAACCTAATGTTTTGTATTTTAAAATATATATTTCTTACATTTACGCAATTTTACTTCACACAAATGTAAAGTTTTAAATATAAAGTACATATACATCTAAATATGTACACTTAGGTAAATTTTAGACAAGTACCCGACCATGTTACAATAAAATGGTCATTAATAACATTTCATTAATAAGTAGCATTTACTTTATAAGATGAACAATAATATTCTATATATTAGTATTCGGAAAATATTTTGTTTTATAGCACAAAAACGTAGAAAAATAAGTTTTTTCAAAAACTTTATCACATCAGTGTATCATAATATACATTAACTAAAGTTAGACATAAAAATTTATTAAAACTTGTTGTAATTTCTGAAAAATGCTTTTACATACTCTCTGTCCTTGTAAATTTCTGCTTCTGGCAACTTTTGTCGCCGTTCCTTCAGCTGCAGAAATTTTAACACTGACGGGCGGGATTAAAAAATGCTGTTCCTTTTCCATTTAAGGCTATAATAAGTCTCTTGTTAATAGTTTCCAGATTAGTTGACTGCCTATGGTTTGACATTAACATGTTGTAGCAGGAAATGACCCTTTCTACTTGCATGGAATGTGGTGCGGCCACGAGAATTGACCCTAATATTTTTTTGAAAGTTCCCGTAGCCACAACAAACATTTTTTTTTAAACGCACAGAATGTGATGCGCCAATATCCGATCCCATGGGAAGACATGGAATTTCTTCAATTTGATCCCAACTTTCAAAAACCGAGTCAAAACTGAACAAGTGCTTTACATATTTTTTTTTGTGCTCGTGAGTATCTCTCCTTGTTCGTCATCTATTCTTTTAAGAAGAAAAATTTTTGCACTAAGTACAATTTCTTGCCTAATTACAGAATACTTTCTGCCAAAAGTTGTAACGTTTGCATTTTTTTTTTCGAGATGATGTTAGTAATTCTATGTCATTGCTATCAGTTTCCTCTTTTTTGTCTTCGTAACCCCCTGGATACGGTCTTTCCATCGATTCAAGCCAGGATTTTGCTAGGGGGGGGTCCAAGAGTTGTTACGATTTGGGGGGGGGGGAGTTTCTTCCCCAGCTTTGACATTTAGAGCAAATTTTAATTACAATTTTAAATTAAAAAAATTTGAACTATAAATGAAATTTTTTTTCTTCACATTTTGAGAACAGCGCAACTGTTTTGTCACTCTTACATCGTTTCTGTCTCGCAAAAAGATCTTTCCGATATTTATTGTAACTAAATAAACTTGATTCGTCTAATTTAACAAAACAAACAAAATATTTTACAATAAAAGTTCGTAAATATGACTTTATGCCTCAATGTCTAGTTTTAAGCTATTTACCTTTTACATTTTTAACAAATAAATATTTGAAATTATGTTTATTTTAGCTACTTAAATTAATAAATTTTATAAATAGTTTTCAAATTAAAATTTTTCTGCTTTTAAAAAACATAAAGTATTAGTAATATAAAAAATATATACAATTTTTGACATGAGCCAGAGTTTATTGAGTACAAGAAAAGTTAAATTGGATAATGTTTTGGATAAATATAAATAATCAATTTAAATATTAGTAAAATGAAATAAATAATAAATTGTTGAATATATAAATATTCAATTGATTCAATAAAACTATTAGAAATTTTGATTTTATGTAAAACGTATTTTAATAGTATTTACACTAATTCGATGCATTGAAATTTCATTTATTATAAGTAATTTATATGTTGTTAAAGATTAAAATGATCTTCGACAGTTTCTATACATAAACATTTTTAGTGTTATTGACTTAACAATGTATAGAAAAACAAACATTTTAATTAGTCACTGCCAATTGATTAGTATAATTACAAAAGTCCATTTCATTAGGAAAGATATGGTATGACGTTTAGAATACAGAAATATTTACTTACTTGCAAAACAGTAAAATATGCTGATAGAAAAAACCTCCTACATTTGTTTAAACTAAAAAAATGCTTCCTAAATTTGCCGTCTGTACTCTGAAATAACTAGTCGTGAAATAGAGATGTAAGCTGTTCTACCTCTTCATTCTCTTTGTCGATATACTCCCCTACGACTCTCCGGACCTTAGAGCTCGGGACAATGCATAGTGTAGGGTTCATTCCAAAACCTGTAGGACCTGCCTCCACAAGCATAGAACAACATTGCCCTTGTCACAATGCAGAGAGCATCTATCAGCCAAAACGGCTATCCAAGGGTCAGTTAATTACAAACAGGTGAGGACGACAGGACCATGAGGACGAAGCGAAGTAGACTATACGTTATAATCACTACACAATTCCCAGAAAAGCCTGTTTCTTTGACCCTTGACATGTGCTTGCTACAATTTCAACGCGCCTTTTCCGACAAAGAATTCTATTGGCAGCACGAGTTGACAGTTTCTTTGTAAAAGTGGATATTTGACTAATGATACACAAGTCGTCTTCCAAAGAAAACTGTTGAAAAAGGTTTGCAAGCGATTCCATTGTCAAACCTACGACAACTCATTGTCCTCCTGTTCCTTTCCAAAAGACCCCCCCCCCCCCCAAACCCTCCAAGAGCAGTTTAAACACGTTTACGAATAAACAAGTGGTGAAACTGTCCGCGCTTCCTTTCCAAAGCGGCTCTTTGTAGTAATACACTAATGAATTTAGGTGCAGCCCGGCTGTACTTGCTGTAGTGGACGATCCGCCACTGGCGTTTTTTAGGGATAACTTGTTGAAATTGACAAGAACGATAGAGAGTAGTACATGGCACAAAAAAAAATCTTGACCTGAAGGGGGGGGGGGGGGTCCCCCCCCCTGGCTACGTCCTTGAATGAGGCAATTCTCAGTCCTGAACAAAAGGAGTTTTGGGGATAGGTAAAAGGCAGTGGTAAAAGCTAGACGGGGGAGGGGTGTGAAAGATTTTCTCCCTTGCGGCGAAATAGGGCCTTTTCACTGGAAGAGACATCTGTCTCTGTCCATTCATTCCTATGCTACAATTTCAAGTTTATGTTTTTACTATGGAAAATGGATAGAACAAAAAAAAAGTCCGGTGGGGCAATTCTGTATGACTGGTGGAGCATTTCTACACACTGGTGGGGAAAAATCCCCACCAACTCTATGTTAAAATAGGCCTTGCTATTGTCTAGCTTCACAGATTCTACAAATCAATGTTTTTTTTTAATAATAATATATTTTTTAGACAGTTATTTGATTTTTTTACGAGCAACGCCAATTTTCGTTATGACTTTGCCGCAATGCGCCGTTTTGCTGCGTCACGCAACCAATGAAACCTCCTCCCCCCTGTCATGCATGATAAAATTAACCGGAAACAAATTATTATTATTCTGTTATTTTTAATTATATAATAGAATATTATTTACAAATTTAAAATTACTACTTAAAAATTATTATTATTAATTAAAATTACTAATTTAAAACTGCTTCAATCCGAACCCCCCATTAATATTTAGCTACACACTTAAATCCCAGTAAAATGTCAGCCGGGTTTGTTAGTAATTTAAATTAGGAAATGACTAAAGATTAACCTGCGAAAATTAAGCTTTTAATTTACATCTTTTTTATAATTTATATATATATATATATATAATTAATTAAAATTATTAATTAGAATTTTAATTTAAAACTAACTGCCTAAATTAAAAAATATCATAAATTAAATTTACTAATTTAAAATTACTACTTAAAAATTATTATGATTAATTAAAATTACTAAAAAAAATATTAATTAAAATTATTAATTAAAATTATTAATTAAAATTATTAATTAAAATTGCTAATTAAAATTATTAATTAAAATTGCTAATTTAAAATTAATTAAAGTAATTTAAAATAAATTACCTCACAAACCATTGGTTGAAATTGATTTCTTGTTATTTTAATAACTAACCACTCTGCCAAGGGCGGATCCAGAGATTATTGTTAGGGGGGTAATACAGTATATTGTTATCATGAACATCAAATTTGACCCCCTTAGTTTGACATTTTTCATTGCCTAAGGTGACTTTTGAAAATATAATCTTAGATGTTAGGGGGGGGGGGGGGGGGTAATTTCCCCTTTACCCCCCACCTGGATCCGCGCTTGCACTCTGCAAATCGATTCAAATTGTTTTTTGAAGCAAATTTTAACTGTTTTCTATTAAATAAATTCATGATTAGTTACAAACAAGAATTCTTGTTAAATTGAGTTTGCTATGTAGACTCCAAAAACGACTGTACAAACGAGAGCATTAGACACGCCCACAGAAGTCGGAGGTAGGCGTCACTATGACGTCAAAAATTTGCTTTCCCGGCTTCCGTCAGAAAGCGCGAGAACGAGCACACCTTATATATATATATAGTCTTCACTATCCTAGGACTATATATATATATATATATATATATATATATTATATATATATATATATATATATATATATATATATATATATATATATATATATATATATATATATATATATATATATATATATATATATATATATATATATATATATATATATATATATATATAGTCTCCACTACCCTTGCATTTGATCTACATTTATAAAACAGCCGAACAATGTTCAGATGCTTACCAGTTTATAACTTAAAAACTAATAACTATTTTTAAAAACAAAAAGCTACAACAAGCGTTATATTATAGATATAAGTTGCAATTCTACGAAAAATAAGAATTATGGGATAATTCTTTACGTAAAATAGCTTGACACAAAATCGGAATTTTAAAAAGTTTATAATTTAAAAACTATAATAACTCTTTTCAAAACAAAAAGCGATGTGCATTATATTAGATAATATGTCTACTATATAATCTACAAAAAAATTAGAATTATGAAATTTTTTATTCCATGCTTGACACAAACCGAATTCTTGCATTTTTCAAATTTAACATTATATAATATAACTGTCAACGTAATTTGTTCTATAACAATAAAAATTCTACCATCATCTATTTCCAAAACATTTTTAAACAAACTCAATAAATTTCATATTTATCCCATAGATACTTTTTGAGAAATAACTCAAAATACGAAAGAGGAAAGTAGGGTTACCCGCTAGTCAGAGGCAACTACTTTTTTTTACAAAAGAAAGATAATAGACATTACCAATTAAATGATATCCTTTTGTAAATAACTAATTTGCAGGTGCAGTTGATATAAATCATGCCTAAACTATTAAACATAGCTGATATATAGTACTATATAAACATTTATATGTGAAATTGTAAACAGTCTTAAATTATTTCATAAAAGTATAATGTGTTACAAATTAATTTGAAATCCCTTATTGTGGCATATAAAACAATTAAAAAACACTTTTTGTTCTATAAATGCATGCTGAATAAAAATTTTAATAAATGAATTGTAATATAGGGATAAAAACCACTCGTTGGTCAGGTCTTTCCTTCGAGATAGACGATCCCGAGGGAAAGCCCAAACCACCGCATTATGTAGGACCTATCTTTTCCCCTCTATTATCTTTGAGAACTGCGTGCTACGAAGTAACAATACATCTTCCGAACTTACCTCTAATTTCTACGGCGAGTATACCGGATTGGTACACACGTTAATTCTGATCGGGTTCTAATAATGTCCTGACCAAAGGTTTGGATTGTATTATTCACTTCACAGGGCTGTTCACAAGCACGTAGCCAGGATTTTGCTGGGGGGGGGGGGGGGGGGGTCCAACAGTTGCTACGATTTGGGGGGGGGGGGGTAGTTTATTCCCCAACTTTACATTTAGAGCAAATTTTAATTAAAATTTTAAATTAAAAAATTTGAACTGTAAATGAAATTGTTTGTTTTCCCTTTAGTAATATTAATACCAATCGTCGTCGTCGCCACTAATATTTTTAATTAATACTTTACAAAACCAACAACCACAATACATTTGACATTACTCAAATTAAAGAAAAAAAATTAAAAAAACCATAGAAATTTTTATTGCTATTGAAACTATTAAACTTACTTAAAATTATAAAAATTTAAATTATTATTAGTCAATTCATTAAATTACAATACCTTACTTAAAATTATATTAAATAAAACAAAAATGTTAAAAATATTGGAAATATTAAAAATAAATTACATTAAAATTTTACAATAATAATCTTCTTTTCCCATTTCTGGCCATTACATTTAAAACACCTTCAGCAGAAAATGGCACTGGGTAATGTATTGCCATAAGTGCTAAACCAGTCAGTCTTTTGTTGTTCATACGATTTCTCAAATAAGTTTTTATCCGTTTGGGAGCTGAAAACTATCTTTCAGTTTCATAAAAATCCGTTCAGTCGTTTTTGAGTTAAAACCGAATAAACAGACAAAATAAATCAATTGTGATTTTCTGATTCAGTATATCCTAATTCTTGCAAAAAACTCAAAATGTGGGGTTTTCTTCGATTCCACAGACAGACACTCCATTCTTATATATAAGTATTGATAAAATAAAAAAAACGCTTTTAGATAAACCAAAAATATCAATTAAAACATGGGCTATAAAAATTCATTTTTTACAGCAGATCCACAACAAATGATACTTTCGAAAAAATACCTAAACTCTTGCAATTTTAAAAGAATTAGAGCATTCGAAAGTTTAGGGAATTGTAAAAAGTCAAGACAGAATTATTTTATATATTTTTAAAGTTAATTTAAAAGAAGCTTTTATACTTTTTCCGGCAAAAAAATTTCTCTGATACTTAAATCAATAAAACATGCCTTTTAATGATGTAGTGTATGTATATATATATATTTAAAACACTAAATTCGAATTTAACAAGGTAACCAATCTATACCAATCATAGTAAAAAATGTAATCTTCAAGTGGCAGTCGTTATAAGGAAGTGGTTTAATCATATGTAATGACAGTATTCTATAATTCTTGAAATATCGCAAACAATTTTCTTAAAATATTGCAAACGATATTTTTATAAAGTTTAATCTGAAATATTTTCGATTTATTTGCTGAAATAATAAAAAGTATTTACAGAAACCATCATTTCAAACATTTCGGAACATTCAATTTTTTTTTACACCTGATTCAATAGTATTTAAATTTCTGAAATTATACTTATCAATTAAATGTTGAAATTATTATGTTGAAAATTATCTAAATAGCAAACGATAATTTATCAAACACGTCATTCATGCACAAAAACTTTACGCACGTGACATCACAACACGAATTCGTATCATTGAAAAGAACACAAATTCGCATTGTAAAATATGGTCTGCAGTTGCTTATTTTAGTATACACTAATGAATTTAGGTGCAGCCCGGCTGTACTTGCTGTAGTGGACGAGCCGCCACTGGCGTTTTTTAGGGATAACTTGTCGCTATTGGCAAGAACAATAGAGAGAAGTATATATGGCACAAAAAAAATCTTGACCTGAAGGGGAGGGGGGGGGGGGGGGGTCCGGACCCCCACCCCTTGCTCTTCATAGAACTTGTGGCCTCGTCTATATCGACAGATTCTTTTCTTTTAGCGGTTCGTCGATTCATTGTCAGAAGGGGTAGGCTTAGACCAAGGATAGTGGAGACTATATATAAAAGGTGTGCTGGTACTCGCTCTTGCTGATGGAGGGCGGGGAAAAGGATTCTTTTGACGTCATAGTGACGCCTTCCTCCGCCTTTAACTGTCTGTGGGCGTGTCTAATGCTCTCGACAGTCGTTTTAAGAGTAATTGTCGCTATTGTCAAGGAGTACTTAATTTAACAAGAATTCTTGTTTTTAACTAATCATGAATTTATTTAAAAGAAAACAGTTAAAATTTGCTTCAAAAAACAATTTGAATCGATTTCCAAAGTCGTTTCGTTATTAAAATATAAGTAGCAATGCTTGAAACACACAGCCAATGAGAATTATCAAAAATCCATAGTAAGGCGGAGCTAAAATGACGTCAAAAGAATTCTTTCCTTGCCCCTTTCAAAAAGCGAAACACGAGCACACCTTATATATATATATATATGGTCTTCACTATCCTTGGGCTTAGACTATATATTCAGATAATGGCAGTAACTTTAAATAGTGAACTTTCTCGATTTAGATTGGGATAAAATTTCAAAGGAATTCAAAATTTAGAGAATAATTTCGAAGTTCAATCCCCCTACTGTCGCCTGGTTGGACGGTTGGTGGGAGAGGTTGGTGTGTGTCATCAAAGAATTAATGAGATAACGCATAATGGAGCCAACTTTTACATTATGTGCCCTTCGTATTTATAATAGTTGAATATAACTTTTTAATAACTTTTAAATTTTCAAACGAAAGTGCATCAAATCTTGGGAATGATCAAAACCTAAATTAAAAAAAAAAAAAAAGCGGAAAACCGCGTGAAAAGTAACGTCTGAGGGACATAAAACTAGTTTGTAAATGTAATTGAATAAAAAATTAGTTAGTTTTGGTTTGAGTATTTTCAACGATAATCTCAATAAACAAAAAGTATTTTAATAAGAAAAGGAGTACATACTTTAAACATATCAAAAATGGCAATTCAGATAAGCTTAACAAGCACATGCAGTACTGGAGCGATTTTTAAATTCAAATGAGAGACATACAACCTCTCAGAAAACTGATTTTTGAGAAGGGAAAAAAATTCCACCAACATTGTGAGGGAGCGAAGAGGATCAAAATTAAGGGCGTTATTTTTTTGACAAGAGTCATTTACAATCCTTTCTTAAAGCACGTAGTGGATGAGTGGGTCTTTTCAGGGAAAATACCTTACTTCAAAGCAAGCAATTTCTGGATGCTATATATTTATATATATATAGTATTGCCAATTCCGGCTCAACTGCCACCCCATTTCAAGTGTTAAGAAAAGTAACCCTTTACATGTACAAACAACCAAGACAATCATACAGACCTACTACCCCATCGTCCCCCCCCCAAAAAAAAATCGAATTTTCTGTCTTCAAGGTTGTTTGACCACTATTCTCTTTAAAATCATCCCTTCAGGGGACAGAAGGTAAGGGAGCAGAAGATACATGTGGGGTAGACCAGGAAATGCGGCGTGTGTTTTCTCTATAGAAATCAGAAAAAAAATCTTTTTTTTTTTTCACTTATTATTAAAAAAAATTATTTTAAACTGGCTATGGGGGTTGGGGGGTTCTAACCCAATGCTGGCTACGCCACTGTAGCAACACAATGCGGCTTCTGCTAATCCCCATTCGAAAATTGCTGCACTAATTCTTGATCAACAACGCATTTCTATAAAAATTAGTGAATCGTTGTTGGCCATTGCGTTTCAGTGGCTTCCATGCATTGAGTTAGCGATGGCCAAATGGCGATTATAACTTTATCTAGTTTTAAAACTTTTTATCGATGGTAATTCGTATTAAAATTAAATTTAAAAAATATGGCAATCCTAAAGCCGGAATAACATTGCAAACATAAAAGAAAGAGGTATTTCACCAAAGGAAAACTGGTTTATTGTGTATTTTCTCAGCACACGCGACTAGAGACATTATCATTACGATGTTGACGCTGGTTGAATCTTGTCCGAAGTTAAATTCTTCAATTTCAACCAAAATTCCTTATTTCTTCGTATTAATTACTAATTCATAACTTTTTTTTACCGACTGAACAGAGCGCCAACCAAAATTCTATAATAAAACCACCAGAAACTTTATATTAAAACTGGCAAATTGCGCGCCAAGGAGAGAGGTTATCAATTCGACTGTTACGTGTTATTTTATGTATGTTAGCACAAAATTTCGGTTCTAATTCAGATATTTGAATTTTGTTGTTGTTGTTGGATAGGGAATGTTTCACTGGGGAGCCATTTGAAAAAAATACGGTGTTATCCGGCATTTAACTATCCGGATTTATCAATTAACCGGACCGTTTAAAAAAAATTTCCAATTTCGAAAATTCTTTTTTTGTTAGATAGAGAAAAATCCACTTCGGCAAAATCTGCAAAAAAAATAATCGGTTATCCGGCTGTTATATACTATCTGGAAATGTCGATTAACCGGAGTTTTTTATACAATTTATTCGATTTCGAAATGTTTTCATTGTTTAACAAAAGTTGTACAACAATGACATTTCGTTTTTGTCATGGATAGGGATTGTTTGACGATATTGGCTGTTGAGACAAAATGTAAACACCAGTTGTTACATCAGTTGTAAACTAAAAAGGGAAAGAAAATCATTTTAAAAAAAAAAGGAAAACGACTTAAGGAATATGCGCTAAAAAGTAAAAAATAATTTTTAATTTTACGAACGAGTTGAAAAATTTTAATTATTTAATATCAATTTTATACTTATTACAACTTTTTGAAGTTGGCGCCAATTTACAAATATCATACCAAAATTTTGGCGCCGATTTCAAAAAGTTTTAATAAGTATAAAATTGATATTAAATATTTCAATTTTATTCAACTCGCTCGTAATATTAAAAATGATTTTTTACTCTTTAGCGCATTTTCCTTAACTCGTTTTTTTTAAAAATTAAATATTGTATTATCATCATCAGAATTACGTGTTTATGGCAAGTTTCTGGTTGATATGATGCTTTTCGAGGGGTTTCATTTGAATTTGGGGCCGCGCCACAACAGCGTTAGACAGAGTGAATTAAGTAAAAGCATGCAATTAAACAAAAAACACAGAAATGAAATATTCTGAAACAATCGTGTTTAATCGGTCTTATATTTTTTATAAAAATTGAAGAACAGAATCAAAATTGCGAATACATAGACAAATAGGCTGATCTCCAGTCTTCCAAACTCTTCGCATCCAGTTGCCCATCCATACGATATGTAAGCGAGCACGAAGAAAAACTGAACCTGTAAGTATATAACTTTCAATTAGAATATAATTTTCAAACAAGATATTTGTTTAGAAATTTCACGATGAAATACTACAACGAGTGTTAAGGGAAGGCTCCACTCCATTGCCCAAGTTAAAAGGGTCTTTTTTTATGTATATTTTAATCAAACTATTAATTGAGCTGTTATAAAAAAAAATTATGGCTAACATTCATACCTTTTTACGTACTTTGTTTTTTAATTTTGTAAAAATGTTAATTATTTTTTAATGTATGATTTTTATTATTATTTTTTAAAAAAAAAATTCAAAATTTTTTATATTTAAGAATAAAAAAAAATTAATTAATTTCTTTTAATTCGATGTCTATTTCCGTAAAAGTACATTGTTAATATCTATAAATATTTGAAAGCAAAATATTCAGTAGATTTTCAGTAAAAGGTACATTAATACGAAAAAAAAATCCTACCCCCCCCCCCCCCTCCCATAAACTTGCTACATTTCACGACCACAGATTTCTAATTTATGGCCATCCATTTTTAATTTACGACTATTCTCTGTAATAGGTTATGTAAAAAATAGAACAATATTACTTTGTTCAATTAACTAAATTGACTTACGATCTGAAACTGCGTGAGGTACTTCTTCCACCATAAGTATTTGTTCATATGCGGTCCAAAAGCTGCTAGTCCATAGTAAAAGTACACCAGTACGTGGACTGTTGTGTTGATAGATAAACTAATGCCCAAAAAATAACCTGCAAGGTAAAATGTTTTAATGTAAAAATAAATATATTTATAGTTTAGTATACATACACTTAGGCTTACACAGGGCCTGATTACCGAATAGGCCCGTGAAGCCCAGGCTTACACTTTACATTTTTGAGGGGCCCCCAAATCAAAAACATTTTATATAAATATTTAATACCTCTAAAATTTAGTTTACTACTAAATTTACCTTAAAAAATTGCATTACAAACTTTAGTAAAAATAAAATTGCTCCTTGAGTTTATTTTGTTCGAATATTCGAAAAAATCAAAACATACAGAATATAAGGAATACTCATTACTTATTAATATATTATTTATAATGTGTTTAATTTTAACGTCATTCAGGGACAAGGATTTAGTACATGTTAAAGCTTGATTTGGTGTTCCAGAGTTTATTTAAGAGCAATGGGGCCCCCATTTAAAGGCGAGCTTCCCTTGATTCAATGTCTTAATCGGGTCCTGGGCTTACAACCTATAACCAGGGGCATGCTGGCCCATTGGGACCGGTGGGCCTTCCTATCACGGCGCCTTTGCAACATTGGAAAAGAAGCATCAAAATCAAAAGGAGCCTGGGTGAGTTTATTAGCGAGGGAAAATCGGTGAAAGACCCAAAAGGTGAAGTTCCTCACCCATCGAAGTCGAGTCGAGGCTCCTGAGGAAGAAACAGCAGAGGACGCACATGAGGACATGATGGAACACGTGCAGGAACGTCACCTGGTCGTCTTTCTTTCGCAGAACGAACATCACCTGCAGAAAACAACGGTAGAAAAACACATCGATGTCAGCTAATCGATAATCATTATTTAAACACAAAAATTCTATTAGTTAGAATTTAAAAAAATCCTTTACTTACTGTATCGATGAGATCTGCTATTTTCACCAAATATATCCTCCAGGCAATTACATTTATGTTCTGAAACAATTGAAAACTGTATATTTAATACGGAAGATTAAAGTTGAACATAGCCAATTGCTCACGATCACAAGTACATTTTTTTTCTTTATGGTTACTACATCTACAGTTTAAACATGTTTATAGATTATTTTGTGTTTTTAAACTATATTTAAGTTGCTCTTTTTGAAAATTACTTAAATGAATTTTTGGTTTTTAAAAAAAATCCAATTTTTTTTTACATCATCGGAAACGTCAGCCCCCGCATTTATGTTCTGAAACAATTGAAAACTATATATTTAATACGGAAGACTAAATTTAAACATAGCCAATTGCTCTCGATCAAGTATTTTTTATTATTTATGATTACTGAACCTAAAGTTTAAACATGTTTATAGATTTTTTTGTGTTTTTAAACTACATTTAGCTCTTTTTGAAAATTACCTAAATTAATTTTAGGTTTTTAAAAAAAAATCGAATTTTCTTTTACATCATCGGATACGTGAGCCCCGCTGTCGGGAAAGGCTAGTACACCCCCCCCCCCCCCCCCCCACCTCGTGCAATTCCTGGCGCCATCACTGAGTGGAACAATGCAGAATATCAAAACTTAACTAACAGATATGCCAGATTGAAAAGTGTAAAAGACGTTACCTTTATGAAAAATGGAAGGTTTGGATTGTTTTTCATCATACATCTTTCGGCCCACAACGTCCTTGCCAATACAAAAATCTGAAGAAAAAAATTCCTTAAAGACACAATTTTCATTAAAGACACAATATTCATTAAAGGCCTGGTACTTTTTCATATGTTTTGGGAATGGTTTGCAATTAATTTATGGACACGGGGAAAGAATTTGAAGAGGTAGACGACAAGTTTGCGAATTCAATGGTAAAATATCTCATTCGCAACATCCATTTTTAATCTTATTTCGGAATGAACTCTGCTGTAGACACTGAGCTAAAATAATAATAGACACTGGTGCGAGGACTAAGCGTGTCCCACTTTACAGCTTTTTGAGCGAAGGTAGAAAAAATAGTTCTTCCGCATAGGTTTGCGTATATTTAAAATCACATTTATGGCTTTTAAAAATACATTAAATGTTTTAATATACTTACTAACAAGAAAAAAGAAGATAAAAGAAATCGAAAAAATCAGTTTTAAATCTTTCTGTGACGTCACATGAGACTCCAGTAAAGCGAAGGTAGAGTGTTTTCTCTACCTTTCTTCCGTATCGTATGCATCCGCTTAGCACGTAAAGTATTGTCGCTCAATGCGAGTACTCGCTCCAGTACTTATTATTATTTTAGCTCAATGGCTGTAGATGATGATCACTTTTAAAACCTTGGGATTTAGCTGGGAACTTCATGTCTTTCCTCTTGGTCTTCCTGTAATCGTCACAATGTAAAGGCTCATTGGTATATGAATGAGTTCATTCTTTCTATTAAGTTATGAAATATCATCGACGATTGGTCTGTAATGTAAAAGAGTGGTGTTTTTCAGGCAAAAAGAAATAAAATACATGCTTTAAATCAACTGTAAAATAATATACAGACAAAAATAATGCAATCAAAAAAATATCAAAGAAACTTAGTTATATGTAATTAATTTAATTAAAACTTATATTTAATGAAAATTATGTAAATAGAATAATATTAAACATATTATAAACTACAAAGTTGTTCGTAAAATCATTTATATTTTCGTATTTTATTATGAAAATTTGGCGTCTTTTAATGCACATTAGGAAATACATATGACGGAAGAAAAACCCAGTAAAATATGCTTCTAACCAAATTTATGGCGACATACTTGCCTTTCGTAGTGCCTGAAAGAGACTATACTCAGGGACAACCTAAGTTGAGCCTAAAACAATGGGAGAGTTTCGCGTGACGTATCAACATGGTAACTTACTAGTAGTTTCGATTTCTTCCCTACAGCAGACAACTTTTGCTTTTGTTTGTTTAGTCGCTACGCTTGCAATTATGGGAAAGTTTGTTTATAATATTTGTTTTTTCCAAATAAGAAATATTTTTATTCCATATATGAATAAATTTAAGTACAGAAATACTTATATTATATTTGTATATAATTAGAATTACAACAAAATACTTTTATTTCAACACAAAAATACGTGATAAACGATGAGTACAATCTATCTCAGTGTATGTAGTAAATATTTCTATATTGCAGTATTATTTAAAGACTAAAACTTAAAATTATAGTACAGGAGCTAAAGCTCCATGCTAACCCTACGGAACTTCTTCGGCGTCGCGGAATTTTTTCCATGTTCCGTTGGAACAGCGGTCTTCTTCTTCTCGGCGTGAAACTCCCCCATTGAATATTTTTACATATAATAGATTCCGCTTCAGATTCAACTTAGGTTGTCCCCGAGTATACCACATATAACTATTGCGAAACTGTTTTTTTTCTTATTCGTTTAGTTTGTATAATTCTTCTATGTTTTTATTTATGTTCAAGAATAACTATCGTTTTTTAATTCAATTTGTTCATATAGCGGGAAATTAAATGTCATCTTGTTAGCTTAAGATTGCTTCAACTGGAGTTCCAGTGGATGTACTTTAATCTATGTGACCGCCGTGATTATATCGGCACATTTTTATTCACAAGAACCTGCAAGCAAGTTATTACAAAAATCTGTTTACCTTTTGAATGTCCTTACAATAAATTATAGCCAACTTTCATTTATGAGTTCTTTAAATGTGGCGAATTAAATGGTTCCGATAAAAAATATGAACATTATACTGTTTAATAAAAAAATATTTTTTTAAAAAAGAAACACAACTTCAATAAAAAACCCCTCTAAAAAGTGGAAAAAGATATTTTTAATTTTAGGAAATATACTCGGAGACAACCTAAGTTGAGCCTAAAGCAAATGAATATTTATACATATCATAGCTTCCGGTTCAACTTAGGTTGTCCTCGAATATAGTGAAGTTTTCTGGAAGTTGGTTTCCTTTTATTTTTAAAGAAAGATTATTTTATCTTTCCCTTTTTAGTTTCTAATTTAGCAGGGGGCTCTGCCTCCTGTTATATCCTGATAAATCTGCTAAAAGCCGGGGACTTCGGCCCTACTATTCTTCACCAAGAAACTCAAGTTTTTGTTCCCTTTTTTCTATGACACGGATAGTATATTTTGAGATTATCAGATTTAATATATGCCGGAAAAAGAAATTTCATTGTTGAAAAATCTTTACCTAACAATGAAATATTATAAATCAAAGAACTTGTTAAAAAAAAAGTCCGGATATCGATATTTCTGGATCGTCCACCTAGGAAAAAATAGGTGATCATAGGTCCTTCTTATAAATTTGGGTTATTTTACATAACTATCGAACTTCTGTAAACATATATATCCATATACTTCTGTAAACATATATATCCATATACTTCTGTAAACATATATATCCATATACTTTTGTAAACATATATATCCATATACTTCTGTAAAAATATATAAAAAACAGCCCTGAGCCTGCGTCCTAGTGCTAGCCTGCCTAGTGGTAAATCCGGCACTGTCTATACTTACTGAGTACGTGAGGAAACCATTGACAAATGTCTGTGAGAAGTCGTAGATGATCATCGGATACTTGAGGGAAAAGGGCTTTCGGTTCTTCATGAAGTGCGGAATAATCCATTTCACCAGGAGGATATACACGATGACTGTGGTGATTATGATGCTAGGGTACTTCACCAGCGTCCTCTCGTCCAACTCTAGCAAAGACGCGTATGGAAGTCAAAATCAGAAGATATGCACATATTTCTAAATAATGGTTCAATGGTTTAAGATAAAGACAAAGGTTGATTAAGTGTCGAATAATCGTTTGAGAAGGTGGTTTGGCAGTGCTGAATATTGCTAATGAATTGTAAATGCAAAAATACATTTTAACACAATATGAAAAAATAATGGAAAGTTAATAAGAGTATTTCATTAACTATTGCATCATTTTAAAGTGAAAAACAACTTTAAAGTAAAACAAAACAATGATCTGAAAATGCAAGACAGTCATCGTATAGCACTGTATGTGACAACCGAAAGAAGTTGCTCAACAACCGAAAGAAGTTATAACAACAGCACCATGCTGGGGCATGAGGGGGGGGGGGGGGGGGAGGCGTCTAATCATCTCCCAATGTTGGTAAATTCCTGTAGACTTGACAAGATCACAAACCTAGTCGTCAAACTTGTGATACGTTTTTGGCTTATTTAAAAATGAAATTTAGAAGTTTCACTTTTAAAAAAGCCAAATGTTTCACAAGTTTGCCAACTAAGTGTGTGATGTTGCCCAGGGGTGCCCATCCCCCCAAACCCAATGGCGCAAATCCCCCCCAAATTTTTTTCCCTGTCCTTCCCTCCCCATGGACGTAGCCAAAGGGGGGGGGGGGAGGTCCGGACCCCCCCCCCCCTTCAGGTTAAGGTTCGGACACCTTCTCCCCTCTTCAAGTCATAGGCCAACCCCCCCCCCCTCTAATGAACGCCCCCCCCCCCTACTTCATTACATTACGTAAATTCACTCCCCATTTCTATCTCTAATTTTCCTTTTTTTTATTATTATTCAACATGTACCAGACCAGCAACTTTTAGAAACTACAATAATCTCCTGGTTGCATATTCGTTTTCAACAAACACATCTATATAAGCAGGGTCACCATTAAGGGTGTGCCTCAGGTGCCGCAGCTTTATGTGGGGCCCCGCGTTGACAAGGAAACAATGTCTTTAAAAATATCAGAAAATCGGTTTTTAACGTGAAACGTCTTAAAAACATTTGTAATATGTTACGATAGAAATATGATAAGGTTGTTTATCTTCAGTGACTTATCCCCGCCCCCTTTTTTTTCTAAAAAAAATTATTAAATTTCATTAGTAAAAAGGAATACGTTGGCATTTGAATACCGAAGTAGCCACAGTTATCACTGTCATTAACTACTTTTAACAGTTATCAATAACTACGTACTTTTAAAATTAGTAAATCACTCCCTAATTTTGAAATAAATTTAGAGAACAAATTTTAAGTTTGAGAATCCTTACAATATATGTGGGATAACGATTAGTTAGATAATTTATAGTTATGATAGTTTAAAGATCTAATGAGTGTTTCAGTTGACCAAAACTGGTAAAGAATAATATAAATTATAAAGGCAACATGATCTAAAGTATAGTGGGAGTCAAAACACACGAAATTTCATGGTATTTTGCAACCCAATCGCCACTGCTAATTTTAAATTAAACATTAAATATACACAATTTAATTCAGAGAGAGTTATTTACTTATTACCAATAAATATTAATTTCCATAAATTAAATTTAAATTGTAAATGCCAATTTAATTCAAAGATCTATAAGAAACAAAAAAAATACCAACTTAAGGGCGCCAGGTGTTATCCTCGTTATCTGATCATGTTTCAAAAATACGAGGCATTGTTCCCGGGTATTTCCTTCGAGATGGACCCCGAGCCGCGTCGCCAATCGAAATATCACCAAAAATGCTCAGACGTTCGCCGCCTATAGATTACGCAATACTACATTTTAATGTAAAAAGTTTCATATAAAAATTTGATGAAAGAAAGGGTGTCTGATCTATTTTTAGAATTAAATAAAAAGGGTAATACGAGCCGACTGGTCTGCGTCCTGGTTCTGGGTTGATTTGTAAAAAAAGTAAAGGGAAAAAAATTGCTCGCTTGTTTTTCGAGAAATTTAGATAATACTGAAAAGGGAAGGTGTTTTCGCGGGCCAACAAAAACAATAAATTAACCACTATTATAGAAAAAATGGGAGACAATTTTGTTTTAGAATAAATTGACAACAGATAATGAAGTATTTTTAGATTAACGAAATTATGCGGTCTTGGCTCGAAGAATATGGTTTCCATAGCATGTTTTGGATCATGTTTTTATAACCCCATTTGACGAACTTTTCCCTTTATTATATTTATTTCAAATTAAACTTAACATGACTTCATCGTGTTTCTGTATAAATTCTACATGCTAACCGGGGTATATATAAAGTTAATCAACCATATGAGGTAATTTAGGAGGATTTTGGGGTGCCTCCTAATATGAGTTTTTATTTTAAAGCTTATTATTCAATATCAAAGCATTATTACACGTTAAAAAGTAATTTACAAAACCTTTACAATTTTGTAAAAATTTCAATATCAAAATGCGGGCAGTTATTAAAAAGGAAGTTTTTGAGCTGAATAACTGCACATAATTTTATACACAGTTTTATAAGGGGCTACGAAAATAAATAACAAAACTATTTTCTTTCTTTTCCCATTCCTGGAAATATTTTTGCTAACTATATATTGTCTAACTACAAACCTGTCTTGAGGTTGAACGGGTTGTAGCCCTTTTTGAACACTGGAAGACAATTTAGCTCCCCTATTCTTATATTTGGATATATTAAGTATGACTATTAAATGCAAAACTTCATTTTATCGAATTTTCAGAAACCTTATAAAATTAAACTTTAATTTAAAAATGCCGTATAATATTTATCCACTTACCACTACAGTTTCTCAAACTCAGAAAATACTTTTCATTAAGGTTCTTTCTTTTTTACAATTTAAATAATTGTAACTTTGCTCCACATTTCAACAGTAAGTTCAGAAACACCAAGCATTCTTGTTGACTGAAATATATTATCTGTTCTTCTGCTGTAACCCCATTGAAGTTATTAAAACCAATTCGACCGAAAAGACGAAACCCAAATACAGTAAAATCGTCTACATTTACTAGTAAACAAACGTATGAAAGTAATTAATTTCTAGTGGAGTTGTATATAAAAATCGTAATTTATGTTATACGTGTTATTGAGATGAAGAGACAGTCTGCTTCATTGCAGTTTTTTTTAAAACATATATGCCTCATCACAAGCGGAAAAGTAAAATTTGTTGTAGTCAGCGTTTTCTTTTCCAAAGTGTAGTATGAATATTGGATGTGTTTTAATAGTTGCTCAGCTAGTGAATCGAATCAGCATAAAAATAGAATCAACAAATTGACCCACCCTCATATTTATCAAAGCAATTGCTTAGATGTTTTGTAATGTAATCGTAATTTATGATATAAGGATATGAAATGAGATTCCATGTCCTGAGTTAATAGCACTCTTCATATTTATTATTATTTATACATTCTTTCTAGTGGAAAATTTATTGCCTCACGCCGTTTTTTAATTTCAATCTCAGCCAGCACTGAAGTGTATTCTGAATGTTTGAACCGGATAAAGATCAATAAACGTATACGTAATTTTTTTTACAATGTCGTCAGCTAATGTGCCGAAGAGGCGTTCTCGAATCGCTGGAAATTCCAGAGATTGAAGGCACATTATATAATGTATTATACTTATTAAATAATATTTTGCCCAAAACATTTCCCCCCTAAAAATTTAAAAATAATAATAAAAAAGCCATGTAAAAAAATCCCCCCCCCAAAAATGTTGATGGCGCACCTTGCGCCATGATCCCCCCCTGTGGGCACCCCTGATGTTGCCAAGTCTACAGGAATTTTCCAACGTTCTTTACGACCCGCGTAAGCATTCAAAATGTTGAGGAGTAAATCACCGAGAGCATCACTATTCTATGACCGCATGTATGAGCATCATGGCCAAGTTCATGATTCATTGAAAATAACAGCAGATTTATGAATGAGCAGACCATTAATGGAATACAGTTTTATTCAGTGAATGTAGTGTTTTATTCAGTGAATAGCGATGAGCTAATATCAATGAATGGACATTTGTATCAATGAATGCAATAATGAGTCTAGGTGAACCATTGTAAAAAACTGCAAAATTTGAATACATTTTACTTTTGGTCGGGTTGGTATTCCCACCTAAAACTAATTTTACCCATTCAAGCGGAAAAAAATGATAAATTGCCAGAATCTTAAAAAAGTTGGTAATTTGAATCTAAAAAAAAGTTGGTAAAGACCGATATTTGACTTGGCAATTTTATGGCTTCCATTCATTCAATCATAAGTCCTAGCGATATCCCTGTTTGCATTGGCGAGGAAAATACTTTTTCCACATACGAAATTGGAAAATTTAGCACCAAAAAAATTGATATTCCTTCTAACAGAGCAAAAATAATTGATTTTCTGCCACTTTTAAATACAATTCGTACAGAAATATACGTAGGCAAAATTGCTAAAAAAATGACAATATATTTTCAATAAATAGGAAGCAATACTGCCGTTCTTATAGATGAGCCGTTAATGATTAACTTTTTCAGGCAACCTTGACAAATTCGCAACTCTAGAGTGGACACTTTGCCAAACGCCCTGCCAAGTTCCTAAACCAATCAATAGAGGCTTCACGATGAGTTTTGAATGATTTTGGTTGGTTCAAGAACTCAGCAAGGCGGTTGGAAAAATTGTCCCGGTTGATTGTAGGTACTTTGCATATTTTTTTCTGTTTTAAAGTACATTTGATTTTATTTGGTTGTAATAAGTTGTTTACTCATTATAATTGCCGACAATTCTATTTACTGACTTATACACCGGGCGCTCATGTACCATTTTTCACAGTGCTTTCAACAAGCTTAATATTGCATTTCTAGTTAATTTTGATGAAACTAAAGGCTGAAACTTTTTCTCTAGTTAGCTAACAAGATAAAATGACAAAAAGAAGAAGAAAAAAAACATCAGCCAGCTGCAAGGTAGAGGGCACTTCAGCTGATCGTTTCTTATATGCGTAAATGAAATGAAAAACAGTTAAATCAACAAAGCTGAATCTTGTCAAAGTGATTATAGGCATCATAAGGAATAGATAGTGGGGGAAATATAGTCAGCTGATACGGTGAGTACACCACGAGCTGAAATGAGTGTTGATCACCATCACGCGGCACCGTTATTGACTCATTTGACGTACTTTCCACCGACACGAAAACGACTAAATTTTATTTTTGCAAAATACCCTTTATACTTTTACAATATATCAACATTTCTACTGTTTTTAAATCAATTTAATATTTTTATAAAGTGTAAATATAGTGCGAACGTGAAAAGTGAACGCTGATATTTCATTATATATTTTTGTTATAAGTTGGTTAACCATATTAAAAATTGATCATTTTTATTTAATAACGTGAAATATAAATGCTAATATTTCATTATATATTTTTTTATAAGTAGGTTATTTAAGAAGCAAAACGTACAGCGCGAAAACCAAAACTCTAAAATAAAACCGCCATAAACTTTAAATTAAAACCGCCAAATCGCGCGCCAAGGAGAGAGGTTATCATTCGACTGTCATGTATTTAAAAAAAAAAATTATGTTCGTGCAAGATTTCTGTTCTAATTCAGATATTTGGATATTTTTTTTGTTGGATAGGGAATGTTTCACTAGGGCACCTTTTGAAAAAAATATCCGGTTATCCGGTAATTAAATATCCGGAATTCTCAATTAATCAGACCGTTTGAAAAAATTCTACCGGTTTATATAGTCCGATTTCGAAAATTCTTTTTTGTGTTGGATAAAGAAAAATCCACTTAAGCAAAAGCTGCAAAAAAAAAAAAAAAAAATCGGTTATCCGGCTGTTATATATCCCGAAATATCGATTAACCGGAGTTTTTTTAAGCAATTTATCCGATTTCAAACTATTTTCATTGTTGAATAAAGATTGTACAACAGTGATATTTCATTCACCTAGCATTTATTGCCATGTATAAGGATTATTTAACGAAATATATTGTACAGACAAAATGTGAGCACAAGTTGTTATTTGAATTTCTTGGTGAATAATAGCAGGGGCGAATCCCCCTGTTAAATTAAAAACTAAAAAGGGGAAAATAAAAAAATCTTTTTTTTTTTAAAAAGAAAAACCGACTTAAGGAAAATTCGCTAAAAGTAAAATATATTTTTTTAATTTTACGAACGAGTTGACATTTTTTTATTACTTAATATCAATTTGATACTTTTGAAGTTGGTGCCAATTTACAAAAATCATACTTAAATTTTTGCGCCGATTTTAAAAAGTTTTAATAAGTATAAAATTGATATTTAATAATTTTTTTTTTTTAACTCGATCCTAAAATTAAAAATTATATTTTACTTTTTATGACATTTTCCTTAAAGTCGGTTTTCCTTTTTTTTTTTTTAAAAAGATTATTTTTATCTCTTATGAGATCAATACATCGTCTCAGTTTTCTGAATTTACTAATTATTATTATTCTTAAATTTGTGTGGATGTTAAAATGGAATGCTTCACTTTTCACGTTATTAAATAAAAATGTTAATTTTTTATCCCTCGGCCATGCGCCTAACTGTTTTTTTTTTGTTTTATCGTTACAACTAACTAGAGAAAAAGTTTGAGCTTTGTTGAAGTCACTTTTTGAAGATTTGCTTTCTTCGAAATTCGAACCCTTTTACAACAACCCCACTACTGCCAGACCAGCTGACGTTCGGTTTCCAGTTGAGGGGTATGAAGATAACAACCACAAAAATGAGCCTTGTTGAAATGACTTTCCACAATGGCCGGTCTGTTAGTAGCATAGAAATACTGAATTGGAGAAATGTCCCATTCAACCAAGGATAGTAAAGACTATATATAGAAGGTGCGCTCGTTTTTCGCTTTTTGAAAGTGGGCAAGGAAAGGCAACTAAATGACGTCATTTTAGCAGTAGTGGCGCTAGGAATTGCCCGACGGGGGGGCTAGTCTTCCCCGACAGGGGGGCTAATATCCCCGACGTAAAATACACGTATAAAATTTTCCTAAATAACATGTCGAGGATAAATATTGCGTAACTAAATGGTTATAACTAAATGCTTGTAATATTTAATGGGTACTAAAGAATTGCAGAGTTTCAAATATTCTGGACTGCAATCAACAAGTATCATTTTTATGTTGGAATAATTACTATTTAACTCGTTTACAGTTTTCGCAAACCTAAAGTATAGTGGGGAAAAGGTAAGTAAAAAAAATGTACAAATCATACCGCTCTGTCATTTAATTTAGTGTTTTTTTTTTATTTAAAAACAATGATAAAACATTTATATTTATAAAAGCAACGGAAATGAGCGATGAGTTATTTCTTATGAAATTCTTTTCATAACATTGAGCTGTAGGTCAACATGGTTGAAGATGAAAAAGTTTTTTAAAAAATTTTAACCATTCGTTTATTTCTTCCACGACCTTTTCCAAACAATATATTTACGAATGAGATAACAAATAAATAGGAAGTGTGACATATTTTTTAAAGAAATATTTTAATTTTTCGAAGACATTTTGGATTTGTACTATTTTTGAAAAAATTATATTAAAAAGATTTTTTTAATACTTAACTTTCTGTGTATCTTAAAATCAATCCAATCTGTTATCCGTAACATTTCACTTTCACCATGATATCGTTTTTTTTTTTTTTAAACTTTGAAGCGATTTCGTTCAATTTTAGAAGTAATCTAAATTTTCTATAAATTTTAATGTCGTATGAAACAGTGAACATATAAAATTAAATGTTTGTTACATAAGAAAAAATGTCGTTTTTAATTTTTTAGTCAGCCTGAAAAATTAAAGCTGAATTGACAATGGAATCGCCTGTGTCTAATACATAGAAATCTCATATTTTTACTTTTGTTTAACCTAATAATAATTTAGGAAATATATATTTGTTAAAAATTCAATTTTTTTTAATCAATTCAATCTTATATTTTCATTTTACTTACACTAACATGTTTAAATTACCTAGTAGGACTAATTAAAAATTTAATGGATTTAACGACTGTCCATTCAATGGAAAACTATTTCTGACTACCTAATTGAACCATGATTGTCCTTTAAAATAGGATCTGATTTCTTCTGAACTGATTTTTTTACAACAAATATTTCTCAATATATTAATTTTAACGATCCCACATGAAAAACTTATTCCATATTGATATTTTATTATTAAATTACAAATAAATTTAAATTTCACAAAATGTTCAGTAATAAAAATTGTAATAAAAATAAAGGTATTTTTTAAACTTCATTTAAAAATGTATTGTTAGAAAAAAGCACCATACTAAATAAATTAAATAGGCAATATAAAAATTGCAATAGTTCTTCGAAATGCAGAAAACATAAAAATCAACAAACGATAAGACTCCGTTCTTAACAAAATAAATAAAATATTATTAAATTGTCATGTACAAATAATTAAAAAAAAATCACAATAATTTTTAAGACATCTCACCTTATACGAATTGCATCAAAGTTTGACGGTACTGTAGTTCCCAAATCCACTATATGATAATAGATCCTCGCAGATCGGACACTCACTAATCTCAATGCATTGCCTACTTTACTGCATTTTTACTCTTTTAAAAATTAAAAAAAAAAAGCAAACTTTATCAAGTTTTTTAAACCTTTCATAAAGAACGGAACTCAGACTGTTCTACTGCTTCGTACAATACAAGTGATCGGTTCGTTTACTGGACCTCCTTTTTCTTAGAAACCTTAAATACTAGTGTACCAACACCAGTCAGCAGTCCTCTCTGTGTCCTATCTTATGCAGATGCGTGACCCCCAAATTCAAAGAGAGCTTGCCAGTGAAAAGCCAGCTAAAAGAACAAAAAAACTATATAATGGAAAAGGGTGTTCTTGAATGAAAATATTTTGCCTTTAGTTCTTTTCCTTTGAAGATGAAGATAACAAGTGACAGATGACATTTTTACCACCTTAATTGCCCTTTAGCGGCATTGCTCCCAATACCTCGGTGGCCGCCTCGGCCGGACAGTTTAGTATGCCCCTTAAGGCTGAACTGGGTCCGAGTCGAGAGGGGCGTCTTGCCGTCCCTTTGTCAAGAAACACAAGGGGGTCGAGAAACATAGAAGAGGGACCAATGTTCTCACTCGATGAAACTGATTTTATCTTTTGGAGGCATCTGTCTGGTCTGGGAAATAAAGCGACTCAGACTGCCGTGGACGGCTAAATTGTTCTTCTATGGTCAAGTGACAATGGTTGCCTCGACAAAAAGTAAAATAAATTTTACGTTTGGAACTAGACTGCGCAAAATCCGATATATTTGTCCACATTCGTTAAAATGAAACTACATGAACATAAAACATGGTAAACTGAGACAGCAATTAAATGACTATTGTTTTTTTTCTGTATTATTGAAGTAATCAATGTTGGATGAAATGTTTTTTTTTGCGTCATGCCAAATTTGTTTCTTAAAGACAATGTACAAAAAATAGTTCAAAACGGAGTTTTTTTTCCTAATTTTTGACTTGCAGTTGTATAATAAAAAATCTGTTTTATTTTTTGTTTTTATAATAGGTACAATTTAAGGTAAGGCAGGTCCATTCTACATGAACAAGTAAAACGCGCGTGAGCTTCTCGGTGATTCGAGAACCCATACCGTATGAATTCTCGAATCACCGAGAAGCTCACGCGCGTTTTACTCGTTGACATAAAATGTAGAATTGTGTAAAATGGGCCTTAGAGTCATATACTTGCTTTTTTTTTTTATGACCAGTAAAATGGATGAATCAATACACGTTTATTGAAATAATTTTACAGACGGTAATACCGGAGATACGTATTTTGCTCAGTATCCATGATCAATTGTACAAACGAGAGACGGTATTTTATAAGAGTAAAAATATTTTTCTTTACATGTAATGTTTTTAAAATCGTATCTGTGTAAAGGGTGCATTCAGGTCGTGGGCGAAGTGAACTTTAAAAAAAACATGAACATAACGAAAACTTACGTAACGAAATCACAAGCCTTGAACAGCGTTGGCGTAATTGCATTATCATCTAACTCATACTCGTCTGAGAGCATGCAGAGTTTTTATCGGAACCCAAAAAGTGCTTGAGTTTAGTTTGACGTTACATGCCTTAAACACCGCTGTCGTTTTGAGAGAGACACTTCCTACCTAATTTTTTATTACTAATTTTTTTGTTTGTTTGTTTGTTTGTTGAAATTACTGTATAAAAAGGTTAATTAAAGTTCCTAAACGTAAAAATATCGACAGGATCAAAATTACGATGAGATGTCAAGCCCGACAAACCAATCTTGAAATAAAACGCCACAACCCCCCAAAAGTTCTTAAATTTTCTGACTATTACTTTTCAATTAACTGCGTTAAATACCCTTACGTTACATCCAGCCCTCCCAGCAAGCTCATACACGAAGAATATAGTATCTTGGTCGGGAAAAGGGCGAATTTGACAACCATCCGTTTACTAAATCGTTACACACATGCTGAGGATTGAACTCGCGCCCATCGGATGCTTGTCCGAGCCCCTTATTCGGACATAAAAGTCGGGATTTCAATGAACTGTAACATTGTTGGAATTCTGCCTGTCGAGATGACACAGATCCATTTTATTAAAAAAAAAAATTTAATGTTTCACAAAAACTTGTTTTTAACAATTAAATTAACACTTCTTCCCCGACGAACTTCATAATTCTGCCCGACAGGGGGGCTTGGCTTGCCCGACGGAGGGGCTACAGCCCCCCCAGCACCCCCAGTGACGCCACCTCTGCATTTTAGCACCGCCTTACTTTTGACATCATTTTAGCTCCGCCTTACTATCGGTTTTTGATCATTCTCATTGGCTGTGTGTTTCAAGCATTGCTACTTATTTTCGATCCCGGTTGGGTAACAACTGGTGATTTAATTTTTAATTAGCAAAATAATGTAAATATCTGTAAATAATTGTGTTCAGGTAACTTCACCACTAATCCGTCCTCGTTTTGTTATGTCCCCGTATTTTACTTGATTGAAATTGTAACTCATTTAATATGTCCAATACAAATGGATTGACCGGATAGTTCCGACCACTATTTTACTCTTTCAAAATTCATGGACATGCTCTCGTGGCAGCTAATATTATTTTAATACGCTTAATTTATTAAGCAACTCTTTTGCAATTTTTCCATACTAAATGCAATCCTTAAAATATAATTTAAACTCATAAAATGCAGTAAAAGTAACTAAATAAAGTTAGCTTATCACTTTTTAATAGTTCACAAAAAAACGAATAGATGACAGCACCATCAAACAACGCGCCCGCATCTAGTTCAGCCTTGCCATTGGTTCAAACGAGAGCATTAGACACGCCCACAGAAGGCGAAGTAGGCGTCACTATGACGTCAAATAGTTGCTTTCTCCGCCTTCCGTCAGGCAGCGCGAGTACGAGTACACCTTATATATATATATATATATATATATATATATATATATATATATGGTCTTCACTATCCTTGCCATTCAACAATCTTTCAATGATTGAAACTAAAGTGACATTGTGATAAAACTGTATTTATAAGCGATTTCGTTAATTATATGCTTACCTTCTGCATAGAGGAAATCAGAAATACTTTCAAGCATCGACATCGATCACGTTGTTCAGTGAATCCTGAAGAAAACATGTTTTATTTAGACATATAAGAGTAAGTTACGTTTGATCACAGCTAAAATGCTAAATAAAAACATATTTATTTTTAAGATTTATTTTTCCAAAAACTAATTTCGGAAAAAAATTGTATAATTAAAGCGAAGCGAATTTATAGCTAAACAAACGGAAGATTGTCACCTTTTACGGCATATTTATTTTGAATTCCTTGAGTTTTATTATAATCCCCCTCGTATTATATTTTGGTTATCTGTTTACAGCGCCTGATTTAAGATTTTTGAGGTCCTAGGCCAAATTTCTGAGCGGACCGTACCCCCTTCCAGTCTGTGATTTTGAAGTAATATAAAGTGTACGTCAGAAGTAACTTGATGTCAGATTAGTACTATCAAATTTAAAATCAGTTGGTTACAATAAAAAAAATCTTTATTGACTTCAATTAGCAAACTTTTTCAAAATATTAAGATGCAGGAGAATTATTTCTTTTCTAGTAGAGTAACATAGCTAACGTAGGCTTATTCAGAAATTAAATATAAAAAAAATGTTTTTATTCTTTAGCTCATCGACTCTTAACCTGTGGTAAGCGTACCCCTGGGGATACGTGGAAGTCCGGTTGAGAGTAAGCAAAAATAGCATTAATAATGGCAGAAAACACCTAAAAAAAAATAAAGGTAATAAGTAAAATATAAAATAAAAGACTATGAGTGTCATCCATTTGAGTCGTTTGATGAATTTCAATTTGCCAGCTAACCTAAGGACATTGTTGCTTAACAAAAACAAACTTTTTTGTGTAGAGCAGTGGTTCCCAAAGTGGGTTCCGTGGAACCCTGGGGTTCCACGAAAAAATTTAGGGGTTCCGCGTGACAATTTTTATTTGATTAAAAAAAAATAAGAATGGTGTTTAATATATTCACATTTTCCTCGGAAAGTTTACCATTCCATGGATTATGAAAATTTGATTGCATTGAGTTCGGATACACAATTAGAAGAAAAATTTAGAACAGTTTCATTAACAATATTCTGGTCAGATGTATTCGATGAATATCCAAATTTAGCAAAACAGGCTATTCGAATTCTATTGCCGTTTGCAACCACTTATTTGTGTGAATCTGGGTTTTAAAATGTTTGCGACAAAAACCAAATATCGTAACAGACTTGATGCTGCACCAGATATGCGAGTTCAGTTATCAAACCTAACGCCCAATTTTAAGAGAATCATGGAATCAAAAAAGCAGGTGCATTCTTCACATTAAAGATTTTCCGTTTATTTTAGTTTATGTTTTGTATTTTTATTAATTATTTATATGATGATTATTTTTTTTTTTTTAGTTTTGCTTAATTTAATAAAATCTGAAATACCAAAATAATACTTTTTTCACATAATATCAGATATTAAATTTTGAAAAGTCGTTGATTAAAAAATATTCAGGGTTCCGCGATCATTGGCAACAAATTTTGGGGTTCCACGACCAAAATAGTTTGGGAACCACTGGTGTAGAGGGATGATTGAGAAGGGTTATGAGAGAAGGAGATAGGATGAGGTAAACTGGGTAGTGGAGTAAGATGAGTATATTGGAAATTAAATATAAATTACACATTGTTAAACTTATGCTTAGATCTCGCTTCTTTTCAAGGAAAAAAAACAATACTTCGTTTAATGAAGTGCATTTCAGCAAGAATTTTAATTTCTGGGTGATTTAAATGAAGTCCAACAATCAATGTATGCGAGTATACAAAAAACTTGCAATAGTATGATGCATGAACAGTTCAATATAGAAACTAGAAAATTTTAATTATTTCCAATATTCCTGGGTTTTGTGTAGAAAAGAAACCTTTTAATACATTAAATTTTTTTCAATGATTTCCAAGGTGGGGTAAATGGGTAATCGAATTATTAATGCTAAATTCGAAAAAAATTAACAATATTCGAAAAAAGTGCAATATTCGAAAAAAATAGGATTATGTGCTTATAATTATCTAAAATATATTTAACATTGTTTATAAGTTAATATAATTAAGTTATATAATATTTAAAACAAATTGTGAACAAAAAAAAAACATATTGATCACAAAAAAAAAATTGATTTTTGTCAGAATTTTCAGAATATAAACAAAAAGTTTTAAATGGATTAAAAATCGTCTGCGGCGCAAATTAAAAGTAACGTAAATACAAGAACTATTCCATAACCAAAAATTATACTAGCAGACGTTTTATTTCAAAGTAAAAAGTGGATTTTTCAAAATGGCGGATTATATATTTTTTTCGTACGACTTACAATAACAGTCAATTACTAATCAGATATACTGAGTTTTTAAGAGTTGATGTATATTCTATTTTGTTCAAATGACTAATTTTACTAAAACCATTTTAATAATGGCTTTCAAGCACTGAAAATTCTATGATTAACCATTTTACACCACATGAGAATGAAAAAAGATATATATAAAAAAAAAAAACTAAAAATTTAACAATTTAAAAAATATATATGAAAAATATTCAAAGATTATGTCAACGAACCCATTGCATAAATACACCAAAAATAGTTTCATATTAGTAAACATTTAAAAGTAAAAAAAAAAAATAGCTTTGAATGAAAAATTGGAACTTTTTTACCCCAACTTACCCTACTCATGAATGAAAAGTTTTATCAAGGGGTATGTGAGAGAAATAATGTTGAGAACCACTGCTTTAGGTACTTATATTTTTTCTTATAACTTTTATAACATTAAAAAAATATTAAAAAACTAATAGTCAGTGACTATGTAGGTAATGAAATCATGTCAGGGAAAGCATACACAAAAAATGTCGTTGAAAACATTTTAAACTTAAACTATTTTAAAAAAACTATATATATTTTAAATAACTTGGGCTATGTGGTTATGTTTTAGGAAGAAATATAAACTCACACTTTTTTGTTATAAGTTTGGTTTATTTCTACAAACCTTTATTTAAAAGCTCAGAAATGTATTCAAAATGAAATACGACAACAGTATTGTTTGCTCTTAACTGCTAATAAAAATGTACTCATTGAACTTTTTTGTAAAAGTGCCCCAGGCGGTATTAAGTCGGAATAATCACAAAAGCTCTTATCTAAATAAATATTTATACAATCTACTAAAATGTTTATATGGTATCGAAGCATATACATAATGCCACATGAGATATTACAATATACAAATTCTTATATGGAATATAACAAGTTAAATCAAGTTAGAACTTATTCACAGGAAGTGTATGTATTTATTTATATAAGAAAGATTTTGGGGAAACGCCCAAATATACACCCATCCATAGTCATTGAAATGTGTATCAAACTGACTGAATTGTTGGCAACCGGGGGAGAGAGGGCTACATATTCACTCAATAGTTTAGTAATGTTTACTGTTGAAGTTTAGTGTCAAAATTACACCAGCTGAACTAAATATACAAATAGTTTTCTCCGTACAATATTTGATTTTGGTGCCCCCGGTGGGGTGGCACCGCCAAAGGGCTGCCATTGTAAAGACCTATAGGCCAGACAATTGGAATTCAAGATATAACATACATAAACGGTATTATTTTTCTTCGAATTTCGAAAAAAGGCAATTAAAAAAAAAGGAAAACAAATAACAAGGGGTTAATATGTTAAAAAAGGTTTACTTACCTGAAAAATGGAAAAATGTTCACAAGACCAACCGCCCTTTAGTCAATTCTGTTGGCGTTTCCGACACGCACAGTTTTCCTTCCTTGCGTCAGGTGATGTTCGAAAGTCATTAAAAGAAAGTCGGTTCCTTGCCACTAATTTGTTTCCTCTTACACATGAGAAGTTACCTTTTTCGTACATTTAGTAAGGGGGCTAAGGAGGAATAGACGGTATTTTGTGATAAATACGTTAAACTTGGCAGGTTTGTAGACAATATTAAAATAAGAATTTTAGGAAGGGGACACATTTCAAATTCACCTCAGAATCCAAGATGGAGGACAATTTCCAAAATGGCGGCTATATTTGATTTAATTTACAATTACGACTTACAGGGTTGTGCTGGGAGTCTTTTAATAGTTTTTTAGGGCGAGAAAGCCAATAACACTAACTTTAAAGGTTAAATTTTTAAACATAACCTTTATCTTTACAGGACGGATGGTTGATATATCTACCAGAATAAAACCGAACACTTGACTTCAAAAGGCTAAAAACCAATAATTTTCCGCACAAACATTTGAATTTTTGAAAATGTTTAAAATATCAAATTTTGTCCATTTGTGGTACGATTTTTAAGCCCACAAATTCAAGGAAACAATTTAAAATACTGTAAATACAAAAAAAAAAAAAATCAGAAAACTTAAAAATTTTCTACAAAAAAATAAGTTTTTGGGGGAAATTTTAAAAACAACACTTAATGTGCTATGATCTCAAAGGGAAACTGGAATAAAACGAATAAAAATCTAATTAATTATTATACAACTCTAAAACATATTAAAAACTTTAAAAAAAAAATAACTATTGGGCCGTTTGAGTTTTAAAGTGTGCAAAATGAAATAAGAATTGATAAGTACAAAACCGGACCGAGTACAAAAACTAAAAGCTTTATTGCATTGCGATGTTATTCCGCTCAATAAATAATATTATTGTTATTACTAAAACTTACTGAAAGTTTAAAGGACAAAAATGTTTTACATAGACACATTACATTTTCCATTGCAGTATTTTTATTGACGGTATGGTAATGTTTTTAGACAAATTAACCTACCTAATGTCCACTTTGATAAGTAATTTCCAAAATGTGTTGCTTCAGGCTTTTTCATGGGAGGGGCAGTGGCGGCCCGTGGTCGAAAATGTTAGTGCAGCCGAAATCATGTGAATCCCCCCCCTATTTTCCACAAACCATACATGAACGGAAATTCTTTATTATTTACTACTCAAATCAAAGTTTCCTCTCAATTTTTACGAAATGATAACATTCGAAAAAAATGGAAAACACTTACTTATTTTCTTTAAATTAAAGCAATCCTCCTTTCTTTTAAACATGCGAATCGGTCAATTTTAATATTAATTTAAATAACAAAACAACAGCAGGGCCATGTCCTGAAACAACAGCACACAATAAATTTATCCCGAAAACTATTTCCGTTTGGAGATATTCTCATAAATTATCGTTTCACCCACTCATCCCAGCGTTTCACGGACGAGCCAATCAGCATATCGAATCTCAAGTGCAAGACAAGAAAATTCACTAAAACAAGAAAATTCATTTCGGCTGTACCTTCTCGCAAATGCAGTTCATTAGCATGGGGAGGAATCTCCATACTACGTAGAGGTTGCCATGGCAACGATGCAGCCGATTTCGAATTTCGGCTGCAGTTTTGATTGAATGGAGTTTTTCTCCTCCTGAATTGTACATTAAGGTAACAGGCTTGCTATTTATCGGAGATTTTGTTCACTACCGAAGAAATTTCATTTGCAATTCTAATCTTCATTTAAGAAAATTAGTAAAATATCTGATTTTAGTTTTAAAATACTGAATTTAGGTGTAGCCCGGCTGTACTTGCTGTAGTGGACGAGCCGCCACTGGGGAGGGATTCAGTGACTGAGCAACTGATTTCTTTAGGTAACTTATTTCAGTGCCCTCCTCCAAAATCAACAACCCCACACTTTTTTAAAAAACTTATTAATTTTTATTCAAGTATAGAGGAATACATTGACAGATAAATATCGAAACGGCAACAGTTAGCATTTATTTTTCATGAAATTTGTTACATATCAGTCATTACCTATTTTTAAAATTAGTAAATATCACTCCCTAAATAGAAAATAAATTAGAGAACAAATTTAAATTTTGAGAACCCGTGTTTGGAACAATACTTGTTTGGAGCATCATGTTTGTATATCACCTCAACAAGTATGCGAGAAATTTAAAAATGTCTAGTTTTTTAAAGTACTTTTATGATTTTTACAGTAATTCGATTTTTAATTTTTTCTTCTTCTTGACTTTCAATGGGAGGGGTTTGGACCCCCTGAACCACCCCCACGTGCCTGGTTCAGCAGTGGGTGGTAAGTTCGTCACTGTTCTCTGCCCAATGGTGAAAAGAACTTTTTTTCTTCTTCTTTTCGTGATTACAAGTCACATGAAGCAAAATAGCATGCAATAATGAACTTGAAGAATTTCATGAATTTCTGTGGTTTCGATATAAATGCAAACGTACCAGTTGCATCAGTGTAGTTTTCCCATTTTTTTTTGTACATCGTTATTTTACCACGACTTGAAAAGAAAGACGTGTCCAGAGACGCACTTTGCAGATGCGGTGTACAACAAGTTATTATTTTTTTTTTAAGTTTATAGCTAGACCAGTTTTGCATCATTCTTACATGAAAATAGCGCATCAGTAGATGAAAACAAGGCTCCCATTTTCAGTGTGTCTGAGATATTATTACCATCCAACCCGTACATGTAATAATGTAGCTTTACATTTAATAATTGAATACAGAAAGTAGGTGTTGAAGCTGTAAGTGAATAAAGGAGGTACATACATAATTAAAGGAGGTACATACTGTGCGAAGCAATTAAATATTCGAACATTTTATATTGCATTCTTTTAGAGTCCTACTTACCTTTTCTCCGGCCAATTTTTTGACTAATAATGGATGAAGAACATTAAAATAAAATATCAGTGGTTGTCATGAATCGTTAAAAGACATTTTGCGTTTAATTTAGCGAGCTAGTACTACCTACTGTAATAAGACAAAAAAAAATTACCACTGGGAAAATTTCAGCATGATCTTAAATCCAGCGCTGTCCTGTGCCATCTTCGTTTGGAGAAGAGTTTAGATCAATTTCATTACTGCAAAATAAATGTAAAGGAAACATATATAGCTTTTCCACCCACCCGCTGCTAGTTGTGTTTTGCTCTATCTGATTATGTCCTTGAAACATAAGTAATCTCTCAAACAGGGGCAAATTCAGAATTTCATCTCGGGAGGGCGGGGGCAATATATACTTATATAAACACAAGTATATATATGCTTATATAAATACAAGTATATATATGATTATATAAATACAAGTAAAAATACTGAAAGATATGTGAGAATATATACTACAAAAAATATGAAAGAAACTTGCCAAAGCGTTACCTTCTCTTCATCAAGGAGGCCGAGAAGAACAACAATGGCTAGCAGGCGTTTCTTATACACACATATATATATATTAAGTAGCGGTAAAAGCTTCCATTTTAGATAGTGTAAGTTGGAAAATCTTGGGGAGAGAGGGGTGGCTTTCGCCGCAAGTGCCCTATAGCTAGATTCCCGCCACTGCTCATAAATAATTCAATCTATTCACACAAATGGAATAGCTGCGAAATCAACGAAGCGTTCATGTCGGACGTTTAAATGCAACATTTTCCTCGATTTTTTTCCCTTCGTAGCGGTATTTGGAAATCAAGTCAGTTAATTGATGAAGAACACAGACAAATTGATATTCGATTTCAAAGAAGTTTGTTGGTAACGGATGAAATATATGAGTAAATAATTTTTCGAATTGGAAAAAAAGTAAATTTCGCTCCCTTCACTTCTACCATTGCTTGTAGTGGGCCCGTTAGACTCCAGTGAATAATTGAATATAATTTTCTTATCGATATTAATATAATAGTATGCGTAATTATCATAAAAAGACGGTGAAAGTAAGAAATATCAAATATGTTCATACACGTCCCGGTTCTGTGAATCCTTGATTTGTATTTCGAGGACATAACCTTCCATTTCTACTGCTTAATATACAATCGTTTACCGCCCAGACAAAAGGTTGCCATGGGCCGCAATTGGAACTTTCCGACTGCTTATAGTACAAAACTACTGCTACTCTCTGGTACAAACACGTTAACGTTTTTTTTTTTTTTTTTAAATTTGTGCTTAGGCTTAATAAACTTTTTTAATTACATTTCGCATTTTGTAGTGCAATACTTTTGTTAACAACTAAATTACTTTAGAACTATCTTTTTATATTGATGCGAACTATTTCGCTATTATCGATGTGAATAATTGGGGCGCCGAACTAATGAAAGCGCCAAACTTTAGTGAAAATATAAGTGATTTTGAGTCGGAAATTTGTTGTCAGCACCAGACATTTTTTCAGGTTTATATTTTTAATTAAATTATATATTTATGACTAAAATAATTAATTACTTCGAGGTACATTTAGTATTTTTTTCTAAATGTATATTATTTTATAGAAGTTATATAGCTATTGGATTTGATTGTGAAAATAATTTAATCTGATCTCTAAATGACCAATGATTTAAAATTTCGATACCCAAATTTGGAATTTTTCGCCTGTTAGTGAAACTAACGCACGTTTTTTTTTTTTTAATTTACAAAGTTATATAACTCTGATATGGAAAAATATGGTCCAAATTTTCAAAATTGGTTAAAAAATTATTTGCATAAATTTGGCGCCAAAATCATGTTTGCTTGTGACACAAACATTCCTTTAACTGTGGAAGAATGATACGTCTAAATTTACAACGCCAGTCAGAGCCGGATTTAGAGTTATTGGGCCCCTTGGCTGATTATCTGGTGCGGGGCGCCTCAACTGCAGGAGGGTTGGGTCTTTGGAATGTGTTTGAAACAATATATTCTAGAACTGCAGCCTATGCCTAAATCTGTTCCTGACGCAAGTGTCAACAGCTCTTATTCACAAACTCTTGTGTCCTCTTTTTACAGCATCCGACGCATGTAGAATCATCATTTTAGAATAAGCTTCCTGATAGTTTGAGGTGCTAAAGCTGTCTTATTCAAATTATTGTTTAAAAGTACGTCCGAATATTTCGTAGAATCGTTGAGTGATCTCTGAACAGTAATTAACTTACCACCAGCTGCTGAAGCAACTAGAACAGTAATGAACTTACCACCCGCTGCTGAAGCAACTAAAGAAGTGCTTTTCAAAGTGGACATATGTGTGGTAATTTGTCGGAAAACATTACCATATACCGTCAATATAGATACTGCAGTGGAACATTTAATGTGGCTGCGTAAAATATTTTTGGCCGTAAACATACAATAAATTTTATTAATAACAATAATAGAATTTAGAGGAAACAGCTATTAACATACACGCTAGTTAAATTCTTCTTCTTAAAAAAACAGTTGCGATTTTGACGCGTGTTCGTCTTTAAACAACTTGCGCGACATAAAAAGTGTTGACATTTCCAGACCCCATAACTTCAGGGAGAATCAGCCTATGACATACAAATGACGCACTATCGTGTAGAGGAAAGTGAGTCGCGTCGACCATTAATCCACTCGGAAAGGTGGTAGTGGACTACTTCTCCCTCTGACCTTTGTACAGCGTGGGGGAAATGAGTCAAAGTTGTCTGTCAAGACGGAAATGAGTGGCTTTACATTGGTATGGTTGACTGTAAATCGTTTTTCTAGCATTTAGTTATAAATATTAATCTTAATTATTGTATACTTTTTTCTACTGATATCAATTATAAAAACACTTAATAAAGTTCGATTGCGGCAGAGGAAATTTAAACAAGTTTAACGAGCAGTTCAAGGACAACGAAAAGATACTGAGAAGTTTGAACTTATGACAAGTGAGGAGAGATCTAGAGCTCATGGTACAGAGTATTCACGAACCAAACCTTCCGTACAGTAGGAACTGTGCTTACTCTCTTTTTTAAAAAATAAAAGCAAAGTCTCTATTTTAATTTGTAAAACTCACCATGTCATAAAACCGAGTTTTAATTATTCAATTCTTTTCTTTGTCACATCTTCCAAAAGCAATTAACAGTCACATTTCCTTAATTTAACAAAACAAAAAAAAAAAAATTAATCGACAATTTGAAACGGAAAATAAAATTTTTACCCTATTTCGATAAGTATCTTCTGAAACATTATCCAGTGTGGTAGGGGAAATATTGTCCTATAATTATTAGTTAATTAACGATCAGTAACTCTGATTACCTCTAATTAGTTTCAGGTCTAAGAAACGACACTATAAGAGAATAGTATCTCAGGAGGTTGTGAGCACATCGACTAATATACGTCCTAACAACATCCTGATCGTTTTTAGAACTGTTGCAAGATATATTGAATATCCTTATGTATAAGATAGAAACTCGTCTTATAGAACATTGCGTTAAGAATATTAAAATACAAATACAACGTTAAAATACGCAATAAAAATCCATTAAATCCGGATTTAATGGATTTTATTGCGTATTTTAACGTTGTATTTGTATTTTAATATCCTTATGTATGCCTAATAGAATAATTGGGGTGAATAAATGAAATTTTGCCAAAAGTAGTAACCAGAAGTCTTGGGTACAGAACAATAAAAGTGGGCGTGACCAAAAGTGACAGGTGAGATAAGGACGTCTAAACTCTTGGGCGAAAGGGGACGTCAAATCGGTTCTTGTAGATAAGGGGGCTTAGTTTTCGAGGAAAGGGTGGCAACGATGACGTCATGAATTAATTTTAGTTAATTGGTGAGGTACCCGAATTTGTTCGAGTACTCTTACACGGTGGTATCATATGACATGGTTATTATTGAATTATATTTAATTATTAATTGATTAATTTTAGTTGACTAATTGGCGGGTTCCTCTGAGGGTAATCACTATGGGATTATACTGGGGGATGGGTACCCCCCCCCCCAAGTGGAGAGAAATTACTTACAGAGATTTCGACGGAAACTGTCATAAGTGCAGTGCAATATTTTTCATCCACGTGCTATCATTGTAATATGAAGAAACCCCGATAGGTAATAGTACATGGAATGTTAGGAATTACTTTCCGAAATGGTACTTAATGAAGAAAAATCACTGATTAAAATTGCATGTGTCAAAAATTATTCTTCAAAAATTGCATGCGTCAAATATTATCGATCAAAATATTGCATGTGTAAAAATTTACATCTAAAAAAATTGCATGCCTAAAATAATAGTTTTAAAACATGGCTTAGAATTACATGTTAAAATATAAAAATTTGCATGTCTAAAATATTACCTCTCAAAACTTGCATGCATGTGTAAAATGCCAATTGTTAAAAACTTGAATGCGTGAAATATTACATGATAAAACTTGCATGTGTGAAATATTACACTTTAAAAACACACTGATTAAAATTCTTATGTGTTAAAAATTACACTGATTGAATTTCTTACATGTTAAAAATTACACTGATTAAATTTCTTACATAGTAAAAATTATACTGTCACAAATTCTTACTTGTTAAAAATTACACTGGTTAAATTTAAATAATAATGCTAAAATTATTTCAATAATAAAATTATGTAATACATGTTTATAAGAATTAAATAATAATATAAAATATTTTTTATACAGGGAGATTTTTAATTTACAAAAATATTTCTTTCTTCACAAGAAGCAGCGAATGCTATGATTTATGAATACATCCGAAATGAAATTTGTAATGTTGATACGCATATACTAATCAGCTAGTTTTGACTGTGCAACCTACCCCTCCTAGAAGTTTTTACGCTGAACTCAATCCCCTGAATACGTTAAACAATTGCCTTGACAGTTTGCAAAGCATGTCTAGAGAACTTTTCAAGTGCCATCAGAAACTTCTCAAAATTCTTTCCTTAGTAAAAAATAAGAGTTTTAAGTACTTCACATAACAGCTTTTAACAACATCAAATGAGAAAATCATTGGAATGAATTTGATGTGTTAATGATTAATGATATCAGGAACCATTCAAACTCATGTGGCTGATTTCATGATTTTCATACTCTACAGCTAAATTGTATCTCAGTTCTTGATCAGTGGCTGCTCTCAAATCCATACAGAGGTCAAGCACAAGTTCCTTGATCATCACATTGTAGCACCGACCTGATGATATGCCTCTGAGTTCCACATCGAGCATGTCATCGAAGCAGACTTTGAATATGTGGAAATAATCTTTGCGGAATCTCTCCGAGTCTATTAGCATGTAATGTAGGACATCGCGAAAAACGTTTTCTTCGTTTCTAGCCTTTACCTTAAAAAGGAAAATAAATAACTGTCAATACTTATTTTCTTAAGCATACATGTGAGCATAACATTTTAAGAAATGCAAAAATTCAAGCAATTTGTTTCCTTTTCCACTACACACGAAAGAATTAAACGAGCGTCTTCACAAAATTATTACCGATTAGCACAACTGATGCAAACAGACTATGATGGTTGAAAAGAAATTTCTTAACCATAAAAAGTAAAGATAAATTTGATAGTAGATCAAGTGCCCCTCACAGTAATTTCTATGTATTTATTGTTACTAATTAAACAAAATTAGTATAGGAAAGGAAACTTACTCTAAGAATATGAAGATTCAAGATTTGTGTTGTCTCTAATCAGCAATAACGTAAATATGTCATTGCATACAGAGTTGTAGCGCAGTGCACTTGGCAGTCACTCGGAATCGAACCGGATATCGTGTGAGTGCTACACCGATACTCTACCAGTAAGGCTAAAGTGATCACTGGTGCCCAAGTGGGAGTATCGGATATATGAAGTGACCTCCACAGTACCTTCCTCTCAGTGAGTCGGACGGAGGAAAGAATAACTGAGATGCCCGTGAAGTGTTATCACGTGGGCAGTGTATGAAGTTGTGGTGGTTGATTCGATGTGGTGTCAAAAGCGTTTGTTCGAAGGTTGCACAGCTCACGTCCGGGTCACCAGTTTGTAGCTCAGTGCACATGGCAGTCGCTCGGGATCGAACAGAATATCTTGCGAGTGCTACGCCGATACTCTACCAGTCAGGTTAAAGTGGTCACTCGAGTCCGAGTGGAAGTATCGGGTATATGATGTCCCCCACCAGTGGCGCGATGGGATGCTAAAAGTGGGGGAGGGGCTACTAAAATTTTAACAAACCTTCCTACTTTTAGAAAGGAAGTTATTGTAATGCACATTTGTATTTATACTCATCTATTTCGTGTTATTTAAAGTATACCAACTTAAAATACACAGTAAAGAATGTTTAATAACATAATTTTAAGAAATTATAAGGTTACATACATTGAAGCTGATTTGAGAAAAGTTAAAATCTTTCTTTTTTCGTTAAAATGGTGTAAATACCTTGGCTTTCTTCTAGAAATTACTTCAACACAATCATCGAGATTTAACTTCGCTTTTTCTATAGCTAGTAGCGCTAAATGTGATAACCTTTTTTGTTTTGTAGAATTCCTTAAATACCTTTTCACTCTTCTGAGTGATAAAAGATTTTTTTGCTGAAGCAATTGGTACTTAAATGGTTAAAAACAATTAAAAAAGTTTTAAAAGGTTCGTGTAGACATCTTTATTGTACGAATTTTCAGCTGTAAACAGCGACGCTAATTTTGAAACGAATTTCTTACAAGTTTTTGAGCATTCTTTTCTGCTGAATACGCTTATTTCTGCAGACAAACTTTCATCGCCAATTTCATAAGCTTCCATTATAGCGTTACAAGCCTTTTTAAATTCATCACTTTCAGCGGAGTCCTGTAAAAAGGGAGAAGCCAACAAAGTTTTCTATCTGGCATAACAATGCCAACTAATTTAAAAAAAAAAAAACGCGACTTGATGTTCTCTACGATATTGTCTAGAAATGGAGAATAGGTTGTTTTTAACATAAATTCTCGAGGTGAAGCAAAACCTGGATATCTGTCTACTGCACCAACTTTCCTAGGTAATTTCTTTTTCGTGGAATGGCTTCCATGCCTTTCGCAAACTATCAAAGCCTGAGACCAAATTTTCTCAAACTGAGTCTCATTTCTGCAGGGAGGCATTTCGAAAATCTGAAACTACTGCTACAGTTTGTTTGGCAACCTCAACAACTCCTTGAATTGAAACCTCACGTATTTAAATATATTTTGAGAGAATATTTGTTTTTTCAAATGCTTTTTTCATAAAATACAAACCGAATATGAATTTAAATTTGGTTATGCATAATAACAAACCATGAGCCTCACCAACAACTTTTATATCTGTAGACTAGATTTCCGCAAGTGTCTGTATAATTTCCAACAAATGTTGTCGGACAGCTCGACAGGTTTCGTACCTACTACTAAACCTTGTATAGCTTAGAGATTTTAAAGACAAATTTGGTCTTGTTTTCTTCTGAAGTTTGTTCTTTCATGTTGGAAAATACTGCATGGCGTTTGGGAGAAGACTCGATGAAACAGTATAGTGGTTGAATGGTGTCGAAAACATTACGAACTAATATAATGCTTTTAGAAACATCCACGAGAGCAAGATAAAGTGGATGCATATAGCCGTGGACATACATAGCATGCGGATAATTTTTTTTAATCTTGCCGCCACACCTTTAAATACACTCGAAACGTTTCCTGCACCATCATAGCATTGTGCAAAAACGTTAAAAGGATCTAATCGCACCTCATTCAACACTGACTGACATGTGTAAGTTGTATAGGGATCGCCACCAGTAAGACCTGTTTTAAAGAAACCAAGAAATTTATCTTCAATTTTTAAAGAATCGGTGACATACTTAATCACACAATTGTTCATGGTTGGCAATATCTCGCGTCTCATCAAACATTACAGAAAAATACTTGCTTTCTTTTGTTTTTCAATAATGGTGTTTCTTGTCTGGTTGGCCATTATTACAAGCATTTCATTCTGTACATCATGATGTACATAATTAAAATACTTTTCTCGTTCTACGAACATCTTCTTCAAAATCAAATTGTCTGATGATCGTAGCCTTAAAAGTTCTACAACATTACCACGATTATTTGTTAGTTCGTCTTGTCTATGGCCCCTTAGTACTAGGCCTTGTCTAGAAAGATAAAGCAAGGTTTCAAACAGCAACTTAAAATATTCGAGAATTATCTGTCACTTATTCCTTGTGTTGAGGAGATACCAGTTCGGCTACACTATATTTCTGTTTCAGGCCTTCCTGACATCGTTGTAACGCACTGAGATGTGAGGAGGTTCTTCTGTGCTCTTAAAAACCCTGAACTGCCTTTTTCCGGTTTATAAATCCGGCCGTAATGAACGCCTCCTCACGACATCCAGTACTAGTACTACCGAATAACCGACAAGGAAAGCAAAATGCTTTGTCTCCAGAAATACTGTATTCAAGCCACTGAAATCGGGAATACCACACACTTCTAATCGTCTTCCATTTGTTTCAGGGAACTGTGACAGACAGGGTCGGAATGGACCATCTTTAAAATCTTATAAGCGACATCCATGCCACAAAAAGAATATCTACTATGAAGGGGAAGTATAGATTGGTCATTACGTGCAGTTAGTTTATTCATATGATTCTCACTCGAAAAATTATCGTTAACTATAAAGGAAAATGTACAGGCTTCAGAAGTAGTCTAAATTGTAGTAGGGCTAATTGGTTGGGATTCATCAGTTTCCGGTTTTGAATTTTGTTTTTTATTAAAAAAAAGTTAAATAGAGCTTTTTCTGACACACGTTTCATTTTGGCTTTAAAAGGAAAATTAAAGCACCGTAACTTTCAGAAATACTAAACAAAAAGGCCTCAAAAACTAAAGTCGAATTTTCAGGAGTATAAAAAGTAGGAACTGTTCAAAACACCTTTTCATTTGACCGTTATATCACCTGGCTATTATAGTTCGTCCTCTACTTCTATAGTATAAGACTTAAAGATCTCTATATTCTAATTGATATAAGAGAGAAATTTTTTTTAAACAAAAAACTCTAAACAAAAAAAATGCGATATTTTATTTACAATTGAAAAACAAAATATTTTAGATTGGCTTATTAAATATTCAACGTGGACATATATCGGCACCAATATTTTCATCGCTATCTAAAATCGGGACCTATTTCCTTTTGCTTATTTTATTTTTCCTTTATTTTCAGTTAAATGATGAATACTTTGTAATGACGGAAACAGGAGCTAATGATATGTGGCGCCTAAATGTTTGTTAGCCGTCTGCGTGCTGGCAAAAGATAATATCAGAAAATAAAATCGATTGTAAATATAATATAACTAATAGAAAGAATTAGGAAGGGGTTGGGGTACAAAATTGTTCTTTGGTTCGTCAATTCAGTAATAAAATGTACATATTGTTTTAAGTGCAAATTTAAAAAGTAAGGAGGCAACATCCAAAAAAATGGGGAAGGGGGACCACTGCCCCAGATCTATAAGTTCACGTGCTCCTGTTTGGTAAGATAGATTTTCTATTTCGTCGACATCGCGTGTAAAGATTATGAACCAAATAAGAAATATTTCACTCATTTACTCAACAGTTCGAAAATCAGTGCAGTAAGCTTAACTTAAGTTGACTATTACAATGTTTTCATGCGTTTAAATAAGTGTTAAATGCACAAGAAAGAGGCTAAGAGCTAAAAATATAGGCTAAAGTAAAACTTTCGATTATGGTGTTATCTTTTCGATGAAAATGTTCGGTAAATTTGTGCCCATATTCTTAGTAAAAACTGTGTAAAATTATTTTTTTTAAAAATTAATTTCAGAATTTTTTTTCCCTTCATTTTTTTTGTTGAAACAAAATTTAAATATATGTTGCTCAGAAAACGGGAGGGCTTACATGAGCATATATATAAAAAATGTCCCTGGGCTTATTTTAGTTTTAGCTAAGGACCCTTGGCTTAATGCTAATTGAGAACCACTGGGCTACATTATCAATCACAGGGGTTGGGCGTCACTTCTTAAGAAGTATTTTCATACATTTTCTCAAGCCTAAGACTACCCGCGCACGAGCGATAATTACACTACAACTTTTAATCAACTAAGTAACTAAAAAATCACTCAGCAACTGTCTAGCGATTACTTTTATTGTATTCGACTCAAGGCTGCCACGTTTCAGATTTCGAAATCGCCAAAGTCAAGAGGAAAAATCGGCAAACTCGTATTATCCTAATCCATACAAAATCGCCAAATTGTCGATTATTCGCCAAAGTTGTTAGCGCGGTATAGAGCTAAAGGACATTTCGTCCGATAGTTGCATGCCCGATAATTGCTGAGTGAGCGGATACAATTAGAGTTTTTTAGTTGCATGCAACTAAATAGTTCAGTTGCATGTTCAATAGTTGCCAGTGCGTGGTTAGCCTAATAGCATTCAAAGTTAAGATGGATGGTATTAATAAGAAGTACTCACCTGAGAAGCATTTTTTGATTGATCAAACAATTTCAAGGCACTGGTTGACAACACAATGATGAATCTAATGTTTGAACTGCAAGTGGGGCCTTTTCCTTCACAGTCACACTGGATAATGTCCTGGAACCATGCATAAGAATTACGCATATTGATCTTGTAAGACTCTTGTGTAATTGTTTTAACTTCGATATTTGCATATCTTTGCAGGAACCTCGCCAATATGACTACATTCCTTTTGGTATCATCATCAAAAGAGTGAAAAATGTACACTATGATCTTAAACAGCATCAGAGGAATACTTTCTTCTTCCACTAGAAAAGGAATTAAAATTAAAATAAAGTTATGTAGAAGATTTAGGATCACTAGGTCAAGACTGGCATTTTTTTTAAAGGTCAAACATACAATACAGGAGCAATATGGATATATCCAGAATAATTTTAAGGAAGTGGATGTAGACTTTGAAAGCGAATTGAGATTCTTTATTTACAATTAGTAGTTTATAGTTTTGTAAGGGAAAGGAGGTGTAAGCACTACAAGGTTTACTAAGGAATAACTCACTTATTTCTTAATAAAAATACTACAAGGGATTTCTTTTTGTTTGATTATGAAAATAAAAAAAAACATCTTATATTACCCCCCCCCCCCCCCAGTGCGTCGGGCCTGTTATAAACAATACAACTTACATACATAAAATTAATTCTATATACTCCAGTGGGTCCCCAGTAACACAGTTAATCAGAAATAAATACAGAAGTTTTTGAATTTGCCTTGTGTCTCTATTTTTAAATTACAGATTTGCATAGGTAAAAAAATAGCTGATGTATTTTTAAGTTTTGGCAGCGAAAATTCTAAAATAATAAAAATTAACTTTTTATAGAATTCAGAATAAGAAATGTGGCTCTATTTTAATTTTCTAACGTCTAATACTTCTATTATTTATGATTTCAGTTTCTGCTAGTAGGGGTGAAAAATGTCAACGTTAAACTCTAATTTGAAAATATATATATATACTAGCAATATGGCCCGGCGTTGCTCGTGGTCAATTTGCGAAGTAAGAGCTGTGCGATTATGTTCCCCAATTGACATTAATTTTATTATTTGGACACTAATTTCGCCATTTTGCTGGTATTTTTCAATATAGGATAATATTTTAGCTCATTTGGCAAAATGTTTATTCATTTGGCGACATTTTCATTCATTTAGCAATATTTAAATTTTTTGGCGACATTAAATATTTTTTTGCGACATTTTTATTTTTTGGGCGAAATTATTTATTTATATGGCGACATTTTCATGCATTTGGCGCTTTTTTAAATTCATTTGGCAACATTTGTCGAAATTTACTTATCACCCAATCAAAACGCATCGTTTATCCCTATCGTCAAAAAATATTTTTGGTAGCCAAGGTGATTTTTAACAATCATGTTATGTAGAGAAGATCTACATGTAAATATCCAATAAGAATAACGTATGGTAAAACAGAAAAAGTTCTAAAACTTTTGAACGGTTTGAGATATCCACATGAAACAAAGTGCAGATTTTAAGTTGGGAAAATATTGTTAAAATGGCGCAAGTTTAATAAAAATCCGTTTAGTCGTTTTTTAGTTAAATCCGGAGAAACAGACAGACAGACAAAAAAATATTTAATGTGATTTTCTGAATCAGTGTATCCTAATTCGTGAAGAAAACTCAAAATGAGGTGTTTTGTTCTATTCCACAGACAGAAACTCCATTCTTATATATAAGTATTGATATAAAATCATTTCGGTGCACATTGTACTTGAACAAAAAGAGTTACTTCATTACTTTGCAAAGCACAAATCTTTTGTTGAATATACATTGATAGTGGTTATAAGGTATTAAAAAATGAAATTTTAAAGTAAATTAAAGACGAAAAGCCTTATCAAAAAGACGTTAAGCATGTTCAATATTGAAATAGTTTATATTTCAAGAACAGTAATATTTTTTTAATAGATTTTATGCAATGTTCTAAAATTTAAGCTACACAATTTTTTTCCTGGTAGCAACTATCAAAACCTAACTTGACACAACTCTTTTTTTAAACTTTAAAGAGAATTATTTTAAAAATACAACTAGTTGTGTCTGTTACATCAACTTACAGTCTCTTATGATTGCAGATTCACACAAAGTTCTTAAGGCACTATAAACAATATTCCAGATAATGAAAATTCTAAGTATTTGATCTTTTCCATAATTTTAAACTGCTAAATTAGTGTGAAGGAACTCACAACATAAAAATACAATAATAATAATATTACTCCCACAAATAACTTACCATCTTCTTTTTGAAGGTCAGAAAGCTGAATATTTGTTTCTGCAAGGGGAACAAAAAACATATACTAATAATAGTAAAATCACACTCATACCTACACAGATTATAGAAATATGTGAATGTATAGATACTACAGACAGATAGTACAAACTTATAAATAGGAAGTTATAATATGGACATTATTAGTTTAATATGGACATTATAATATGGAGAATGATTTTCTTTTAAAAAAGCATGGAAAATGGAATAATTATGAATTTTCTTTTATGTCTCAGTTATTATTAAAGTATATATAAGGAGTTTTCCTATGTTAGTGAAGTTTTATGAAATATATACAATTATAAATGCAACTAATTAAATTTGACTTTCACATCTTTGGTTAAACGATGTCTCCTATTTTATTTCATTAAAACGCATTTTATTAAAGCGCATTCTGATATAGAAAGGATACCTAAATTCATATTTTTAAAAGCTATTTTTAAATGATAAATTAAATATTTTTTTAATCAAAATACTCAATAGATAAACAGCTTTTAAGGACTTTTATGTCGTAGAATCGAATTAAGAAATAATGGAAATTATTTTGTTCTAATGATTAAGACTATTTATATAACCACCTGATGGATATCTCAGTGGTTGTATAAATAGTATAAAGGTTTCTTTTTTTTAGGTAAGTTATGATCAGTGTTATATTTACATATATACAACAGCCAATATCTGCAAATTTTGCTAAATAAATTTGACTACCTTAAAAACTATTTTTAATAATAATAATAGGTAATTTAAGTAATATAACCATAAATACATTTTTTCTTTCATAAGGATAGTCGATTTTATTTACTTGAAATCAGCATTTTGTTTTTTTTTCTTTACAATAGCTTTTTAACTATTAATTATATGTTTTAAAAAAAATATTATTAATGAATTTTAAAGTAATGTTAACTTTAATATAAATTAGCAGTTGAACATTGTAATTAAAATGATTTTTTTTATTTACTATTAAATATAAACATTTTTGGTCAAAAAGTATAAACCATGTTATTTAGGCATTTTAAAATTATATATTGATCTTAATATAAATTTGTAGGTTAACATGGTAACTAAAATTGAAATTCCAAAGGACAAATTTGTAAAGTGTTGTATTTAAATCATGTAATTAATGTTGAAGAAAGTTTACTCAATGTTTGATGGAAGGAAAGAAAAAAGTGCAAATGAATTTTAGAGAAAGAAAACGGATTACTTAAAGGCTTTAGGTAATCGCACTGTGTAGTCGCACTGCACAACAACACTATAGTAAATCGGACTCCTTATATAATTATAAAGTTGATATTTACAGTAAAAAGTTTATGAGATAATGAAAATGACCTTAAATAAGTCTGTATAACCAACACACAGTCTTAAAACTTGAACTGGTACATACAATGCCAAGGCTAGTTTAACACGAGTTGAAAACAAAAAAGGGCGAAAATATATGTGTAAATACAGACACATTGTATACTCTTTTACAATAATATAAATACAGTAGACTCCCGATAACTCGAACTTTGATAACTCGAATTTTTGGATATCTCGAAAAAAATCGATTTCCCTGCACCTTCATTACTTATTTAATGTAATTTTATCTCTTTATTTCGAAATTTTTCGTCGTTATTTTCGATAACTCGAAGTTTCCTCACAACTCAAAATTTTGTTTTCCTCTCAAAACTACGGATTTTGAAGAACCTTTAGCATATATGTAATTGCCACGTTCTTCTTTATCAGTTCTCTTTCTTATTGTGCGTTATTAAAGGGTATATGTACAATGGATTTCTACCTGTACCTCACCCTTTTGTTTGAATGTCGCCAGACTGGATTCCCTGAGCTGTATATCCTCATTTTTAACACAGTCAGTCCAACAAGGAAGATTAATGATTTATCGTCCCTCAAGCCAGCTGGCATTTTCGGCAAAGTGCGAGACACTTTCTTGGAACATTACCGACCGTCCAGAAAGCAACTCACTTAAAATATGAAGACGACACTCGACCCCTTCTCATTTTTTTTTAGGCAATGCACTCTCTATAGCAGCATTTGATGAGAGATCGCTCTCAGAAGAAGAATGATAATGAAGAATGCTAACCTCCACCAAAGATAACTTTGTAAGTGGCTCTATCTTCTATAAAAACTATGCCTGCATTCATTGAATCGAGGCCGGAAATGAAAACATCTGAGACATTTCAAGCAATCGTGCATTTGGAAAATATAATTGATTTTGAAAAAAAACCAGAAATACTCACCAAACTATTTTGGATAGATATGTTAAATAAAGTCGTGTAAGTATACTAGTATTTATTTTTACCAAAATAGCTTTTTTATAGGAATTTTGATAACTCGAATTTTTATACACTTCCCTTCGAGTTCAAGAGTTCTCTGTAATATCAGGTTCATTGAAGCTACAATGCAAAAGGTCGTATGTCTAACCCTAGAACTCTAGGGGAGCAAAGAGAAGAATTGGTTTCTTATGAGGATTATGTGATAGAACCTTTTTTCATTTGGTCGTATCTTTTTATTGGATTAGCGATGACATCAGGGATTTTAGCAAATCGCAAAGTGCTACATATAGCAATAATAAAAAAAAATTGGAATTTTTTGACATACAACCTTTTCAACTGTCAACGACGATATATGTCATAAAAATTAATGCAAAAAGTTTCAGTTCTTACTTTCATAGTCATCAAAATCTTTAGCATCTACAAAATGAAAGTATAACTTTTTAAATAGAAAATATTGTATAGAGAGTACAATTAAAAATATATTATCGGAGCTATTATATTATATACATAAAATCAATGTCATTATTAAAATATACGATTAGGGGGGGGGGGGGGGGATGACTTTTTTTGCAGAATGAATACAGAATGCACATTTCAGAATTAAAACAATTTATGATAAACATATGTTTAACTTCACATACACACATATACTACATAAAAATAATTCTTATCCAGTGTTCACTCTAGAAATAAAAAGGGGCAGGGCGCTGCTGGCAGTAAAAGGGCACCCCGTTTTTGAAAAGGCACTTCTTGTTTTTAAAAGGGCACTTTAAAAAAAAATGTTTGGGGTGGCCACATATTGACACACAGGATTCGTGATCAAACAAAAAAAGCCGATTTGTTGGTTGACATTGCGCTAGAGCTGCATATTTGACTACTGTTGACGGTCCGGGGCTTATCTCGAAGGAAAGACCCGTACAAAATTGATGTCTCTTTATGAAGATAATACTTAAAATCCAAAATTTGACATTTAAAAATTAAGGTTTTCCCTCAAAACCAAATCTGTAAGTAGCCCTAATTAGACCCCTTACAAAACTGATAAAAAGGCTACTTAAATCCAAAATTTTGTAATAAAATGTGTAGTCCCATTTTTGCTTCAAATCATCTTCTCTTTAAAAAAAAAATTAGCATTTCATATGTGGGCACAGGCAACCAATGTGATTTGTGGAATGCCCTGTGCTCGAAATTACCGCGGAATCATCGCGATTTCACAACACGCGTAGTTAAAAATTATTTTGTTTTTCTACTGTCATAATTCACTTAATTCCAATTTATACACAAAAACATTTTAATCGATGCCTTTTTTAAAAACAGGAGAAGCAAGGACGTTTGTGCTTGACTGAAAAGGGCAAGAAGGGCGGATTTTTTTCAAATAAGGGCAGCATTTTTGAAAAAAGGGGCATGAGGGCGCTATCCAGATGAAAAAAGGGCGGGCAGGGCGGACCGCCCTTCAAAAAACGCCTAGAGTGAACACTGTCTTATCAGTTAATAAAGTGCAATTTAAATTTAATTTAGCGATCAGGAGATTATTATAAATTATCTTTTAATGATTTTAACATTAAAAAATAGTGTTTAAACAAGTATATGTAACATAAAAAAATCATATAATAAATATTTATATTCTGAGATTTATAAGCTATCTAATTCCAAGTTGTGTTGGGTCATATTTACAGAATACTTTAAAAATGTTTACTTACTTCGAAATTTTGATATTAAGCACCGAGCTAATACAAATCCAGATATCAGTACCAGGAGAGACATTGCAATTATAACATTCAAATTAAGTTCCTGGCTATTCTCAGTGGGGGCTACATTTAAAACTTGGTCTAAAAAGGAAAATTTATGATTTAAAAATAATAGTCAAACGTACACAAGTTGCAAAAGAAAACTTTATTCTTATTAATCTGTGATTTATAAACAAAACAAAGGAAATATGGAGAGAAAAAAGTTAATTGATGTTGCAAAATAATACTTGGGGGGTTTTAGGAAGTAGCAGAGTAATCTTTATGAAATATAACAAAAGTAGACTTTTTAGTGCCAACTAAAACATTGTAGTTATCTATAAAAGCTTAAATATAGATACGTCACTGTCACATATTTAGATCATTTGAAAAATCGTTTGCGACTCAAATTGTAATCCCATACCAGACCATATTTATACCTGTTTATAATTTTATTTCCAATTTGGGTTGTATCAATATATAGCAGAAAAACATTTACAGACTAAATTTAATGGGTATACCATTAGCTATTTTAAATGTCAGAGAAGTTGATATTTCTCAAGTACAAAATGCATGTCAGATTTCCAGGTTTTAAAAATTTGGATGCAAGGATTTAACAAAAGTCTTCAATTATCTTCAAGGCTATTATTTTAGGTTCATTAATTTTTTAAAAGTAGAGTCATATTCCACACTTAAAAAATCGATATTTCATTAGATTTGAAATTTGTTTTTGAGACTCTAATTATCAAATAGGATTGAAATAAACTAAATTCCAACAAATAGTTTCTGCTGATCGTGTTTGGTAAAGGAAATGAAAACATATGGATGAAATTTACCAGCTTTAAAATAATAAACTGAATTGAAAACTTAGATTACACCTAAAAAGTATTTCAGACATATAAAGTTAATGTCATTTTACTAAACTACAAGTTATAATGAAATCACAATTAAGAAATTGTGACACTTTGTAAAAGAAGATGTAGTGTGAGATTTTTAAGCTTTTTCACAGATTAAATTTAACAATAGCATAGTGTGTTGAAGTTTATCCCTGCTGACCAACACATACTTGCTATTAAAACGTAAGACGTATCTCTTAAAATTTATTGACATTTTAAGAAAGGTATAAAATTGTTTGTACAGGAAAAATTATTTAGACCTCCAGCAGTGAAAATAACTTTACAATAAAAAAAAATCTCTTGAGCATCAATGGTTTTAAAATTCACAAGACATTTTAAAAGACAACAAACATTTTCTATAAAACCCTCATAATAAGGCAATTTAGTGACATATTTTTGAAGAGTTTTATCGCTTTTAAATTAAGCTAAATAGTATAATTTTGTAAAAGGAAAATATTTCTTGAAAGGTGTGCAATTTTGTAAACTAATAGCACAACCACCTACAAATGGTTAAAATATGTACAATGTAAGGATAATCCATACAAGTTCACAGATTTGCCAATGATAACTAACAAATAACTCATACTAAAATTGGCAGGTATGACACTTTTAGTATTAATGAGTTATTTGTTAATTATATTAAATGTACTCATATGCATTAAAAATATTGATATTTTTAGTATGCTAGTCTTAAGCTAAAAACTTTTTTTATAATAAGATTTTTAAAATGAACACGGAAGTGTTTGCAAACAATATTATGGCAATTACAAATGCATGGACTTGTGTGGAAATTTAAATTACATAATGTACAAAGTTATGGAGTGCTGTATATTTAAATTTTAATGGATGTTTTTTAAACTGTGAAAAAAGCAAATAAAAATACCTTCAATTATGATACTTTTTCTATATCTCAATGACCACGTGTCATAGCAATTGTCCATATCGCAAGGCATCACCTAAAATAAGTAATTGATGTATATATTTCATAATGGACATTTTACAAAGTGATAAATCGAAAAAAGTCAAATAAAAACAAAGTAGTACCAGAAAACAATAGATCCCGTTTGGAATAGTAGGAAAATACTTTGTCACATCCTGAAAAAAAAATTAAAGTCATTACAACAGCAAAGTTTCTTCTGTGCATTACAATTTTATATGATTAAAGACTTTTCTTGCAATGAATTGGGAAACACTTAAACTAATATTGGTTAAAACAAGAACTATTTACACAAATTTAAATATTGCTCAACTAAGTTTCACTCATTCAACAAATCTAAACACTTCACTAGAGTTAAATCTGAAAGGCACATTTTATAATGAAATGTAGAAAGTTTATATAAATATAAAAATTCTTTCCATTAAAAGTTGTAGAATTTTCTTGAAGCAATTTGAAATATTTTTTTAACGAGGGCTCTGGGTATAGATTTATAAAAACAAAAATCTAAGGAGTTAAAATTTTAGAATTCATTAAATTTTTTATTTTTCATAAAAGTATCTTTTGCTTCACATAACAGAATTTAATACAAGTACTAAAACTTAACTTCTCAAATACTTGAGATTGTATTATTTAAACAAGTTTATAACATACGATTTTTGCCTTTCATAGTATTTAAGTATGAAAGGCAAACTATTAAATTAACTTAAAAAAAACCATTAAAGTTTATTTTGCCACCGATTTCACTTTGATTGTATACTTTTCAATGTAATCAAAGTCATCAAATAATTTCCATTCAATATTGTTACCGATGAGTAGGCTTGGGCGATCATGACAGTTTGTCATGGTGATTAATCAGCAGACAATAATGAATATTTTTTGAGTAAAATACACAGTAGCAATAAGTAAACACAAAGATGCATTCTTCAAACTTATGTTATAGAAACTAGACTTTATTTTTTTAAAAGTGAAAGAAACTAGGTATTATACTAAATCAAAACATTTTAAGCATTCAAAACGGCAATTTTTTTTTATCTTTCCAAATTGATTAATTACAAGTCTATTTGCATTTTCGAAATTATAGATCAAATTAATGTTTGACAATTAATATTGCAGCATTTCAATACTAAATATTAAAGGACTATTTCTACATTTTAAGTTTTAAAAATCGATATAACTAAAACTCATGATCCACTAATCAAAATACGATTTTTTGATGGTATGTAAGATGCTAAACCAGGAGAAAAAAAAATGTATTTAATTTATTTCTATTGTGCATTGTTTAACCATGTGAGAAAAGTAGCATTTTTCCTAGTTAAAGGGGTTGGTTGGTTGTATGGGGCTTATGGCACAAGGGCCAAGAAAAAATAAACAGGTATATAACATATATATAATGTGGCTTAAAGAGAATAAGCAAGAGTTTAACAATTTAATTTTTTTTACCTGTTGCGTGTGAGCGACTACAATTTCATGCATGCGATCTTTATTTCCAACACCACAATCATAATGTGGTCGCACAGTATACAAGCGGAATTTGTAGGAGAGAAAGCAAATATCGTATTCATGCAAAAGGCTAAAGTTTACTGCTACCTTCCTGTTGAGAACCAAGAAATTAAGATAAAAAGAATATAAATATTAGTTGATGTGTTTGTTATTAATTTTCAGTTATATATTTATTTAAAAAACTAATTTAAATGTTTAAGTAAAAGTTGAAAAAAATATTAGTTCTAAAATATGTTCTTTAAAGCTAGTCATTCTTTGAGAAAATGTTTAGTATAATAATAAGTAACTATTTATAATTTTAATTTTCGATATTATCGTCAAATACTTCAGTATCAGCACATACTTCAAACTAAAAATAGAAATTTATTGATAAATACTTAAATACATGAATAATTAGCTCCATTTAAATAAAAGACTAATTTTCTTGACCTTGGCAATAACATAAAGCATCACTTTAAATTATGGTAATTTTCAATAGTATTAAATTTATTTTAGTAACAGGCAGGCCCTTGCTAGGGGGAAAAGGGAATGTCCCCCCCCCCCCCCCACCTCCAATGTTGACAAATTCCTGTAGAATTGGCAAAATCACAAACATAGTGGCAAACTTGTAAAACATTTGGCTTTTTTTTAAAATGAAAACTAAGATGTTTCGCTTACAAGAATTTACCAACATGCTTACAGCCTGATGTTGTAGGCATACAAAATGCTGGGGAGTAAATTACAGAAAGCATTTCTCTACTCTACGAGTATCATGGCAAAGTGTTCCGATTCATTGAATGTAATAGAATATCAACAAATAATTCATAGAATGTAGTTTTAATCATTGAATGATGAGTTATCACGAATGAACATTTGTATAAGTGAATATGACAATGAGCCTATGTAAACCAACGCAAAAAAATTGAAAAATGTTACTTTTGGTTGTCAATTTCCCATTTAAAATTAGTTTTCTTCTTCCAAGTGGGAAAAAACTGGTAAATTTCCAGACTCTAAAAACAACTTTGGTAATTGGACTGCACAAAAAGTTGGTAAAAACCAGAGAGTTGTTATATAAAATAGAGAGCGCCTTCAATGCCACTCTTGTAAGGCCGTGGTGTCAACATTGAAAAAGAAAACCCACATCACGTGGTTTTAGCGCTGCCACATTTGGCGTTCAGACATCTGCAGGAGTTCCAAATTTGTTGAACTTTCTTCTTTTTGGTGATAAGGCGTTCTGTCCGTATTCAACTTCTTTTATTTATTACTTATTTTGTCCGTATTTACTTATTTTCAAACAATTTGCGCTAAATATTTCCTCTTCATTAACGAAACGGAAATATAATTTTATTTGTGTTCAATAATCGAAATAACAATAACAATTGAAAGAACTTCGCTTATGGTAAATTTTTTACATAAAAACGTAACGCAATTATTTCAAAAGTACAAAGTAAGAAAAATATCTTTAATATATCTGTTAAACTCCCTTAAATTGTGCCACTCGTTCAAAAAAAACTATATTTAAATACAAAATTAAACACAAAACCATATTACAATACTTCGATTTCGTTTAGTTCTTAAAGTCGCCAAGGCCTGCCAAGTAATATTGGTGCATGAATGAATTGGCATTTCCACATATCATGTGGTTTCAATGATGGACACACAGAAATCTGTATTTTTATTCCTCTATTTGTATCATTACTCTATGGTAAAAACCCACATTTGACTTGGCTTTAAGGCTTCACCCACCCCTCTTCAATCACAGCCTTAGCAATTAACAATGAAATTTGTTGTCTAATTGGTAGCATTTTGAACTATCAAATAAAAAGTTCCCCAATTAAAAACCTGTAGTTCGAAATCAACAGTAATGATTTGCTTTAAATGGGAACTTTTGTATGAAAGAATAGGAGTGCTTTATAGAATTTTTTTGCATGGATTGACATTAACCATTACCTTCAGTAGTGCCCTCCTGGAAACAAACCTAAAATTATTTTACATCAAAATTACAATTATTTTCTTATAATACAAATTGAGGAAATATTTTTTTATTTTTGACACTTATAATTTGCATCATTAAACATTACAATATTTTCTTCCACAAACTTTGGTATAACTTACTTTTCTGAAGTTATTTTAACATGAACAGTAGCATTCCATCTATTACAAGAAGGTAGCGGTACAATATCTTTGTACAATTTCTCAGGAGAAACTTAAAAAACAACAACATTCAAATAAACAAAACTATAGAAACAATTAAATGATATAAAACTGATTCTGACACAATTTCTGTGTTAAGTTAAAAAAAATATTTACAATACAATTAGTAAAAGTTTTGTATATTTATAGTTGAAGTAGGACATATTTTAAAAATTATTGATTTGGAATATTTGAAAAAGGCGTCCTCAAGGCAGTGGTTACCAAGATTTAAAAGGAGTCCTACCTTTTCTTTATTTCTCTAAGATTTGTTTTTGGTATATCAAAAGTAGGGATATTAAATTGCATTACTATTTTATTTGTCAAAATATTTTTTCCAAAGTAGTAAGAAACTGGTTTGGTCGTCGCTCCCTTGAAAAAGTATTCAAGTATTAAAAAGTATAGTAAGAAATTCCTGTTTTCAAGCATCTTATTATAACATTGAATTACCTTATTTCAAGACATGTTATAACATATAGATTTCATAGCCTATCTTTATAATTTACTTTAATGCAAAGTTTAAAAAAAATAGTTCCCCACCCTTCAGACAAATTCAAAATTGATAGTACTTATAACAACATATTTTTTATTCAAGTTTTAGATACAATATTAAAACTTAAAATAAAAAAAAATCACATATTGCAAAATATATTCCATTAAAAGAGTATATTTTTTTTTTAGCTACCAGAACAGAAATATCACCAGTAAACAAGTTTGTATACAATATGTGTTGATGACACTTTTTAATTTTTTTAAATTTTTTATTTTAGAACAGTTAAATGCATGGGATCAAACTATAAATTCTGGAACAGTTAAGTAGTGCCAAGGGAATAATTGATACACCCACAAACCTATTTTCATCATATTAAGTATGGTAAATATACTACTATTTAAAATGATCTACAAAAAGTATGGAGAATAAAAAAAAACGAAAGAATATGATAAAGATCATACTTCTAAAAAATGTAATCTGAACTGTTTCATCTGGATAAATATATTTACACTCTTCACGGCCAAAGAAATAGGCCTAAAAAGTAAATAAAATTATTAATAATAAAAACTTTTATATTTTAAATACATCTGATCTATTGTATAGTAACTTATGGTTGTAAAGTAATATTTAAAAATTATAGTTAACTGATACTCAAAAATTTACTTAGATTTACCTGTACATATAATAGCAAATTATGATTAAAAACAAAATATTCACTTAGTTTGTTTACCAAGAGGATATAAATCTAAATTTTAATATTATTCATACTAATATCTTTTATAACATTTTTAATTTTATTAAAAAGTGTAATAACTAATGTTATAATAAAATATAATTTAAAATATTCATAAATATTATTTTTACTATAAAATGATATAGTTAAAATATACATATACATTTTCTTTAAAAGCTTTTTAATAAATGTAGAAATATCTTGAATAAAATTTGTTGTTTACAATTAAAAAAGGAAATATATCTTAAGTTTAAAAAAAAAAGACCTCAAGCATTATTTCCGAAAGTTGAAAAATTAGGGGAGCTAAATTAAAATAGCTACAATAAGAAAACTCTGGATATTTTAAACCTTAAACAATAATATTAGATTAGAACTAACCACATAATTATAACAAATAATCGGTTCCTGGAGTTTTTTATTTTTAAAGTAAATTTAAGGAATAATATTAACAGCTTCCATATATTTAGTAATTTTTCAAAACTCGATGCGATACATGATGGTTTCAAAATTTAATATACAGATTTTTATTTTTAGCACACTATTAAAAAGATAAAATGAATAAATCTTACTTACATATATACAATATGTTTGACTAGATATAAGACTGTTGCTGCTGCAATTTAAATCGAGATGAGGCTACAAAATAAAATTAGGTATTTAGAAAACAAAAATAGCAATTGCCTATATATATATATATATATATATATAATGATATAGTTTTAAGTAGGAAGAAAAATGGTTGAGGGTTTTAAAGGTGCAGTAATGAAAATACGCAGTTCAGGAATAGGGCCGAGATTTCACATCACAAACATTTAATCTCTTCAGAGTCGATCAGAAGAACTGTTAGGCTGACAGTTACAAAAAAGAATGTGCCTCCCAGAGGGGAGATCTCGTTTATAAGCATAGGGATATTTAACATAGACACGGGGATTTTAGGGAAGTTCTTGAGCTGAAGACACCAGCATGAAAATGGGGAAACTTATTGGCAAGCTTACAATAGGGAATTTAAGGTGGTGTAGTAGAAATTATCCCTCATGTGTTTCGTGTGTGAATGGAATGTGATTCATGAGCTGTTTACTAGAACTCAGAGACGAATCAAAGAATATTGGTTATAAGTCATAACAAAATTAATGAGAACTGATGTCATATAGAAATTAAGAGTGAAACCACATGGGAAAGACGAGGTCTGGGAAATGTGAGTTTTATCAATAGGGGCGATATACTAATTAAAGTTCAATATTTAACGTTATCTCAGAAAAGGGTCGAACTGAAAAGACAACTATCAGGGGTGATTTAAAATGGGGTTGGGAGTTAGAAAATCTCTTTCATATATATATATAGATTATCATTTAAGAAGCGTTACAGAAACTAATTTTAATTTAAAGTTATAATTGATGATTGAAGATATGTAAAAGTGAAAAATTATTTTATTTTTGCTGAAAAAAAAAATGTTTTAAAGAAGCTTAGCAACATTAATCCCTCCTTGTTTTGTTTTTTCGAATTTCATTTCCAAGAAAAGTATTTTTTTTTATTCTTGAAAACAAATGTATGTTTATCCGGAATTCTAGATATTTTTGTTTGAAGCAGTTTTTTGCTGGACCCAATGGGGCTCATACTAGTGATGTCACATTCATTTTTCTCGAATGAGAAATATTAATTTATTTCTACTGAATCCATCATAAAAGCAATTTTGGCATTCAAAAATAACTAAAGAAAGTGAATTTCAGTCAGTAGTAATGAAATATAATAAGAAATATGAGTAACGAACAAGTTATCTGTGTTGTCAGGCACAAAGCTTACCATAAAGGTGCAATGCTAAATGTGTAACAGACGTCACTGACCAAGAAGAGGTTAAAACAATTAAAATTAATTTTTGTAAACAAATGCTTAAATTGCAGAAAGACTAATGAAGGAGAACTTTTTGAAAAAAATATTAGAAATTATAAAATGAGCACACAAAAAATAATCTAAATTATTTATAAGTACACATAATGAAAAATTAAGTGCAGATATAAAATATACTTTGTCTTAACAAATATTTATACATTAAACATTATTATTTTGACAAACTAAAATAGTCTGATGGAATAAGAATTACCAAGTATTACAATCATTGACATTGAAAGCGTGAAATTATTTATAAGGTTAGTAAATCAAGCAACAGGGGAAAAGTTGGAATCTCATATAAAGCTATTGTACCATATAAGTCCAAAGAAGCTTATGTTGTATATAAAATAATTGAAATTTAATAAAATTAAATAATCAAATTAATAAAATAATCAGAAATTTAATAAAATTAAATAATCAAATTAATAAAATAATCAGAAATTTAATAAAATTAAATAATCAAATTAATAAAATAATCAGAAATTTAATAAAATTAAATAATCAAATTAATAAAATAATCAGAAATTTATTCACATAACAATAACACAAATAAATTATGAAAATATACTACAACATTAGAAAAAAGGAGAGTTTGTAGGAAATGTTTAAAGAGCATCAGCAAAATGCTTCCATTTCACCATCTTGAAGTGAAAAAAACAATATTAATGAAAAAAAATTAAAAATTCTTAAACTCTCTAAACTGCCAAGCTTTTAAAAGTATGATTTTTAAATTAAAAAAGTTTGATGAAATAAGTAATTTTTTTTAAAAAAATACTAGCATTAATGTTATTTGAAATTTAAATTTTCTAACTTGAAAGTTACAACCAGGGGTGGATATAGAATTTTTCTCAGGAGGGGCCTATCTTTGGTAAATATGTTTCTAATATTGGGAAGTTAGATATTAAATTTTGTTTGCAAGTTGTGTAATTTGTTTACCAGTAAAACCAATCATTATATTTTTTAATTAATTGATATTTAAAGTTATTACTACTATAAATTTACACATGTTTTAATATGATAGTAGTTATTTTTCAAATAGTACAAAAGGATAGATTTTTGGACTCTTTAAACTGTATTTATCTCTGTTTTACAAAGGTATTTACACAATAGCTAGATATTTACACAATAAGCAAAATATCAGAGATATGATTTTTTTATTACTAATTACTGAATAGATGGGATTAGTGCACATTAAATCTCTTGCCGTTATTTGTCTTTACTATTGTTTTTGTGTTGTTCAAGTTTGTATAATAGGGGTAAGACCTCAAATATTGTCCCTGTCATCTGTCAGTGGCTCTAAATTAAGAGGCAGTATTTGCACAAGTTCCAGAGGTAAAATATTTGTTCATTATTATAAGAATTGTCCGATTTTTTCTTTAAATGCATTACAAAACGAAAAGAAAAAAATAATTTTAGGTAGTATAAGTTAGAAAATATTAGCAATTGTTTTTAATTCTCTATAACTAGATCTACTACTGGACACACTCCAAGTTAAAAACAGTTCCAGAGCCCCAAATGCATATTGTATTAGTTAAGCGGCAATAGCCTAATTGCGGTCCTAAGGGATCCAGGTTACTATATTCTCAAAGAAGAACACAATTGTTTATCGCCCAGACAAAAGGTTGCTGTGGGCCACAATGGGCTTTCCGAGCTAAGCAACAGTTATTTTTATGAATAATCAATACAAAGTAGTAAATTCTTAAGATCACATACATCACTTCTGAGTGTTACATTATGCATTTAAGGGTTATGGAAAGCTAAATAGGAAAGAACTGAACAGAACTAGCTACGTTTCAAAACAAATTTGGTCAAAGTCAAACTAGATTTACAAAATTTAAATGAATATTTAAAATTAGACATACGCTCTTCATGGTGGAAATCCATTGACATACAACTTTTTGAGTAAAAGGGTTACAAACACCATTTATAACTGTTTCTATAATAGAAATGTTATATAAAGAAAAGCATGTAGCATCTTCATCTACGTTTGAGGTTAGGTAAATGTGTCTTTCGTGAAGAACAGGCATAATATTCATGAAACCTGATTGTAAAATGTGCACTGCAGATGTATCTGAAAATAAATAGTAATTAGTTAAACAGATTTTCGAATATTTAACAATATTATAGCATTAAACGAAGAAAATATTATACATAACTAATAGACACCATTGCTTTGTAACTGTTTTATTTTGTGTTTTGAAAGTATATTTTTTAAGAACTACACCATTTAGTCATACCTTTCAAAGTGTATTTAGCAGCTTGAAGAGTGATTATTTCATACTTGCTTTCTTCGAATTCTTTGTAATAGGTGTCCACAAAAATCATTTGATCATGTTGAAGTTGTAAGTGTAATTGTATGCATGGAAGTACAAAACTTTTCTAAAACAAATAAATAAAACTGTTAGAAAATATTAGAAAAATTAATCAATAACTATTTTTTACAATTCAATTTAGTGTAATACATAAGGAGCAACTATCAAATTTCAGAAAAAAATCTATTCTATGCTGTTTACAATTAAAAAAATTGTTTTGCTGCTTACTTAAATATTTAAAAATGAAACTTAAAATATAATTCATGCCGATATATTCTGAAGCATACACTACTTTTAGTATTTGGGTACAGCCTCAATCAAGCAATTTTCAGTTGCAAATTTAAATTTGTTATAGCCGTGCAAAAGCAATTGTTATAGCTGTAAAATAAAACAGCTGCTACTTAAAAAAGCTATCACACAATATCAAACTAATAATTTACTCTACAATCTAATATGCAAGTTTTTAAATATTTATAGAGCTTTTCTTACTTACATTCAAGTAAAGGAAAAGAATGGAGTATTGATCTAAATAAAATTATCAATCACTTCTTTATTATTATCCATCTAATGGGTTTAATTCCAACATAAAATATTTGGCAGATAATGTTAGAAAGCACTTTTTGCATTGAACTATTTTTAACAAAGAAAATTGTTCCCAAATTTTATTATGGGATAAATATGGATATTCAAAATTTGCAGAATATAATTATAGAGTATATAATCAAATACAATTTTTTTTAAACAAAAAATTCTAAATAATCATTAACTTTTATAAAACTAAACAGCTGAAATATAAAGCATGACAAGAAAGTTATCATCAAAATCGGTTTTCTTTGTCAAAAAGTAACAATTTTTAATACATTAGCTTAAATTTTGTTAAAATTAAGGTTACAATAAATTACTAATTAAAGGTACTATTACATGATATAGAAATAGTGTTAGATTGTGACATGTTTTGATGACATATATTATTATGTTCATTTTGATATTTTTAAATTGATTAAAATAAAGTATTAAGTTTAAAACATACGTTGTGTCACATAATTTATGACTGCTCAATTCCTCAGAAAACTTATGACAGTATGATTGTCCGATTCCTGAAAAATAATTAATGGCTGCCCATAGCTCAAAAAATTTCAAACTGTCTAATATAAAAAAAAATTAAAATTGTGATCATAAATTTTAAAATTAGAATTGAAAATTAAACAGAAAGCTTGAGATACACATGTTTCTATACTTCTACAAATCTCATTATATAAGCAGTATAATGACTTTTTCTCATAAAATATTGAGGCATTCGCCAAGTGGTGATAAATTAACAAAAATGGTTCATTTTCCTCACACGAAATTTTGTGCATGCACTTTAAAACAAAATTTCCTCCAATTTTTCAACTGCAACCCTGTTTGTTGCAAGTTCACTGTGTGGAAGGCAGATTCTAAAACTGAATAATGGCAAATTCAAGTATCTGGAGTTTATTTTTAAAGTTTTATTAAATTATTAATAATGCTTATTTCACATTTGCTACCAATTCATTTACCAATACTTAAACATTTTAAAATCTACATCAACTGATAGTGACAGAGCACCAAATGGATATAAAACATTTAAAGCAGTAAAAAATATTGTTTAAATAGCACTTACTTTCTCACTAAATAATGATACAACTGGGATGACAAAGTTATAGCAAGTATCATTATATCCAAAAGCAATTTGAAATAGAAATGAACCTGGAATAAGGAGAAAGCGAATTTTATTAAAATCAATATTTTAATTAAAGCATTAAAATTATCATACAAATAATTCCATACAAAAATCCATGCAATTATCATTGATGGTGATTAACAGATTTTGTAAACATCACATTTTAAATTCGGTTCTTAAATGAATCTGAATTCATTCTTCCTATCCCTCGCAATTCATAAGTAACAATAAAAAAATGTAAATACAACAGTGTGAATACTTGTATAAAACTACACAGGATTTCCAAAGAATTTTTAGATAAAAAAACTTTTCCAGGTTTTTCACAGGATCATCCAAAAATTCCAGACAGAGAAAATATAAAAAACATAATAGATTTTTTTTATACATTAAAGCTGAAGCCTAAAAATATCACTTGGCAGAATATTGGAAATTGACAAATTCTCATTTTTAAATCTTTAAATATTTATAACAAAACGGAAATTACATCAATAATGATAGAAGGAATACAATTTGTATATTCATTTCAAATGAATATAGCTAATAAATTATCAATAATAATTTCATTTACAAACTAAAAATACTTTATTTCAAAAAATTTCACTGTTACTTTATTATTTAAATTGTTGTACTTTAAATGAAAAGAATTTAAGTAGATACATAATTCTTCATGAAAATTTTACTACCCCCAGCAGAAAAAAATCAGAGTGTCTGTCCACAGGGAAAGCATTTTGAAATTCCCTGCAAGCCATACTTTTTTTTAAGGCAATATTTTTTAAATATATTATTATTTTGTAAGATGTAATTTGATATTATCTTATTATTCCCTAAATAATATATTTATTTTTAATATATAAGGTTACTAACTATTTTGCTCGATTTTCTAACTGCCAAAAAGTGCAAACAAAATGTAACATCCAAAAATCAATAATCAATGCATAAAAATTTAATGTACCCAAATTCAAAATTCCAGAGCCAATGTCCAAATGTCAATAATTCAAAATGCTACTTAAAGATCATAAAAGTCCAAGTAAATGCAACAGCTCTTAGATTATTAGTGATTGTACGTTTTAAGATCAAAGACTAAAGTAACCTCAATACTAAAAAAAAATCCAATATGATCAAAAAGTATAAACCCAATGCATCCCTAATAATAAAACTAATTTATTACATCCAATCCAGTATCTTAAAATACAACTTAGTACACCAAATATATTTCCTAAGATATAAAATTTACCCAAAAAATAAAAGAGGCAACAACAGTTTCATCAGGTTTGGCAAAAAAATATCATTTAGGGATGTTCCAGAAAAATTCGAATTTCACTAGGAATTTAGCAAGTTTTAAACAATTTTTTGCTTTTACACACCTTTAAAGTCCCATATGCAATTTCCTCCTTTTTGATTGCATTTAGAAAGTACTTAAATATTCACAACCAATCAACGATGTTTCACAGCCAGAAACAAACTTAAAAAAATATTTTTTTGTCAAATTCCCTGATTTTTTAAAAAAAATCAAAATTTCCCTGAGATTTCCAGAATGGTCAAATTCACTGATATCCCTGTTGGTGGACACCCTGAAAATATACATTATCTAGTTTCATTTACAATTATATTATACATTTGTAGGATGAAAATATTACCTTCAACTCCATGTTGAGGTTGTAGTGATGCAGCCAATGTGATTTGAACCAATGAACTTACACTGTCCTGTTTAATGATGTTAAACTTTTCCAAAGCAATGTCATATGAGTTCTGAGATGTACCATTGGAACTTGCATCTAACAAAATACAAAATGTTACACATGGAAAGGATATACCTCATAACATTCCCATTTTTAAAATTACTTCTATGATATAACAGGAAAGATTGCAATATTACCTATAACATCACAAGGTGTGCTTTTTGAACATGTGATATTTGATAAATATTCTACCTAAAATAAATATAAATTAACATTTTAATAAATATAAATTAACATTTTAATAAATATAAATTAACATTTTAATAAATATAAATTAACATTTTAATAAATATAAATTAACATTTTAATAAATATAAATTAACATTTTAATAAATATAAATTAAAATTTTAATAAATATAAATTAAAATTTTAATAAATATAAATTAACATTTTAATAAATATAAATTAACATTTTAATAAATATAAATTAACATTTTAATAAATATAAATTAACATTTTAATAAATATAAATTAACATTTTAATAAATATAAATTAACATTTTAATAAATATAAATTAACATTTTAATATAATAAATATAAATTAACATTTTAATAAATATGAATTAACATTTTAATAAATATAAATTAAGGTTTATAATATTTGCAATATTATAGTTGTTATAACCTGAAAGAAATAATGGTATGTTCAATTTGAGAATTTAGTAACTCCTGCAAAATTTGACCGGCTCAATAGTTAAGATTTTGAAATATATGTACACTACACATGAAGAAGTAATTATTTAAATATTATTAAGATGTATAGAATCAGATATTTACAGAAGTTTTCATAAAGATCTAATTTTAAATAGTCCATAAAGTACAATGTTGCCTGAATATTAGCCAGTTTTAATGAGCAATTTTTGGATACAAAAAAATATATATTAATAATAAAAACAATAAATAGTTTGTCTGCTGGTCATAAAACACCTACTTCCACTACACATAGGGGTCTGAAACTATATGTGTGTGTTATTTTTTAATATCCACTTTTGAATGCAATTTTTATAATACATTGCATAAAAGTTAAAATCACTTTAAAAACACAACTAAAAAAAGTATATGTTTTTTGTAATTATTAACATATTTATCCAATACAGCGTGTTTTTGAACAGATGTAGTATAGGACATTTGGCGCGTTTTTTTTTTTTTTTGCGACGGAAAATTACTGTTAAACATAGCATAGGGTTGCCAGATTGAAAGTTGTCACAAGAATCGGAAAATACCAACAATGTCAGGTGGGGTTATCATACTATAAATTTATCGCCCCTTTTAAACACGCAAAAAAAAAAAATTGTGCGCCAAATGTCCTATACTACATCTGTACCTGTGTTTTTTCTAATGTCTAATTTTTTATGCAAATGAAAAATACTTGAATAATTAAAAATTTTTTTGGATGATTAAAAAGTTTTTAATTAGTAAGTTTGAGAGAAAATGACACCCCTTTTTTGTACTTTTACCACATTGATGATGGGTTGGTTAATAAATTAACGTCGCCCTACAGCTACTGCATTGATGAAGGCGAATGATAAGGTTTTAAACTTAAATATATTAAGAATTTTAACAAATACTTTCATACTGTAGAGATATTGTATTCATTCATGCATCTGGGTATCAATTCATAATCAGTTAGAGTGTAAGTAAAAGTTGAAACGATTTTCAAAAAGTAGATAAGGCACAACCATAAATAATATATAAACTTCCTTTCATTAAATAAACAACAGAAGATTAACATTATTATGATTTCACAAAATCGAATGGTTAACTATTTTATTAAACATAATAATTAATGGCAAAGTTCTATAGTATATATTTCATTGTATGGATAAAATATCCAAAGTGAAAGTAATTTAAGTTTAATAGAATTCGCATGTTTAGTTATTGTTTACAATTTATATCATTTCAAAATAGATAAACAAACACCTTGCTAATGCCAATTTTCCAAAACTAAACTTATAACATTTATCAATAAACTCTATGCTAAAACTTCTCGAATGAAGACAAACTAATATTTAAATTCTTGTAACGTATAAAACAAAAATTAACAATAATTTTTAACTTAAGAAATAAACGACAATTTTTAAAGAATTATTGGTCTCTTGTTATGAAGTCGAAATAATTTGTAACCATTTGAAGTAAAGCTAACGGTAAAGCCTTTTAAGCGGAAATAGTGGAAGTGGAAAACCAAAGCAAAGCTTTTTTTTGTTTGATAATAGAAGCTTTTTTTATCAAATGAATAAATTTTTATTTGGAATTAATTGTGTTAATTTTTAATTCTTTTATTTATATTTCTAATTCCACAATCATGTCAACCAAAGCTGCTTATTTAGAGCACTATCTTGATAGTAAGTTCAAATATTTTCTAATAGAAAAACTAGCACCAAACTGTTATGATAATTACTCGCAATATTGTGTAAATTGATGTTGATGCAATTATTTTTTTCATGTTTATTAAAGGTTTAGAAACTTTGCCAACTGAATTGCAGAGGAATTTTACTCTAATGCGAGACCTAGACACTCGTGCTTGTGGTAAAGTATAATTTGCTTATCTTAGCCATAAATAAACTTTTGCGATTTTTTTCGATAACCTATTTTGAAGTTTAAAAAAATAAAGACTTATTTACAAGTTGTAAAAGCTTTTTTGAATATGAAGAATTGACTATATTTAGAGTGAAATTTCTTCAAATTAAAATCTATATTTTGTTCAAATTCAGGTGATTTAAATATTGTTAGATTTTTACTTTTATAATTGAAAGTTAAATTTGAAACGTAAATATTTGTTGGGTGCTTAATCAAACCAAACCAATTTTTCGATTTGCGCCGCTAAATTGTAGAATTTATTATGAAGTGTTAAGCAACTGTTGTTAACTATTTTGTTGTATTCTTCCGCTTTCATTCGAAAATGCCGTTAAAAATAGTTCCGGTAACACACAAAAACGATTATGCAGCACAATGACATCATAGGGTTGCCAGATTGAAAGTCGCCACAAGAATCGGAAAATACCAACAATGTCAGGTGGGCTTGCCTTACTATAAATTTATCGCCCCTATAAAACACTCCAAATACAACTTGCATGCCAAATGTCCTATACTACATCTGTACCTTAACTTTTAATTAAAAATACCTGCTTTGCAATTTCCAACACCGAAATATCAATATCACTTAAATATTTTAGGTGAAACTAATTAAAAGATTAAACCTATAAGAGAAACCAAATGAAAAATTTATCTGATGTCACACCGCGGAAGTAGTGTACAGAATTGCCAAATTGAACTGAAATAATATTTTGCAACATTTATTTAGGCGTCTCGACATAGTATAACAGTTTGGATTCGACAATTATGCAATTCATCATTAAAAATATGCACAATCAAAATCCTTAAGTGTACCGTGCGCTAATGTCACAGATTCGTACCTCGATCATCCTTCCGGGCAGAAGTTTTTTTCTGACCTATAGCCTCTAGTTTTTATGGATCAAATCCATGACCTCCTTTGAGCAGTTGATTATTATGTTTACAGCCAATCCTCCAAGCCATTGGTTATGTCAAAAACAATTAAGGACTGCACGTTTGCCTTGCACCCCCAACTCCTGAAGACGTTTACAATTAAAATACACTCCCACTGCGAAGTCGTGCCACTCACTGTGTCTGTCGACAACATTTTAAACCGACCACATGCAAGATATCCCTCCACATCGGATGTAATCAAGTTATGTACAACATAAATTAGGGTTGTCATAATATAAACTTTATTGCTCACCAAATATTTAATTTGATGGGGCCACCACAGACTGGGAATAGAACAAGATTTGGTTAATTCCTACTTTACGTTTTCCCTGATATTTAGTGACAATTGGTATGCGATAAAGTTTATAATTTGGCAACCCTATGACGCACAGAGCACTTTCATGGTTTATTATCATTAATTTTATTTGTCCTGTCATTGTGTTTTTTCCACCATTTTATACACTGTATGGGATGAGCCACGGATACATCCCTGTGTGGATTTGTGCCTGGCAAAACAAACAGTCATGATTGGATGATTTTCTGTTGGGAGGTTTGTATAGGACACTAAGTCGACTGCTCAAAGGTTTTCCTGTAAGCATTGTAATCGACTGCTAGAAGGGGGTTTCAGCAGCTTTTGTGAGTAGTCGAAGGCTGGAGACCACAATTGCCTGGTTCGGGGCCATAAATCTACATTAGGTGTCTGTGACACAGTACATGCACACAGTACACATATGTGCTTTTATAACTGCTGGGCTACATGTCACTCAATTTTTTTTTACCGATTTGTTTAACTGTGAGTTGCCCATTGTGTATTCATGTGTTGATTAATTCACGATTTTAGGGAAATTCATCTTTACCAAAATTGAAACATTTGACAACTTTTCTCAGCAAAAAATGCAAACACCAGAAAAGTCTTTATACTGCTTCTTTTCCCAAATAATTTACAAATATGTATTTTAAATGCAACATTGAAGGAACAGCTCATATAAGTATTCCCATTTATTATAAGTGTTTCTCAGTTTATTTATTTTATGGACATTGAAAGCTTATTATGTATTCTCTTTTCTTCCAGAGGAGTTAAAGAATGTGGATAAAACTGCGAAGGAGTTGATGACTGATATCGAGAATTTCACTGAAGAGGAGCAGACTGAACGCACAAATAAAATCAGGAAAATGTTTAAGAAAGCTCTGGACTATGGAGATGACAAAGTACAACTGGCAATGCAGACTTATGAAATGGTAAAATTTTCTGGCAGCTTGAATGATTGCTTTGTTCAATGCTTTATTGATTTAAAAATATTTCTGAAACTTTAAAAACAAAATATGTTTTGTATCAATTATGCAAACCCTTGGCAACCTTCATTACTTCTTAGGTTGGTATTTCCAAATTTTCCACATCCTTCTATTCTGGAAACTGAACTGGCAGCCTAATAGCTCACAGAGGATTAATACAATGTGTTTTATTAATCTCTGGTCACTTCAACCTTAACAATGGGAGCGATACTGTATTTTAGTTGCCCAAAACAAGTTCTTGAAAGGGGTGAGTTGCGCTAAGTGACAGCTCAAAGGGGGTACTAGCTGTATATGAACAGTATGACTGTAAGCCACTGGTGCTGTTTGTTGTTCTGTTAAATTGCACTAACGTTAAGCCTAACAACATGATACCATCCTGGTCAATCGGGTCACATAGGCAATTATTAAATGATTTAACTTCATTTTAAAGATTGTTTCATTCTCAATATTTGTTTGTTATTTGTAATACCAAAAAATATGTTATTTTTGTTTTCTTCATATGTTATAAAAAAAAACTTTAATAGTTGTGTCGTTTGGATAAGAATATATGTGGAGCAAACATTCACAGCGTGTTTTTCCCAAATGTATCAAAATTGGAATATCACGTTTCTGAATTCGCCTTCGAATTTTCTATGGAACTAAACTATTTTATTCATCGTGCACATGTTTTGTCCCATTGGAATTAACTTTCAGAAATTGACATTTGTATAAGAGTCAATGCATTTATGAAAAGTTATTAGTGTTTTCCAACGAATCACCTCAAAGGGGAAAAAACATGTTTTAAATGTTTGCTCTTCGTATGTGAATAATTACAATACACTAATACCCATTTAAATTTAATAGCCCTGTTATATATATTTTTTCTTATTTTATTATAAGAGCTCATTTTTAAAAAACTTATTTAAAAAAAAAAATCATTAAGTTAAATTGCGTCTTTATTTTCTATTTTTGAAATCCTTATTTCTCTCCTTACAGGTTGACAAGCACATTCGTCGATTGGATGCTGATCTTGCCAGGTTTGAAGCAGATTTAAAAGACAAAGCATTAAACCCGCATACTGCTGAGGCTGACACAGTTCACAAAAGTGAGTTTATTTTATAACTTGTGTTTAACAATCTTTAGTATGTTCATAGTTTTAATAGCACCCTTATCAGGTACTCTAGTGTGTTCTACCTTCACTTCAAAGAAAATCACCCGTCATAATATATTATATTATATTAAAAAAAACATTCTGTACACTACAATTTTGAATTTGTGGACCATTGCAAAGCAAGGGATTTCACTGCACAAATTAAAATTCAGGAATTTTGTTTTATTGAATGACTGATTTAGCTCAGTAATGCACTTATTAATCACCATTCAATTAAAGGTTCTCTCTTGCATTCAGAGGCTGAGGGAAGTTTATTCAAGTTTCTATACAAACAACTTTGTTTCATCGGAAAATATGAACCCCTACAAAACTAAATGGACACGCTCTGTAGCACTATACTCTAATTTGTGGTCGCATAGGGCCCATCTAATTTTGAAATTTCATAGGAATAGTCATATAACATTTAACAGGTGGTTTAAAAAAAAAAAAAAACATGTAAATGAAACCCATTGGGCCACATTGGTTATACTCTTCCCATTTAGCACAAAAGAAACACTACTTTTATGTTATGTTATTAATTACCATAATAAAAAAATGTCAGAAAATGTTTTTGTTTCACCAATCAGATGCATATATTGCATTTTTTTTATTATAGTAAGAATCACAGTATTGATTTTAATATACTTTTTATATTAGATCCACATAAGTACTCTATTTATTTTGTTATTTACTTCTCTACAGTTTTATATTTCAGCACACTGCTTAGCCAAATGATAGATCTAGCTCCTTAGTAATGAAAAATAGTGTTAAAAGTCATTAAATTTTTTTTTCTGATTTATACCATTTCACAAACAACCTGCCCATTTATATAATTCAAGTTGGTAGCATGTAACAAATTTATTGGCTAAATATTATTCAGTGAAATTTTTTAAAAATTAAAACAAATTATTCTCTTATACTGAACAACATATCAACTTTTGTAATGTGATACAAAACAATGTATGCACATTCGTTGTAAAAAATTGCCACATTTGCATTTGATCGGAAAGTATGCATCACAACTCACTGTGAGACCATGTTTTTTAAATGGCTTAGTAGAGTCAGAGTAAAGGTTGACCTATGACAGTTTTCAACTAAAGGGATACTCTCAACGCCCACTGTATAGAAAGCCGCCTGGGACATGCTTTTAACGTCACAAACTGAAGGTCGAAAGGGGAGGAAGAAGGTGAAATTGTAACTCCTGTTCGTCATAAGACACTCAGAAATTGAAATCAGCTTTCAGTTTGTGACGTAAAATGCATGCTATACAGTGGGTGCTGAGAGCCCGGACGTATCTCATGCATGTCTTTTTGTTTACCTTTACTGAATAAGTGTGTATCTGCATTAGAGGATGAGTATAAGTTTAATATTTTCTTTAGAAAAAGGCCGCAAAAGTGCCGAAGAGAAAAAGAAGAAAGGAAGACGGGCAGCTTCAGATGATGATGAAACACCCAAGTCTGTGAAGAAAAAGCTCAAGCAACAGCTTGTTATTCAGTAAGTAAACTATTTGTATTCAGTGTTTTCATTTTTCATTTTGTGGTGCTCTTCATTGTGGAATTATTTAAAGAGTTGTACATAAAGGATTCCTTTATAACAGAATAACTTAAGTATGCTTGGCAGTCAAAGAAGTTGCCAGCAAGAAGTGTTTATACCAAAGTTTCTTATAAATTTATTAATTAAAGTTACTTCACGTTAAAATTATCAAAAAACGCAGAATATAAAATAGTTTTCTTTTTGTTGACTAAGTTGAAATGATCATAAAATTATCATCTTCATTTAAAAAAAAAAATCATATAAAGCAATATAAAATTTAAAAACATTTGAGTTCTTCCTTAAAATTTTAACTTAAATAAATTACAATACATATATTAAATGCTTTATAGATAAAGCTTGTTTTGAAAAAGGTCAATTTTGTAGTGAGAACAGATAGTCAAAATCACATATAAAAGCTAACACCAAAATACATGATAGATATAAAAGAATATTTGAATTTTAATACATCAGATTAAAAAAAAAAAACATAAATATATGCGAATATATTGTAAAATGCAGACGCACATTATTTATAATCAAGGTCTATGATTACATGTAGAGAATGGAAACCAAAAATAATTTAGATTTTTTTTTTTAGTTTCAGATTAGCATGAGAAGCAATAACTGTCCCATCAATTTTTATGTAACACTCCACATTGCCTTGGCTTATTTCAAGCCCTGAACCTGATGATATATATTAATGTCTACACCAATTTACTAACTCGGTTCTGTTTAGTGGTTCTTATGTGAATGGCAAGCATGCATTTATTCAATAAAAACACTATGTAAAGTTCTATTGTTTCTTTACTGTATTCTTTTGTAATGGGAAGTAATTTGTAATGACCTCTCTCAGGCCCGAGATTGCTGCCTTGCCTGCTGCCCTCACCATCACCCACCCCTCTGATGTGCTGGACATGCCCGTGGACCCTAACGAGCCCACCTATTGCTTCTGCCACCAGGTGTCTTATGGAGAGATGATTGGGTGTGATAACCCAGATGTAAGTGCTCCCGAATTCTTTTTTTTATTTTCACTTTGCAGTAACTTGATTAAACTTGATCGCTATTTGGGATCAAAACACCCAATTTAGATACAAGTGGTCGTATCTATACTGATGTAGATGTAATAGTATCTAACCTTTCTGGTTTTTCCACTTTATAGCTTTTTATGGTTTATTTGGACGTTTAAAAGCAAAGTATATTGGTAATTGATTGCAAATAAAAATATATACTTACTTAATTCCATCTTATGTTGTAAGAAGATTATCAAGCTTATGTCACTGGGCTGGAATATAATGTAACTATAAGCAATGGAGCGAGGACTCCCATTGGGTGACAATGTACTTTACCGAGTCACATGGATGCACGCAATTCAGGAAAAATGGTTGATAAGCTTTCGTCCTTGGCTATGTGGGAGTCGCACGTGATGTCACGGAAATGTTTAAAACTGTTTTTTCTGTGCCTTTTGTCTTTTTTTTTGTAAGTAAGTATTGAAAAACATTAAATGTGTGACATTTTATGTATTTTTGAAAGCCAAAAATGTGTTTTTAAATCTATGCGAAAGGTCTTTTTTTCTACCTTTGTTAAAAAAGGTGTAAGTTTTTCTACCTTCGCTCAAAAGAGAGTAGATGGCTGAACACGCTTAGTCCCCGCTCCAGTGTTTATAGCTAAGTTATTTTAACTCGGTGGCTTATTTAGGGGATTGGTAGTCATTGTAAAAAAATATTGTAAATTATTATGTATTACATGTGTAACTGTTGAAAGAAGCTAATTGTACTTTAAGGAACATTCTACGAATGTTTCCCTTTTTCTATTCCTATAATACATTCACCATTCTGATCGCCAGTCTTTTCATTTCATTAATTGAATAGATAAAGATTAAAAAGGAAAATATTCCAATTGGATTCTCGTGGAATCTTTTCCTTTTTAATCTCATTCATTCAATTTTTCATCAAATCATCATTTTCATCAAATCTTTTAATGATCACTAAATATTAAGTGAAAAATTTACATGCTGCTTAAGATATTACAAAGTATAAGCATCTCATTGCTTCCATTCTATGATTTTAGTGTCCCATTGAGTGGTTCCACTTTGCATGTGTTGGACTCGCTTGCAAGCCAAAAGGCAAATGGTATTGCTCCAATTGTTCCTTGGAGAGGAAGAAGAAATGAAGACATCCAAGTTATAATTTGTAAATATTTATCTTGTATATATTTTCACCTTTTTAAAAAATAACAAGTTATGACCAACTCTTTTGTAGTGCATTTCTTTTATTTAGTCTGACAGTTTTATGTTTGTGGTGTCTAATTTTACCACAAAATAGAAATGATCCTTATCTAATTAATATAGTGTTTCATTGTCTGTTTTTTTTTTAATATTTATTTAGCCATCAATCTGGTACATCTGGTAGCCTGGTACAAGTAACTCGCAAGTCTCCAAATAACCCCAAATTATGGTACATGCTTTCAGGTTTAAGTTATGAGTAAATTGTCTCATATTTTATTTCATAGATCAGGCAAAAGAAAATGTAGCGATTGTGAGGGTTTTGTAGTACTACGTTCGTCTACATTCAAAATGGATAATATCCTCTTACAGGGAGAAAACAACTGGCATAAAATGCTTTGGTTTTCGTGATTCCAGTCTTTGATTTAATTCTGGGTAAACATTTCAAATCTTCCACATGCAGGTATGAAAGAGACAAAACTTACATATCCAATTATTCACCGGTTTGAATATTCACTGTGCGTATACTTTTCAAATTATGTTTAAATACTGTAAAAATTCAGGAGTGCTTTGTTAATGTTATTAAACTGTGTCCTTTACTAATATTTAAAAAAATCCCATTGTTACATAAAAAGGACCATTTGTTACATTCAACTTAGATTAAAAAATATCAATAAAATATGAAATAGGTTTGATAAATTGACACATAACACACTGTCTTAATATTTTTTTTATTATTTATAATCATAAAATAACTTATTTATTCTAATAAAACTATGTTATATTTCAGCATTTCTTTTGAATATTCCAAATGAAAATTTCCAAAATAATATTTAACCCTTTGGGAACTGACTGGCAGTCGATATATTATCCAATTTTTTCAAATAAGTTTGTTACTTCTCATTGAGTTGTTGATGTACCAATACTTCTGATTTGTGCATTGTCAAAATTGGGTACTTTAATAAGATGACTTTAAACAGAATATTTAATAAAAGTTACAACACAGCCCTAGGAAATAGTGGTTGATGAATATTGCATTCAACCCGTTTTTACTTCCCATAATTCTTATTTGTATTCATTAAAGGTCAGCTTAGTATCTGCAAATAGTAACAAGAATGTAATATATAGGGATAGAGCCCAGCCTATTTGCTAGTAGTGAAGTTTAGTGTTCTGTCTAGTATTTTTTGCGAACCAACCAAAACTTTGTAATTGGTTTACAGATTTGTTTAACTATTTGATTTTGAGTATGCACAAAAGTACTGAAATGTTTGAGCACATTAAAATACAATTACATGCTTAGATGAACAAAGCATGTTTAAGTTATTATTTTTAAGTAGATTACTTTTAACAATTCAGGATATGTGTACTACATCTTAAAATATTTTTCCATCCTTTGATATATAAAATATTTATCGATTAGACTAGAAAAAAGCTTTAGGCGTATTTCTAAATATGTATATAATTATTAATGTATTTTCTGCATAATTATCTTGGATTGAAGATTATTAATTTTTTTTTTTTTTTAAAAATCCATTTTTTTATAATGATAAAGAAAAGTAAACTTTTAAGATTATTTTATCTCCTTTTTTCCATATTTTATTCCACACCAACCTAATACTCAATACTTTTATAAATAGCAGATTTTTATATAACATTTTGCTGAATATGCCCCTATTATGTTTAGTTTATTACTATTCAAATTATTAAAAGAAATGATACCTAGTAAAAATAGGTACTTATTTTAAACACAAATAAAACTTTTCAATGGATTATAAATTCAAATGAAATGCTGTTACAGTTGCCGATAACCTAGTTCCATTTACAACAGTGCAGTTTGACACATAGTTTTTTAAGTACACACATCAACATATATCTACACACACATCATTTACAAATATACAAATATCCACAATGCGGGTAAAGCGTCCATTCCCACATTTAATATCAGTTTTTGCACACATGAAAATCTATTTTCGAATTAACGCAAGCAAATAGACCTTTATGGTGAATCGGTTTTTACCGCTTCAGGCTTTTTGATACAATTGGAGGTACACTTGTAACTGGAAAACTGCCAATGAGTTATTTTATTTTTAGGTATTTACTGAAATTGTTTGATCTAGAAAAATATTAAAGATGTCATTTAAGTTTTTTCTTAACATTCAAATATATGCTAAGCAAAAATATAACGAACTCTTAAAACATAAGTGCTGGTAAATTGTCAAGAACAATATTACAATACCGATATGTTTAGGTGTACATGAAAGAAATTATAATGGAATACAATGCATAAAGATAATTAAACTTTTCTGTATATAAACTATATAATTATGTAATATAGCACTTGAACAGTACTTCTTGAAATTAGGTTTATAATTATTTAATAAGTTAAAAATAAAATATTTATATATACTTAGAATTTTTTTTAATAAGGGAACAACGTAAAGATTAAAACAAAAAGTTTAATTTGACAGACATCCTTTCCAATGGATGTTTTAGAAATATTTTAGTCTTCGTCATGTGTGTATTTTATTCTGGTAAATATCTTCATTTAGGCATACACGCACGCATTCCACAGTTGTACCCTGGATACGCCTAATGTGAAACGATAACCCACGTACAAATAACAATAAAGCTAGAATTCCAACGACATCTCACTGACGAAAAAGCAGGGATATAATTTCGGTCACGGTTCAAAACCAGCGCGCATCACACTGAACCTCGCAAACCAGGAACCTCTTATCCTTTGTCCTTTTTCTTTCGTTTCCCAAATCGTTCAAGAAAGCTACGATTCGCTGACAAAGAAGACATTTGGCCCACTGTGAATGTTTCTGTTTTTCTTTGCACCCCAAGCGACTATCGTGACATGTCCGGCAATTTGACTAGAACTTCTTCCAAGAGTGCGCAGAATGATCTGTCTGTTGGAGTGGTGCGTCACAGCATCAGTACAACGAGGAGGTGACCCAGGTAGATGGCCAGGCTGCGAACAACAAGGTCTGCAGCCCCGCTGTCGCTATTACTGTTACTATTTCTTTCGGACACTGAAAAAAGTTATACAGATTTTAATTTTGTTATTTAACTACTAGCAATTAAAACAAATCACTACAGAAATAACCGCGCGTACTCCCACTTGCCACAAAAAATGCACAGGTACGACATATGTATGTCCACAAAATCTTTGTATTAATTAAATTAAATAATAAATAGATTTTTTTTTACGTTTAACGTCTTTAAAATCGGCTCCCGATAAGAGGTGTCATGACAGCCAAAAAATGAACAGTAACGCAAATTATGCTACTTCAGTGTTCACTCTAGGCGTTTTTTGAAGGGCGGTCCGCCCTGCACGCCCTTTTTTCATCTTGATAACACCCTCATACCCCTTATTCAAAAATGCCGCCCTCTTTTAGAAAAAATTCCGCCTCTCTTGCCCTTTTCAGCCAAACACAAGCGTCTTTTCTTCCCTAGCTGTCTAAAAAGGCATCGATTAATTTTGTGTGTGTGTAAACTAGAATTAAGTGAATTATGACAGTAGATAAACAACTTCCTTTGTAACTGCGCGTGTTGCGCAATCGCAATGATTCCGCTTTAATTTAGAGCACGGGGCATTCCGGGAATCCTATTGATTGCCTGTGCTCGCATATGAAATGCTAAGTTTTTCCTGTGTTTTTTTTTAAAGAGAAGATGGTTTTAGGCCTTTTATTACCAAATTTTGGGTTTAAGTAGCCTTTTCATCAGTTTTGTAAGGGGTCTGATTAGGACACCTTATGGATTTGGTTTTTAAGGAAAAAATTAATTTACAAATGTTAAATTTTTTATTTTAAGTAGTATATTTATAAAGGGACATCAATTTTGTATGGGTCTGTCCTTTGAGATAGACCCCAATCCGTCAACAATAACCCAATATGTATCTTTAGCGCAATGTCAACCAACATTGGAACTTTTTTTTGTTTGGGCCGTGTACGATGTGTCAACGGGTGGACACGCCCACCCCAAACTTTTTTTTTTTGAAATTGCCCTTTTAAAACAAGAAGTGCATTTTCAAAAACAGGGTGACCTTTTATCGTCAACAGGGCCTTGCCCCTTTTTATTTATACAGAGAACACTGCTACTTCCATTTTACGCAGGAACATGAAATTTGGCAGTGTTTCTTTAGACCTCAAATAGGAAAGAAAAAACTATTCACAGACTTCTAGCTGAAATACACGTTCTAACGCACGAGTATAAAATAAAAATTGAGTACCCCTGGAAAAGTTTTACCCAGGTATACGCTTAGGGGAGTTTCGAAATTTTTAAAAATATATATATATTCCAGAACTGCAAATTAAATAAGTTTTAAGTGTACATATGAAATTGGGATACACCGTTTATTGTAAATTTTTGATATATACTATGCTACAAAATGTCAACTGTTTCAAGGAATCCAAAGGCGCAATGGCATTCTATGAAAATGATAATTAAATATTGCTCTCGTCTTTGTTTAACCTTCAAATGACTAAGCAAAATAAAAATGTAATAAAAATAAAGCAACTGATTTTGAAAAAAAAAAAGAAGTAAAACAATGTTATTGTAATTGCCACACTTTTTTTTCTAAGAACGTAAAAGTATTAGGGTATATTTACATTGTACAAATCTGTTAAGAAAATTATAATTTGTCTCCATCATAAAAATATTCTAACGTACTATTTTCATTAGGATTTGGATTATTATCCTTCCAAATAGTTTTTTCCGCAAGTTGACTATTTTTTTATGTGCTTTTAGGCTGCAGTCTATGTAGCCTATGCCTAAATCCGGCCCTGCTGGACTCTTAATCGGAGAATTGTAGTTTGAATCTCGACTTAAAGAGTGCTGTTGATTAATGATCGGAAGATTGCCAGCTTTGTTCCCTGTCGTCCGCTATAAACTACCGTTTAGAGAGAACTGGTGAACGTCAAATTTGTCATGGTCTAAATGATCTCACGCCTGCATCAGATGCGTGGGGATGAGATTTCGGACACAATGGATTGCAGGAAATGAAAATGCCAAGTAAATTTAGGTTTTGTTTGGTTAATTAACGTCGCATTAGAGCTCTATAATGGGCTATTAACGACAGTTCAGGGCCTATCAAGAAGAAAAGACCAGGGAACAATGTTTAATATTTTAATCATGGTCAGATGACGATGACAACCCCTGAACTGGCACCCAACGCAGCCTAAATAAGCGCCAAGACACTAGACCCCGATCAGATTTATCGTGTATCAGTCCCGTATACACGCCAGTATAATTTGTTGGATATTTTTAGACGACTTCCTAGTACTTTGTAACGAAGCTGGCAACCCTCCCATCGCAAGATCACCATATGTTTACTTTTCTTTTTTTAGTCCATCAGACGGGCTCGAATTCGCAATAGTCTGATTACTAGCCGAACGCCTTTATCCGCTGGGCAACCCCAATCAAATTTAGAAACAATGGAACTTAGATGTTATTCTTGTCGCCTGACCACGATTCAAAATAAATCTCGAACATTCGCCAATAGCCCATTGTGTAGGCCTATTGTGATCTGTATTATACCATAGATTTCGAGAGCCCCAGTTGCTCAGTGGATAAAGGCGTTCAGCTACTAATCAGAGGATTGGTGGGTCGAATCCGTGCGATGGACTTGACAAAGAAAAGTAAAAAAAGTAGTGATCTTGCGATCGGAGGGTTGCCAGCTTCGCTACAAAAATACTAGAAAGTCGTCCAGAACATCCAACAAATTATACTGGCGTGTATACGGGACTGGTGCACGATTAATCTGATCGTAGTCCAGTGTCCTGACGCCTATTGAGGTTGCGTCGGGTGCCAGCTCAGGTGTTGTTCTCGTCATCTGACCATGGTTCAAAAATACGAGGCATCGTTCCCGGGTCTTTCCTTCGAGATAGACCCCGAACCGTCGCCAATAGCCCACTGTGCAGCTCTATTGCGACGTTTATTAAACAAACCAACTGGGTGCGCGTGATTTGGTTTGGTTTGGTTTGGTTTTGTTAATTAACGTCGCACTAGTTTGGTTTGGTTAATTAACGTCGCACTAGAGCTGCACAGTGAGCTATTGGCGACGGTTCGGGGTCAATCTCGAAGGAAAGACCCGGAAACACATTCACACACACATTCATACATGCACCTCGTTATTTTAGAACCATGGTCAGATGACGAGGAAACACCTGAACTGGCACCCAACGCCTTCAATAGACGTCGGGACTTTGGACCTCGATCAGATTTATCGTGCACCAGTCCCGTATACACGCCAGTATAATTTGTTGGATATTCTGGACGACTTTCTAGTATTTTTGTGGCGAAGCTGGCAACCCTCCGATCGCAAGAGCACTACTTTTTTACTTTTCTATGTCAAGTCCATCGCACGGATTCGAACCACCAATCCTCTGATTAGTAGCTGAACGCCTTATCAACTGAGCAACTGGGGCTCGGGTGCGCGTGATTACCTTTTCCGAAGTTCTCGGCCACCGTGAGTCCGGACGTCCTGTGGTTGCCCCCGAGCGTGGTCTCCTCGCTGCGCGTGTTGATCACCTTGGAGAGGGTGGCGGTGCACTTGAGACGCATCTCCTCGTTCTCGTCCAGGTGCTGGGCCTGGACCTTAAACCGCAACCCTAGCACGCCGCCCACGCCTCGGAACCGGACTACGTACTTCGACTCCACCTGTTTTAGGAAGAAGGTTTGCTATTGGTGGAAGGCTAAGACACACATTTATGGCTATTAACAACGAAATACAACATATTGTAACACATTCGCTACCACAATAGGGGGGAAAAAAATGGTGCCCACAGTGCCGCCACATTTTTTTATTCATGATTTGCTTTTAAAATGATTTAAATTTATGAATATATATGGAAATTTGTCAAAAAAAAGTTCTATGACTTTTGTGCGCGAGTTGTATATAACTCACGGAGCGTCAAGTGTAATATAAGGAGGGTGGCAGCCCAATGATAATATATCCGACTCGTATGCAAAAAGTTACCTTTAAAAAAATAATCTAAGCCGAGATATTTTTTTGTCTTGGAGGCCATGAGAATGTGTCTACATTAGGATTTCAGGGTTTATATGATCTTAATACAATTCTCCGCACGAATATCGCAGTTTGTGATAAGAGTTGTATTTAACTCACGGAACCTCTTGGACAATCAAGGCGGGAGTTAAATATAACTCATATAGCAGCGAATGTGTTAGACAGAAAAATATACCGAGACTTATAGTATTAGTCTTATTTTTACTATCACAAGGTTAGATTTGTATATTCATACTAGTATTTAAAAATTATCTAAGAGTTTTCGAAATGTTTTTTCTTCTATGTTTAAAAATTGGGTTAGGAAATGCGGTAAGGATGTAATGTGACAGAATAAGTTTTCCTTTACGACACAGAACCAAGTTCTTTCACAAAGACGACAGTCCAGTTAATTGCCATGGAACTGAAGAAGCATTTCTTACATAGAATTATTTGTAAATAAAACAGTTCGGTGTTCCTGAAGAGTCAACGTTTCCTATATTGCAGTTTGTTATGTTCATGTAACATATAACATATTTAAAGTATAATTAATGTGATTTATGAATGTATTTAATAACATCCGAAAATAAAATATTCGAAGTTTAACAGTAATAGATCTTGAGTCGCAGGACACGATTTATCAGAACACTCTTTCACCTTTCATCAAAACGGAACGATAACGTAAATAAAACGAGAAATTAGCCAATAATGACTTCTAAACAACGACGTAAATGGAACGAAAAATATTTTTCAAGAACGATGTGGGAATCACGACCACCGCCCACCTTGTATCTCAACTCAACTTCTATTTCTCCTAATAGCATAAAGATGGCGTTACTGTCTGATCCTTCAAAATTAGACTCGCAATATATCTATTCGAAAATTTATCGTTTCTTGGTATTTCTACATAACCCCTTGACCGGGAAATTAATTTGACTCATACATTGACAAAAAGGACTATTTATATTATGAATTTGCGAATAATACAAGTCAAATATATCGAAAATATAAATGTTTTGAACAATACAAATGATCATTTGATCAACCGCCATACAAAAACTATGCCGATAGTGATACTACCGTTCTTGTCCGTTTGGGCCAGGTTTCAAACAAGACGAGTGGCCCTCATCTTGCTTACCTAATATTTTGCTTTGGTTTAACTTAATACGAGCACTTTAAAATAAGGAGAGTTCTAAAAGAAAGTTACCTTATCGAGTTAATAGCATGTTATAATTATTAAAAAACACGCACAATGTATCAATAAAAAAACTTACTTTATACTGACTTGGAAAAAAATCGCGTCTACTTTTCAAACTTTAATATTTAAGAATTCAGTACTATTCTTTACATTATAATTTTTTTTACGCTGAAAATTTCACATATTTATGAATTATTTTTAATTTTATGAAAATAAAATAGTTCAGATGCGGCTCTTGGCTCAAATTTAAATGTAGTTCAATTTTCTTTGGCGCAAATTCCGATTTATCAACTATAAAGTAGACCACTTGTTAGAAATTACAGTTCTGGTCTATTTGGCCAGATTGATATACCAATTGCAAGGACCAGTATCAGCAAGAATGCAAAGAAAGAGCCTATATTAGTGCTATTTCTAAAATGAAAAGATCGAACTTTGAGAAAGAGTAATGGAGCACAATTGCTCCATCTTAAAATTGAAATAATCAATGTAAATGATAATCCTCCTTCCAGGACCATTGGTTCCAAATTACGAGGCAACGTTTCCAAGTCTTTCCTTCGAGAGTAATCCCCATCCCTAACCGTCACCACTAGTCCATAATTCAGCTCTAGTGCGACGTTATTTCAACCAATCAATCTTCTTGCCACTCGCGTTTTTTTTTCTTTCCCGGAAATATTTCAAAATTTGTTTTTTTGTTTAATTATCGTCGCACTAGTACTGCACGGTTTGCTATTGGTCACGGTTCGGGGTCTATCTCGAAAAAAAGACCCAGAAACAAAGCTTCGCCTTTTCGAACCATGATCAGATGACTAGAATACCTGAGCTGGCACCGATCGCAACCTCAATAGGCGTCATCAAATTAAAGAGTTTCAACAACAATACTGTAGTTTCACTGCACCGGAGCCTTGTACTATTTAGGGCACCAATTGTTAGATCATTGGATGACAATGAATGAATGGACGATGATGAAATCAGATGATTCTACATTAAGTCAGAACCTTTGATAGTAGCATTCGCAAAAAAGTTGTATGGGATGAGTTATAGCAGGTTATTATTCTACATATTCCTCTTAGTGTTATAAATGTACATTAAAAATTCGGCATCTACAGGCTAATGACAGGGGTTCATTTTCATTACATTGAATGACAGATTTCAGATAGGAAGAAATATGCCTATCGGTTACCGCGAAGATAAAATTCAGGTGTGTTTTTTTTAAATATCAATCACATGTATTTGTTTATTTTAAGATGGAATTCGATGTTTTAGAGCTTTTGCTTATCATATCCTATTGATCTTCAATCTATGCTTATCTCTTTGTGGATTCGTGTGACTTTTTCGCGAATTACTGAAATTCCGCAATTTTCATTACATTGAATGACATATTTCAGATATGTAATGAATGCCCTTATCGGTCACCAAAAAAGATATAATTTCAGGACATTTTTTAATTGATCAATTTCATGTCTTTGTTTACAGTAAGACGAAATTAGGCTTTTTAGAGCTTTTGCTTATCATATCCTATTGATCTTCAATCCTAACTATACCGTCCTTTCTAAGGAAGAAGTTTCGAATTTCAACGCTAAAAACGCCATAAAAAATTGCTCTCTTAAATCTTTCAGTTTTTCTGGAAAAGGGCATCGCAGACATCCCATAGATCAAAGTATCAAGAGAGAAGAAAATGGTTTTAAACATGATGTGTGGGCGTAATTTGTCTTCGTATGACGCTTTTATGGAAAAATATGACAAATTAGGAATATCTGGTACGCAACTTCCTACAATTCAGAAGTCAATTTGAGAGCCACGACCTTTAACTTTAAATGCGGATGGTTGTCTCTTAATCTACTGCTTTGATTTGACTTAAAAAGTCCAATATTGAGATGTTTTCAAGAGGACATAAAGTGGTGTGGGTGTCGAATTCCCTATAAATTCGTAAATAATATTTTAACCAAGAAAAAAACTTTATAAAATAAACTTTTTATGGCCAGGAATAATTTTCGTGATTTTCTGATCGTAATCGTAACACAAAATTTCTACTCACAAATACTACTTTCATTGTCTTATATTTCAAGAAACTTTATAGCACGTTGGAAATATATGGTAATTTTAACGCTCGTGATATTTTTACAACGTTAAGTTGTTTTCAAAGCTTGGGGTACGAGATCAGCCCTTAGTAACTGTAGGGACCTTCGAGCATGGATCCCTCATAGTAGAGAAATCATAAGGTTATAAACTCACTAACATCAAAGTAAGACCAACATGTATGGCCTCAGATACGTGGTTTACTACGTCATCCATTTATAAAAAATTTCTAGTTCATTCACAAAAATATCCTGTACTTCATGAAGTAACACATTTACTATTATTTCCAAATAACAAGTCACTCGTGAACGTTTTTTCATTCGTAAATTTTGAAAGGAAGTCACGTGTCTGGTGCCATCAGGTTTGAGATGTTTGCATCACGATGATGACGTCATATTCGCGCTACTACAGTCCATTCATGCTCGAAGGTGGGGACCGAATTAATTAATTAAAATAATTCAAAAGTGCACGGAATATAAAGACTGAAGTTAAAATAACTCTGATACATTTAGAATAATTCAAAAGTGCACGGATTATAAAGTCTGAAGTTAAAATAACTCTGATTCATTTAGAATAATTCAAAAGTGCACGGATTATAAAGTCTGAAGTTAAAATAACTCTGACTCATGATTCATTTAGGATAATTCAAAAGTGCACGGAATATAAAGTCTGAAGTTAAAATAACTCTGATTCATTTAGGATAATTCAAAAGTGCACGGAATATAAAGTCTGAAGTTAAAATAACTGATTCATTTAGGATAATTCAAAAGTGCACGGATTATAAAGTCAGAAGTTAAAATAACTGTAATACATTTAGGATAATTCAAAAGTGCACGGAATATAAAGTCTGAAGTTAAAATAACTGTAATACATTTAGGATAATTCAAAAGTGCACGGAATATAAAATTTGAAGTTAAAATAACTCTGATTCATTTAGGATAATTCAAAAGTGCACGGAATATAAAGTCAGAAGTTAAAATAACTGTAATACATTTAGGATAATTCAAAAGTGCACGGAATATAAAGTCTGAAGTTAAAATAACTCTGATACATTTAGGATAATTCAAAAGTGCATGGAATATAAAGTCTGAAGTTAAAATAACTGTAATACATTTAGGATAATTCAAAAGTGCACGGAATATAAAGTCTGAAGTTAAAATAACTCTGATACATTTAGAATAATTCAAAAGTGCATGGAATATAAAGTCTGAAGTTAAAATAACTCTGATACATTTAGAATAATTCAAAAGTGCATGGAATATAAAGTGTGTACCTCCTTGTCGTTGAGAAACCACTGCAGTTCGGGCAGCGGGTGCGACTTCGTGGAAGAGCAGTTGACGTCCAACAAGTCATTCACTCGATAGTGCGCTTGGCCGCCGGTGATGACGGGACCGTCGCGGGAGATCACCGCTGCAACGCAAAACGCACTGGGATTAGCATGCACAGCTTATGTGGATAATTGATCTATCATCGTGTGGGGGAAATTGGAACGCGTCTTCCAAACCGATTATTAATCATTTCCCCTTTCTAACTGCGTGGAGGGGATTTCTCCCTTTGCTGCGGAATGCGCTTCCGGCGCCATAACTCCAGGGTGAACCGTGAATCAGTCTACGGAGACAAATGACCTACCATCGCGTATAGGAAGGTAGGTTGCGTCGACCAGGTTAGTAATTAACCCATTCGTGCTTCTGACATTTGTACTGCGTGGAGGAATGAGTCAAATTTCGGCCAAATGAGTAGTGGGCGCGAGAACAAAGTATTCGCGAACAAACTTTACGGAACAGTGGGAAAAGCTTGGTCATTGTGCTAAGGTTTAGGTTAAAATGAAGTAATATTAAAAACAACAACAGCGATGCAACACTTAGTAGATGTACGAAAAATCCAACACATGATTGCAATCTCTTCTTAACGCTGTGGTGAAGGCAGAATAGTAAAAAGAACTGTACTAAAGTGAGAGTGACTCATTAGTATAAACGCGTTTAGTCAAACGCGTTTATACTAATGAGGTTATATTTTTAGTTTATTTTAACGAGTTTATACAAAATGTTTATATTAACAAGTTTATATACCAATGGTTGATTCTAACGAGTTTATACTAACAAGAGGTTATACAAACGAGTTTATATATTAGTTTATTGTAACAAGTTTATACAAACGGATTTATACTAATGAGTTTATAGACTAGTTTATTCTAACTGGATTATAATAATGCTTATGCTAACGAGTTTATACCAATGTTGATCCTAACGAGTTTATTCAAGCGAGTTTATACTAAAGGGTTTATACAAAATAGTTGATACTAACAAGTTTATACAAGCGAGTTTATACTAAGGACTTTATATCCTAGTTTATTCTAATGAGTTTATACTTTTGCTTATACTAACGAGTTTATATACTAACGTTGATTCTAATGAGTTTATACTAACACGAGTTCATACAAACGAGTTTATATTAACGAGTTTATATTAACGAGTTTATATTAACGAGTTTATATTAACGAGTTTATATTAACGAGTTTATATTAACGAGTTTATATTAACGAGTTTATATTAACGAGTTTATATTAACGAGTTTATATTAACGAGTTTATATACAAGTTTATATTAACGAGTTTATATTAACGAGTTTATATTAACGAGTTTATATTAACGAGTTTATATTAACGAGTTTATATTAACGAGTTTATATTAACGAGTTTATATTAACGAGTTTATATTAACGAGTTTATATTAACGAGTTTATATTAACGAGTTTATATTAACGAGTTTATATTAACGAGTTTATATTAACGAGTTTATATTAACGAGTTTATATTAACGAGTTTATATTAACGAGTTTATATTAACGAGTTTATATTAACGAGTTTATATACAAGTTTATTCTAACGAGTTTATATACAAGTTTATTCTAACGAGTTTATACATGAGTATGTACTAACGTTTTTCTTATAGTATGGCATTCTTTCTCTTGAATTTCTTTTATAAATAAAATGTTAGAAACAACGCTCGACTTACTGAACGAAGATGAGGGCGAGGACGACATTTCGAGGTATCTGTCTCCCACCACCAGTTCCTCGCTGGCGGTGGAGTAGGTCTGCGAGACGGTGGCCGTGCACCGGAGGGTGATGGCCCCGCCCGCGTGGAGGTCTTGGGGCTTCACAGCGAACAGCAGCCTTCGGGAAGAGGTGAATAGGCGATTGTGGTGATTCTCTATGGCGTACGGATGCTCGATGATGTGCTCGGCCTGTGTGCGCGGAGGTTTAAACAGTCATCAGAAAAACAACAAAGACAAATAAAATAGAACTGTTAAAAATGGGTGGTCATTTCTGAAGAAATTTTCGGCATTTTTGACGAAACAGACGCCTGCTAAAGGTTCCAATGAAATATTTCGAAAACTGAAGAAATTCATTTTGAAGGGTTTTTTTTTTCATGAAATTTATTTAGTCAAAAATGAGGAGGATTTTAAATTAATATCGACCGCTTGACTCGAACAACGTATCTCTCGGTACGAAGTCAGACGCGCTAGCGACCGTGCCAGAAAAAATATCTATTGAATTGTGGCAATATACATATAAGAACCGAAATTGAGTTGATGCTATCGGAAAGGAATCGGAGGAAATTATTTTCGTTGAAAATATGAGGATTCTTGTTTCGTCAAATGTCAAGTGAACCAATGACGAAACGATTGTCAAATATGACGAAAGTAGCCTTGACGATCGAAGAATACTCAAAAATGAGTGTGTTATTTCTGAGAGTGAAGAAAAAGCAGAATAGTTAAAACTTATTTTAAAAAAAATTCCGATCTAAAGCATAAAGAAAATGAAAAAAACAACGACATATTTTCTTTAAAATATTTTTTGATTTTACAAGCTGAAAAAATATTTAATTTGCATTTAGTGAGTGTTAACTAAAGTCATAAACTAGTAAATCAGCTGAAAAAAATATAAAATAATTTTATTGGCATGTGTTTTATATTTTTATATTCAAAAGTATATATCTGCATGACATGAGAAAATACCCCAAATAACCGAGATCCAACTATTCAATTGAATATCTTACTTTTCTTCCGATTATATTCAAAATTGGAATATATATATTATTGGTCAAATCTGACAGACGGAATTAACATTACCTATGTTACATACAGGTACTGGTAGTAATTTGGTATACTTAAATTACGTTGATTATAGCACTCATGCACCGCATTTGTTAGAAAATTAACATCAGGATGTTAAATCCTGACCTCTTTTCCGTTGATGTACCACTTGAGGGTGGCTGCTGGCTTCGATGGACCCGACCTGCAGGTGACGTTCACGTAGTCCCCGACCTCGTACCTCGGTTGGCTGCCCAGGATGCTCGGGTCTTCTTTTGGGAGGACTGCAGGGAAAAAACAAGGAACATTGTTATAATAAAACCCACAATAACCAATAATAGTTAATGCTAAAAAAACAACGCGTGGAGGACAACTGCAAGAGGGGTTTTTACGCGAAGCGTCATTTCAGCAGATTATAGAAATAGAGAGTGGTAGCCAACGTAAACCTCGTCCAGAGAAAGATGAAACCTCGCCCAGTGAAAGATGATACCCAGAGAAAGATGATACTACCTGACTCTGTAGGCTCATAGCAAGTGTTCGTTTTTATTTAAAAATTTTACACGTATCGGCACTTAATTTCTTATTGAACGACATTTCAGTTTCAGTGTCGAATGAATCTCCCTAAAAGAGTAACATAGTGTTTCTATTCTGATACCCCTGTATTAGTTTTAAAAACGTTTCACGTGACCAATGTCATACAATTTACTGTTGTCCTTCTATGTTCGAAGAGTCACTTAGTTCGATATTCATATTAGAACAGCTGACTTTCACTTTTAATTTGAGCAATTTTCTCGCGATTTGCTTTCAGAATCACTGCCTGTTTTCAAATATTTCGTTCATTGATACACACAAATTAAATTTTACACTCCAATTTTTGATCTTAGAAACATTTTAAGGTGTTGAAACGTCACAATCAAGAAAAAGAATTTTTAATAGTAAAATATAATAAAAGTAAATTTTTGTAACTATAACTCTTACAAATTACAATAATCTATTGCAACATTCAAATAGAATTTCTTTTTTTAACATGTTTTAACACAGCAAACTCATGGAGTGGTGATAAATAATATTTAAAGAAAAATACCCTTTTTTTAAATCTTAAGTTTCTGATAAATATCCTTATATTTTTAAAAATACAAATACAACGTTAAAATACGCAATAAAAATCCATCAATATCCTTATAATTCCTTCCTAATAATTCTTATAATAATAATAAATATCCTTATAATTAAAGTTAACACATTTTAATCTTTCCGCAAACGCATTTAGTACATTTTTTTGTCCGTCTATTCCCGACCTTCTTTTAGAATTTATATTTAACCTCAAGTGATTTTCCATACACACAAAAAAAATCCTATAGAAGAGATACACATTCAACATCCCTCGAGCCTCCATTTTGTTTCCAATGCGTCCAAAACAGTTTCTAAAATGCCATACAACGGGGAATGCATGAAACCATTTTATTGGTGGTTATGCGTTTTGTAATCCCAAAGGAAGGCAGAGCCTTATAAATATTTCGATCTTTCCTTTAACGGCATTCAATTCGATTTCCGTGAAAACGGAATAATGTTTGGTCACGCTTATGACTTCAACCGTGTGAATCTGCCCTATATACTTCCGTATATATATATCCTTTATGTTTGTATATATATATATATATATCCCCTATTTTCTTATTCTTCTGGTTTCTGTCAAGCTGTATTGATGAATAAAGAGTTCACCTTTTGAAAAATTCAGTGGGTATATGTGTGTGGGGTTGGGTGTCTGGCGTCCGAGAAAGGTATTGTCAGCAGTAGAATACCATACAAAGGAAAACATTATTTTATCAGCAGACCATGATATCGGGTTTAAATTCAACCAATATGACACGCCTATTGCTGTTTTCCTTCAACTAGCGCTCATTATACGCAGTTTTTAAAATCTAAAAAAATATTATATAAAAATAATATTTATTTTTAAAATTATTTTGATTTAAAAAAAAATTAGTTGTGGCCGTGTCGGAGCACGGCTAAAAGGATTTTACGCGAAATGTCATTTCAGCAGATTATAAAATGGGAATCGGTCTCCAACGATAAACATCGCAAACAAAAAAAAAGTTTTTGAAAAAGGTAAATTTATCACATATAGGTTCTAATTGACTATGTGGACTCCCCCATCCGCGTCTTTAACGTGCTTTGCTTTATTTCAAGAATTTACACTCACTGGCACCTAATTTCATATTACAAGGAACCCAATTTGTGACAGTCTCTATATTTGTAATGGAATTGTTGCGTAATATGGTGTTTCTATTCTGTACTTAATCGCATAGTCTTACGAACTCATTTCTTATCGTACACAGGAGCGTACAAGACCTTCAGTCTAGATTTCCAAGGCCTCCTACTACCTGCAGCATTCCACGCTTCTTGCCAGCTCGCCCATCCAGCCTCTTTTCCCTCGTCTTTCATCATTTCGCGCCATGTTAGTAGGGGGTGATCCCGTCATTGAGCTCCCTCTGGCTGCCAACTGAGCATAACGCCTGGGATTTCATTTGTGTTCACACTTGGAATATGGCGAGTAAAGCGCCATCTTCTGATTTTTATTTCTTCGTCAATTGACCTTAATTTTGTTTTATGTAAAAGCATTTCATTCGTAATGGCATATAGTAGCTACATACCCAATAGTATTGTTCATAATTTTACTCTGTTATTTTGGCCTTATAGAATATTATAGGTACGAACGCATATATTTATTGTCATTACAAACGACAAGTTTCATTACAAACGACAAGTTGACAGGTTAAATCATTAATTGACTAGTTGACAGTTTAAACAATTTGTGTGAAAATTGCGCGGAATGACGATTTGTTAAAGGTTTCACTATAAATCCGAAATATAAGTCTAAATTCCAATTGCGGCACATGAAAAATAAACAGATTAAAAGTGCAGTTTAAGACAAATAAAATTATACCAAGAAGACTAAGCTTATGCCAAGTGCAAAAAGATATATTTTTTACCGAAGACGCAAGAAAGAGCAGGCGCGCGTACAAAGTATTCACGAACCAAACGTTGCATTAGGGACAGTTGCAACACCCGATTATTTATAACTCATAAAAATTACTTGAGCATTCGTGAATTTGGTTATAAGATTTGTCGAGTAATTTTACTGAGTTAATAGAAAGAATTTGCGATTAGAAGTGTACTTTCATAGATCAATTTCATCATAAAAATAATGTTAGTCATATTGGTTGTAATAAAGATTAATTATGATTCAAAAGGGACAGTTTAGTTTTTTTAATGGAGTATTTACAAAAGAAATAGTTGTTAAATCAAAACAAAGGAGACACATAATTACTTTATAATATTGAAAAAATATATAATCTAATTAAAATTGTAGTTGAAATATGTAAATAATTGACTGACCATTCATACATTATTACAACGCTTACAATTAAAATGGCATCAGTCAAAATAGTTTTTTTATCATCATTTGTTAACATAACAAAGACCAAAAATATAAACAAAAACAATGTAGTAGATTTAAAAGGATACAATTTTGTATATATTTATGAACTGAACAGTCAAGTTTTATTTAATGCTTTTATGAAAAAAATTTGATCTGGCCGCAAAATGTACTCGAGCCTTTGCAAGCAAATGCAACATTTCTTACTGGAAATTTACAGTTCTGAAATACGTAACATGTTATCGATTGGCTCTGCAATAACCTAATGGCACTCGTTCGAAAAACTTTCATTTAATTTTAGAACGCGCATAAAAACGCGAGATCACACACGCGGATATAAATGAAAGCCCTCTCCGTCTCCCAATGGACAGGGAAAAAACACGTTAAATTACAATCATAAAAATCCAACATTCGAGTATAATATATTGGCAGCAATTTTGTTCGAAGCTAGAAAGATATCGTCTGCATATTTCTATGCCGCACAACATCTAAACTCAACTTGTTACTGCGGAGAGAGAAATCCGAAGCCGGTGGTTTTTAACATGGATAAAAAGTTTTCTTTTTTTTTATGTTTTGTTTTCAACGTGGAGGAAGAGAAGGCTTATCGTAAAAATTTTATTGCCGCGAAACTGATTTGTTCTGGCTTTAAATCTCGAACCGTATCGCCGAGACGTTTTTCGTTTACCGACAAAGTGGATTCTGGCATCGAGATAAGCATTTTATCGGAAATAAATCTCTTGATTTTACGTTACACGGTTTATCATTTTAAACTGGACAGAAAGCACGGAGCACTCTGATTGGAAATTATTAGTTAGGTACTCTTTTTCAGGTAAAAGAAATAGCTATTTATAAGCATGAAGGAAAATGAGTTATTTTTTCCGAGGAAGAATATATGTTTCAGCTCTTTTCAGGTGATTTTATTAACGCTTTTCGACATTTATGTTTCAGTTTTTGTCTTTTATTTTAGTGTTGCTGAAATCGTGTTTTATCCAAAATAAAATATACTGGTTTTGTTATAAGTTTTTATTTGAAACTACAATAATGTATTTTTTTAAATAGTTAACGGAATTTATAATTTTCCCTAATCTTGAAATATCACTGAAGCCTTGTGTTAGGAAGGTTCAATCGATAATTAAGTTTTCAATAAGTTTCTTTGAAAATAATCTAGAAGCATTTGTTATTAAATTTAGATTATTATATGAAACATGAAGCACTAGAGACCAACCAATTAATCAAACCAATCGATTAATTTAAATGTAAGAAATTGGTGTTTTGATTAGTCCTTGATTTAACACATAATAACATCCATTTAAAACATACAAATTCATTTAAATTCAAGTGCATCGAAGAATGAAACCTTTACAAGGTATTACAATGGAGTGTTATAATGAAAAAATCAAATGTATAAACTGCTACCAGGTGGCATAAGTCAAAAAACTCATTAACAAAATTAATAAACTGCATTTTCCATTACTAGGCAGCTCGGTGTATCCTTGGCCAAGTGGCACGATTTCGAGTTCAATAGATTGTCTAATAATGAGTTTAACGTCATACCACTTAACATTATAACCAGGGCCTTCCATAGATGTGTGCGACGTGTGCCATAGCACTGGACCCCGCACTTTTGGAGTTGCCCCTCACCCAGTTAAAAAAAATATTTTTGAGGAAAAATATATATATTTTTTTTTAAAACTTGATTATAATTTTTTTTTAATTTGTGTTTAATCGTACACTTGGGATATACATGTTTACTTGCCATTTCTGTTAAGGAGCTTTACCCTTAAGATTCTGTATAAAAATTAAGGTTACACCACTGTAAAATTAAGGTTAAATAAAAAAAGGTTGAGTTTTTTTGGGTGGTGCATTTAAAAAATTGAATTTAATCCAACACTCCGAAGTAAAGGCTCCGTGGCTTGGTTTTTCCAAGGCCCCTGCAGCAGCTAAGGCCGGCCCTGATTATAACCAAGGCGAATTGTAAATTTTAAACGCTTTTATCTCAGAACTCTGTTTTTGGACTTATGCCACTTAGCAGCCAATCCATCCAAATGGTAATAGGTTTAATTTAAAATTCAGATGAAACCCTCAAATTGACTACAAGACTAGATTTCAACGAAACTAGATTTTTACTTATTTGAAATACGACCTCTTCTCTTACCTATTTACATGCATCTGAAAGAGTTGGTAAACCATGTCGTAATACCACTCCAGAAACAAAGCACCCCCACATTCCCAACAACATCCGACATCAAACAAGACGTCTTTTGTGGATGTGTTTATTCTCATAGGACCACACGGAACTGCTGTCCCACAAAAGACCCAGCAAGGGTCCTAAGTTTGTCCCCTTTTGTTCCAACAATACCCGTGTTCCCTTCGTGTTCCAACGGTTGTCTCATTAGAAACGTTTTAAGTGAGTGATTCCCAGTAGTTCAAGGGGGAGGTTGCCAAGGGAGACGAACCCTTTTGTTAGAAGTATCTGTCCTGAAACAATATCGAATACCGATTCGCGTGACAGCTGTCCCATCTCTTCCATTGCTGAAGAAGTATCATCCTCGTCTATAGACCCGAGGGGGCTGACTGTATTGACGAAGGGATTTCGATTATGTTGGAAGGTTTTTATTTTTAATAATATAAAAACTTATAAGCAACCTCGGGTCCTTGTGGTGGATAGTTTGTTTCGAAAGTTTTTTTTTTTTTTTTGTTTGCGAGGGTGACGTAGTTCCGTTTCGAATTCGATCATTTCCTTCTATGGATATTCGTGTTGGAATTGCTCAAGGGAATGTTTGCTTTAGAAGGGAATAAACTGTCACGAGAGACGTGGCCGTTTTTAATACCTTGTAAATGTTTCATAATTCTGAAAAGTTATGATTGAATGGGATGGAATACTAATTTGAAGTTTACTTTTGAGCCTTACACTGGTAAAAATAGAAACATAAAAATAAGTAAAATGTACTCATTTTTTATTACATTATCATGACTCTAAATACATGATTGTTTTTCAATTTCTCTTTTTCAATTTCGAAAAAAAAAAACATATTAAAAAATGAGTAGAAATTAATAGATGCTTGCCTACATAGGCTTCCTTTCATAAATCACTTTCAATAAATCGAGCCTAGATCCTCAGTACCGCAGCCCAGTGCCTTATCCGTTAAACTACTAGGGCGACATTGAAAAGTTATAAACAGAATAATTATTAAAGTGCCAAAAGAATGAGATGTAAGATAATTGAGTAGTAATAACTCTATTTAAACAATTGACATTAAATAATGTGGAAAACGGTCTTCTGGGACTACTTTTTTAAATATGTCAGGTGTTATTAAGATCGCTTGAACAGAAGCTGAGATTAGCCATATTAAATCACATTGCTACTTTTTGGTAAAGTACGGTTGTGTATGTTGAGTACATTGTACCATTTGAGTATGTCATATGTCCGTTTACGATGCAATTATACTTAAAAAAAAGGGTAGGTTTAGATACTCATTTTAAGTACCTTTTTTTCATTGTTAATGGTGATAAAGCTGTTTTGTTCAGATTGTTGTTTGAAAGAACGTATGAAACTTCCGTAGAATCGTAGAGTGACCTCTGAACAATAATGAACTTACCACCCAATTCTGAAGCCCAGATTTAACTGAAGAAGCACTCATCAAAGTGAACATATGTAGGGTATGTCTAAAATTTTAACCATATACCGTCAATATAAATACTGCAGTGGAAAAGAATTGAATTCTAATTCGAAACTTCTCAGGCGAAAAATAGTAGAGCAAATAAAAATTGCTTAACATTGTAGAGCAGGTCCATCGATGTAAAATAATCAGTTTATTTTTTCACGCAAGGTTAGTGAACTATTTTTCAAACGCATCCAAATACCTGACTTCACTAAAGTTTGAAAGGAATCACGAAGTGAAAAAAACTGTGAAGTTCTTCCTCACAACAATAGGTGACGATGTAGTCAAGCACGCCAGAAAATACATCAATTTTCTTTTTCTCCGCCGAGTCTACCAGGAAAAGTTAAGAGCAGCGCGAAGAGACAATTTCACTGGAAATAAAGATAGAAAAACTGGACTGGAAAACACAGTTTGAGAAGTTCCTCACCCACTTTTGATACATGTAGGACCAGAGGACAATTACCCTCCTTCAGGGAAGGTCACGTGGAGGTCAGAGCGGAACCCTATCATCAGCTGTCAGAGGGCAAGGCGTCATTTGCCCGACAAGATGGATTCATTCCTCCATTCTCGACGAGCACTTTGAGAAAGAATAGTTCTCGGCCGGTCACTAACTTCCAGGGGTTTATTTTGGAAAAGTACCGAAGGAGAACAAGAAAAACTTTAAGGTATTCGAAATAAAAAAAAAGTGAAATTTCGGTTTGTAACATAGATTTACTATGGATTTGGGTTTTGTTTTATGCTTCTTGTTTTCTTTACCTTTTTTCCTCCCCCCCTCGTTTTAAAGCGGGATCGAATTGATGGTTTTTATTGATTTCAAAACAAGAAAAAGGAATAATAAAATAATGCAGGAAAAAATAAGAAAAAGAAAATGGCGTAGAAGAAAAGTCTTTTTGAGTTTTATCGTAATTTAATAGATCGCTCGGGACGGAAGTTTGCGGTCAAAAACGTCGCATCGGCGCTATTGGAAAAACTGGAGTTAAAAAATTCGTGTCAAAATATTGTATTTGCTTCGGTTTGAAGTTTCTGTGTGAAAAAGTTACTGTGTTTTTGTTCACGTTTATATTTGTTGTTTCTAATTTTTTTTTAAATTCGCAAAAAAAATTTATTTAGAAATTTTAAAAACATTTTATTAAAATAAAAATACAAAGAAAGTATCTAAGTGGAATATTTATTTTAATTTTATGACGTTCATATTAATTTGAAAATGACAAATTAAGTTTTTCTGCTTTGATGTATTAAATTACATTAATAGTTTGATAGGTTATTATTTTTTAACTTAATATTACTTTACTTTAACTTTTTATAAGAGTGTAAAGCCTTTTAGGTTTATTCAAATTTTATTATAAGCGAATATACAACAATAAGTTTGCATAATGGAGATTTTTTTATACTTTGAAAACTGCACGACATTTCCATTCTAAATAAGAAAAAATAATTAAAAATAAGTTAGAACAAAACTTGTAACTTTATGGTACACTTATGTACAGGATGCCATTTTAAATATGGAAATAATGGACATGGCGGCCAGTTAAATGCCGTTTTAAAATATATCAGTATTTAAGCTAAAAAAAATTTAAGAAAAGAATATTTTTCTATGATTCTATATGATAAAATATATTATTTGTTTACAGTTAAAAATTAATTATTAAAAAATTATGAAAAACATATACTAACAATAATTATACATTCACTAATTAACCTTGACTATAATTCAAAAATGTTTAAATGTTTGCCTCTGTTTATACTGTAAAACTGTCTTTTCCTTTCATATTAATACACCGATGAGAAACTGAGCGTGGGGGGAGGTGACTGGGAGGTGACTCTTCTATAGACTTAATATTTTTTTATTTAAATTTATTAATGCATTTTGTCAGTTACATTTATGCTGAAAAACAAAGATCACTTTTTAATAAGGAGATATTTAAAACTTTAAAAAATTTAACAATTTTATTTTTTTAGAAAGAATAATTTAACGCAATAAATGTAATAGTTGGAAAAGTTAGGACATTTAGAAGGGAACTTTTGATGTATAATCACCCTAAAGCATGGATTTACTTTCCTTTGTATTTGAATGTATTCCGCCTTAGGGCGGACAAGTGTATTAGAAGGTTTATGCTACAGAAATTGTTATTTTTTAAAACATAGATTTATACTAAATTATCTTAATTTTTTGTAAGTTACCTAGAATTAATGAATTATTGTAAATTGAGCAATTAGCAGTTGTTAGCGAATTGGAATTACCACATATTGGAATAATCAGAGCCGCCATTAGTAGTCGAGGGGCTCGGCGCGAACTTAGTAGGGGGGCACCTTTTAATATTCCACCCAAACTTATAAATAAGTTTGAATTAAGCATACATTATTTACCTTATAAATAAATTTGATGCGATTTTTTAAAAGCCATAATAGGAATCTTGTTTATCAACTACAAATGCTTGATTCGACCACATTTCATTTGCATAGAATATTTGAGACATCTAGTTTCAAAACCAGATATCTCCATTTTCATGAATTTTACAGGAGGCTCCGAACACGATTGACATCCACGTACTTATAGATATAACTACATAATTTTGAGCTCATTTTTAGACTGGATTCATACGCGTTTTGGTCAATACCGCTTTAAGAACTTGTAAAACTAACTAACTAAGTAAATAAATAAAAAAAATTGTCAAAATGGGGATCTAACTGGTTTTGAAACTATATGACTCATTTATTAGAGAGCTTCGTTACGTTAAAGACTGAATGTAAATTTTTATAGAAAATTAAAAATAAGGCTACTTTTCAATCGAACGAAACCAAACAATTCCAGCCATGCTATTTGTCACGGAGTTGTAGTAACGGTATAAATCTCATAAAGCCTAAAAGCGCAATATGGTGCTTCTAACGTGATATTATATCTAGGATTGGATTGGATTTGTTAATTAACGTCGCACTAGAGCTGCACAGTGGGCTATTGGCGACGGTTCGGGGTTAATCTCGAAGGAAAGACCCGGGAACACATACACATTCACACACATATTCATACATGCACCTCGTTATTTTCGAACCATGGTCAGATGACGAGGAAACACCTGAACTGGGACCCAACGCCTTCAATAGACATCGGGACTTTGGACCCCGATCAGATTTATCGTGCACCAGTCCAGTATACACGCCAGTATAATTTGTTGGATATTCTGGACGACTTTCTAGTATTTTTGTAGCGAAGCTGGCAACCCTCCGATCGCAAGATCACTACTTTTTTACTTTTCTATGTCAAGTCCATTTCACGGATTCGAACCACCAATCCTCTGATTAGTAGCTGAACTCCTTACCAACTGAGCAACTGGGGCTCCGATATTATATCTAGCTAATTTAACGACGTTTCACGTAAAAGGAAAAACATAAAATATACGTAAAATTATAATTTTTTCTGACGAGCGGGAGCGTCAAAGAGGGCTTTGTGCGGTGGCACGCGTCGCACACTCTTAAGGACGACCTCGGGAATAATCTTGATTTTTGCATCGAACTGGAGTTACCAAATACAGGAATAACTATACTGATATCTATAAAATCTAAAAGAGTTCGTGAAACATACCGTAGACTTTGATCATCTTCTCTCCCTCCACAGTTTGGAAAGTGGGCGATTCCGCGGAAGCTTCGCACCTGTACAGACCCTCTGTGTCAAGGTCTGTGTTACGCAGGTACACGTTGCCCTGCTTACTGCGGCCCAACTGCAAAGAAACGACACGCAACAGTTAGCTGGAATAGGGTCTGAACACACAATGCAATTCACACACAAAATGCTTTAAGTAAGGTTACCCTAAATTATATTGCCGTCAACGTCCAATCAAAATAAATTTCAACTGCTTATTATTTCTATAGAGACATGGCCTTCCATTTTAATTATATTGTAAAAAAAAAGTGAAAAATTGAAAGTGGAGTACATTTGTTACCTTTTCAATTGCCTTCAAGTCAACAAAATGGCTTGCCCAATCCAGAAATTAAAGTTAGAGTTCACTGATCCACACAATAACCAAGTGAAAACATTCAAGTCACGACATATTTAACGTACACCAGCGCCCTTAAGACGGGCCGAATATTAAAAGAGTACTTTAAATAAAAAAACATAATATAAAGAATACATTTAAAATCACGTTTTTAATAAATGAATTTAAAAAGGATTCTCAAAATTTACTATTGTAAGTTTTCAAGCCTATGAGCTAGCTCTTCAATTGTTTCATTAGTCATTGAAAACGGCAATATATTCAACATACATATTTATTATTAGTAGATTTTTTTAAAAATATTTTATGTTGCTGGGAAGTATAATTTTGTAATTTTGATTAAAAATTCATTTTTGAATGCGAATAATTTATTGTGCATATTTTATTTTGTTTTAAATAATGCAAGGAATGCCAATATTTTATTTGTTGCTCCACTGATTTGAAGGTCATCGTATTGAAAGAACCTTTTAAAAATATCTCGCCTACATATCACCAAATGTAAATCCCAAAAATTATCTGATTCAAAACAAACTTATCAACATTTTAATAATTAATAGATTAAATGACATACAGAACTGATATACGAATAACTTAAAACTCAACAATATCACTTTATATCTGTTTTCAGAACCATGCCAAATGTAATTTCGATTTCATGGGCAATATCAATCCAAAATTTCAAAAATACTCCCCTTCCATTCGCAATGCACGTACGGTTCATTGTTAAAATAGTATCGTCACGGCCCCTATAAAGTGCAATGCAGATGGAAACACCTTCGAAATTCGAACTTTAAGTGTCCATTGAAATACATTGCTGACATTATTCGGCGGGAGACGGACTTTATTATTTTTTATTCCGAAAACGATCGTCGTTTCCGAAGGCGCGATAAAAGGTGTCATAAAATGAAATTTCTTGCATGGCGCATTTTCCCCTGTTCTCTTTGGCCCCATTCGGGGAAAATGCTGTCTGTGAAGTGGTTTCAACTAAGCATTGGAATAGTTGATAAGGATTTTAATTTCTCCTGAGGTATAACAATATTGGGTGATCAATGTAACTAAAATTTGTATTAACTTAATTTTAGTTTTTTTGGGGGTATTTGAATTGATTTTTTTATGATGAAGCGTGCATTGAAAAGGTTCAATTAATTTTTATTTTAGAACAGTAGATTTTTACTGCGGCGTCATATCATTTGATGGTTTTAGCTTTAAAATGCTATTAGTATCGACTTGATTTCAATTACAGGGTTTTTTATCGATCATCATTAAAATAAAATAATTTGAACATTTTCTTTATTAGAACTGGAACAGTTTATAACGTTAAACTTTTTTCCTGTGACACATAAATCAAATGTGACTGCGTCGGAGCACGGTAAGAAGGTATTTACATGAAATGTAATTTCAAGAATTAGTCGCTAATGAAAACATCTCACCACAGAAGAGGAAAATACGTACGATTATTGTCTGACTCCGTGGGCTCAAACCACGCCTCGTAAATGTTATTATAGGATTTTACACGCATTGGTGCCTAATTTCCTAAAAACAATATATATGCAATCGTGCTATTTTACGATGTTGGAACGGATCAGCCTATAAACGAAACATGTTATTTCTATCCAAATACGCCATTATAGCTGGTTTCAATGACGTTTCAAATAAAATCTTTTTACCCTTTTTCATCTTTACGGCATTTCGTATTTCAGCTGATAAACATAAGCTTACAATTAAACAACAAATTTAAGCATTTACAGTCATTCACTTAATTAATCCTCTAAAAATCCATTTGCTGTACCGCCGAACCTTTCTTAAAATTATCAATTATTAAAATTCGATTGTATAATTGTTAGTTTGCTAAAGTATTTATATAATGTATATGGCAAGAAGAGCCTTTTGATGTTCATTGACCCATCATAGTTCACAAATCCGTAATTAATTTTACGATTTTAAAACATTATTTCCTCAAACTGTAATTATGTAGAATATGTTTGGCAAATGTATTTAATTTTTTTTCCTAACCTACTTTATAATCCATCTCTAATAACCATTTAATATTTTGTTATTTAAAAAATTATATAAATAAAGTGCTGTAAAATGGGAAAAAATAAACTTATATTTTAATAAATTGTGAACAGGACATTGAAGGACTATGTTTTAACTAGCATGGCCGTTTGATAATTATCGTATGTACACCCACTTCCCCTCTACAAACACATTCGTTGCAAGGACGAAATATATTAGCGTCTTTCTTATAGCCAAAAAATCATAAAAGTTTAGCGCTTCTGCTCATTCATAGAGGGAAGCATTGTTAATTGTTTGTTTAAAAAACGCGCTCTAATGAATTATTTTAAAGGAATGTTTTAAAAAACAGTTGATATTTTTAAGATAAACGTATGATTCGTTACAGCTCCTGAAAATTATCTTTCTTTTGATATCTCATGTATTAAGATCCATTGAGTACAAGAGCTGTAAAAGGGATCTTTACTGCATATAGTAGTTTTACGCTTATTAATTATAGTAATTTAATTTAATATTAACTGAAACAAGATTACAAGTTTCCTACATTTTTCGAGTTAGACGGCACATGTTGCAAAACTCAAACAGTGTCTTGAATTATACCTGGTTTTTGTCAAGTAAGTTTCATTTAAAGCATAATAAAAAAATGTGGTAACGTTAAAATACTCCATTTTTTTATAAAAATTCAAACTTAAAAAAAACAATAGAAGAATCGCAACATTTCTTAAAAGGATTTCCCGATTCAGGCTCTTTGACTCAAGTGGATATCTTGCATATTTGACAACTCAAATGCCCTAAATTCATAAAAATCCCAACTCCGCTTTGAACGACTTTTTCCCTTCTACCTCTTCTCCACGGTCGCAGTTATTCCTTCGAGAGAAGAAGACAGTCGTTGCGAAAACAATTTCTTCTCCCGTGGAATATCGGTGGCAATTTCTTGACTGAACGGATCGCCAGAGAAGGGGGGGGGGGGGGGATGAAATTATGAAGCCCTCCCTTCCCCCTCCTCTCTTCCAATTTAAATGTTTCCTTCAGACGAGAATTTCTCTTTTGTGAGCAACATTCAGAGTCGAAGATTCGAAAGCAATTGCTTCTTTCCATTTATCTATGGCGGGGTGCACGGGGCCCCCATCAGAGTGAATCATAAAAATGAACACCATTTTCTCTCGAATAGAGAAGAATTTTGGCAATGGGAAAAATGGCATGAGACGGAGAAACCCTCCCCACCCCCTACCTAGTAGACTTGGGCGATGATGACATTTTGTCATCGCGATTAATCGCTAGCCAATAATACATATTTTCTAATTCATTGTTTTTATTATAGATAATTATAGATATTTCCGATTAATCTATATATCCGATAATTCCATATTTTTAATATATCGATAATTTTGATTTATATAACATGTTTCCGATATTCGATATTTTATATGTAGAATGAGTACAGTAGTAATAATTAAACACAAAGAAATTTTTGTATTATTATTATTTGTACGTGTTCTAAGGTTAAATTTTTTTGGGGGGAGTTTAAAATGACATTGTCTTATATAGTTCAATAGCATCATTTTAGTGACGTCCTTCTATACACCGAAGATCGAGTTTTACGCATGTTCGTGACAAGGATAAAATGAATTGTCGTGTGTTTCTACAGTTTTATTTCTAAAAAATGATTTAAAATCAGATATAAAACAAATAATGTCCTACCTATCTACCTAATATCCTATCGAATTAAATTATTCCATTTATTCAGAAAACGTTTTGTACCGATGAAATTAACTTATAAATATCAGAATTCGTACAGTTAATGCATTTAGGAAAAGTTATTTTCGTTTTCCTAGCATTGCCTCAGTCGTCATTTGACCATGGATAAAAAATGCGAGGTATTATTCGCGGGTCTTTCCTTCTGGATCGGCTTCGAACCGTCGCCAATAGTCTAATGTGCAGATCTAGTGCGACATTCATTAACCAAACTGCATTGTCTGAATGGGACAAAACACATTTTGGTTGTTGGCTCCTCAATTGTAGTCCTGGTTTGCTTGAAAGTTAGGTTACACAAAAACTAAATAGAATGGATTTCTAAAGCTATAAAGGTGTACATACACACTTGAATATATATTTTTTAAATTATAGTTTTATAAATCTAGATTTTTTTATGTATGAAAACACTTTAATATTCATGATGGTTTATAAAAAAAGTTCTGAAGGAAGTCAAATGTTAATGAGATAATTAGCATTTTATTAGCTAATTAGAATGTATTTTCAAACACGATTACTTGTAATTGATCTAGAAGCATATTTTTTGTTGGAAATTACTCATATCGTTCTTAATGTTATGAACCTTTAAAAAGTTTGTAGCATGTAAAGTTTTTTTTTAAATAATGTTTTACCTCGAAAATCCAAAATACTCCCTCTTTTTGTGAAATTTCCAATTTTAAAATTCTACTAAAAATTAATTTTTTTATCGAATATTTATGATTGATGTTCAGAATATCCCACAATATTAAGTTGAATGGAAAAAAAATTTCTTAAAAAGTTGAAGGAAACGAATAATTTTATTGCGTTTGAAATAAAGCAGCATACTTTATAAATACAATTCTTCAGAAATTGAGTTGCACAATTACCAAACATATTCCCATTGAAGCCGGGCCCTAGAATATCACTTTGAAAATAAGATGGTTTTAGTAATATTTATACAATCTTGGTAACATAGGCAAGATAATGAAAAGACCTTGAAATTGATCTATTTCTTAACAAGATTCCTTGTGACATCGGCAAGATAATGAAAACAAGAAGGCACATTATGGATAAAAAAAATATTTTGTAATTTTTGGTCGATTCCCGCTTTTTCTAGTGTGTATGTATATCTTAAAAAAAATTATAACATTTAGGACAAGGTTATTTTTATTTAATTTTAAAGGTAGTATTAAATAAAGAATTAAAAAAGTACATTTTTTATAAGAACCTCTTCAAAATTGTGTACACTGTTACACAACTTCACCACCGTACACATTTTGGAATGTTAGGCACTTATCGAAATGGTAACATACAATTTTCAATATGAGACTTGTGAGACCCTGTTGATATCACGTACGAAAGCAAGTCTAATACTTAGAAAATAATAACATGTGGGAATTTCATAATAACGCGGAGACCAGAGTAACAAGTTGCACAAATAGCAAAGTCTATCAGTCAACTTAGTCCATTCTCCAACGGAGTATTAGAGGCAACTCTTCAATATTCCTTGATAAGAAGAAGCTGCATTCGAAGGGAAGATAACCGAAAAACTTTTTGGCGAATCGCTCCGAGGGCTCCCCCCCCCCCCCCCATCTTACTATTATGGTGGTTCCACCCTACCCCCTTTCCTTTCGGCTGTGATTCGGTAGGAACAATCAGCGGCTGCACCTAACTTTTTTCGAGGTTCCTGCTGTCAAGTAGAGTTGTTTCTGTGTGCAAAAAGAGTTTGATCACAGAGTGGAAAAGTATCTTTTATGCGAAATAAGGCGATGCAGTCCTTTGCGAATGAATAATCTGTTGTTAATGCGGCTAAGTTCAAATCGTTTTAATATCCGATGAATAGATTATTTCTCTTGAGCATTGTTAAGTGAGTCATATTTGAATTGGATAGCTCAGAACAATATTAAAAATATAATTAGATATTTCGTTATTAAAACATTTTCATTTTGTAAGAGTCATATTTGTTGTTACTAAATCGTGAAGGTTAAGGTAGTGAAAGCCAATTATTTTGTCTAAATATATGTTATTCTATAATTTATCGAAAATATTTTGAAATAGGTTAAATTAAAAAAAACACATTTTTAATTTTTGCACATAAAAATGACACCTTCTTAGTTAGAAATAATTGCAATTTGTAATTTTTTAAGAGAACCTTGGTGCTGTTGTAATTTTTATTACCAAAATGACATCATGCCATATTATTTAAATCCCTATACTTGGGTATTCTAAAGATATATTTCGCTTTGTGCAGAAAAACTGGTTGGGTGAGGTGCATTTAGATTATAGATCGATGCTCTTATTTTGAACTTGATCTTACGGAAATTAATTCCGTCGGCTTCGTTGCAAAGCCTCAGGGCTAATAACTATTTCTTTCACAGATAATTGCTAAAAAATTAATTATAATACAAGGCTGATATTTTTCAACGTTACAGAGAACATTTTCCTCCCCATATGGCCAAGCTAATCATTTGTGGATAAAAGGATTCGACCATGATAATGCAAACAACCTTCAGGAAGAACGCTGAGGTTCATTTTTTTCCACCTCACCTCGCCACTTACGTTTCAATAAAGCACTCATTTTTTCTGATTAGACACCAGCGTGCGGAAGGAAAGTTACAGTTAAAAAAAAGCAAATAAGAAGGAGTAAAAGGGGATTTAATTAGGAGGAGTTTCTTCTCAGGTGACTTCATTTATCCTCATCATTTTGCCATCATTAGTACCTCCACCCCTCCCTTCTTCTTACTGAATCCCAATACGGGATTTGCAGAAGGAGGCAATTACAGCCAGTCCTTTTGCTATTGAGGAGCGTGTGGACTATTTGGAAGGAGTATTGATTTTTGTAAATAAAAAAGTTATATTTGGTTTCAAGATACACTGTTGGAAATAAAAAGGTGCTTAATTGAGTACTTGAAACTAATTGTTTATCTTCAAGTACAGTTTGGGAACGTGTGCTTGATCTCATATAAAAGTGCAGGTTAACAATGAAGACGGTCTATTTGCAGTGATTGGGCAGTAAACAAAAAACAATGATTCGTATCTCATAGACAAACACTTCTTAAATAATACTTTAGGTAACTTATTATAATAATAAGTGGGGCACTGGGTCGTTACTTTTAACCTAGATAAAATACTAATGACTAGTAATTCTGAGAACAGCAAACTTCGAAACCAAAAAAAAAAATGAAAAAAACATATACGTCGATTTAAACGACTTCAAGGAACATTCATGCAAAATTTGAAGAACATCAAACAAACCTCGATGACGCTCGGTCAATTATACACTCGCAGTTTTCAGACAAATTTTCTATGATTTTTTTTTACTTTCTATAAAAAATATAGATGATAGTCCCATACGCATCATATTTTCTTTACTCAAAATGCTTGTTTCCATGACTAATTTCGAACTCTAATAATACATCAAAAGTTAATTTTACCATATTATTTTTGGTGTTCTTGTTGTTGTAATATAATATGCATATTTTATTGTAAATTTGGGTGTATTTTTTTTTGAATAAATTAAAATTGTTCCTTAAAAGCGATGTATTTTTATGAAGAGCTTTTTTGTTGTTGCTGAAATGTGACTACTTTAATAATTTTTCGTTCATTATTTAACCATAGCACAGTTAAAAGCTTTAGATGTCGTCGGGTAGGTACTACAGCTGGATAACTACAAATAAGCTGTCTATACAAAACTCCATACAAACCCGTGTTATGCCAATTTTATAGTTATCTAGTTGGACCGTGTTATGCAACAACCGATCAAAACACACAATGTTCGTTTTGGGAAAACTGGCTTTAAAGGAAACGACTCAATAGGGAAAATTCATTCTAAAACATTTTGCTATATTTCCAGCGTCACTACTGATTTTTTTGGCATAGAAAGTTAAACCTTGGGGCTACGTTGATATGGTGACATATTTTTGGCTATGGTGACATATTTTTTTTCTTCAATTTATTGGTTAACCGATTCTTGCATAACGCGGTTCACTAGTTTATGGTCCACACTGTCGGTAGTACTGACCCGAAGGTATAATAATAGTAGGTGGTTCGAAATTTATAATGAAATACGTTTTATTAAAATATACTTACTTTAAGAATTTTTTTTTAAAGCAAGAAAAGTACCCAAAACACATCATATTAAAGATGAAAAGCTACTATTAAAATTCTAATATCAACCGATTGACCATATTGAATCGTATACAGATTACTTAATGAGGAGAGCTGTAATATAGACACATCGATACTCTTACTTCCGAATATACATTAGCAGTTATAGAATGCAACATTGCAACAGTAAATGGATTGACTACCAGATCTTCAGTAATTGTTAAAGGGGTATAAACCCTTCACAATGAAACAGTGTCCCAGTTTCGGACTGTCATCTAGTAGATGGTCCGGTTGTAGTGTGGACAAACATCGACATCGATTGGACATCGCTGCATCCCCATGAACCAGGTTGCGATCTCTCATAGGCTTTCACCACGGTGACCTCCTTCGGAATTCCCAAGCTGGATTGTGATGGTCACTGTCATGGTCAACATTGCTGCTACTCAAGTCAGTCACTTTTGGTCATTTTACGCTAGGGCCATTTGGGTGACATGATGCCTTGCCGGGTTTACTTTGAAGTGGGAACTAGTGTAATAGGAGATACTAGCGATGATTAAGTGGACTTGTTGGTATAGTAATCATTGTTGCATTGTTAAGTTTTATAATTAACTTTCAACCCATTTTCTATTAACCAATTTATTTTAAACTTGGCATATTCATGCAATAAAATTATCAGCTATTGCCAATTACATATCAGTAATTAGAACTAGTTAATTACGGTTCTTTCATATAAATAATATTCTAGACTAGTTAGCGGGTCGAACCCTCATCTCTAAGTTTAAGACTGGGAACAAGTCTTCGTGTTTTTACTCTGTGTGCTGTACGTTTTTTCACCGATGGCTTCGATTGTCTGATGGATTCGTTTATCAACAAACCAATCTAGCGTCTTAGAGAAAAAAAATCAACCGCTACAGAAAAAACATGAGAACATGTTCTGTACTTTTAATGTAACTGAAATCCGCTGTATGAAATTCTATTCAGACGATTAAGGAAATAATATATTACCACATTTAAAAATAAGTGCAGCCAAATATTTTTTACTTCTTAGAACACTTAATAAAAGCGTATTTTTTTTTTAAACTTGTGTGCACTCTAATGAAAAAGTTATTGTATATTCAAATTCTTTAAATTGTTTGATGGTTTTTATGGTTCGGAATAGCCGTTAAGCTGTAGGTTCAGGAGAATATTTAGATAATTATTGTGTGCAACATATTGATGAGTGTATAATCGATAAAACTATTTTTATAATTGCTTTTGTAGCCATAACCTTAATAACGAGTTGTATTCAATTTACCCCTTTTGCCTTACCTTTTCCTGCCTATACACTTTTTAAAAAAGGACGTTCCAACTATAAAAAAGAGATCCACTAGATATTCTACCAGATTTGCATGAGCGCTCTTCTCAACTACAAATGGAATTTTCCCAAGAGATCGTCTGCACCTTTAAAAAAAAGTGGAACGACGCCGTTTTTTCCCATCTTTTTTCCAAATTATTCTTTTCTTTCGAAAGAAATATATCTGTCGAACAGTTTCTGACTATTAATGAAACTAATTTCTGGAATCATCCCGCGCAGGAAAGGAGCATAAAAGGGTGGAGGGAAATTTTCTTTCGCCCAATGGCTCGGTCGTTTCTTTTAAAGAGTTATTAAAGAACAATAGTTTTGACGAGACAGAAGAATATCTATACATTTATTCGAAGCTTCGTAGCATAAGTCTCTGAGAAAATCATAGCGGAACGATTTCCTTCACCCTCCCACACCCCCCTCGAAAAGCGGTTTTCCACTTTTCCGAACGGTTACGGTTACTTGGCGTTTGCGAACTGAGGAAATAAATCTTGCCATCCTTGGAATCTCAACGACTCATGGAACTTTTAACGAGTGGAATCCCAGTGATTGGAAAGTAAGAAAAAATAGCTTTCTAGCTTCTTTTCTTGTATCTGGTTCCGAGGCTGGAGTCATCAAACCAGACCAATCGGAACAAGAGAAAAAGTCTTTTCAATTATGTATATAAAAAAAACTTGGTGAATAAACGACGATCTTTTCAAAGCTGGTTAGAGTCGATGGAACATTTCAATTGAAATATTAATCAGTGTTTTTATTCGGGACTTTCCAAAGCAAATATGAGAGGGAAGATAAATAAAAGTAAGTGAAGTACATCTTAAAATGCTGCAACTTTTTATTCATTTTCGGATATTATGCTCCCGTTTTGATGCATAAAATAGATTTTGCATAGCTTAATACCTGGAAAAATTAAAACTGCTGTAAGTAGTTCAAAAATATACTTTTTTCCCATTTAAAAAATATAGTTAAGTTTGCAAAATCCTTCTTTCTTGAATTGTATCAATACTGAAATTCTATCTTAAAAAATAAATTAGATGTAACTATTTATGTGAAGTACTATAAATTTTATTAAAAGATAGTTCCGAACCGAAATGCCAACATGTATGGTAACACATTTTCCCATAACTTAATATGTTTCTCAACGGCGAATTATTTTTAGCGTCAATTCTCAATTATCTTACTTTATATAAATAAAAGTTGGCGATTAGGCTTATTTGTCCCTGGTGCGTTTATGCTGTTGTTTGCTTACACATGTTTCGCTTTTCAATGAGCAGAAACAATCGAGTTGATACAGTTGAGCTTTTACAGTTATCAGGCCCACCACAACGGCGGTAGCAGGATACGAAATAGTGAATACTAAAATTAGCGCCGTTACAGTTAATCATAAAATGGCGGTTGGACAACTAACAAAAATACGATTTGGATTCGAATGTTCGCATGCCTGTAAATTATTTGTGGGAAACATGCCCCCCACTTCCCCCCTCAGTAAACTTGAAACCTTAAAAGTTGATAATTTAGAGTTTTAAAAACTCCTAAGTTGGGAAAATTTATGCCTCAGGAAAATTAATATTATTAGCAAATGAAAGCGACGGAAGAGTAGAAATTGCTCAACTTGTATTAAGATGAAACTTAAATTGGACCTCAAAATGAAACACTGCATTGGAAAATGCGTGCAACAAATCAATACTTTTAGAGAGAACTGTTTAATATTACCTATAAAAAGCTGACAAATGTCTATAAGTTGGAACTGGGAATTTGTTTTAGCACTGTTGCGTTGTGAATTTTGAATCATTTAGTGTGGTTTGGTTAATTAACGTCACACTAGACCTGCACATGGAACTACTGGCATTGGTTCGAGCAAAACATCCTTGATTGGTTATTGGTACGTATTTACTTACTACATCAAGGACGCTTTGGTTCGAGGCCTTTCTCGAAGAAAAGACCCGGGAACGATGCCTCATATTTTTAACAATGGTCAGATACCGAGGACAACACTTGAGCTGGTACCCGACGTCCTTAAGTTGGGAATTTTTAATCGTTCAAGTTCGGAATTTCGGATCGTTAAGTTGGGAAATTTCTTGTCTCAACATCCCAAAACTAAATTTGTGTTTATATAACTAAAAAAAAGTATTGTTGTTAGGACACATTGTCATTGTCTACAGTGTATGAAGACGGTATTTGTTTGCTAAGTAAACTAAAGAGGATTGCGTAGCAATTCTCCGAGGGTTAGAGAAGCGTCAGCGGAGCAGGGGGCGGAGCCCCCTAGTGAATTAAAAACACACAAGCATAACAGTTTTATGTAAGATAAAACCCATTAAGCCAAATGAAACTCGTAAGTTTTGAATGACTTAATTTTTACAAAATGGTAGAAAATGGCGTTGCCAATAAAATTAACTGTAAAAGATATACAAGGGAATGAACATTTTAATTTAGTGAATTTAATTTAGCGATTCCAAGAATTTAGCGATAAAATTAAGTTTATGTATATTTCTAGGATTGTCTCCGATGATGATATTTCTTCATAAAAAGTTGTCGCCAATAGCCCACGGTGCAGCTTTAGTGCGACGTTAATTAACCAAACAAAACCTCATCAAAAGTTAGTCAGGAAAAACATGGTCGGAGAGAGAGTTTTTCTCGAAGCACTTGATCGGAAAGTTTTCAGAGATCTCTGATCAATTTCCCTCACCTTGGGATTGCCAAGTAGACAATTACTGTGGGGGAGAGGTGAAGACTCGTATCCATTGGTCAGTTAGTACAAAACAGTTTTTATCGGTATAATTCTGAAAGAGACGCTCTGCGACTTCTTGGCATCATAGCGAGGGATGAAAGTTTCAAGTGGCATGACGAAGGATTACGTCACAGTACATAAGTTGTAAAATTTTTTTCCGGTTTGGTTTGGTTTGGTTAATTAACGTCGCACTAGAGCTACACAGAGGACTATTGGTGACGGTTCGGGGCCTATCTCGAAGGAAAGACCCGGGAACAATGCCTCGTATTTTTGAACCTTGGTCAGATGACGAGGACAACACCTGAGCTGGCACCCAACGCCTTCAATAGACGTCGGGACTTTGGACCCCGATCATATTTATCGTGCACCAGTCCCGTATACACGCCGTTAATTTTTTGTGGATGTTCTGGACGACATTCTAGTATTTTGGTAGCGAAGTTGGCAACCCTGCGATCGCAATATCACTACTTATTTACTATTCTTTAGTCTAGTGCATCGCAAGGTTTTGAACCGGGGACCCTTGGATTCCCAGTTGACGCCTTAATCCACTCGGCCACGGCGGCCTCATCTTTTTCCGGAAATAATTATTAAAGATATGTTTGTGTGTACGCACACATTACAAATAGAATTCGGCAACCGAAAAATAATGAAACTCGAGATAGGCAACGGTTCATAGATTATTAGTTGACCAATAAAAAAACTTTGAAAATTTTACTCTTCTTCAAATAAATTGATCCTGGAATATAAAAAAAAAATACTATTTTTTTTTTCTTCTTTTTTTGCTTCCTGATTCCCAGAGAGCAGTTTCAACATAAGCACCGCATTATACAAATCTTGTCCTCAGCAGCAGTAAGTTTCAACTAAAAGTTTTCCCCGCTCGTAGACTCACGTCTCTGCAACGGATTGAACGAGATGTTTTTTTTAAGTAGATTCTTTCCCGTCGTTGCTTGAAACGAACCATTCCTAAAGACCTGATGTCATAAACCATTCTTCATCCAGTTGATGATATGTGGTAGAATTTTATCTTAGTGATTGAGGGAAAATGAAAACCCTCAAATTTTATGTCTGTCTCTACCTTACGGCACACATGTTCAACTTAAAATTTTTTTGCTAGTTAGGTGGCCCGGCGTTACTAGGGATACGGTAATATTCATGCATTTATTTCTATATATAATTGAGATTTGTATGTCTTATGCATTTATCCATCAAGGTCAGATTTTATACTTATATTAACTTATATAAATTAGGAAGTGAAATATTTTTTTAAAACTAAGAATATACCTAATATAAAACTGCGGGTTTTCTTCCGAATATTTGCAGATATAATATACTGACATCTATCATTGTTTTAAACTTCCAACATGGATCCTTCATAGTAGAGAAACATAATGTTATAATCTCGCTAACATCAAAGTGAGGCGAACATTTATGGCCTCAGACACGTGGTTAATTACGTCATTCCATTAATACATTTTCACTGTTACACATTTCCCAATTAATCAGACAATCGCGAGTATTTTTTAATTCATAATTTTGAAAAGAAGTCACGTGTTTGAGGCCATTCGGTCTAAGATAGTGGTTTCACGATTATGACGTCATATTCGCTCAAACGATTATGACGTCATATTCATGCTCACGATTATGACGTCATATTCGCATCAAAACTGGTCCACAAGAACATTTGATAGTAAAAAAAAACATTTAGAAAAAAAAAATTTGCCAAATAAGAAAAAAAAGTCAAATAAAAATAATTTTTGACAAATAAATGAAATACACGGAATATAAATAACTTTTAACTAAATAATTTTTGACTTAAACAAGCCTATTTTTTATATATAAATTTAGATAATCTATAACTTTTTTTTAAATTTTTCGGGTCAAAATCTTAATGTCGGTTTTAAATCATTTCTACAAGTTTTGATACTTTCTGAATACCAAAAAGTGGTAGTTCTGAATTTCAAAATAAATTTTTATATAACCTCGATTATTTTCTTCCTTATTTTCGTTTTCTATGAGGATAAAGTAAGAAAAATAATTTTTAATAAATTATTTTCACATCATATACAAAGGCAATAAGTAAACAATCACCAATTCTTTTTGAAGATCTTTTGTTTTCAATTAGGAAATACATAACTTTTTGAAATTTTATTCAAGTATTTGGTTCGGATATAGAGCATTTCAATTCTAGAGTCCAGAGGAAGAACGATAACTGTCCTTTCTGAGGAATAGTGTAGAAAACGAAAAACAGAATTTCATGTCTCATTGACATATCATTCTGATCACGTGACTTTTTTTGACGGACTATCCCACGTCTTTTCATTTTTAAATGATTGCAAATCTCGATTACAACAAAAATTGGATCCTTGGAGCTTTCACAAATTTCATTCCCCAATTTATCAATTCCTGTTAACATGAAAGTAGAACTCCAATCATCCGGATCAATTGAGAGGACCAAATCCCATCCGGATAATCGAATATCCGGATAATTGAATACTTCACAAAAAAGGATATGTAGTGTAATTTAATGACAATTAAAAAATATATCATTTACCCATAAGAAACTTTTTAAATGTGGATTTTGCTTATTTCTTTTTTCTCTTAAAGCGATCCGGGTAATTGGAAATCAGCTTTATTTCATCCGGATAACTGGAGTTCGGATAGTTGGAGTTCTACTGTATTTAAAACCTATTTCAATCAAAAAGATGGAAACGTAGACTACATATGTATTCAAAACGCGAAATTTTAATCTTTTCATTCGGTTACAAAAAGCACTAAAAAATATATTCCAAAATTTCACCTCGATATTGAGAAAGAAGAACTATATAACACTGTCTTTATTAATTTTTATCTCTTTTTTTTAAAACTAAATTTGTAATTAAAACGATCAACTTTTCAAAAAAAAAAATATATCAAAAATTCCCAGGAAGAAGTATTTGGTGGGGGTTGGGCGATTCTGCAGTTATTGCCTTTCTATAAATACTTCAAACGATCTACTGTGCAGTGAGATGAGGGAAGAGGTACTTATCGGGCATCTAACCGACCAGAAAGTCGGATAAGTGGCGACTTTTTAATAAGGAGACGCGGCGAATATCAAAATCGATGTCCCACAAACACCCGCCAATAGGGATCGCACAAGTGGTGTAAGCACCGATTCCCCCCCCCCCCCCAACATAAATAAACTGTATGTACTCTAGATAGCTTAATAATATTGAATCTATAGAACTTTAAAAATGAGGTGTGCCGTGCCGGAGCACGACCAGAAGGGTTTTACGTACAATGCCGTTTCAGCAGATTATAGAAATAAGGATTGGTTTTCAATAAAAAAATTCATCGGTAGAAGGAAAATAAACAAGCTGTTCGATTGATGGCATCTACCCATCCACTACCCGTGCGTGCTTTGCTTTATTTTAGGAATTTACACGCATCGGTACTTAATTTTCTGTCAAACAAGACAAAAGTTACATTATTTGAGCCAATTATATTGTAGGAATGCACCACCCTAAAAGAGTAACATAGTGATTCTATCCTGATAGCCCATCAGTTGATTTTCAAGATGTTTCTCGTCAAAAATATTATTTAGTAAACGAAAGTCAAATGAACCAATTGGGTTTTACTAATACTGAAAATGAACAGCTTAAGGCGTTGACTGGGATAATTAAACTACGTAATTTTAAACTCATGAAGTGTGTTTTTTAAAAAAAGCCAGTTAATTTTTATTATTATATTAATTTCTATAAGTATGTCTGTAGTCGCATTAAATATGTCTACTCAATTTTAATCCACATACGTTATACCTACTTGTAATTTGACATACTTACTTAATAAGGATGACTATAAGAAGTATTGTTATAATTAATAATTTGAACTCTTTAATAATGCGTTTCATTTCATTTTTAAAACTTAGACTTAGGCAAGATTCGAACCCGATTTATTAGCACAATACTTAGGTTATGTTTACTCTTAGAGAATAGCATAATGACTATCATCGTAGAATGCATAGTAAAGTATGGGTACCTTTTTGTAAACGAACATTTAATATCACAAAAAAGCATTTGAAAATACCAAAGCTCTTGAAGTATGTGTCTATTTTAGAAATAGTCAAAATAGCCAATTAAAACATTAGAATAATAGTAGAATAATCAGTTTTAGAAACAGTTTATAATAGTTAGCCCATCAGGAAAAAAATATTAAAAACCATAACGAATTTTATGTAGTGTTGTGACCGTGAATTCATAAAATAAAATATTCCGTTGAATTAAAATAAAATAAGAATTAAATAGACTAAGTATTCATTTGTTTATCTTTTGTAAAAACCAGCCTGTGTAGCCTTTAATAAGGCCCGCTTTTTAACTACTTTGGAACGATACGAAACGTCTCACTGAAAAAGCGCCTATATCCATGTATAGGTAGTGGATATAGGTTCTTTTACGGTGAGATATGGGTCGTGCACTTGTGCCACTTTTCATCTCGCTCCCAGAAGTCGGTCATCGATGCGTGCCTTTATTAGGCTCTCTTTCGTATTCGCGTATCGGAGACGCGTGGAGATGAAGTTTAATTATCGTTTAAAGCACGTGGAGTTCATTTTTCACGATCCAAGCACGTCGATACCCAGAATAAAAGTTTAGTTTAGCTCCTGTATAAATGTGCATGAGATGAGTTTATATATACAAATGGATTATTGTAAGGAATCTCAAAAAAATCTAGAGTGAAACATCACAGACAATTTCCACTATAATCCACGTTTCAGGAAGCGTTTTACTGGATTTTGATAAAGAAACAACATCCTTAAACTTAGTTAATTGGTGTTAGTAGAGTAAAATCGCTATTGTGGCTATGTTGTATCATAACCTTAAAATTTAAATGTGCTTGTTTTCTCTAAATCAACTTAACTTTGACTTGTTTTTAGTATTAAATGTTTGTGCATGACATTTATTGGTAGGCTATTCTTCGGGAATTCAAGAAACCGTTGCTTAAAAAGACTAGAATCATTTACATAATTTTGAACCCGTTTAGTAATTTGTACCCGGATTTTATTTAAGCCAATCATACGGGAACCTGTCATGTCACAGTCATGCAAGATAGATCCCTCCCACCGATTACTTGGCTCTGGAATATGGTAAAACTCGTATTAAAGCAAATTTATGTATTAAAAAGAAAAATATAAATGTGTTTTTGTTCATTCTTATCACTTTAACAAAAAAAGTATAAATAAAAAATATATATTTTCCTTTAAAGATGAAGAGCATATATATTTACATGGAATAAACTTAACAGAGAAAGCATGTGAAAAACAGCCTGATTATAAATAAGTATTTGAATTCCAGTTTCAGAGAGTATTTTAAAAACCTAATACAAAGTGTAATATGGAATGTGACCGTAGTAACGGGACAAAGGCCCCATACTTCTTCGTTATACGTTACCTCGAACTTATTTCCATCGGATAGAAACTATTAGCCCTATTAGTGGAGGGTGGGACTAGTTGAACACTAGGTTTTGTATGATCCCATTATTTAGAATTTATTTTAATTACTAACATTTACTTAACGCTAAACTTATTAATATTTACAAACATGTTTAGGCAAACAGTGTATATAACAAAAGATACATCAAAACAACTAATTTTCCACACTTTTCGAATTTCAGCAATGTGAAAAATGTGTCGTTTATTTATTAAAGAGTTTAGTAAATTTTTCTCCACATATAAATTTTAGTATTTGGACTTTTCTGACCTCATATCTTTATTCTCTTTCAAAATTGATCTTTCAACAATTGAAGACCCTCTTTGTCTGACCCTAAATACTAAATAAAGGGACACAAGGAACTCCCCGCACCTGTTCCAGACCAAAATTAAATCTATTTCCGAAGTAAACTCCTTCAAAATCTCATTTCCATCTTCATGAATTGCAAATTCCCGGGTGGTAACACGCCCCATCACTCTCCAGTGACGTGGCATCCTGTCCTCGTAATAAATAAGCCCACTCTTCAGGTGGTGTTGCATTCCGGAAATACACGAAGAAAAAATGCATCTTCTTAGACATTGGATTCTTCGGGTACATGGATCGGAGTGAGATGTAATTAGTATGCGTGGACTGTGCTGTGACAGGATTTCATTTTCTCGGTTCGTTTATTACCAGCCTTCAATTTGGCAACATCGTTCGGATTGAATCGTTGGCATGTCGTGTATGAATATCAAGTTGCTTTAATGTATGCGGGAAGCCCCTTTTTAGCAGCACTGGTTTTCTTGCTTTCGATAAAATATCTGGAAAGTCCTTAATTATTTTGAGTATGGTATTTTTCAGTGTGGTAAAGTGCAGGTTGAGGTTTATATTTTATTAAATCTGAAATTAGAAGCGGATCAATGAAATTGTCCAAGTCTGTAGATAAGGATTATAAATTTAAACAAATATGAATCACTTGTTCTTAAACATTTATTTTTCTGCCTCTTTTATATACCATATAGTCAAACTACAGCTCTTTCATGATAAATTGTGTTGCTTATATTATTATAGATATAAATTAACGAGTTATAAATATATAAATTAGACTTGTATGATTATTTCATTCGAATTCCTTTTAGAAAATTTTACATCACTCCCAATCCTTTAAGTACAAAGAACATAGATCGAGAAAAGCTACATTTTATTTAAGTATAATTTTGCACTGAATGTACCGTGTTTCCATGGAAACTCTTTCTGTAAAACGAAGGAAATCAGTTACCTTGAAACGGCTATTTATAAGAAGTATACGGCTACTGTAGTGTAGCTCATTGTGCATGTATACTGTAAAAAAATACATTAAAATATCAAATGAAGTGGGAAAATAACCTATCAAGAGGTAAAACATCAAGTGAGCGTTATTTTGTATAATAATCCACATGCATTTTTACATTTTAAAAAAGCCTGTGGATGTTAGATATCGAGAACGCCACCAACCATTTCCATGTATAAGGCAATTCACCCTCAAATCTAATTTCTCTACAAGAATTACTCAATAAATGAGAAAATAATGTATACCAGCTTCCAAACGGCGACAGTCTACGAAACTCCCTGAAAAACAGTCCTTTACCCTAAAAACTATTTTTACCATTTGACACTTGCGACCCAACAACCGATCCAAGCACTCTACCCATAAAAGCATCGTTTTGAAACAGCACTAAAAAATACCACAACATCGCCTAACAGCCGACGGTGGGAGGGAGGGAGGGGGAATTAAATAAATTGTGTTATCGAACAAAGTGGCCATTGGGCGCCATCCTGTCGAGACCAAAGACTCCATTCATATTTAAATGGATGCTAATTTCTCGCCATTAGAAGCCCCTGCCGAGGATAACGGTCGCATTTGCCGTAGAGCGACGCCCCTCTGACACAGGGGCATCTTCTGTGCGCCCTCTTTTTTCCTTAAAAGCGAAAAGTACCCAAAGTGATAGTGGAATAAAAATAAATAATGGCGTTAAAGAGAGGGAAAGTATTAAATGTCCCGAGGTTGTAACAATGTCTGCATGGGAAATTCTATATAGGTTCTCAATTAAAATGCGTATGTATTAAAAGAACAGATATAGCTATTTGTATTAATTTTAATAGTTTATTATTTGTTACATAGATTATTTTAATAAAATAATTCATAAAAAATTGTTCATAAAATTTTAAATTTTTTGTAAAAATTAAAAATGGAAAAAAACGCATTCTCCTAACTAAAAAATAATAAAAAATAACGTAACAATAATTAATATATGAAAGTGTTTTTAAGTACTCAAGGATGTTCTGTAAACAAATCGAAAACTTTTAAAGTTGTTTTGAACATACAGGGGGATTCCAAATTTTAGCTTTCACAGAAATTTTTAGTGACAATTTAAAGTATAATCCAGTTGGACAATGCGAGAAAGACTTTTAAAGAAAATACTAATACGCCAGAAGTAACTGGAGTTGTGAGAGCTATTATAAAGACATTTTAAGTCATTGCATTTTGAGTATAGGAGGTTTAAATTTCAAATATCTTTTGTTTCTTCAGAAGAATGAATTTGCCAACAACCAGGTAACTTGAATTATTTATATAAAAACCCAATTGATTTAACTTGTAATCTTGAACTTTAAAAAGTAGTCTTCTGAAGTGGCACATTTCAGAACTTTACATATTAAAAAATTTAGAAAGTTACTTACGTCGAGGTCTACTCCCGGCAGGTCGTATTTCTGCCCTTTCGGATTGTCCCTCGGGAGATACCTGTAGAATTCCACGTCGTTCTTGTACCACTTGACGCTGTACAGGTCGTCAGACTCCAAGTCCAGCGAGCAATTGAGCCATACAGGTTCACCAACCATCACGGCTGTCGGCACGTCCAAGCTCAAGAGGCGAAGACACAGACAACCTGTCAACAGACATTTAGAAAATAAGATTTTATATGAAGGCTCGCTTTAAGTCTCTTTACGATAACAAAGAGTCATATTAATTCGCTAAGCTGTCTCGATAAAGTTGGTCGAAATTAATAAATGGTTTGTCTGAAATTATTCACCGCAAAAAACATTAATTTCATTTCTAGGATCCAGATCATGACTTTGTCAAAAGATGAAATACATAATTCACATCTTATCTATAATATGTGATTTATTTAAATAACATGACATGTAGTGAAAGTTATTATTTTTATTTTATGAAATATGTAGTTTTAACAACAATGCAAGAAATACTTTCCAAAAATCGAAAATTTTTTAGAGATCGTACTTAAATTTTATAACGTGCAGGAGTTTCCACAGCTGTAAAGATATGGAAAGGGAACAATTCAATAACAAGATAAACAAAACAAATAACAAACATACCCTAAATATTACACCGTCTTCTGGTAAATAAAATATATAATTTAAACACACAATTGATATATTTTGTTTCAAATGATAATATTTGTCGTATGTAAAGTAAATTGGTTGTTTGACTGTAAAACCAAAAGTAACAGGTTGATTAAAATTATAAAAATACCTAAAGAAAATTAAAAAAAAAAAAAGTAATACAATTTAACATTGTTAACGTTTTCAATAACACCAATGCACATAAAAACTAATATAAATTTACTAATACAGCCTTTGTTTCGACAAAGCTTTTTCTAATTGCAATTGATAAAATATATATCGGAAGTCCTATTATACGTATTTGTTTAATCCTTAAATTAATTTGTTCAAATTCTTCAATCATGTATCCCATTTAATGTATAAACTGCAAAACCATCGCTGAAAAAGAAGTTTTGTTACTAAATGTGTAAAATAAAGACACGAAGAAAACAATGGGCATCCAATTACCACCAATCCAAACTCCAAACGCTAAAATTGACGCAGTACATCTTATCAATTTCCTTTCAGTTTATCTTTCAAAACCCCTTCTCTTTTGTATCTACAAGTTTGATGGAATGAACAGATCCAATTTCTTGACAAAAAAAAATGAATAAAAAAAAATCCCCATCTATTCTACTTTAGCAAAGTATCAGTGGAGAAAATCTCGTTAAATTTCTTTTTTCTATCCGCCCCCGCTTTCCCACCGTGACTAACCAACCTCAAGACGACACGTGCGATAAATAAATAAAATGCGTTCCCTCAAACGTCTGAGCTGTTCGATATACGAGCTCTTTCACAAAACGTCAAAGAAAAGAGAAAATCAGAAAGAAAATTCTTCCATCATAACACAAGAAAAAAAAAGTTTTAGTTCCCTCCACCCCCGCCAAATATCGCGCTTGTCACGGCTTTGCCTCAAAAATTCTGTTTATTTGGAACCTCAAAAAGGTGAAGAACAAAAAAAAATTTGTATAGATATACGTATAAGGAAGAAGTTTGTTTTTGCTGGTCATTCCTCAATGTCAGTATAGCTGCAGAGGGGAAGAACTACATTATTCAGGGGACGGACATACGAACCGAGAAGTCGTAAATATCAGATTACCTTCTTTGGGGTTAATTGATTGAGGTGATAAATCCATTGATCGAATGGAAACAATTTGATGGAAGAGCGTTTGGAACGATGACGGGTTCTCTATTTTTTTCTTTGCTTCTTAGATCTCTGGTTGGATGGATACGTGAGAAGTTATCAGTCAAGGGTTTCTGAAGGGGGAATCTGATAAATGGAATCTATTTCTACAATTCACCAAGTTGTAAAATGTAACTGATATGTTGTAATTGGTTGAATTAACGTCGCATTAGAGCTATATATTTGTCGTTGGTTTTGGATGTATCCCGAATAAAAGAGGGCCTCCAGTTACACAGAGGATAAAGGCGTTCAGCTGGCAATCAGAGGATTGCTAGTTCGAGCCAGTGTGATAGACTCGTCGAAAGAAGAGTAAAAAAGTAGTGATCTTGCTATCGGAGGGTTATCAGCTTCTCTACAAAAATACTAGAAAGTCGTCCAGAACATTCAATAAAGTACACTGGCTTGTATTCGGTACTGGTGAAAAATCTGATGTCCGATTGAGGTGGCGTCGAGTGCCAGCTCAGATTTGTCCCCGTTATCTTACCATGGTTCAAAAATACAAGGCATTTTTCCCAGGTTTTTCCCTCGAGTAGGACCCGAACTTTCGCCAATAGCCCACTGTATAGCTGTAGTGGGAAGTTAATGAACCAAACCAACCCGATAAAAAACACTGTAACACAGGCTCGTAATTTTGTACCATTGGTCAGATGACGAGCCCAACATCTGAACCGGAATACACCTGAACTCATATTATTCTATCACATTGGTTCCGGAACCGGTAGGGCAGTTCTTATACCTGTTTTCACAAAAAGTTGGTGGTAAAAGAATTCCATAAAACACGCCTAAAGGCCTGCACTTGTCCTCGCTTTCTTCGTCCACTTTTTTCTTCCTAACATCCGTGATACTGGATTGGTTGGCTTCTTTCCGAGACAGGCGATCCGACCAATCCAGTGGCGGAATTCTTGACGGGCGCCGAGTACGGCATCTGCAGATGAAAAAGACGAAGACATGTGCTCAGCTTTAAAGGTGGCGAATTTGTCCTAGCCGTTTTCATCTGCAGACGCCATGCTCGACGTCCGTCAAGGATTTCGACAATGGATTGGTTGGATCACGTGTCTCGGAGGAAAACCAACTAATTCAGTGTTACGGATGTCACGTGCGTCGTGATGAAAAAATTAAAGGGGCTGTATCGGGGATACGGCGGCAGGTGGGGTACGTGAAACATCTTTTGTTTGTGCTGCAAAGTATATACGGACAGTAGCGATCTGACAAAAACTATGGGAGAATATTTTGCTGTGTAGGTTAACATTTCTCTTTCGCATAAGAAATCAGAGCGAACGCATTGAATGCGAGTTCAAATCTCTGTCGAGGTGAATTTTAGCAATTACGCTCGGAATATTCGAATTTCTACCTTCCAGCACAACCCAATTGAGAAAGAAGATTTTTGTTTTCATGCTTTAATCGTTATTGCTGTTACGTAAACTGAGCGAATGGTATTGCTTTACTGGTAGATACCAGCTTCGCAAGCGCGCTACATATTTTCGTTTCATGCGATATCTTATTAATCAAACTGAAAGCCTTTTCACGTCAAAAAAGCGGGTGAAAAAAAAAGTGAGGATATGTACCCCACCTTGAAAGTATAAGAACATCAGTTTTCTTCTCTGCCAAACCTCTTAAAAATAAGTTCCTGCTCCAATCTATCATCTTGCGGTTCATTTTTCATTTAATCTTGCAATTCAATTTTCGTAAATCACGAGAAAATCTATTTAAATTTATTAGGCTATGTCTCTTTAAAAAATAACAAACTAACCATTATGGTTTTGATTCACCTGTTTTTATGATATTCCATTTTGTAATTTAGAAGTCTCAAAAATAATTTTATCATTTAAACCTTTTTGGATGTCAAAATTTTAATATAAATCTTATGAATGTATTCATACAAATGCAAATGTTATCCTTCTTGATCTAGCTACATTGCAGTCAGAAAATAAATATTGCTTAGAAGCATATATAGCAAAATGGTATTCTTGAATAAGTAGTATTCATTCCTAATACTTTTTTGTTTTATAAATTTATACACTTTCTTCTGATCCGAAGAAAAGATCTTTCTTTGGTTTCACTTCTTTTGAGATACACTGGTCGGATAATTCTGTAGTTGTCTATGGTATTCAAGGGTTACAAAATTTAAGCGGATAATAACACATGTTTACGAACTAGAAAGGTTCAGTTTCAAAATCCAACAGACAAACCTAGATACAGATTTGCACAGGTTCTTTTCAGACACGTTCGCAAAGGCAAATTTAGTATACCATATACTAAAAAAAATAAAACTTTTACGAAAACTTTTAAAGCGAGGTGAATTCTGCTGGAAGTATCAAACGTTTCAGAAAAGTCAATCCTTGAGGATTTTTTTAGAATTCCCTTTATAAAAGAGACTAAATATTATGAAAATACAATTTATTTTTATAGCTAGCATCTATATAAGTCATGAAATAATTCTAGAAAAAAAACATACAAAACCATTTTTTTCTGAAAAACTTTAAAATTATCTAAGCATTTTTTAAAAAACTTCAACTCAAAACCTTTTATTTAATATCCTATTTCGAGATAGTAAACTTCAAAAACGAATTTCACACATGTCCCACTGATTCGTCTTAAAAAGTTAATCCTTATTACACCACTTGAATAAACCTCAATGCTGTACTGAAAGTCGCTTTTTTTTACTTGTTTGGGAGAATACTAAAGCGTTCCAAGGATTCGAAAAGAATCAAGAACTTGAAAGGTTTTGGTATTCTCCAATTCACTTAACACACTCGGACTTTTATCTAGCTGGCCAATCAACACAAAAAGAAACAGCAGCCATCTTTTTCTGCGTACTGATTCTCGCATGCGGATTTAATATTTTTTTTTAGGGAAGAAATACTCTTCGCACTTTGGCATCGGATTCTCCTTGGTTTTACTTATTTATTCCGTGAAATGTAGTTTTTTTTTCATTCTCACAGCAAAGGAAGAGAAGGAATAAAATTTATTTCTTTTAAAGGTAAGAAAAAATGGAGGTGAAAGGAAATAAAAAATAAAAGAACACGGGGTGATAGAGAAAAATGAACAGAAAAGGTGTTTCTTTTGCGCGCCCTCTCCTTTGACAGCCGCGAAGTTTGACGTTGAAAAACGAGCTACACACATATGTACAAGGTAAAGAAAGAAAAGTTGTTTTGCCGAATTTTAGAACATTTTCTCTTAAGCCTTTTTACGGGTCGCTGACATATCTATGGGCGAAAAGAAAATAGGAAAGAAATAAACAAAAGAATTATAGACCCAAGGTTTATGGAGTTTCGCTTTTCAACGCGTTTTAGTCCTGGCCTCCAGACTAAAGAATAGTTGGTTTATTTTAATATTGATCAAGTCTAGAAAATTTTATGTTTTACCTGTTTGATTTTCTTGAATTTGACAGAACCTTTTTATTTTTTTCCGTCGTCAACAAAGTGAACTGAGTTATATATAAATAGCCATTTTGAAATTTATTCAATGGTTTTTAACATTAAAATATAATTATTCAAACTTAAATGTTAATGTTATCTAGAAAATTATTAAAGACAATATTTATTATAGGATTTTTATATATATATAAGATGTTTAACCGGTTATATTAATAGCCAAAAATAACTATCAATATTTGAAACATAACAACTAAAACTCTTAGTTTTTAATTAACAATATAATGTGAATTATTAATTTGCAATCATAATTAAAATTATTTAAAATAAAAAAGTTGGATAATTGTTGTTATTAGTTTAACTCTACTCTAATAAACGTTTAAATATCGCATGATTTCAATCTTCGCATTTGCTATAGCGAAAGAACTGAAAAAAATTATGGATGCCATCTACTGCTATGATAATAGATTCTCAGAAAGTATATCTCAGGGAAAGGACGAGAATAGGCATTTGGATCATTATTATAACAATATTTTACAAAGTCGTATTTTGTATATTTACGTTTATTTCCTCCTTACTTAATATTAAAGAAAATAGTAGGTTCCAATGGACAACCAAATTCCAGATAAGTTCTTAAATAAAAATATTTTTTTTTTAATTACATGTCCAACTTTAAGGACAATGATTTTATATATATACTTAGTATATATACTTAGTTTTGAATTTACGGGTTGAAGAAAAATCCCGTCATAACAAAGAAATAATGGAAAGCATATGATTTGCCAACATAAAATTCTATTTTATACGTATGAATTTTAGAAACTTTCCGATTTGACTAAAAACTTAACAACGTTATCAATTCTTTCCTAGTAGCAAAAATATTTTTAACCTTCTATAAGATAACATGTAATGTTTGAAATAAGCATGGTTCAGGAATTACTATAAATAATCTTTAATTTACGCTAACGTTATATATGAAAATTAAACAAAACTTGAAGCTCATACATTTTTGTAAGAACGTCAAAGCAAGAATAAAGGTTTTTCTTCGGCAAGTTCAAAGTTCTCATCGACCTCTAGGTGTCGCTAGAGTGATAAGTGACTGCTTAAGTATTGAAGTAGGGATTCGACGGGGTCTTGGGTGTGACGGTATAATGAAGTGGGAGTGTGACAGTTACATTCTCAGAAATAACACTTTCATATTTGACAATACTGCGATCGTCAAGGCTAATCCTCCCAGTTTTTAAGAAAACAATTTACCCAGATTCCTTTACGGCCCTTTTCGTGAGAATCACCTCATGTTTGGTTCTTATTCGTATATTTCTACAATTCAACCGAACTTTATTCGTGGCGTGGTTGGAAGAGCGTTGCTCTCCTGACAGAGTGGTTCGCTGTTCGAGTCATAACCCTCCCCTTGTTTATATTTATTTGAAATTGTCCTCATTTTTGACGAAATAAATTCCGTTAAAAATTTACGAAAATGAGTTTTGTTAACTTGACGAAATATTTAACCGGAGCATATAGCAAGCGTCTATTTAGTCAAAAATGACAAAAGTTTCGTCAAATATGAGCATGTATTTTTAACAGTGCATATTGATAAAAAATAAACTCTAATTCAAACGTAATACAATTGGGAGTAAAATTGAACAACACTATATAAATGACGCCTAATTCTTTTTTTTTTGACCCTATAGTTGTTATTCAAACAAAATATATCATACGTAATTATATGGAATATACATTAACAGAATTATTTCAACAACTATTTTGCCCAATATAAACACATATTGAAGAGATCGCGAAGAGAAAGGCGAAGCTCTCATAATGTCATCTAAACATCATCCATTCTCTTTGCACGTTATACTCGGACATTTCCCATTAAACGTGAAAATTATATGACTTGCGTCTGCCGCAATTCATGTGTAATTTGTATCGTAAATGAAGCCTTAAATAGTTTATCCTCTAATGTCGATGGCGGCGAATCTCGAGCGATTCATCAGTTCCCTTAAAAGCCGCCCGCGAAGAGTCCCATTGATTGCAGCCCCACGAACAAACGCGATTAAGAAGGCACTCGAGGATCGATTCCCTTTTGTGGCCGGAAGTGATTACGAAATAATCGATTCTTTTTTCCCCTCTTCGGGAAATCGATCTTATGCAAAATGAGCGATGAGTGTTTCTTCGGAGAGATTCGTGTTTTGGTTGCATCAAACGGGTTTGGGTTCTTGATCAGAAGCCAGCGAATGTTGCATGCAAGTCATATATTCCCCAAGAAATATCCAGCGTACATCGTAACTGATACCGGTACTTATGATGGACCCGCTTATAGAATATATCAATTACGATTACCAGATGTACAGTGCTACTTGAAAGACACAGAAAATGGCCAAATAAAAAGAATAATACCTCATGAGACCGTGCACGATTTATTTGATTTTTCGAAGGAAAGGTAGAAGTTTGTTTCCTGACAGTAGTTTAACAAAGGAAGTGAAACAACTTCTACGAGGCTGCTGCTATAGATAAAAAAATCGTTTTGGAGACTAAAATTGCTTGGCATATGCATTTAATTCATTGAGAAGCCAATTTTGACTGACGTTGGCACTTCTATAGGGAGAAATCTCGGCGCTCCTAATGCGTACTACCCAATTTTTTGTTGCGCTTTAGCTACTTTGTTTATTGCTACTACAGCTAAGCGACTTGTTTAAAATACAAGCGTTATAGTTAAGGAAGAATAATGTTTAATTATACAAATACAGCTAAATGTGATTCAGCCAAACAATGGACATCGTCCAACAATCTAAAGAATACAACTGGTGAGAGTTGTTTTGGAGGAATAATTTGGAGAATTTAGATTTGATTTTGTAGCATTTCAATGTAATTCGAAAAATTTGGAGCCATAAATTATGGGATCAAAAATAATTAAAGTAAAACCGGGATAAGTTCCTGACATAATGATACAAATTTATCCATTTCAATATTAACTTGTACTGCAATATGAATAAAAAAGCATTAGTATCACGGACTTTTAATAAAAACATAACTTAGGTATTGAAAATTTATAAATAATTTTCAAGAAAATAAGTAGCCAAATATTTTACACATATATTTGCCTTAAAGTTACACAAAAATATACATCTCCAACTTTCTTTTTAAGAAATAGTATTCTTATATGATTATAAACTCTTTTTGAAAATTTTATCATTAAAAAAAATGCAAACTTAGTCTCATAAGGAAGTTTCAGCTTGATAACTGGCAGGTTAAAGGAGTGTCATTCTACAAACTTTGAATCATCGTCTACATCCCAGGAGCTGACCCATGAATAAATTACATTCAATGTCTCATCATAAATAGATACAACATCTAAGGATGACACACTTGATTATAGTGTCAGAAATTAGAGAATCGTAATTTCTCGAGTATTTTAAAGTTTATTTAAGTTCATTTAAAGATGAAATATGCGTATAAAATGGAACTTGGTTTGCCACAAAAGTTTTCTGTTTATACAAGCATCCAACTTGTTGCATCCGTAATCTACGAAAACTTGATCGAAAGCCAGCGAAATCGACACCTTTATAATCCCAACCAATGTTTTTCAGTTTATCGCCAGTAGTTGGTTTCTGAATCGCGGAAGCTTTGTTATTGGTACCATGAAGATGGTATGAATTCGGAAGTTTACTTGATTGAAATTTAAAGATAAATAAAAACTATTCAGAATAATAAATTGCAACTTTTTAAGTTAGAAAAAAAAATCCTGCAACTCTCATTTAAAAATAATTATCCAAATTGCTTCGGTAGAAAACCATAAAGTTTTGAGAGAATGAAATTCTTTTTTTATATATGGATATTGTAAATGGAAATTAAAATTGTATAAGAAATTAATCTAAAGTTAGAATAATGTGGATATGTTAATAAGCCACAGTACCATCTAATTTTTTTTTGACTTTTTGAAAGAAAACGATAACAGTACACAATATTTCACCCAAAAATTCCCCATAATTGTTTGTATTTTATTCAAAATTTAAACTTTTTGAATTATTTTTCTTTTTAAAATATTTATATTTTCTCCCAAAATATTTAAGTTTTTTGAATATTACAAAAAAAATATATAGATATATAGATATGAGATAGATAGATAGATACGAGATAGATAGATATATAGATATGAGATAGATAGATAGATAGATAGATAGATATGACGCTTTTATTTTTTTAATACTACTACGTTAAAAGGACACAGTTCCCCAAAAATTTTCAAATTCCCAATTTTTTATTAGCTAAAATTGCAGTTTAGAATCTTCACAATTTGCTTTCGAAATTCTGCAACTGTATCTTTGTTTTTTAATGAGTTACTTGAGTTTTCATGCTGGATGATGTATTGTATTTATCAAGGAACACAAATGTTTAATCACAGTGTTTGGTTTTCCTTGATATTAAGTTTTTCGAAACGTTAAGGCTATTTTAGTATTAACCGAGAAATGTATAATTTTTAAGCATACTGTAAAAATGTGTGTATTATATATTTGAAAATTATACATTTCTCAATTAATAATAAAAAGTACCTTAGCGTTTCGAAAAACTTAATATAAAGAAAAACCAAACAGTGAGTAAAAACTATTTAAAATTTTTGTTCCTTGACTAGCATAATACACCATACAGCATGAAAACTCAAATAATTCCTTAAAAACATACAGTTCTAAAATATTTCAAGCAAGTTTTAAAGATTTCAAACTATAATTGAAGCAAATAAAAAAAAGTCGAGAAATTTATAATTTTTTGGGTACTGTGTCCTTTTTATGTATTATTATAAAAAATAAAAACGTCATATCTATCTATCTAAAAAAAATTTGGGAATATTAAAAAAGACAAACAAAAAAAATTCATATATATTTTTATAATTTTTTTTTAAATATTAAAAAAAATGCATTTATGTTTCACGAGCTTAACGTAATAAAAAGTTTAATAAATAAACTTTTGCAATTTTTTAAATAGTCCTGATAATAAATTCTGATAAAAAATACCAATAATTTAAAATATCTTATTTACTCCTGTATTTAAAAAAAGATTAAACTATGGCTCTAAACTGAATGTAATAAAATGGTTAATCTGCAATGATATTTTTAAATGGAAATTTAAGAAACCCTTTCTCGAAGCTCTTATAAAACAAAACACTCTCGTCTCAAGTGACTTAAGAGTGAAGGAGCAAAGTAACATCTTGTACGTCTTATATTAAGAAAAAAGATCCTCGGTCAATCAATCGAGAAAGGGGCGGTTTATTAAAGACTGGAAGAAGAGATTTCCAACTCCAGTTTTTAAACAATATTAAACAATTTCACGCACCGTTTGATTTTCGGGACAGCTTCAAATTAAATCGGTAGAAAAGGGAAAGAGAGATTCGGAAAAATGTTGAGTCTCTTTTTTTAATTTTAAAGTAAAAATAAAAGCGAACTACAACAGAATGTAAAATGATTTTTTTTACTTCGTTTTTTTTCTTCTTCAAATTAAAGTAATTTGGCAACGTGTCATCCTCTGCGAGAGTTGTTAGTAGGAGAATAATTTATTTATTTTGTTGTTTTTTTTTATTAAAAGGGAAGTGACAGAGGATGTTATCTTTGAAATCCCGATGTTTCTTCTTTTTTTCTTCATTTAGTTTGAACAAGCGATTGAAATTTTCTCGTATTTAAATAATATGAGCGAAAGATCAAGTTACTTTGCCTTTTTTAAAACTAATCATTTAGTGTAGTTCATATGAGCCGTCTAGCTTCAAAACCAGATGGATTAATTTTTTCAAATTTAAAATTATGTCATTTATATTTAGTTTTCCTATGGATAGTAGGAGAGATCATTACATTTCACAGAAGCTAAATGCTATACATTTTGAGGTGTGAAAGTAGTGGTTGGTTTCAAAAACAGATTAAAAAATCAGTTTCAAACCCAAATACGTCAAGATGCGCATGGGCTACTGCGCACCAATCCCAGTTACTTTGTTTTTGCAGACTCATTCTTTATAGTCATTCTTTATATTCTTTATAGATAAAATGCTTAGTTTATGGTAGAAACGTTTCTAGAGAGGATGAGAGAGGAGAGACGAATAAAATGATTCCTCAAATATAAATTTTGTGTAACCGAAAAAACATACTCTTTAAATATATTTCAAATACAAATGATATTTTTTATTTCCGCATTGAATATTTGTTAAATATCATATCGTTTTTTTTACTATTCATAGTATGCATCTTATCAAATATTGAATGATTTTGTACTAGTAGCCAAACTTACCAAAACAAAAATAACTGAAGTTATCGTGGATAAAAGAATTTGATGCATAAGATGTATAAATAAGAAAAACGATAAGCATCTTTTCATTCTATTATAACACACGTTTAATCCATTAAAAAATATTTTGTTAATTTTTGTTTTTATTTTATTAAATTTTTTTAGGTACGTATTAAATCAATACTTATTCAAAAACATTAAATTTTATGTATTTTTTTTAATTGATTATCCTTAAAAAATAATCGGCCATTTGCTTTTTCCACTTAACGACTTTTTGTTTGTCCACTACAACGATCTTAAGTGACCAGGACTAAGAGTTTTCCCCTTCAGGAAATGAGAGTTCATTTTTTGAGAGCCAAGTCTTGGCTTAAAGAAGAAGAAAACTCTTCGACATTGGAAAATGAGTTATCCATCATTACCCGGGAGGAACAACACAACGATGTTCTCTTCGTTTCGGGTAATGGCTACACGGAAGCAAAAAAACAATAAGAAAAGAAAGAAACGGATAGAAATGAAAAAGGTAGACGCGTCTTAAATCCACACCAGACAAGCAACAGACCAAAAGGGAGAACATCGAAAATGGATTCTTTCTACACTGCTAAATCATTCATTACACCACACATAGCAAAATCATTATTTCACCAATGACTTGAAATTTACCTCCATTACAAATAAAAGGGCTCTCATTAATAGGACATTAGTAGTTTGGTATTAGAGGGGGTCACAAATGTTTGGTCGATGGTTCTTTTTTTTAACTGTTTAACTATGCATAATAAACTATTATTGTGTTCTATTCTTTAACTAGTTTGCCCGTTGCCACTAAAGACAACATATATTACCAATATAAGCGAAGTATTTGGACAAACAGAACGTTTTATTACGCTAATATAAGTAAATGCGATGCGGCCAAACAATGATCATCATCCAACAGTTTGTGACCCATGGTCAATGTCAATAAACTACTGATATTTCAATGAATGTAAATAATGACATTAATTTCGCAATGCTCCGTCGCTGAAGTCATCGTAGAAGACGCAATTTCAAAATGTACTCGATCACATCATTGTACTGATAAATACTAATACGATATTTTCTGATAAAATGAAATTTATCAATTGATATATGTTATTAAACACCAATAATGCCGATGAGGGCGAATAATTTAATTCAGAGATTTGATGATTCAGCAACACAGTCTATATCAGTATATAAATAAATGTAATAATAAAAATTTACTTCCATCATTTATGAATTATGTTTCTTTAAAGTAGGTCGAATGAGAGTGTGTACATTAAAAATTTATACAAATAAAGAAAACTATCACAAGATTAAAAAAAAACTACTGAAAAATGACTAAAACCTGACTAACACACAGTTAAAAACATTTGAATAACTAACTTTCTAATTAGATTAAATTCAACCGACTTTAAAAAACAAAAACATTTAAAGATAAATAAAAATTGCAATGAGATTTATTTTTACTAATCAACCTATTAAGGTTTCATTTGTAAAAAAAATCTTCAAAATCAATAAAAGTCCAAATTTGGCGAAAATAAAAACATTTAATGGCCGAATTGGCAGATAAATATCTGAGATTTTCCATTAATTTTATAAATTATATCCCGAAGATAAATTAGATGCATATTTGTCGTCACAAAGACTTCTTCGTTAGTATTAACATTCCTTTTAGCCATTTCAATACCTATTCAACTCTTCAAAATCACCATAAGTGCATTATTAGGACATTATCGCTTTGTTCAAAAAAGAAATTCGATTTTAAATGTTTCAATCCACTAGGGGGCTTCTTAGCCCTCGAATATTCTTTGGATTTTATCGTATCAAATTGCTCGGAATTCGTTGAAGGGAAACTTTACACGAAAGAGTTGAACAATTGAATTAGGGAATATTCCTTTTTTGAACTACGGAAGAGTTTCGAAAGTCGCAAATATTTCATTTCGATAAATGAGCTGAATAGGGGAAATCTCTAGAGCTGACATTTTAGAGTGTCTTTTGGTAATAATTGGGATAGAATTAGAAAGGTATTTTTATTGAGTTTCATTTGTTTCAAGTTCTAAAAGGATATATTTTGTCAGCTTTCGAAAGCGTGCGATACGTTTGGGAAAGTCAGGTAATGGAATTGAATGTGTACACGTCGTATAAATTATACTACTTTGGACAAATAAGATTAAATGATCTTAAGAGTATTTTGTTCAAAATATGTTATACATTTTAGAGTTAAGAAGATATAGGAAAGATATAGAAAAATAAAGAATAGTTAATAAGACAAAAAAATATAAAGAATATTTAAAAAGACAAGAAAATATAAAGAATAGTTAAAAAGACAAAGTCAATATTAAGTACAAATTATCTATATATTTAATAGCCAAAACGATATATTGTCACAGTTACTCCTCCTAAACTATATTGCCAATGTTTATGATCAAAAAGTCATTTGGAAGGAAAAAACTAATAATGTACCAATACGTGTTTAAATTACAAAATTTAAGCAATTATTTAGTTTATTAAGCTTTTTATATAAAAAAAACCCCGAAAAGTTATCATCATAGCGCCATCTACAGTTCAAAATGTGACAACAGTAAACTGAGAACGAGCTGAATTCATCTAAAAAGCAGGAAATGTATAAAACCAACAAGGATTGCGTAGCAATCTTCCGGGAGTTGACGAGCAATCAGAGGATTGAGAGTTTGAATCAGCATGAGGGCTTGACAGCAAGGTTATTATGTAGTGATCTCTGATCGGAGGATTACAAAAGTTACCTGAAATTATCCTCAAATTTTACAGTCGTCGTGTATACGTGACTAATGCACATTAAATCCGTCGCGGTCTAATGTCCTGACGCCTACTGAGGTTATCTCGGGCGCCAGCTCAGGTGTTGTCTTTGACATTTGACCATGGGTAAAAAAATACGAGGCAGTGCTTCCGGGTTTTTCCTTGGTTTGGTTAATTAACGTCGCACTAGAGCTGCACAGTGGGCTATTGGTGACGGTTCGGGGCCTATCTCGAAGGAAAAGCCCGTGAACGATGCCTGGTATTTTCGAACCATGGTCCGATGACGAGGACACACCTGAGCTGGTACCCAACGCCTTCAATAGACGTCGGGACTTTGGACCCCGATCAGATTTATTGTACACCAGTCCCGTATACACGCAGTTAATTTTTTGTGGATGTTCTGGACGACATTCTAGTATTTTGGTAGCGAAGTTGGCAACCCTCCGATCGCAATATCACTACTTTTTATTATTCTATAGTCTAGTCCATCGCAAGTTTTTGAACCGGAAACCCATGGATTCCCAGCTGACGCCTTAATCCACTCGGCCACGGAGGTCGGTTTTTCCTTGGAGATAGATTCCGAACCGTCTTCAACAGCCCATTATGTAGTTCCATTTCAACGTTTTTTCTTTCAACCAAAACAATATAAATATTTATAAAAAAAAAAAAATGTATTTTTATTTTCTAAGAGGTTTTCGGGTGTATTAGATTCTCCACAAAAAAATCATTTCAGATACCGTGATCAATATTCGACTTCTCACCACGCAGACGATTTTCACTGAGTACATTCCATCCGAACGAACCCCCAGCTGAAGGCGCAGTTCCGAATCTTCGCATATTTAGACATCCGGCCCATCACTCACCACAACCGGCATAACAGTCTTCTAATCTCCCCTTCCCCCCTCCATCCTTCTGCCAATGTATGCATTTCGAAAAATGTATGCAAATATCCCAGCTTCCGAAACGCTTTCAATTACTTCCGGGGATGTGGAGAAGAAGAGAGCGAGCTCCCCGCCCTGCTCTCTTCTGCTCTCCAACCCCCCTCACGATAAATTGAATTTTTCTGCAAAACATTTTCATTCCGAAGTCTCCCTCGTGGGGTGAGAGGTGGAAAAATGGCCTTTTAATGAAAGATTGGCGGTTGGAGTGATAAGAAAAGGGGAGAGGTTCGATTCCTTCTATTCTCTCCCCCCCGTTATATTTCGCAGAAGAGAATAAATGGTTTTTTTGAGCTCCGGAGAGAAAAGTCTGTTAGTCTCAAAGTCTGGTGATGTGGATAACGATTGCATTTTGGTTACTATTGTTGTTGATTATTGACTATGTAATAGGGTTTATTGATATTACGAAGAAAGTTTGACAGGTATTATAGTAATTTTATTTGTTACTAACTCTTTGAGAATTTGTCTTTATAGCTCACCGAGTTCCTTCAACTAAAAACAATTTTAATAATTGTCCTTTTCTCCTTAGTTTACATTTTTTATTTTTCAAAAGTAAGCTAAATTCAAATCCGCCAATATAGAGATTAGCTTACCTTTTATCAGCGTTAACATAAAATATTAGCTCATTGCTAAGAGCTAATGAAATAAATTCAACAACTCCAATGTATAATCGATAATAGTAAATCCAGATATATTAGGTTCATCGTAGATGTAGTAGCTTTACATATATCATATATAAGGTTCTATTTAATGAACCTTAGTAGATATAAATAAACTCATGTTATTGATTGTTTTATATTATTAATGGACATTTGGGGCTTCAATAACATACCCACATCGAAATTCAGTAGCATTGTTCCTGATATGAAAACATTACTTTTTTAACTTTAAACACATTTTTATTAAACAATATAAATATTGTAACCGTTAGGTTATTACAGTTAATCAACTCCGTCAATTCAGTTAATCAACACTTTTAATTTAAAATTTCACATAAATTACGCTACGATATCCAGAAAGAACAACGGAAACTAGAAGGTATAAAAAAGGGATACAGTATGTCTTATTTTCCCACTTAGCCCTAATAAAGAAACAATTTTATTGTCGGGTCATTACTAGAACTAGATAACTACAAAATTTACATAACATGGGTTTGTATGAGGATTTGTGCATAGACAACTGATTTGTAGTCATCTAGTGTTAGTACCGACCCGATGACATGCTTTAATTATCATAGAAATTCTTATTTTTATTTTATATTATTTTTGACATTCTTTGAGTTACGTGCATTACATTGGATTTATATTATCATATTTCTTAAAGAGCCTTATAATTTGTTTTGGCATAGAAAAATAGTAACGTTATTCCTTTTGGAGATATTTTGGTCATGTACGATTCAGTCTCAAAAGACCTCATCTCGTAAAATAACAGTAAGAATTACGAAAATTGAACTGAGGCAAATATTTTACTTACGCCCTATTTCATAAAGGACAACAGAAAGTAAAGAACATCCCGGTAAAAGAAGTAAACATAACTTTTAAATAAAAATAGTTGACGTACAGTCGAAATTCGAAATAAAAACCCTTCCTCTGAACAGGCACCGTATGAAAATCTAACACTCGAAGTGAGGTTTGGGGGGATAAATTGAGATCTATTTTTCTACGCTCACATAGGGGGGGGGGGGGGGGGGGAGTCGTAGAAGAATGAAAGAAAAGAGCCCCACAACACGACTTATGAAAACGCTCCCCTCCGACAAAGGGACAAATACGAAAGTAACGACAATTGACAGCTTCTACAGGGACGAATAATCTATAAGGGTGTTTGCGAACACCCATACACCCCCTCCGCTCTTCCACGTCATTATTCCTAGCAGACGACACAGAGAACTTGTGCCAAGAATGTATCGGTGGCAATGCAGCCGTCCCCGTTTTCCCCGGCTCTTTTCGGCAAGCGTTGCCATCTGGATGCGAGAGAATTTCACGATGGGACCTCCTGCTATCTGCTGCTCGAATTTAGTATTTGTTTTTTGAGGGAATATCAAAAGATCCCTTCCAACCCTAACCGTCGAGTTCTGGAGTAGGGAAAATGACTCTTTTTAGGTTTATATTGAAATAGGGACTGTTTATTTGCAACAAGAAGGTTGCTGTTCAATGTTTTTTTTTAAATGTATCAGAGTAAACTCTAATAGTGGTTTAACTACCCTCTTAAAAGTTACTTTGGTAAAGAAATCATAAGAAACACATGCAACATTACACAAATTTATATTATCAAAATCCGCTCGTTTGGCAGCGATTTACTCAATTTTGATATTTTGGTGGAAACCTTGAGAATACCGACTTTTCTCAGATACTCGCTACTGTACCGACTTGTCTTAGATTCGAAAATTTAAAAATGTACCTAGAAAAATTATTTTATTCAACAATAACAACAACATAACTGGAACAACATGATGATTTCCCGAAAATATACTTTTTAAATTTTGATTTAAATTTTGATATGGGACCATACAAACTGTAAAGCCACAAACATTCGCCGTAGAGTATACAGAAAAGTTGTATCATACTGTATATATAAGGATTACTATGTCCAATAGTCGTATTTTTGGGATTGAAACACGAGAATTATATACCCAAATAAGCATTCGAAAGTCATGGGTGTGTTCTTTTACTTACTTTTAATACTGGGAAAATGATATATCGAATTGAATCAACTAATAATCTATGGTGCAGATCACCTAACGAAATAAGTTGAGGTGTCACATGTATTAGGACAGACTGCCAACAATACTTTCATCATACAATAAGATGGTAATATGGGTAAACTTAATCGGGATCTACATTTATATATAGTTTTACATAGAGTGTTGGCCGATTTCTTCATCTTCATTGGGGTGCCATCTGGCGGTCTTAATAGGAAATCTAATTAAAAGGGTAATGGGTGTGGTATTTAAAAATCTCATGTAGAAAGTGACCTTCCTCTTGTTTTGAAAGCTAAGTGTGCTAACTGCAAAATAATAATAATTTCCTCGTTTTGATAATAATTTTCTAATGTTGATAAAATGTTGACATATATTACCCTATTTTAGTTTATTTGGCGGCATTTTTTATTAATTTGGTGGCAGTTTGGTAGTATACTGGCGATATTTACTCATTATCCAATTTTGGCGATATTTTTATGCCTTTGACTTTTATTCCTTTATTCATTTGGCGACATATCCTCATCAACATCGTTCCTCAGCAGAATGACTCGTTCATCCCTCCTCGCAGTTAACTACGCAAGATATGTTACATTGTTGAAATACTACATTGTTACAGTATTACATTATTATAAATAGGTTTCGGTAAGAGGTGGTTAAAAGAATTACAGGTTGGGAAAGGTGGATTGGGTTGTTTGAAGTTTCATGTAAAGAGTGACCTTCCCCTTGCTTTGCAGATTAAGTATGCAAAATTTTATCAAGATCAGAATAATACTGTAGGTTTGTATAAATTCCATTGACTAAACAACCCTCATCATTTAGCACAAAATAATTCTTGAAAGAAAAGCTATTTTCAACCTAACTGCCAATTCAGAAACAACACATTCTTTCATTGACCAATAGTAGAATTTTGAGACACAGTGTTCCGTGTGTAAAAATTTCTATTTATTATTTAAATTCAAATACCCTAATATTTTTAAATTTAACTTAATTGCAACTTGTACTTGACTTTTTAAATAATGAAACATATCTAAAGTATTAAAAATCATATCTACTGAAAACGATTGCCCATAAGTAATTAACACATTTCAAATCAATGTGTTAAATCACGCTTAACTCAAACATCAAACTCCCATTACCAAATCCTAAACAACAACACGCCAACTCCACTAAGCCGACCCCCCCTTGCATTCCAAACGCATACAAACCCCCCAACAGAGCCATCAAAGCGAATCTCCCCCCCTCTCAAGACACGAACAAAACACACAGAGAAAAAGGAAAACGTTCCTTTTTTTCTCTTTTCACTCCTCCCTCCTGTGACAAATTAAAAACAAACTTGTCTCCGTCTCCTTTTCCAGGGGGAAGAAATGTTTCTTTTGCGGTCGACCTATCGGTAAATCGTGTGGGCGAAATGTTATCACAGACGACAGATGAGCGCTCACTCTCTCTCCTCACACCCCCATCAGACGAGAATGGCGGGAAATGCGACCGCCGCCCCCACACCGCTCCCCCCCTCACCCTGCCGATTGATCTCCAACCGAAAGACGGATTTCTTCTTGGACCTTTGAGCGATGACGCGGGAAAAAGGAAAACGATAAAAAATGGGATTTCTTATGGTTTACCCATCTTTCTGGTTTCGTTTAAAATATTCTCAGAAATTTTCTATCACTAAAACATATATCAGTATTAATTTGTAAAGTAGTGATGTACTATAATAAGGAGGATGACATTAAGTTATAAGTAAACAAATTATCTGATTTGGGTTATTTAAATAAACTATATTTTCACTGCTAATAGTATTCTTACACAAATGAAAAGCAAACGTTCAAAACTTGTTTTGTCCCATAAAAAAAAGACCCAGGCTCCAAATTCCTAAAACACAGCTAAATTTTTTTTTTGCATAAAATGAAAAAATACATATTTAGAAAGGTGTGTACTAAATTTCAAAGCAGTAACAGGAAGAGAACATACGTTTTTTTTTACATGTTTATATACCATTTATCATCATCTGCCTATCTAATTGTAGTCCGCAACATTCGACATTTACTTAAAATATGTTTTTAAATTTTGGTCACATTTAAAATGCTAATGCTTTGTAAACATTTTATTTAAAACTAAATTGTTAATAGTTTTCGAAAATTTTATATTTGTTTAATCAACAGTATGAATGACTTTTTTAAAATTAAGTTATAATTTTTTTTTTACGAATATTAATAAGCATAAGAATATGAATATTTTTTAGACTATGAACTTAAAATAAGTTTTTAAAAACATTCAAAATACAAATGTCAAGAAACCTATTCATATGTATCTAGTATATACTTTGACATTATATAATGAATTATTTTTTTTAAATATTAAAAATTGAAGGAAGATTAGTGTTTTTGAGAAAAGCTTATTTAGCCTTAAAAAACGAAAAAAAATATTATTGTTCAGAAACAGATGTTTTATTGTTATTCAGAAACAAATGTTCTAATAATGTAAAAAATGGCATTTCTGAATTCATTAATAAAAATATTAGGATTTGGGGCTCGTGTCTCCTAAGGAGATTCGTGGGAAAACGTAAATAACTGTCCTTCAATGCATTGACTCGTATACAGATTACTATATTTGCACGCGAATTTCAATGGATAGAAACGTATTCTGAACAAATAAAATAAGTTATCTCGATAGGAAACTTGAAGGCAACTTCAGTAATGTAATATATTATTTATTATAATAAGAAGTTTTAATTATAATAATAACTATTACTGTACAACTTAAATATTTACAAGCAACAATCACGTTTTAACTATTGCAGTTATTCCTATGGAGTTATATGTAAAATTAACACATTTAGCGCACAACAGTTAGATGTTTAATTTTACTATATTTATCTTACATGAATATAAATTTTATGTACATTTTGTTGGTATACTGCCAAAATTACCTAAGTAATAAAACATAGATTATGGGAACTTTAAGTTAAAATATTACAGCGAAAATTCATGATTTAATATTTTATTCATATTCTAATGCTATTCCTTTCTTAGTAATTTTAATTTTTAATAAAAAAATCTTTAAAAAATTAGTGAGGGGATTTTGGAAGGAAAGGCTGGGTTTTAAATAAGTATACTAAAAACCATTTTTAAATAATCGACACGTAAATGATTATAAATATTAATAGAAGTATGGGGTGCTCATCTCATACATAATATTCTAAAGCAGTGTAATTAAGTACCGTAAATTTTTTAGTTAATTAACAACAAAAATTTATTTGTTTACGTTTTAGTACATTTTATAAAAACGGTTTTTTTTATTGGCTATAATTATTCTTTTCAGTAACGAATATCAGCATACTAAAAACCATTTTTAAACTAATCGGCACCTCAATGGCGTAAATAATTAAAGTTTCGCGCTTTATTATACAGCGTTAGTGGCTGTGTTCTTTTTAATTTATTTTTATTTCTAAAAAAAATCAATATTCTTAATTTTATATTTAAGATAACCACATTTTATTTTTAACACGATTAAGATCAGTAAATAATAACAATACTAAATACTGATTTCCCAAATTCAAATGAAAATTTAACTGTAGAGTAATACAAAAATTTGGTTAAACCTATGCTGATGCACTTTTACATTGGTTAAAAGCTTCCTACGGGGGATCGAAATGTATCGCTATCCTATTCTTCAATACTAAATAAAATTATAATTGACATCAAATAGTGTGGAAAACCATCTTCTGAACAACTATTCTAAGTTTGTCAGGTCGCTTTGTTAAGATGGCTTGAACAGAAGCTGAGATTAACAATATTAAATCACACTGCTCATATTTTAGGAAATACGGTTACTTAAATTTGAGTATTTACGATGCAATTGTAATAAAAGAAAAACGAGTATGTTCGGGTACTCATTTCTAAGTACCTTTTTTTACAGTGTGATATGAAGGAAACGTGACGTCGTGGGAACTTTTCTGTTCTATAAAAATGTCATTCACTTGTTGATTACTTAATTTTTCTTATAAAATCCGAAGCAGACCCAAAACTCTATTATACGTGACGACGCCTCTATTATCCGTCTTCTGAAAGTATTCGAAGGTATCCCCCCCCCCCCTCTCCATTCCCGAGGACGCGTCAACCTCGACTTCATTTGCGTGGGAAGAGAAAAGATGTAAAACAAATAATTCTTCCCCGACAGTAATCCTTTTCACTTTTGACAGGCCGAGTGTTGCCACTTGTCGGTTACAAAAGTCTTATCAGAGTGACGCGGGAAGTGCGTCCTTATCTGGATACCGACTCGGCCACTCTTGCAGACGACTTTTATCAGAAATTCGCTGATGGCCGCCATTAAGAACACTTCTTTACGTGGAATATTTTTTTTCTCTTTTCCCACACCGTGTCATCTTTAGCCTCCGTTTTTTTTATTTTCTGTTTTGGCCGAAAGATTTCCCCCTCCTGCGCCATCTTTTTTTTTATTATTATTCTATTATTATTCTTATATTCCCCCTTTCGCTATTTCCTACCCGCCCAGTATCTCATCCTATCTCTAGTTCGGAGAGAAGTTCTGGTTTTTGATAAGATTTCTTCTTCTTCTTCTCTCCGGCGGGCAACGACGATGTCGTCAGACGATTCCAAAAGTTTCCCGCCTTTTTTGCCCTCTCTCTCTTTTACAAAATAAATTCTATTTTTTTCCCTCCTTCCAAGCTCCGCCATGTTGACGCTTCCTTGGGGGTGATTTATTTATGCAAGAAATAGAAGCGATAAAGAGGGAAAGAAAATGATATTCGAAGAAGAAATTCGAGATTAAAAATGAGGCTTCTAAGAGGAATGGAAGGGAATAACGCTCCGATTTGTTATCATTCAATTCTGACTCGATTGCCAGATGCTCAATACTGTTATTGGGACGAAGGTTTTTGTTTTCGTACAATCATTCGTTTTGTAAATCGTGTGTTTGTTTTCTTTTCGAGATCTCCTTGTTTTCAGTTTGTTGTGTTTTCCTGTTGTGATAATAAAACAGATGCTTATCATAACTGTTTTTTGACATAAGAACGAAATAAGATTTTTGGATTTAGTAGGTAAAATCTCAAATTAGATGCTTTCATTGACGCATTATCTATATAGAAAAATTATAATAATAATTTTTTTAATGACAGTAGTTTTAAAATACTTCCTTTATTACAAATTGTATTTTGAACTAAGAACAACTTCGATTTGTTAAAAATGGCAATTTTTCCTATGATAAAATATTGGTAATTTTCAAATAGTTGGATACGAATTGTGAAAGAACTGCATTCCGTTTCCCATTACAATAACAATGTACGCATATTTTAGATAATAATTACTTAACCTTTCTTTCTTCAAATGAGCTACAATAACCACTGAATATATTTCGAAGAATGCGCGGCCGCATTGCATCCTTTTGTACGAGTAGGGCAAAATATTGAGCCAGTAAGGCAAAAAATAGTCCTTTCGCTGGGCATGGCATCCCCACTGAAATAAATAATAAGTAGATCGTAAACTAAGGCGTGGTACTACTTGACAATTCTGGAACTGTATTCATACGCGCCTCACGGTAAATTCAACCCTCCCCAATCATTGAGAGCATATCTCCAGTTATTATATTAGCACAGTGATTTCTATAGTAATTTTTAGATTAGATATTTTTATAATTTAGATTACTATATGAATCAGTGATTTCTATAGCTTATTCTGGTAATAAATTAAGTCCCAAATTGTTGAGTGATGGCCATTGTTTAGATGTTTAACTACATATATTTGTTGTTACTAAAGTTAAGCGACTTGTTTATAATATAAGTAAAGTAGTTAGGCAAAAATAATGTTTTGTTATATATATTCACAATATTTCGATGAATAATTTTAACGTTACGGCTAAATGTGATACAGCTAAACAATGACCATTGACAATTTATGATGATCTGTATTTTAATACTACATATTTTAATTCTTTGTAGGTAAATTAACATTGGAGTAAGAATAATCTTTAAGTGAAAAATTTAATAGTTATTTGTTATTCTGATATTTACACATGGTATATAATTTAATATTTATTAAAACTGAAATTTGTTTAAAACTTCTTATCAACACAAACTAAGACAAATACATAAATTACAAAATATAATAGTAATAAGTATAGTTATTCTGCTAACTCGTACAAATATTGCGCCTTAGGTCCCTATGAATTAAAAAAAAAATCTAAATCGAGCATGTAAGAAAATTAATAATCTTTCCAATTTTTGAAACACATTCTTGAACATTATAATTTTATTATTGATATTCACATACTCTTTTTCTCTCTGAAAATCACAATTTCGATGAACAATTTGAACGTCATCATTCTATTAGTTTAATAAGCGTAGAATGTTATTTTTAAAGATAGATCTCCTAACTGAAAATTTTATGTGATATCTGTCGAGTAAAGATACATGCACCTTCATTTCCCTGCCTAAGTAGCTGTAGAAGTCGTTTCACTGCGTACGTTGATCTAAAGAGAAGAAACAAACTTACGGGTTTTCTTAACATTTATCGCAGTTTTCAACGCATAGCTTTCGTTTTATGCATAGTTTTCGTTTATTTTCAAAGCTTTTATTTCACATGAAATAATAGCGCATTTTTGAAATTTTCTTTTAATTTTTATATATAAGATGCCTTAGTGCTTTTTGTATTAGATGTTTGCGCAATCCTTGTGCAATTAATACATATGTACTTTAAGACATCGATATATCGTTAAACAAATATACCCAACGTGATTAACCAGATTGATGAAAATGACAATTATAAACAATAGACGATAAGTATATAAGTGATAAATAAAAGTATATAAGTGGAACATAAAATTATGCCTTTTGGAATTTTTTATCGATTCTATAGTCATAGTTTTCTTTTCAAAAGTACAACTAAAGTTAGATTGGGTGTAATTAAAAAAATAAATATTTAAGTAGATGTTTTTTCAAGACAATACAATAAGAGCATTATCAAACCAAAGATTTTGGAGTTTCTATAATTATAATTATGAACATTAATACGTTTACTTCGAGCCTCTAATAGACAAAAAGGAAGGGATGTCGATATGTCGTCGACAACCGCAGTCAATTTGTAAAAGAATTGTAGCTGTGTTGGGACACAATAATAAGAGCTTTAGTTGAAACTACATTTCCCAGATTATCGAAATAGAAATTGGTTGCCAACAATTATGCAACATTTAACGTGATCAACAAAAGGAAGATAAGCAAGGGATTCCGTCAATTCGTTCTAGCAAGACTTTACACGCATCGTTGCCTGATGTCCTATTGAACGAGTCTTGATTTATTTCAATTGTGGTATTTGCCACGGAGTTATAGTGTCGGAATGGATTACCTTAAAAACGTAATATAACGTTTAAATAATGATGTGGCATGCAACTAATTGCAAAGACGTCTCACGTCAAGAAAAATGCGTAATTTTTTTTTTTACCAACCTAAATTGATGTACAAAACTATCATGTTATTTTTTATGTACTAATAAAACAAGGAACTGTGCGATAGGATTTCGATGCAAAGACATTCGCGTTAATTCCTAGCCTATGCGGCTATTCTTTCTACGTTGCAATTAAAGCACACGAGACACGCCCAACACTGAAATCGGACTTCAATTCGATACGCATCCCCCGTGTCATGTATAGTAATTGCTTCTAATTACTTCACAGATCGACATACCACTTACCTCCCCGCCCTTGCCCCATTCGAAAAGGGCGCCCCCGCATTCCAAAGCCGCCCCATTGCGGAACGAAAAGAGGAAGGGGGGGGGGGAGAGGGGAGGATTTTTACGCCACTTGGCGGAAAACTCGGCAGAACTTTTCCTTTTCTTGGAAGCATTCTTTGCTCTCTCCCAGAAGACGAAGACTTCAAACGAGAATTCCACCTTTTGAAATGAAACGCCCGCGAAGGTATTTCCCGGAGTGGCGATATTACAGGGTCTTTTCCTTGGAACGAGCGGCGATTAGGCTTAGGGCGTTCATTAAACCCCCCCTCGCTTGCCACCCTTTAAAGAGCCCGCCCCCCCCCCTCCCCTTCTTCATTGTATCCGATCCGAATATTATTAAATGCTGGAGTTTTCATTACGCCGGACGCTGCTACAATGACGTCTATTACGGTGTGGTAATGAAATACCTCTTTCGGCCGCCACGTTAGGCTTAAGCGCGGCGGACGTTCTCATTATCGAGGTGTAGGTCGCGGGGGTAGGGAAATAGATGTAAATATTCTGGCGAAATTAGAATAATTGAGGAGGGAGTATGCTAATAGTGGGTAGACGAACCAACGTGTTTTTGATGTAACGTTTTACGAAGTCTCATGTTCGCACGTCAGAATATATTAGATATTTTTTAACTCGAAAGAAAATTAATCTGTAACTGTTCCGTGTTTGATTGTATACATTTAGCTGAGTTTATAGATTACTTTCTATTGAAATAAATGCATGTGTTGGCTTCGTGTCTGAAGTTTTAAAAGTATAGATGAGCGAAAATATAAACATTCATAAATAAGTAAAGTTTGTTTTTTCCTCAGAATGTGCCACTGAGTGTAATTAGCTAAGAATGCGTGCCGTAGTACGATGATAATCGAAACATTACGATAGGATATTGAGGTTTGTCGTTAGAAATTAGACTTTAGGAGTACAGAGAGCTAGTAATTAGAGGATTGCCAGTTTTTTTCTCGTCGTCCACAAACATTCATCGCGTTTTTGAAGGGACTGGTGCACGATAAATTTGTCGTGATCGAAAAGTCCTCACGCCTACGTTAGGTGTAAGATGCTACATCAGGTGTTATTCTTATCATCAGACCATGGTTCAAAATTACGAGCAGTGTTCTCGGATCTTTTCTTTGAGATGTGTCACCAATCGAGCCGTCACCAACACCCTATAGTACATCTCTAGTGCGACGTTGATTTAACAATTTAACCAACAAATCAGGTGAGGAGCGAACTAACTCCCGATTTCCCAAATACAAGTTCTCGGCACTATTCCGACTAGGCCATCACGGGACCTGCAAAAGTAAAATATCCTATACACGGTAAACGTTGTTCTCATTTTCTACTTCAACTGGTTTCCAGATATGATGGAGCTACGTAGGAAATTACGAAAAAATATATCTATTAGCGTTTTTGTGGAAGCACTCCAAGGCTTAGTCGCTCTTTCGGACAACTTTTGTACAAAGAGAGACCCGTTAGGATGTTTTCTAAGCACATGGTTCGAAAGGCTTTTTTTCTTATATTCAGCATATGAGAATGTGCCATCTGGGCTGTATCTGGACAGAGATATCATTCATGTCCAGTCTGCAGCATAACAGACATTTGCTTTGTTATCCAAATACTATGTAATGGTAGGGATATTTAAGTACATTTTTTTATTGAGGGTAAAACACAGTATTTTTTTTTCAAAATAATTTACTGAAAATATCTTCTCTATAACTTCAATAAATATTTGTGCATTGTTTAAATGCGTCTTTCAATATAACGTTATTTTTAATAACGAATGGATTATGTAGCAATTTTATTATAACAAATGCGGCGACTCCTCGTTTCTTAAGCATTCTTCAAATCACTCTTTTATAGCATTTATAGTCTTTGTTCATAAAGTTGAACTTTTCCTAATGCGATTTAAACATGGCAGAGTATTAGTTCTTATTTTCTCAATTTTATATGCTTGCTACTTATTTTTCATAGCAATCAGACAGCTGAAAGTCAAATGTAATGTCTATTCTATACAGACGTTATTTACTCGCGTTATCTTCTGCAGATGTCTCTGCGATTGGCTAATAGAAACCATGTAGTTTGCATTAACCAATTATATAGCAAACTGCAAAAGATAACGCACGTAAATAACGTTCGTGTAAAATGGAACTTACACTGTTAAAAGTAAATTCTCAAAATTAAATAAAATGTACACATTTTTTTAGTACATTTTAAGTTTGTCAGGTCGCGTTGTTAAGATGGCTTGAACAGAAACTGAGATGAGCAATATTAAATCCTACTGCTCCTTTTTGAGAAAGTACGATTACTTAAATTTGAGTACGCCATCGATCATTTACGATGTAATTGTATCCAAAGAAAAACTAGTATGTTCAGGTACTCAGTTTTAAGTACCTGTTTTACAGTGCAGTGTCCCTAGCTATTCATTTATAAATGTTAATTGACACACTCAAAACTGTCTTTTTCCAAATTTCATCACGTTAGTGTGGCGTAGAGAATAATTTATAGAAAAATTAATATAAAAAAATAAAATACGAGTACTTTGCTTAAAATTACACCAAAGCTCGAAGACAAATCACGTTCATCACGTTAGTGTGGCGTAGAGAATAATTTATAGAAAAATTAATATAAAAAAATAAAATACGAGTACTTTGCTTAAAATTACACCAAAGCTCGAAGACAAATACTTAGTTAGAAAGAAATAGAAAGAAAAACATACATAAATGGTTCTTTTTTAATTCTAGATTTTGAATGGTAAAAAATATTCTTTATATATACGAATAAATATTATAAAAGTTATTATAAATATTAAAAAGTTATTATAAATATTAAAAAGTTATTATAAATATTAAAAAGTTATTATAAATATTAAAAAGTTATTATAAATATTAAAAAGTTATTATAAATATTAAAAAGTTATTATAAAATTCGAAACTAACATTTAATTAACTGAATAGTGAACTCTGTATCTCACTCCTTGAATTTCATTAGCAGATTTTAAAATTCCAGGAGCTATACGAACGTCTGAAACCAGTTTCTGTCATATAATTCCATTGTGAGATTTGGAATTTCAATCATCTCACTCTGAAGATTGGAAATGTGATTTGATAGAAACCTGAGCTTAGGAAGGATAAACAGAAAATATCGCAACTAATACATATCACAGAAAGTAAAGTTGTACAATCTTTAGCAATACCAAAAGATAGAAATCGAAGAATTTAGGATGTTTTTTTCGTGTAAGAATACTTTCCTTACAATTAGGTGTTCCCATACAGACTATATATTTGTAAATTTTATTTAAAAAAAAAGCATTAAAGTTATAAAATAGTTTCCAATCGAATGAAACAACCAAATTTTTTTATTCCATAACTTTTTACAAACTTAGACTATTTAAGCTATAAAAATAAGAAATTATAAATAGATAAAATAAAAATAAATGAACATAAAATGCGGTTTTTAATAAAAAAAATTAAAACTTAAAATTAAATTGATGTTGTTGACTTAAAATAGAAATATTGGGGGCTCATCTTGTATTATGAAATTCTACAGCAGTGTACTTAAGTGCTGCAATTTTTTATAGTTAATTGACTACAAAAATTTATTTGTTTACTTTTTAGTACATTTCATAAAAGCGTTTTTTATGGTATATTGCCAATGATTTTTTTTATTTTTAACTTTTCAGTAACGAAAATTAGAATACTAAAAACCATTTTTAAAATAATCGGCACCTCAATGGCATAAACGATTAAAGTTTCACGTTATATTATACAGCGATAGTGGCTATGTTTTTTTTTTTTTTTTTTTTTTTTTTAAGAAAAAAAAATCAATATTTTTAAAGTTATTAAACCACATTTTATTTTAACACGATTAAGTTTATTAAAAAATAACAATACTAAATACTGATTTCCCTTTAATACTTAACTTCAAATGAAAATTTAAATGTAAAGTAATACAAAGTGAAGTGAAAAACCTATTTGGTTGAACTTAAGCTGGTGCATTTTTTACGTTGGTTAGAAGCTTCCTACGGGGTATCGCAATGTATAGATATCCTATTCTTCAATACTAAGTCAAATGAATTATTAATAAGTATCAATTAGTAATTTCTACGTTTATGGTTAATTATTGTATTGGTATAGGGATTACGTAAGCATGATAAATTCAAATCGATATGAGTTGTCATATTTTTCAATATAATAACATAAGTTAGAGAGTTGTTTGTACGAAAGACTTTAAAAAGCAAAGACAACCGCTCCATTAGTATATTATAATCTATCAAACTTATCATTCGCCACTTTTAAAAACATTTCACTCCAATCGAAATTGAATACAAGTCCATATCGCCCCCTCCTTGTTATAAAATAAAATAAACACCCCACCCCCCAATTGTCAACAAGCGGAAACATTTCTATTCCTGTAATCCCAGGATTATAAATGCAATGTTCGAATATCGAACGGAAGACGGATTCATGCAAGAATAATAACAACCCTTTGCAACAACGCTATCTGTCGAAGAATGGAAACATGGAAAGGAACGGGAAGGGTAAAAAAAACAAGATCTCAGACAAATTGGCTGTCTCCTTATTATTCCTTCCGTTTTGTTGAGCTTCAAAATATGTCATTGAGAGAAGATTATTCCGTTTCTCTCCTTTTCCTTTTTATTCTCTTTCTGGGGCTGTTTATCTGGTGAGCGAGGGCTGGGGTAGTAATAATTATCGGTTATGAAGAGGGGGTGTTCTGAGAGGATCTTTCGCTAATTACTAATATATCTATTTCTCTTCGGAGGGGGAGATGGTTTTAACAGTATGAGGTTGTCTTTTTAAATCGAGAATAAATACTATTCGAAGGTTTGGATTTTGTATGGAATACATACAGCAAAAATTATTTCTAAAAAAATTCCTGATAAGATTCGTTTAAAGTTGTATTTATTAAAATCCATTTTATGATTTCTTTAAAAGTGATTTTTTAAAGTTTACATTATTTACATTTTCCGTCTTATTATACTATTTATTATCTAGCTCCCTGTCTGTCTCTATAAATGGGAAGGTTGGCTGCCAAAGGGATATAAGTCCATAATCTGAGATAGGAGTGTTTAAAGTTTATATATCGTCTTGACTGTAATGTTAAATGGAATGACATCAAACTAATTATTGGTCAACCTTTTATTGGAACCAGTTATGGATATGGATCAACTTGAAACCACTTATGAGATACAGTTACTCTGTTAAAAATAGGCACTGAAAAATTAATAAAATTTACTCATTTTTGATTTCATTCGATTCTTATCATAGCTTCCAATACATAAGTTTCGTTTTTGAAAAAGAAATGTACTCAAAAATGAGTAAAATGAATAAAAATAGCAGTTGCTTGCCTAAATAAGCTGCCTTCATAATTCCTTTTTAATAACTCTCAAAAATTATAACCAGGACTTACCGGTTTTGAAACCACACTTGATGTTCCACTCTCTCTTTTTTAAATATAAAACTAAATTAATCAAACTATTAATTCGGAATTTTTTCTATAAAGCCACGTTATCAGACTTTAAAAACTCAGAGTTTTAAAGACTCAATTATAAAACTATATTGATCATTATTCTGTTAAGGCTGATTAAAATTTGTTTCTGAATATAAAGTTTAACAAACTTACATTTTAATTCAGTGTTTTTTTATTAGTGTGAATTATTCATTACTTATTAGTAACTAAATATCTTATTGTAAGTATTCCAAGTTTCAAATTTATATCGTATTTGAAAAGGGTTTAAAATCGAATAAAGAAGTTTGACAGTGACAGCGAAATTAGTTACGTAAAAGCTTAATCTGTAACAAGGAAAATGAGCAATTTTCTTTAGAATAATACACACTCTTTGAGTATATGTCTATAGAGATGAAATAAATTGCATAACAACCATTTTCGAACGTCGTTTAGGTAAAGTTAATAAAAGTAACAACATAGCAGGAATGTGTATTTTTTTTAACGTTTATCAAAAGTCCTTATCGAAACATGTTCAACACTATTTTGCTTTTTTTGCTGAAGCAGAATTTATCTATGTGAAAATTTTCTTCTCCTTAGATATAAACGGAAAAACTAACTTTCGATAATCCTCCAAGTAAGTTAACACTTTCAATTTTTTTACTTAGGAACACCATTCTTACATTGAACCAAAAAATAAATTCGCTGAAGTGTTGTATAAAAATAAGGTAATCTTAATAATTTAAAGATTCTGATTTTTTATTTATTTTGACATTTAATTACATTTTACGGAACTGAAATAGTTTGGCTGTTCAATTCAAAACTAGAATTCAGCATAATATTTTTTATATAGTTCCTTGATATTTTACTAAAAGTACATTTATTATGTGTGTGCGTATACATTTAAATATTATTCATGAGTTTTTAAATATTTTCTTCAGAAGTGTATAATTACTAAAAGAAGGATTCATTCTTATGGTTTTTATCGATATTAAATTTTTCGATGCCTTCCTTATTATTTTAGCTATATGTGTTTTTTTAATGTTTTTGAATAAATCCATCAACTTTTATGTCATCATTTCCATCACTAAAAAGCTCTAATTTAGGTAAATTATTGAACTTATTTTTTTTTTTGTCTCGACGATACCTTTTTGTAAAAAGTTTTATTGCTGAAATGTTAAGTGTTTTTATAATGAAATAAAGCTCATTATAAAAATACTTAAGTAGACTTTGGAAAACCTTAATACACTCTTTTACGTATTAGTAGAAAATAAAGATTTTTTAATATTATCGAAGACGAATAAAATATATTATACACATTATTTTTAACCTTAAAATAAAGAAATATTTTTTTAATGAAGTTATTATGCTTTAATATTTTATAAAATCAATTAATTTTTGTAGGAATTTTTATAACGTTAAAAGAATAAATTTACACACTCAATAAAATTAAGTGATATTTCTTAATTAGCAATAAAAAACGCAAAATATACGACACTGTTTCAAGTTCGTAACATTTTATTTCAATGAGCTTTCAAATGGTCGAATTTTAATGGATGATAAAGTTTTTATTGGAAAAATGTGTTTTATTCTTCATTATTAGTTACTATGAAACAACCCCATGCTCAACAAAATGGATTTATTCGAAACAACATGTCCATCAGTTGGTTTACATAAATCAGTAGCAGATTCCTTTGGAAATATGAATGCTATTGGAGAATAAGATATTTTTTAAAATTATTTATTCTAATGAAAATACTTTTTAATGGTTCTTCCTAAAACTACTGAAGTGTCAACGCATACATCTCACACGTCATAAGTGTTTATGAAATTGTTATAACTTTTAATGACAAATATTAACAATAAAATCCTCTTGGAACTTTTCGCTCAATCGTCTTAGTACATAGTGCAGTTAGAGAGTCGTGCCGAAAATAAAAATGTTGATAATTTGTTTTAGGCCATAGACGTTTAGAAAAATTGACCCCATAATTTTTATTTCAATCTGAAAGATTCTTTATTATAAAGGTCTACAAAAACACTTATATTTTTGATTTCTACACACTCTTCTACTTTTAAAAATATTAACTGGAAAGGCACATTTTAAATTTGATACTTAAATTGAGATGAAAATCAAATGCGGGTGTGAAATAACTCAAAATGGAGGTAGAATACTATTTGATTAAGAAAAACAATAAAAATTAGTACAAAATGCTAAATTTCATTGTGAATTAATAATTTCTAAATATAAAATTATTTTTTTACTTTGCATTAAATTGTAATGATTAATTATTATTAAGAAATTTTATATTGGTTTCACGTAAGAATGCAAAGTTTGTATTCTTTCTAATATTTGAAATATGGGAAAGCGACAACGGAATGAGTTAAAAATATGAATAAAATAACTATATTTGGAACAGAAATTATATTAAATTAAAATTAAGACGAAGTTGAACCCATTGATCAATGAGTAAAGTTTCCCAAGTAGGTTAAATCAAGATTGTTTTTTATACTTCATGGACTATCGCATAAAATAATTGTAGTAATGTTTTTTTTGTTTGATTTTTTAAAACAAATATTGTAGCATAACTTCCTGAGGGACCCAGTTATTGAAATAATATAAAAGTTAATAAAAAAATATCTCTACTTTCAAATTTTTTTTTGAATTTGAAGAATTGGAGAAATTTTAAAAGTTTATAAATAGAAAAAAAATTAAACTTTCCTGCAGTAAAAGCAAACTTAAAGTTTTGATACTATGCTTATCTCTCAGAGGGTTTATTAATAAATCATTAGTAAATCATAACATAGAAGTATGCAGTTATTTGACAAGAGACAAGGCACGTTTTAAGAAATAAATTTTATAATATCTTGTAATTTAAGGGTGATATATTCGTTATTATTATAAAATTATCAAAATAAATTGGAAAAATGAGGACTACGTAAATATAGAAGTTTGTAATGTTAGGAATTTATTCTATATTTCAAACCCCCTATAATTTGTCTTTTTTTCAGGTTTTCTATATCTTTGGTAAGACTGGGAGTACCGGATCCCCCTTCTCATAATAATGATGGACTTTCCCCAAAATAGGAAAGAGGAGAGATAGATGTTCATTGCTTTCATCAGTCTGAAGACTTGCACGAACAACAAACACACACAAGTAATGGGATATTCCAAATTCAACCCCCCCCCCCCCCCTTTCCCTTCTTCAGTTCATTTTGGTAGAGGGGGGAGAGAGGCGTAATCAATTTAGATGCTTATATAGAGGGAAAAGAAAAGTATACGAAGAACAGATCTCACAAAGAAAAAGTTTTGTGTGGGGCTTTAATGGGGCGACGCCCCTATCCGTCACGTGATGGGGTCGTGAAAGGCGATTTTTTTTTTCTTTTGTAGGACGTAACGAGGCATCTTCGGGGTTTATTAGCGACGCAGAAAATGGGGGGAGGATAACGAGCCCACGCCCTTAACGAATGAAGTTTTATATTTCGAAGAGTGGAACGGCGGAAGAAGTCAAATATTACCGTGTGATGTCGCAGTTTGGATGCGTGTTGCCGAGATGTCGGCGTCATTTCTTCGGGGGAGCTATCGCTGACTTCAAAAGAAACGGAGAAGTGATTTCGCAAGTTCTTGAAACTAATATTTACTATTGCGTGGAATGTACTTTGAGTTGGTTATATTGTTAACTATATTTTTGGAGTATATTTTCTGTTTGACAGAAAATAATCTTATGTAGAAAATTATATCCGTGATTGTAAAATACACATGAGTAGTCCTGATGTGAAAGCAGCTTGTATTTTTAGCTTTTTGGGTAAATCATGAAATTTTTTTAAAAAATTAGCTATTGTTAATACAATAATAATATTTTTTGTAAAAATGAACAAAATTTTTTTAGCTAAATTGTGTAAGTTATCAGATTCCTGAATAAGTGACAAACAAAACTTTAATTTTTACATAACTTCCAAGCAAAGAAATTCTGCAATTTTTCTTTAAAAAAAAATAGCACAACTTGAAATTTTCTGCAAATATTTGCAGAAAATTTGGAGAATTTCATATTTTAAAAACAACTGCGATGGTAAATTTTCTGTAGATGTTTGCAGAAAATGTTTTCTAAAAAACGCAAATTTTTGCTCTTTCTTTTTGAAGAAAAATTACAGAATATTTTTTCCGGGTTATTTTGTAACTAAATGAAGGATTCAACTCGTTTAGCAAATGTATGCCTCTCCAATCGCCATCTAGTTTTTGTTCAAGACGCAAAACTCCAAATATTCCTATTTCAACCAATCGAAAATCACATTTATTAAAGTTTATGTACACAGATACAACTGATATATATATATATATATATATATATATATATATATATATATAAACGTGGATATAGCTATTTTTGTATCTATGGACTTCGTTTTTAAAGGTGGTTTGGAAAATAATATTTTTTGCTCTTTATTATATTTCAAAATTGATGCCAAGGTGAGAAAGTAATGAATAATACCAAAATATCATTTTAGATACAAGACGTTTGCATTTGGGCTCATCCCATATAATAAAAAATATTGAGAACTTGGTTTTTGAATCAACGTCACACTACAGGAGTTATCGGAAATGTGTTTTTTTCGTTCGGGGCGAGGAACTGTAAAATATAGTACGAGTCCCAAGCGTCAGGTTGTAGTTTTCCGGAAAGCAAGTCCGTGTCCAGGAGCCCCCTTACTCCTCCTGTTCCATCCGGGGAAGGGTCAATATTTTCACAACATTAGTGCCCAATGGAGCGTGACTCCTTCGATTCTTTCGTCTCGTTGAGTGGGATCCCTGTTATTTTCGCATCACACTCGCCCTCCACTCCACGAACCATTTAAAAACTCGGAAAAAGACCGTTCTTCTTGAAGAAAAGAAACGGTGGGATGTACCTTGTCGTAGTTTTTTTTTTAGTTTGGTAGGATATTTAAATGGAGTTTGTCTTTGACAGCTGTGCATAAGTGTATGAATGTCATAGCAAGATAATACGAAAAGTTTTATTTTTTGGCAATTTTTTTCATCTTAAAATACGAGTTTTGATGCGATTTTTTACTGCTTCTAAAAATGCTTTATTATTTTAAATTAACAATTTTTTAGTAGTGTTTGTTATGAATTTCAAAACTATGTGTATTGCTTAGAAAACTGGTGAAACACGAACGGATATATACGTAGCTATCGTTAGAGGGTATTCAAAATGTAAAGAAATAAAGTTATTTAAATAAAGTAAAAAATACATTTACTACTATTGGAAAGCACGGGACATTGAGTAATGACTTTTAATCGTAATTGAAATCAATTTGTGTTTAAATATTTTTTAAAAGTAAAAAAGTATTATACTTTACCAAAGGTTACTCTCAGACCATTTTCAATATACTATACGGAACAGAGGTTTTAGAGTTTTATATGTTGAAGGCCTTATTTGTCTTATTTTATATCTTTAAGTGTGTCAAAAATCTTATTGTATTTTTTAATTTTCTGCAATAATGTTTTTTTTTAAATTTTATTATCTTAAAAAAACATCACTTTTTATGGAACTATTCATCAAATTACACTAAATAAACAAACCGAAACAAAATTCTAAGGGAGATAGTGGATGCCTATCGTTTTGTGGGAGACAAACTCATGCATAAAGACCTTGAAATCAAATACATTCAAGCACACATGTCCAAATCTAACACCAGATCCTTTAGAAAATACCTAAATAAAGACTCCGACTTCTGGATATCCCTTCAATATTAGATCTTGAGGGAAGATGTAAGAGTTAGACCCTTCGCGACATTCTACTCTACGGAGGCGATGATGATCCTCCTATAGTTGGGGGACACATTAAAACTAGGTCCTCTGTACCAAATAGTTCTTCTTGGTACTTATGTACCTTTTATGAGCAGGCACTGCGGTGCCACATAACTTAGTTTTTATTTTAGCAATATACGTTAAATAATATGGAAACCCATCATCTTCTGAACAACTAGTTTAAGTTTGCAGATTTAATTAATATCCCTTTAAAAGAAGCTGATATTAGAAATATTAAATCACATTGCTTATTTTTGAGAAAGTACGATTACTTAAATTTCAGTACTTCATTTACGATTCAATTGTACTTAAAAATTAATATCTGAATCTACTCGTTTTTCTTTAGTACATTTTTTATAGTGCTATAAGGGAAGTTTCTACCATAATAAGCTGAAATGTGCTGAATATCATATCAAGGTAACAAGGTGATTTAAAATTTAATATGAAAAATAAATTTGGTATCCAATAATATGCACTGTATATTCATTCGAAAGAACTGGAAACAAAAACAAAATTATTCGTGCCTTTTTACAAAACCTGTTGAAAACAAGTTCCAACTCTCTCCCCGCCTTTAGGTGGGAATTTTTTCCATCCACTTCGCCGTCATCCCAACGAGGCAGAAAATTCTTTCAGAAATTCCCAACAGGGGGAGCGAGAGAAAGTGTCGTTTGGCGCGACCGCAAAGCATCCCCCCCTTGCATCCGAGCAGGATCCAAATTGAAGGGGGATTACTTCAAAAACCCCTTTTCCCTGCCTCCGCTCCGTTTCGCTCGCTCGATCTTCTCGAAATGCGCCGTAAAGGCTCATGGCGAGCCCGTCTTGATTCGGGATTATTGGAGAGCGGATTGAATGGGATAGGGTCTTCGAGTGTGGAAACCTGTCTCTTGGGTTACTTTTGAACCGGATGGGGGGTGTTACTGGGGACGTCTGTGGCTAATTTCGCATGTAAATGACTTGTTTTAAATTATTTTAGAGGGGGGTGTAGGAACTGGGAAGTTATTTTTAAAAGTTTCGGATCCTTTTAATGTCTTACAGAATATTAAGTTTATTCCTTTTGTTAATGAAATGTAACTAGTACTTTTTAAAAGTTTTCTGATACTTTGGGCTTAAGTGTAAACAGAAGTAATATAAAAACAATGAGAATAAAGGGTTGGTTGAATTAATGTTGCACTTGATTAAACAATGAGATATTGGCGACGAATCGGGATCTATCCTGGACGAAAAGACCGGAAACACTGCCTCGAGATATTGAAACATAATCAGATAACGAAGACAACACCTAAGCATGCATCTCACTCTTCTGACAAAGGCGTGAGGATGTTTGGATCATAGCAAATTTAACGTGCACCAGTCCCTCTATACACACGGATTTTCTGGTGTACGGTGAAACAAAATTCGCAACCCTCCTATGACGAGCTCGCTGCATTGCCAAAGTCAATATTCAAAACCACAATCCCATGATTACGAGTCGAATACTTTACCGATGGGCCACTCATTGACCGAAAATAAATAAAAACTCTACATGTGCTCAAATCTTATAAGTGGCCAAATACAAGACATAGATAAATTCCCATGTATTGAAACGACCATCAGCAAGGAAGGAGGTACTGATATAGGTATGTATAAAAGTCAAGATTGAAAAACAAAAAATGTTTAAATAATTTAGTTAAAATATGGTAATTAAATACTAAAATTAAAATATTTTATTCATTAGTAAAATTGTATTGTTATACGGAAAAGAAACGTAGAAACTCAGCGAAATGCAAAATAAGAAACAATATAAATGGCAAAAAAAATTTATAAAAAAAATCATAGAAATTTTTTAAAACACAAAATATTATTTTTTATCTATATATAAAACAACTAAGAAGTATCAAGAAAAGAAGATAGAAATATAGAAATGAACGGAGAAATAAATATATATGTTTATTATTTTTGTTACAATTACTTTTTAAAGACAGGATTCGATTTCTTTTATATTTTTCTTAAGTAAATATATAATATTTATATGCTAATATTAATATTTTTTATGTAAAATTTCGAACTAAAAAATAACAAACTGTTATTTTTTGAAAGAATAAACAACCTTCGTATTTTATTATCTTGAATACAAATTTTGATAAACTTCTGTGCATTAAAAATAATTTAACAAAGTAAAAAAAATAAGTTTTAAAAAAATTCTCTAAAATTACTTTGTCAAATGTTTAATTTGATCAATTCGAAATTTCTTTACAATTAGTTTTTAAAAAGTTGTATCGGGTTGTTTTACATTTAGAATGATTTTTTATATTTTGTTTTTCTTGTCAAAGCTTACAAGCTTTGTAAAAAACATCCTTTTTCTCACAATGCTATATTTTGTATATTTTAATATAAATCATTTTATTTATAAAATGAGAATAATTTAATTATCAATACGAAACTTATGTCTAATACATTATACAGCAGCATGACGATTAAAGGCATAGATGCTAGTATCTTTAATAAGAACTTATACGTTTATATTTCTACTATGTTAAAAGCATAATTTTCATAGAAAATCGAATTGCTAAAGTTTGAGTTCGAATTAGGTAATTAAATATCCACGATGATATCCTTTTTTTTCTAAATAAGAATGAATAGGTAAAAACAATTTCCATGGAAACACGGTATTTCAACAAAAAATCGAGACGTTTTTAATGCAACATATATAAACAAATTTATTTATAAACAGCACTTCACTGTTATTTTTTTTAAAACATCCATCGCGGTGTTATTTGTGTTTATTTTCGTTAACACATGTCAATCGCACAACCGGAATTCAAACCAGATGATAGTATTCTTTTTAAATAAAAAGATTTCGAAAAAAAAAGTGAATTATATTTTTTTAAAAATGAAATATCACGGGGAACAGAAGTTGAAATGGAACAGAGAGCGGAGAAGTAAAATAAAAAATGCGTTCTAAATCCTCAACCTGAAACATTCCTATATATTTTCTGTTAAAGGTGGGAAAAGAATAAAATTTCGTCCACCACTGATGGGGGGAGGGTCGTTCGAATTCGGTGGAACTATTCTCCATCAGAAAAGAACTTCGAAGAAAGTCGGCAGAAAGAATACATCCGAAAAGAATTTCGTTAAAATCTGGTGTTTTGTTCCTGTTCGTCGTCTATCCTCAACTCTCCCTTCCATCAAAAATCTGATGTGGAACATGGTACGACATTATAACACTCTCAAGAAAAATACACCTGCTAAAAGAATTTACCGAACAAAAACTTTTTACTTCAACTTTTCGCTGTTATGTCTGAAAATTAACCGTTTGAATTCAAGAGACGATATCAGTCACCAAAATAAAGATATGTTGTTCTTTTGTTATCTTGTTCTTTATATAACTCCATTTAAAAGCATGACATCACTCTAATATTAACATATTTTATCAACTCCTTGCACTCGAGTATCGCATTTAAGTCACCAAAATGTCACGTGTTGTTTTTATATGTTCTTCGAAGTGAAAGAGAACAATATATTCTAGAGCTTCGTCATAGTAGAGAAAACATAATGTTATAATCTCGCTAACATCAAAGAGAGGCCAACATGTATGTCCTCAGACACGTGTGAATTACGTCATTCCATTCATAAATTCTCACTGTTACACATTTCCCAATTCAGCAGCCAATCGCTAGTATTTTTTAATTTATAATTTTGAAAAGAAGTCACGTGTTTGAGGTCATTCGGTCTGAGATGTTGGTTTCACGATTATGACGTCAATTTGCTCTACTACAGTTCATTCATGCTCGACGTTCTTGAGTTTAAAAAGTTATTCCCTGGCAAACTTTAATAGAAATTATTTTTGTCATTTAGAAGCAACAAGTATGATGATCTAAAATGTCCATCGTATTTAAATTCCTCGTAATCATGTCGCCAATAACCCACTGTGCAGATCTAATGCAACGCTAATTCAACCCACCAACCTTACAACCCCTGTTTTAAAATATTTGACGAATGTCAGAAACCACCAAATATGTTTGGTATACTAATATTAATTATCAGCCTCACGCATAAATTATTATTTTTTTTTATAATTATCAATACCCTAACTGCAAAAATGACACTATAAAGAATACCTCTTTCAGAATAACAGGAAAGGGATGTAACTGTTTCATAAAAAGAACGTAAATATCAAACTTGTTCCTCAAATACAAAAGGTTTATACGTCAATTGGTCTTAATCAACATTTCCTTATTTTGAAGTCTTCAATGTAGTATAATGGCAAGTTTTATACTAACTCCAAGAACATCCTAGATGGATTTTTTTTCGTTCAACATTAGACGCGGGTCTCTCTCCTTCCGCTTCTTTGGATAATTTCTACGCGCATATGATATCATTTTCAAAAACGTCATATAGCACGTTGCCATGGAAATTTCGAAAAAAAAAATCTTTAAAGGACTTTCTGAGCAATTAAATACAGACTTACTGCATGTCCAGATAGGAGTAACATTAACAATTATTCTGTGTATCAAAAGATTGATTGAAATTGTACTATTCAAATTTTGTTTGGATCGATTAAAAACGTGCCGATTAAATTTTGTGATGTAATTGATTACAAGGTTAATGTAGTAGAGTTATTACTTAAGAATACAACAATACTCATATTTATATCATTAAAATGTACACAAATACTTTTTGGATAATTTGTATTACCATAAACATACAATACTATCTAAAAAATAGGAAACCTTTAATAAATAAGGTAACTTACAATAAATTGCCGTCAATACAACTAATCGCTTAAAAATGATTACGAAGTTTAAATTAGAAAAATTGCTTTTTTCTATATAACCTATATTTAGCGATTCGTAGCAAGAACTTCGCTCACAAGACATAAAAGCATTTAAAAAATAGCTCCCTACCTAATTTGAGTCAAATTAATCTGCAATACTTATTTTAAATAGTACATATAAAAGTAGTTAGTATAGCTACTTAAATAGTCAGTTTCACAGCACATAAATTAAAACTCATTTTTTAAAAAATTAAATACATTTTTCCTGTGAACAATCTTTTCCTAACTAGAACTAAAGCGTCAGCATTGTCACATATTTTGAATAAAATGTCAACTAAATGAGAAAAAGAGTTCCTCTACTGTTTAACAACATAATACGTTGCTCTTTTGTTATTTTTAATTTCTCAATAACATCGTATTGTATAAAGTAAATTTCTTTCAATATACGACATCAAGAAAAAGAACCCACCAGCTAGCAATAAGATAATTGAAAATCATATAACGTTACCCAACCTAATTTTTAAACAAGTGTCCATTATACGAAAATACTAAGAATTGAAGATAGGGGGTTACAACATAAAGACCCTCCCTACCGTAATTGAATCCGGCAGCCAATCAACGGATACGGTCGCAGAGATCGAACCCGATCGTTCCCCTGCGGTTAATCTGCGGGAGTGAGCTCCCCCTCCCTCCCCTTTTACCCCTTTTATAGGTCTCATCCGATGTCTGAATTGGAGGATAGGGATTGCACAGTTTGATCGAATTTAAGTACGCGGTTGCGCTGCCAATTAGCTAACAACACCGTTCAGTAATCACACGGCATATCGTATGGCATTCTCTCGATTATAAAACTGTAAACCAATGCTTTTAAATATTTTTTAACCCTTTTTTCAAAGTGTCTTCGTAATTCGAGTACTAGAATGGGGATTGATCGGGTTCCATTATTATATATTAAACACTAAAATAGGAATTCATTAGTTGAATTAGCGTTGTACTAGAGGTGCACAGTGGGCTACTGTTGACGGTTCGTGGCCTATTTCGAAGGAAAGGCCCGTGAACGATGCCTCGTATTTTTTAACCATGGTCAGATGACGCGGACAACATCTGAGCTGGCACCCGACTCAATCTCAATAGGCGTCAGGTTTGTTGGATATTTTTAAACGACTTTCTAGTATTTTAATAAGGAAGCTGGCATCTCTCCAGTCGCAAGATCAATAATTTTTACTTTTCTTTTTCCAAGTCCATCAGCCGGGCACGAACTAGCAATCCACTGATTACTAGCCGAACGCCTTTATCCAATGAACAACTGGGTGCCCTCGAACCACAGTGACGAGAATAATACTTGTTTATGAGCTCACACTCCACTCTTTCAAATTTTAACACCACTACCAAGTGATGGCATTTGTTTCACGACTCATTTAACGTGCATCAAACATTTTTACGCTACGGATAATTGGTGGACGATCAAGATTAAACCCGAAATCGCCCTAATAATGGTTGCTTTTTCAAGTTGAGTATAGAAGAAAAACAAAATAGTCATTATCAATTCAATTCTTAACTACCATGTTAGATAAAGTTAATAGCAATTTAGAAATTTAGTGTTAAAATTGTAAATTTGATTTTCAAAAGTACACATAAAATGTATTAAATTTAACAAAAATTCATTATTAAAAATATTCGGTATTTACAAGGTTTTTTCCTAATTAATTTTTAAATTTTTGACTTTAATTTTTTTTATGCCAGTATATGGTTTGATCTCATGTAAGATTAAGTCATATATATTGAAAAATCTAGCTAATTTCTTTATATTAAATATTAAAATTATACACTAAACGTAATGGAATTCATATAGAAGCTACAATTGTACTTTACCAAGATAGTCCCTGTATTTGTTTTACAACTATCATATAAATGCCACTAATGTTCCATGTAAGAACTATATTCTGTTTATGGATTCCGATTAAATTCAGTGTTAAATCTATCGATTATTTTTTTCTTACGAAACGTTGTACCGTGGCTTGTTCATTGTCAAAATCCCCGAACAGCACAATGTTCCACAAAATGAAACATTCCACAAATAATTTACTTTTTTCTCCCCATCCCCCGTCCATTTTCTCCGAGACGAATTAATCCCGAACGAATTCTCCGACACACCCTACACCAGACGATAGTGCGTTCGAAAGTTGCTCCTTCTGCATCCCCCTCCCCCCTTCACGTCACTTTCCCTTACACCCCTTCAAATACACAAATCCCTCCGACTTTGTGAATAATAATGCGTTCTGACAACTCTTTCCGTGGAAGGAGATAAGAATATCATTAATTTTTACGCATTCTTTTTTTTTTTAAACCTCAACGTTACCCTTTACATAAAAACAGAGGGGAGCGGGGTTGAATTGAGTGTTCGAATATTCGAACCATACCCTCTTCCACGAAAGGGGCGAGAGTGTTTGGTGAAATGTTACGGTTGATGAAGGAGAGGGTTTTTTTCGAATTCTATTCAAAATTCTAATTCCTCGGATTATCAAATCATTTTCGGGGTTGTTGGAGAATTCAGAGATTGCACCTGTCTTAAAACTGAAGAATTAAATTGTTAAGATTTTTGACAGCTGAAGGTTGTTTGGTAAATGGAAGGAGGTTTTTCTTAACATCTTTCAGCCATTATCTAACTTTACGTTAGTTTATGTCGGCATTTACTTTTGAATGGATGGACAAGTCAAGCGTGATTTAGAACAGGATTCGTTGTTGTGTGTTTTTGTTTTGATTTTATGCATAGTTGGATACAATACTAAGAGTTTTGTTTTTTACACGACGTTAGGACCATTCCACACAGGCGTTATTTACACGCGTTAGCAATTTACAGCCACTTTCAGAGCCATCAAAAAAGCTAATGTGCGTTTATTACGTACGTGTAGAATGGCCCTTAGTTGCAATGCTAAAGAGTTGCATTGTTGATTAATTAAAAGCTAATTTCGTGCATAAAAACTTCGATAAAAGAGGAAAATAATTATTTATATTTACAGAAATTCCCTTATACTACTTAATACATGTAGAACTTTGGATTAATACAAATAGAAAATTGGAATAATACATAAAGAAAATTTGGAATATTATATATAGAAAATTCGAATAAAATATTAAAGAACGCGTAAGGGGTGATGTAAGCATTGTAGAATATTCAAAGAAATATGCATTCAAAGTATATGTGCGAAATATAACGTTTTAACTTGGATTTGTTTTTGAATAGCTGCTATATTTGAAAGTTTTGTGGTGTTACTATTGATCAATGTCTAAAATTTTTTTTATTGTTTTGCAAAATGTAATATACATTTCTTTTCAGAATTTTTAAAATTTGCTATGAGAAATAAAGTTATTATTGTATTATGTTTATAGAAACTTTTATTGTCATATAATAATCGTCATAAAATAATTCATATGCTTTCAAAATGATGTGTATTAATGATGTATGTGTAATTTGAACGATTGTATATTTCAGATACTTAAAACATTTGAATGGCATTATGTTTTAATATAGATTAGTATCATTGTTTAGAATAATCGGGTCTATATTATTTTCTAGAAAATATCTTTATATACTATTTCAAAAATAAAATGTATCTTTTGCCATGGATTTTCTCTATGAATAATTTGAAGAGATTTTGTACTATCATTGTAGTTTTCATGAGATTCAAAAATCTTGTATGTGGTTTACTTTTTTATGTTTAACACCTATGTTTAAACATTGACTATCTACCAATTTTATGTTTTATATCTCATATATCTCAGCCTCAACAGGTAATTTTAATATGAAATCTTCTTTTGTTTATAGCTCCTAGTCTTTCAAACGATAGTAATTTTCCACCAATTAATAAGACTACCGTAAGATCATAATAAATGCTTGTGAAAACAATTTTCAAATTCTGCCCTAAATTGCTCTCTTATATCAAATTTAAAAGCGTCCAGGAAACGTACAAAAACCGAATGGGACATTATATGACATCGTTTGAGAGAATAACCACGCAAAGCTGATTTGAAGAGTAAATGATTTAAAGATGTAGTACAAATCTTCTAGTTTCAATGTGAAAATGAATTTGGGAAATGTTACAAATCAGCTGTTGAAGCAGAACCCATAATTTACAACGACTTCTTTTTCTTTCCATGTGGCCTCCGCAGCGACGCGAGATAGTGCATCGTAGGAAGGTCTACAAGCACCTCCGCCCCTACGCCCGGACCTTCGATGACTTCCTGAAGCACCAGGACGTGAGGATGTGGGTCGCGGACACCGTCCGCTGACAAGAAGACGCCATGATGAGCCCATTCAACCGCATGCCGTGAAAACACCGCTGTGCGAAGACGATCCAAAGAAGTGATCGTGGTGACTAACATCCACCCGGCGGCTTTAACATCCAAGCCGCCAAAGGGGGCGAAGATAGGCTGTCCTCCAAGTGGGGCCCCCGGGCAACGGTCTCCTATGTGGAGCCGGCAAACGAGGCCTATCGCAATTAGATGGATACTGAATTTAACTTCAAAAAAAATTCACAATCAACTTTAGTATTCAATTAAGTTATTTATTATTTGTTCCCACCCTTTAGTAACTGCAGAGCAGTGAGTCGACGTTGATCTTTTCAGGTCCAGTTTTTTTTTAGTTGACGCAGTGTGGAAGTAATAGTCAGTCAGACTTAAGCCCATTCAACAAGGACGAGAAAAACGTTCGCGAGCTTTAGCACTTGGCTCTGTAATTGATGGATACAAACCTCGTGGTTTGTTTTCTCGAATCACAAAGCTATCTGCAAAAGCTTGCGTGATTTTTTCTCGCCCGTATATAATGGGCCTTGGTGACTTGGCCTTTGTGACAATCCTTTTTTTTTTATTATTGAACGAAATTGTCCGATACCACTCTTACTTAATTCATTAGGGTTCCAATTGGCAGCACTGGATCAGAATGGGTTAATTCAACCAGTCAAACTATAATGTTAGATAAAAGGTATCTATAACTAACCTAAACGGGTCGGTTGAATTAACGGCGCTCTATAGCAGTACAATGGACTATTTGCAAAGGTTAGAGATGCATTAAAAAAAATTCTTAATTTGGAACCAGAACAAAGCCCGAGATGGAACCCTACGGATATGTGATGCTATGAAAACGTTCCGAACACGGCGGATTTATCGTGCAACAGTCAACTACACAATGCGGGTTATTTTTGGCGGGCTGCCGTAAAGAATCTATAAATCCTTCGATTGCGATATAGCTATACATTCTGCTAATCGAACCAACTTTCCATGCTACCGAGTCCGAGAAATTAACAACTCGGCCATTTGCCGACCAATGGCAAAGAGAGAGAGAGAGATGTTTGTAAATGTGCTGTCAAATTCTATGTTTATGTCATATTTACTTGTAAATAATCTTCAATAAATAAAAAATTAACAACTAAAATGTGAAATCATTTCCTTAAAAATCAAGTAACCCAGCTAAAATAATCAACATCAAACATAAAACCATATCAACCCCTTCATAAACCCTTTACGAAAACTTCAAGTTGTTACAAATACTTTTTCTTTTGCATTTGCCTATCACTCAAATTCCGTACAAAATTCGAAGTGGAAAAGTTGAAATTCATATTCATCACCTCAAAAAACATAGATGAACCAAATATCAAAACTACTTCAAAATTTGGAGGACATACTTACCTAATGACTAGACTGACTGGCTAACCAGAATTTTTTCCACTCTAACATCATCAGTTTTTCCAGCAATTTTCAACATTTTTAAACTCATATAAATACCCTTCATTTGAATAATCAAGTAATTAATTTCATTGAAATAAAGTTTAAAATATATCTTTATAAACAATAATTATTTTATTAATCAATACTTGCATAAACTATACAATTTCTTTATTTTGGACACCGCTCAAGAGGTTAAATCATTCTTAATTTAACAACAAGAAGCAATTTTTTCGAATTATGCCAATTATCGTTAAAATTACAATTACAGTTGTTAAGAAGAGTCAATAACTCTAAAAAAGGGCATTTAGCAGAATTTCCCCTAAAAATTTATTTACAAAAGCAGGAAAATTTAAATTTATAATTAATTTCCAAGTTTCCTTCAAAATATCCCAACTCATTCTCGTTTTTATGAAAGAAAATAGCAGTAAAAAGTACAAAATCAAACTACTCAAAGTTTACGGTCCATTTTATTGGCATAAAAATTAACAGTGGCAACCGATCGCTCCATAGCTGCTACACATGTATAAAACCAAGCTCTGTAGCAAAGCCCCAATTTGCTTTGCCACAAAAAGTGGTTTGATTTACGGTCTTCTCAAACGACCCCCTCCTTCATAAATAATAACGCGACAATAATAACCGAACGGTGGATTCTTGAGGTATAGGAAAAGACTACCCCCCCCCCCTCTTTCCCCTAAAGGTTTTATCTTCTGGGCTCGCCTCTAGTGCCTCTTAAAAGTGATATGCACCGGGAGATTTTACTGCCGGTTTATGATCGCCGGCCAGACCACAATTATATCCGAATCTCGTTGTTGTGTAGGGTTTTATAAAATGATGTAAGACAAGGTTTAGGGGAGCTTGCATTTCAAAGCCTAAAATGTGGCAGAAAAAAATACAAGCAAAAATCAAAAATTCTGTGATAATCAAAAATTCGAGAAGCTAGTCTAGTTGTTGGATGGTTAATTAACGGCACACTAAAGCTACATAGTGGTCTATTGGAAACGTTTCGGGGTAGATCTGGAAAACGCTTGTCTCACTGAACTAAAATAAGCACTAGAGTGATGACTCTCATTGGGGGAAAATGTACTTTTACCGTAGTGTGCGGATGAATACTGTTCAAAAGATTACGTGGATAAAACAGTCTACCTTGGTTTTGCACCGTTAGTCACGTTGCTCGTACTGAGGGTTAAATTAATTAATATATTTTTTTTCCCTGTAAGTAAGAAAGCAAGTATGGCGAAACATTAAAAATGCTTTACATTTAATGCGCTTTTGAAAGGATTTTAAAGATGTATCACTTCAAAAAAATTCTTATGATGGAACGCAAATTTCTTACGTTTTGCGCACGACGATTGATGTTATACAACCCGAGCTCAAAACTATAGAACTTAATATAAATCTTTTTCTGATATAAAGCAAATTTTCTAAATAGTATTTCAATGGTTTTTTTTGTATTTACCAAGTTCTAAGTAAATGTATATTATATAAAAAAAATATCTATACATGTTTTTACTTATAGGATTAAAATATAACATTTGTATAAAAACATACAAAAATGTATAAAATATATAAAAGACAAAAGTCCAAACAGTGTACTTGCGTATTTATAGCCATTTTAAATCCTCAATAACATCTTCATTTCAAGTCATACTCATTTTCAATGAGGTCACCTGCATTTACATTGAATACTCTTCGAATTTCAAGCGTCGCAAAATAAAATTTTGCTTAAAAGGGTATAAAAACCTCTTCTCCCGTTCTCCATGAATCATTAACTTACGTGAAAAGAAATATTCGGACTTGGAAGGAGAGACAGAAAAAAAAAATTGGGAAAAGCGCGGCGGCAGCCGTTACTTTGACATTCTCTCTAATTAAACAGTCGAGGAATTAAGATCTTTTTAAGCAGCAATTAGAAGCAAAAAAACACGTTCCACCGGTCTTTTTTGTGTGTCTGTTTTCCCTCTTTCTCGCTCAATTAACGCAATTTTCGAAACGCTAAATTAATTAATATCTAAAATTCAATAAATTAATATTTCTTTTGAGAAAGTTGCGCAGTTTTCTCACTTTTTTTTACCCCCCGCCTTTCGTTTGCTTCACACCTCCTCCCATTTAAAACTAACTGAAGCTTTGAGTTCTTATTGCAGTTTTTGAATCGCCCTGAAACGCAAGGGAGGTGCCAGGATTGAATAATTACTCGACATCTTAAAGGAGTTTTAGATACTTTTTTTAATTCTCTCCGTCCTCTTCTGCAATTGAAAGTTATTGCTTTAGTTTTATCTGTTTAATTGAGGAAGATGTCGTTAAGACAAATCTATTTACTCAGTTAAATAAAAAAGAGCGTTAGAAATGTTAAGTATGTTAGAAATCCAAAGCATCTCAGTATTTATATAAAGAAATATGGTAGAGAATTTTTAATTTTTGTATTCTTCCATTGTATCATTAAATGTATATCACGTTTTGAAGTATTTTCTTCTATCTAATGTGTACAGGCTCTAAATATATTCATAATAAATATTTTTTTTAATAAAAAATGCTGATTGATTGAGTTTTCTTCCCAATAGGTGGGCTATTAGCGACCGTTTAGGTCGCTTAAACGCCCATCGTGTATCTATACAGGATCGTATCTATCCAGTATCTATATCTTAGATCTATATCGTAGATCTATCCAGGATGAAACACAAAACTATTTTTACTAATCAGAAGACATTGATAGCACATGAGCTCTCACCCCCATTCTCTAAACTTTCACATTAAATCCAACATAAATACATTTGATCCACAACAGATTTTACGTACAACAGCCCCTTCCAAATTATAAGTTTTTGGTTGTTTTTGTTAGAAATCGAACCCTAGACCCATTGACAGCGTGTAAGGTTCAATGTCCAATAGTATATCATGGTCTACGTGCATGCAAATTATATCCCAAATAACGGTCGTATACAACTTAAATTAACAATAATAACTTTATTGACGCAAATGCCAAACTAACATCCACTTATATGACATTTAACAACCATGTCTTATCTCCGGGATTCGAACCCAGTCCCATTGCGAGGCAGCCTAGTATGCAACTACTTACACTGTTAGGCGACCTGTTTTAGTGCGTAAAATGCCAAATAGAACTTATTTGTAACTAAATAGGTTCCTCCTAAAGTGGTCCGTGGAGCTATGTCCTAAATAACCAATTAACTAGTTAACGGTTAGTTGATAAATTAGCTTAATTGATTAGTCTGCAGTTGTGTTTCTTTTTTTTTTAACGACAAAAGAAATAAAGCTACCAGATTGAATTTCTGCTTGTTAATTACTCGTACACAAGTTGTCGGATTTAACCAATTAGTAATCAATGCCGATGGTTGTTTTTACTTCAATAAATACATTACAATTATAGAAAATAATTTTAGTTAGCATCTAGTTACAAAACGATTATATAAAAAAAATGTCCGAAAGAAAAATAAATTTGCTGCTTGAATATGAGCTTGAAGGAAAATGGCTGTGAGGCAATAATATATGTTTTAAACTAGGGCGAACGGGAACTGCAACAATGTTTAACTATTTTAACGAATTATCATTGCCGAAAAACATGCGCCTTTGTATAAATAAAAACTCGAAGTTCGAAGGGGTAATAACGGTTCATAAAATAAATAAATGCCCAATGCAAGGTTATTCATTAACCCCCTGAGAAAAGAGTTCTGCAAGATCTACCCCCGGGGACTTCTTTTATCTTTCCCAAATCGTTTGGTGCATCCCAAGGACAACAGGAGGGGGTGGGGGAGGTGAAAAGAGATAAGCCTTAAAAATAAGTAACTCAATCTTTGTTCGTTTCTTCTGATCGCCGGCAGGGGGCGTGAGGTGAGTAACAAAGGCCGTGAAATAAAGAAACAAACAAAAATAAGGGGGCTTTTTAAAAGGCAGGAGGGGGAGGTTAGTGAAAGGGAGGGGGGGCTAAAAGGAAAATTCTGTCGTTCTAATAGAAAAGCGGGTGGACCCCCGAGGAAGCTTCCTCTTCATAAATCATTCCTGCAACGGACAAAAGACTTTCTCCTCCACCCCCTAAAGAGAGCAAACGATTTTTAGTCTCTTTCGTTCGCGACTTACTTCGGTTTAGCGAAACCAAGATGAAACCCCCTTTCATCTTTTACAACTCCCAGTTACATAACGCGGAAAAAGTATCCATACAGACATTTGCCACTGTAAGTTGCACTGTTCCACTATTAAAAATGCACTCTCATACTTGACGAAACTTTTGTTATTTTTGGCTAAACAGAGACACCTGCTATATGCTCCGGTTAAACATGTCTTCAAACTGAGGAAATGTAGTTGTTCCTTTTTTTTTAACGAAATTTATTTAATCAAAAATGAGGACGATTTTAAATAATATAATTATTCAATATCGACGAGCTGGCTCGAACCGCTGACATATCGTTAAAGAGTCCAACGCTCTATCCACTCGGCCAAGAAGACTCGATTGAATTATGTCAATATAATTCAATCAAATTATATTGTCATAAGTATAAGAACCAAACATGAACTGGAGAACATGAGTTAGAATGAATAAATTTATTACTTGATAAAATATAGTTATTTTCAAACAATTATTACATTTATTTTAAGGCTCAATCATAAATATTTTTTTAATGACTCTGTCCTGCTTGTTAATCAAGAAAAGTAAATATTTTCCATATGAAGCTAATGATGCGGGTCATTTTTATCTTCTACAAAGTAATTTTAAACAATACGATATTTTTTACACTTTAAGAACAAATCTAAAACCCATCTTACACGAACATGATAAACGCAGCAAGCTATCTTGTCCGTGTAAAATGAGCCTGAGACCCATTCTACACGAACGAGTAACACATGCGTGAGCTTCTCTGTGATTCGAGAATTCGTACCACGTGGTGTGAATTCACGAATCAATAAAATGCTCACGCGCGTTTAACTCGTTCGTGTAAAATGGGCCTAAGGATCATTTTACACGGACGAGACAAACGAACGTGAGGTTTTTCAGACGGCTTACTACGTTTATCAATTCCGTGTAAAATGGGACTTAGGATTGATCTTGAAGTGTAGAAAATATCTAATTGCTTAGAATTATTTCGTAGAAGATAAATAAAAATGTCCCTTATCATTAGCTTCACATGGAAAATATTTATTTGTTATTAACTTATTAGCAGGATATGATCATTTTTTTTAAAAATAATTATGCTTGAGCCTTAAAATGAATGTAATAATTGTTTGAAAATAACTATATTTTATTAAGTAATTAATTTATTCATTCCAACATTCACATTCAATACAAGCAGGCTATTTTATTAAATGCACATTAATATTATTACGGGTTTATTATTTGGCATTTCTTTTGCATGAATAAAAGAATAAGAAAGTTAATTTAAAGTACGTTGGTTATGCATGTTAAAAAGGGTGTTAAGCGTAAGTCAAAAATTTCTGGAAAAAATGAAAGAATTCGCAACAGCTGCCGAGAAGAACGTCTTTTTTTTCCGTCTAATTCGTCTGGTTTTTGTCCTTTAATTGCTTGAACTTTGCAGTATTTTCTTTTTCAAATTCGGAGACCTTAACTAAATTAAAAAATTTACTTACGCTTTTTTCGATGGAACTTAAAATTAAATAAATAAATAAGAGTTGAATATTTTATTGAGCTAGTAAATTATTTGTAGTTAAAAGTTATTTCAAAAGAAGGTACCCAAGTCTTGTTACCCTGCATACTGAGAGCATACTAGGAAAAGATTGTTTTACAGACGAATATGTTCTTTGCCATTCAAGTATGAAATTTTTTCTTTCAAGTATGAAAACTTTCTACGTACATAGTTTACCCACTTACCTAGTGTATTTTAATTCTGTCAATTATTATCTACATAAAACCGCCAATTTCATTTTACCCTATGATTAGAAAACCGGATAGAATATAAAATACATGAAAAACGAAATGTGTTTTTATTTTAGCTTAAAAAATTTGTACGTTGATTGTGATATCAAGTGTTAAAATAAGATAAAATAACAATGAACAAAAATAATCTGAGTTTTTAAATTTCACAAGAAAGAGTATAAAATATTCATACGTTAATAACATAATAATTTTACGATATTTAACCGACTTAAAAACACGCCAACCAATTTCAGAAAGCGTGTAAAAAGAAGAGAGGTTATCAATTCGACTGTTATGTATTTTTCCTTTACTATTTACTCTCTACTCTCATTGCAAAGCATTGGACTCGTAAAAGGCTTAACAATAATTGTTGATTGAATTTTGATGGTATAACGAATGAAAACGAACTTTTAAGACATAATTAGAAATAAAGCAAAAATCGACACATTTGGACTTAGACCCCTTTTGCCCCGAGGTACAGAAATATTACCTTCAATTACTTTACAGCTGAATTACCTTAAATTCTTTTAGAACGAGTGTTACCTTGTCAAATTGTTCGTCAGGTGTACCTAAATAAAATTCCATTGATATTAAAAGTAATAAAAACAGAAAAAGGATCCCTAATACCTTTCGAAAAACAACGCAGAAAGGGGAGACGAAAATCTTTCTCGGAATCGTGTTTCCACGGGGAAAAGATTCCCCCGGGTCTCATTAACAATGCTTCCTATCTCGGGGAAGAAATAGAGATGGAAAATAACTTAATCTCATTGGAGTAGAAAAGACGGAATCTAATTCTCTGGTTATTATTACTTTTTCCCGCGGTTTTGAGAAATGCCTTTTCCCGCGAGTAGGTATTATAGAATAGAAAAAAAAAACTGGAACTGGATCCCGCGCGAAGGATTTTTCATTTTCTCCATGAATAGGAGAATTATAAATAAAGGGAAAAGGAGCATTCGTAAAGGGAAAACGTCATCAGGAGTTACATATTGGATGAATAATACATGCAAAAGGCCATTTTCCCTCAGTGACTCGCGAAATGAACAACGCGGTGTAGATTTCTTTTCTTGGGTTAGGGTTTTCTTAATTTTTTCATTACCCTCGTCTCTGGATATTTTTTTGTGTGTGTTTTTCATAGAAAAGACTTTTTGAATGAGTACGTGTTTTTATTAAGCGCGGGGTCGCGATCCGACTGGTTTTTGCATGAGGTTTTGGTTGTTGTGATTTATTTATTTTTTGTGTGTTGTTCTCTTTTTTGTTGTTGTTTTGTTATCCCACGAAATGGTGGAAAACATAACTTTTTTTTTATACGACGTAAAAAATCCCTCTGCGTAATGGATATCGAATGCAGTGGTGGGAGTTTGTATTCGTTTTTTAATAGGTTTCAACAATTCTTGCGTGCATTTCTTGTCTCTTATGAATAGATTAGATGGTTTTAATTAAAGTAGTTCGGTGGGTGAACAGTGTGGATTATTGTCAAACCAACCAAACTATAGACTTAAATTCTTCCTAATTAAGACAATGTTTTATGGCATATAAAAATCAATAAGGGAAATGGCCGATATATTGAAAATGTATTCTTACTATATATTAATTAATAAAATATTTAGAATAATGTGGTATATGATTATATATAGGTGAAATGTGAAGTTGAGAAAATTGAGTATGCAAATGGAGAAAGTTCTTTATAATATGATAGTGCGTAAAGATATGCTTATGCAAGTCAAAGATATTTCTTTGAATACTTATGCCACAGTTCTACATTTAAATGAAAGTATGAACTAAATTTTTTTAAGTTATATAGACGTTATCAGTTTAACTTAAACTTTTAATTTGTATTTTAAGACATTTATTCATTTTTTTAAATTTAAATTTTTGTATTGATTTTACTGCGTAAATCCAGTAAACAGATTTATGTATAAGTACTAGAGAGTAATTTAAATATAAAATTAAGAAATAGATTAGGTTCTGAATTAAATTGTTTGAAAAACTTGTTATAGTAAATGAGTTACAAAAAGGATATGAAATTATTATATAAAAAAAATTGAAAACTTCACAACTTATATTATTTTATATTCTATATATTAGGCTATAGAATTAATAGATTAACCAATTATTATATGCGTTATCAAGTAATAGTAATAATATTTTTTAATTCATATATGAAACAATCAATCCGAGCTATAATTATTGAACATTTTACTGTATGCAATTTTCAATAATAAAACATAAATAGACTAGTATGCCAATAGGATATTTAATGCATCAACAACCCCTATCCCCTTATCTACCCCACACAAAAATATTAGCGAATTTTTGTTAGCCAAAATATTTTAAAAAAAGAGTTTAACGGTTTAAAGTCAACTTACAGATAGATGGCAGCACTATCATCGGCTCCTTTAAAAACTGCTTGGAAAATAATTACTTTTAATCGTATTTAAAAAAAAAAGATAACATATGATGGGACAAAAGTACGATTCATCATTGCTTCGGGAAATTCCCTTTTTTTACACCTCATATGTTAAGATTTGTAGTGTGTGAGTCTGGCAAATGGGATGTTTACTACTGAAATAATATATACGATTTATACCAGACTATTATTTTAAGAAGACTATTATTTTAAGAAGACTATTATTTTAAGAAATATAATAATATTTTATTAGTTAAACGAAGATTCCTTGAGTATTTAAATAATCTGCAAGTCAAACACCACTTCAAACGCAAATAATGAAATTACATGTTATAGTTCTCATTATTTTACGCATGTTTCAAAATCTAAGAATACTTAATGGTATTTAATCACTTTTAAGTAAAGATATTTCAGTATATACATTTAAATCCTAGACACGAACCATATTTCCCGAGAACAAAGAAGGTGAGCACAAGGTTTAATGCAATTTCATTTGCTCAATCTTTCGATGATAAAAGTTGACAGTCGAATTTTGAGGCACGCCCAAAATGTTAAATGCTTGCAATATCGCACGCGATTCGGATGTTATTTTATATTCTACTACAACAACAAACTGTCCAATATACGATTTTTCTATATACAGACTTTTTGTTACCAATATTAAAGGAATATTAATATGAATACTCAAGGTTACAATATTTTTTCAAATTTTGCAGGTTATAAAGAGAAATAGGAATTGGTCTCCAACGTAAATCTCTTCAACAAAAGTTATATAAACAAGCTTCACCTTTAGACGTCGCGCTCCCCTATCCATGACATACGCATGTTTGGCTATACTTAAAAAGTTTACACACATTGGTCATTAATTTCCTAACGGATTCTCATTTGATGGAATCGTACTATTTGCCATAGAGTTGCAATGTCGAAATGGATCACCCTACAAGCCTATAAGGATGTTTCTATCCTAATACCCCATTCAGAAGTTGTGATTTTAAAGCCGTTTTAAGTCAAAAGTTGTGAAAGAGTTATTAACCCTCTGAAGGTTGAACAAAATATCAAAACTGTAAGTTTGTTTTCAATGTAGGAAGGTTTAAATTTATATTTCGAACACATTACTTTTTAAACAAAATAATAATATTTAAAATAATATTAGTAGAAAAGCTTAAAAAATTTATCGCAATGTTTTAAATACGAAATTTTTTTTAAAGCAGAGATTTTTTAGTAATTTCTATATTATGGGTAATGCCGAGAAAGCTACACTGTAAAAAAAGGTATTTAAAAATGAATATATATAAACTTAGTCGTTTTTATTTGAGTTTAATTGCATCGTAAATGAGTGATGACGCACTCAAATGCAAGTAACCGCATTTTCTCATATATTTCTTTATTATTTGATATTGATCGGTTAAATAGAAATTGAGTTATTACAACTCATTTATATTACTTCCCATACTTCCAGCATACCCTTTATTAACATTTCTGATTATTATAAGCCCTGATAGTATAACGAATGAGGGACTGGACTGCGGTGAGGAGGATTTGGGTTCGATTCCCGATAAGACTTGTTTGTAATCGCGCATGTATTTTATAGTTTTCTATGCATATTGATTGAAAAATATTTATATTTTACCATGTCAAGCTCGTAAAATGAAATAAATTAGTCTATGTAGGCAAGCATTTACACATTGCACTCATTTTTGAGTATATGTCTATATCAAAATTTAAACATGTATTCGGAATCATGATAAGCATCGAATGCAATAAAAATTTAGTAAATTTTACCTATTTTCAAGTACCTATATATAATAGTGTTGATAGACCAAAACGGATATACATGTTTGCATCCTTCAGGTGATTAAAAGATAAATTGAGATTTAGCATTGTTCTTTATTTTACCAAGCTTAGGTATACATGAATATTTAATTATACACCCAAAAGCGAAAACAAAGATGGTTTTAAACTTTAATCAGTACATGTGAAGTAAAAATATATGAATTGGGAAAATTCTTCACCAAACCACAGTAATATTTTCCTTATCCCAGGAGACTTCCCTCACAGAAAATATGGAGTTGTAATGACCCCCCGAGAAAGAGCAGTTTGAAATATCCATAAATGGTCCCGCCCTGAAAAGTTTCTTCTCCTTCGATTCGGAACTGTTTGGCATTAGGAAAAGGAAGTTGGCGATATTAAATTGTCGCGAAATGGCACTTTCTCGCCACATGGTTCCAACTTCGAAGCTGGTAGTTATTGATTGTAGAAATCGTAAAATTTACGACAAAGGTTATTTAAATTGGTTGTAATTAGATTTCTGCGTGCGGAATTTATTTCATACACAAGGAATATTGGTATTTTGATCTCGGTACATGTATATTTGGTGAGTTTGACATTTTTGCACCGATGTTAAGTAACTTCAAATTTAAAAACGAATTATGTGTTTAAAAGAATATTTACTTAGTCCAAATAAAAAAAAACTAAATATTGAATTGGTATTGGCGCTGTTTTTGAACGAGAAATAAGCTGTAAATAATACATATAGATACCAAACACATGTTTCTGAATGGAAATGGTTCAAAATACGAAGCATTGTTTCCGAGTCTTTCCTCCGAGATAGACCCAAACCCGTCGCCAATAGCCCACTACGCAGCTCTAGTGCGACGTTATTTAACCATCCAACAAACTAATGTAAAATCTTAGTATGTTGTAAAAAGCCTATTTTCCTTATTTTTTAAAGTCACAGGGATAAAATTTCCAAATAACAGTTTTCACAAAAAGGACTAATTATCTGGTTTATAGAGTAAGTTGATGTACAAAGTTAGTTAAATCATATATTTTTATTTTCTATCAGCAGTAATAATAAAAGTTTTGTCTTAGGATCGAACTTTCGATGCGATTTCTTTGGTGGTTCTTAACAATATATGAGGTGTCCTGAGCATAAAAGGAAGGTTTTAAAAGTCTGTGTTTGTGAACAAGGTATCTCAAAAACGTATAATGATACTACAGTCATATTTGACTTTCAAATACCCACTGTCCATGGGATACTACAAGATTATATTCGATGAAACATCTAAAATAAAGAAAAAAATCTTGGATTTTGACTGTTTAAGAATTTTTAAAAACTCCTAAAACATGGATTACATTTGGAAAAAATCCGTGTACATAAGAGAATTTCAAAAACTAGAAATAAGTATGCAAGTGTACTTATATAAAAACCATTAAAATACCATTTAAATTCGCTGTTAATTCGTTAAATACATCAAATAAACAGACATATAAATAGGCTTGAGCAATGAAAATATTTTGTTATCGGGATTAATCGCCAGTAAATAATAGATATTTCCAGATTAATAGATGTTTTTTATTAATCGATATTTCTAGTACATCGATATATTTGATATATACATTCTGTTGGTATATCGATGTTTTATAAGCAGAATAAGTACAGTAGCAATAAAGAAAAATAAATATGTATAGTTTAAGATTAAGTTAGGACTCTGTGATTTTTTTATTTTTTTTTCAAATCAAAAACTAGTAAAATTTTGTTTTTCTCTTTTATTGTTACAAATATATATACTTCATCAGTTTTGTTCCGAGCACCTCGAAAGTTATTCCGGATATCCGAGTGTACTTTCGTCAAATCAATTAATCGATAAATTGATTAATCGCCAAATATAAAATTGCAAAATTGAAATCGCGACGGATTTTTTACTTCCGGAATTTCGATGTATATCAAACATCACCCAACTTGTAGAATAATAGTGCTAGAATAGTATCTAAATACTCAATTCGAATGAAATCAATGAATTAATTTTAAAACAAAAAATCTTAAATTACTCTGATTTAAATAAAGTAAAACACTTCTTAACCCTTTGCACCCAAGAACTCTTTGGTTTTCCGTTCTTTCTACGGAACAGTTATTCATCCTTATGTTCTTTACCCTAGAATTTGTTATGCTTATAGAAAAAAGAAACCTAATCTGTGTTGGATCTGCAAAAGATATAATCGATGTTTTTTAAATACAAGATCATGCTGTTCTCGTTTATTTTAAAGAACAGGGAATCAAAAGAACGAGTCGTTATGTTGTCGCCTGAGCGGCGCCAATGAAGTTCAAAGGGTTAACACGTGAATATTGATGGTGAATAATACAAAATTATGTAATTTAGCGCACCTGCTACCAAAATAAATAGCATTTTAAATTTAGATTTTTTTTTCACGTTATTGTTTTGAATACAATTCAGGCCCCAACCCATTTCAAATGTGAATATGTCGTGATTCGCCAATTTTAACGCCATGTCGATTCTTCGATATTCAAATATATTCTATTTACAAGACGGCCCTGGAAATAGGACGCTTCCCGCGATACGAGGGACGTGTGACGTCGGCGGTTGCCAGGAACGTTTCCCTAACGCTATTAGATTTCGCAAAAGAACTTCCTCCCTCAACCCAAACTCCATCCAAAACTTATTCGGCAGAGAACTGCAATTCGAATCGGGAATAACGATCAAAACCGATGGGGACGAGATATTTTTATTATTACTTCCCTCTCCCATTCCCCCTAGAAATGAGATCTCTCTCTTACCGATTGAGGAAGCAGGGTTACATCTCAACTCGACATCCAATAAATCCCGTCCAATCGTAAAAAAAAGCGGGCGGAATTATTTAATAGCGGAAGAAACTCCCTCTTAATGTGTGAATTTCTTCCTGGGTCCTTTATGTTTCCATGTGGGGGAAAAAAGGTAAGGGTAGGGAATAATTAAACTCCGCCTCCCCTTCTTGCTTCTAACGAGTCGGAAGGAGTAGGGATTTTTTTTCTTGTTGTGTAATGGTCTGGTGGAATGAGTTCTTTTCATGTTCCTTGGATTAGTTGCTCGAGCGAAGTCGATTGGTTGTTTGTCGTAAGGGAACGGGATAGCATATCGGAGTTGTTTCACATTAAAAGGGAATTTCTCAGTCTCGACAGTAATTTCGATTCAAGGTATTTCTCATACTCAGAAAAATTATTTTTGAAGAAGTTTAAGTTGTCGCATTGAAACGGTACTAGTGGACAAATGACCATAAAGTTACTTGAATTTACATTCCAAGGGATGTATATGTGTTCTGAACTCCTTCGAGATTTTTAACGAGTTCTCAATTCCCATGGTCAAAACAAAGTTATAAAGAGTTAATAGAATAATAGAATTAATTTTAATTTACTAGTAAATAACAATGCTGCCGTCAAAAAGTAAAATGTCAAAACACCAAATTTTTTAATTCATTTTTATTACATTTTTTTTTTTTAGCTTTTTTGATTTGTCCTTAAAAAAGTACACATATTTATGACATTAAAAGTCCATAAATCAAATATAATGGAATTTATATTGGCCAAAACTCCATTTCGATGGGGTTTTACCAAAATAAGGTCCAATATGACAAATAAATACTAAAAAAAGCCCTAAATCCATGATGAGTTATATGTACATAGAAAAACATGTAAAAGAAAATACGACTATCACCAAAATAAAATATTTACATGCAAACAACTACTTTTAGACAATCAAAGTCTTTTAAAGTATAAAAACTTTTATGTAGGTGATAAATATGATTTTTCTTATTTTCTGCATAGTTTTACTTTTCGAAGTTATGGCCTCCTTTCTTATGACGGCAAAATAGTGATAGTTCATTTTCGGATTTTGGTGACTTGCCCGAGTTGAGGCAGACAGCCCCCTCCCCCCCATATAAAAATGCAACTACCTTCCTCTCTCTAATCTCCACCCCTGATGCACGCAGGTGTGATGAATATCCTCTAAATCAAAAATATTACACCGCCAACCATCACGCACCCCACATGACGTGTAAATATTGCGCACCCACTCACCTCTTCCGATACTTTGTGAAACCGACAGTGACTCACATTTGATGTATTGGACGACCTTGATAGCATATGCACCACGAGGTCCTTTCCAGCTCCGAAACTCCATCCCCCCATAACCCTCCGTCAATGAACGGGGGATATCATCATTAAAACATTTCACAACTTGGAGTACTTCGGTAATCTACTCATTTCCCTTCCCTTCATTAACAGGTATCGATCAGCTGCCGTCTCCTCTATCACAGGGAAGGATCTTGGAGTACTTGGAGTAAACGGGAGCTAAGTATGTATAGTTCTCACGATATTTATTGGTTTTTAATGTTTGGGCATCTCCAAAGAAAACATTGTACACGCTTTCTTAGTTTTTTTTTTTTGCCCGTTTGTACTTGAATAACTTGAAGTGAGTTAAAAATTGAAAACCTTGGATACCAGGTAAACTACTAAATATATATAAAACAATTTTAAATATAAAAATTGGAGAGTCACTTAAATTCTTCTTTCTTTTGAGATCTCACTTGTTAAAACGTTGTTGTATGTACGAGGCGTAAAATTGATCTATATTACAGAAATAATATATTTGATAACTTTGCAAAACTTTTGCCACCCTATATCATCATTTGCTATGTCTGAAAAGGCACACACTGAATGTGAATGCGCAGAGTAGCTAGCACTGTTCACATTGTTATTTTAAAACTTTTGGAACTTTCTAATAATCGACGATAAATTACTAAGGCATTTTTCTTTAAAAAAATGATAGTTAAATATAGGTCTAGGTAATGCCTATTTTATTTTTGAGGTACAGTATTAAGTAATTTTTTAGAATGCTATCTGTAAATATAAGAATCGTATATTTTTTTCATAAATCTGTCATGAAAAGAAGTAAAGAAAACCACATAAACAGTTCTCCTTATAAAAGCAAGTGACCAGACCCCACTCTTAGTGTCATATATTCACCAAATTGCTACTTTCCTACATTCTCATTGCCGCCAACAATTCCATCCGTAAAAGTACACCAACATAGAAACTGTTTTCAGTTACGCCAGGTTTGGCGAAAATTCTCCAATTTTGCTACATCTAACATTTATGATAAAGATTGGAATCGATCTTCAAAAATTTATTATAAATTAATACAATTCCGAAAAACAAATTAGATTAAAGTCCAAGTTACAAAAATTATAAAATTAAAACGCAAAGAATGCTTTTTTAACAAAGCACTTCATTCTCGGGCCTTCTCTCAAGTCACATCTATTTCGAGGCAGCCATATCCATACGCAGTTTTTGATTGGTGGTATTAAAAGAAACAATATCCTCGATTTTACAGATTTTATACGTATTTTTTTTAATTAAAATGTTATCATGAATTATAAATTTATCCTTATCACTATTAGCATAAAATGGCACATATGGGCTTCTCTGTAGTAAAAAAATCGTATCCACATTTTAAATAAAAGCAATATTTCATAGTATATTTGCACTCCGTATAATTACATTCTGATAGCTTAGATTGTAGTAGCCAATATTTGCGATGGGTAGAGAAAATTAAGTTGGTGTTCGTGCCTATATCCCTGCACTTTATTCTACGTCTATATATGAACAGTACACATACCTATAATTATGCATATGGATGCACTTGGTAATGAAAAGGTTAATGGTAATGAAAAGTGACACAGAAACGGGATAGTCTACGATAAATTTTAATATCAAAAATAAAGCGTTCAGTTAATATATGTAAAATTACGTTTAGAACTTACTTAGTAACTTATTTAAAATTATTAAAAAATATTCATTATCGTACAATTATTTAATTCCAATAATAAATTCTCCTCTGTTATGCTGTCAAAAGTGTTCTTGACAGTTTTCACTCTATGCATCTAACTATAGCAAAACGTTACAACTTCACGAGATATTTTCGAAGATACTGTAAGAACCCTTAAAATCACTGTTCCCCAAAGCTAAATACGTCCCCCATGTAAACGGCATACGCATTATATTTCAAACCTTGGCGATTTTCACCCAGTCTGGCGAGTCTGAAATCTCCGAGTTGGCAGCCCCGGTCGCCTACGAGAAACCATCCCTCTGAGTGGACATCGCAGTCATATGTCCTCCTCCCCCTTTATTACCCTCAAACGGCTGAGTAGGACATTTAGAACGGGGTTCCCCTCCGCAATAAGTATGATGACAACATGCCACTCACTCCCAGCACGGAATTCCGTGGATGCCGTGGATTCCGGGGCACGGCAGGCCCCCTACAATTAAGCATCCCCTACCACCTCCCATTTACCATGTCTCGTGATCGCTTTGTTTCTTGTCACTGCGGGAAGGAGGCGGAGTGTGCCAAGAAATGTCTTCTTCCGGCGACCATTAAGGGTAAAAAGCCGCGTACAGTGGGAAGTTGGCGGCATTTCGTTTTAGTGTTTGAATGTGGTAAGCACTTGGGCCATTCTGGCTGCCAGACAGGGCCGCTTTCATAGTCACGGGGCCGAGTACTAATTTATCCAGTAGGGAAAATGTACTGTATCACACCATCCACATATTTGAAGAACCCATTTCTCCCCCTAAAATTCTTTTTTTAAAAAAATTACACCAACTTTAATTTGTGTAAGAGCTCGATTTTTAATGCAGAATCTCCAGGTTAAAATCTACAGTACAATGTTTACGGAAATTTTTATGTAATATGCGTTATATAATGTAAACAGTTTTTATTGAATATTTTTTCTACTTTTTAATTTCTTTTAAAATGTTCGAATAATTTTGATAATTTAATGGTTTAACACTGAAGAAATTAGACGACATATCACTCATGTGGCAAAAACTAATAATTTTTTTAAAAAATCATATAAATTTTCGAAAAAGTAAAAATTTTCTTTGTAATATTCCTAATTTTATCAACTTTTTACCTGGACACACCTTTTATTGCGATGTGCCCTGTGCGGTGGCACTAGTCGCACACCCTTAAGGGGGTTCTGCCATCAGAGTTATATTCATACTGTTATTCTATATTTTTAGATTCCAAAATGTTATGTATCCAATTTGTGTTGGATACTGTAAGATCTATAATAAATGAAAGATCTAGAGGGAAAAACAACAAGGTTCCAATTTTTGTTAAAATCAAAGTTTGAACTTCTTTAATATTAGCTAACCTGTACTTTCATCTCAGTCAGTCGTGAAACGGGAAAAACGATGATATTCCGTTTAAAAAAATATTACAAGAACATAAACCAATGTACTATGTTCATCAGTCATGAAACTTTGTTTTTTTTTTGTTTTCTGTACACTCACTCCGAATGGACCGTAAAGGTAGGGAACATGTCCTAGCTTTTTCCATCCGAAGAAGCCGCGCCTGATAATCTTCAAGGATTCAGACACGAAATCGGTTTGATTCAGTACCCCGGAGGGTAACCAACCAATCCAGTGTCTCGGACGTCAAACGTGGCGTCTACAGATGAAAAAGCAATGACATATTCCTAACCTTAACTATCTTCTTCTGGGTTCTCCAAGTGTTAGAGTTTTTCATCGTCATATAGATGTTACTCGTAAATCATTTGTGTTAATGTAGCTGTTAGCTAGAATCGACTAGACTAACAAAATATTTTGGTTAGTAGTACAGATAATAAACGAGAGGTTGATCAAGCCAACTATCGAAACAAAATTCTGCTTTGTTATAGACTCTGTTATTAGTTCCTCGAACTATGACCCAGATCTCAGGCAAAAAGTTTTACACTTGTATTTTAACTGTTTTTAATTCCTATAAATTAAATATTTTCCTTCAATGCAAAATATCAATAGTGTATCAAATGCATATGACTTACAATATTAAGACACTGAGATACAATTTCAGGAAAAAGGGTGCTATGTTCAACTTCTTGAACACTCGTTAAGATCTGAAAAATATCGTAATGAATAGGTGTCGCGGAATATATAGCCCACATTTTCCCCACAATCCAGCTATTGAGGACTTGCGCAAATTGGTAGCCACAAGATGATAAACTGAAGATAAATAATAGTGAAAATCGGTCAAATCAAAAACAAGTTCGAGTCATTCGGATTTATAAAGAGCATTAATGCAAGACACGTAGTAAATGGATATGGATTAAAATTTAATTTTTTTTTTAAATAGTCCGGATCATCAATTTTCTTTTTCAATTTATTTGTTTTAAAATATAATTCAAAAAGTTTTATGATAAAAGGCATGTTTTATATTCGTATCAGTGTGGAAGCTTATTTTCTTTACATTTTTTTAATGTAAATAATGTTTTTAATGTAATAAAAGCCTAATAATATGATAAGAATATTACTAGACTTTTATTATTAGCACTTTAGGACGAAGGGCCTTTCCATTGTATTCTACAATGGGAAGTCTATAATATTTTACTTTGCATTAAAATTTTAAAAAGTAAGGAGTAGCTTTGACATATTAAAAATGCTTATGTGATACCAGCTTTTTGCATAAAAACTAAAAATTGAAACCCTTTTTAGAATATAGTCCCAAAATTAAATAACTATAAAAATATGAAATACTAATTGAATACAAACTTAACAAATGATAGTTCTATTTATAAAATAATTCATCCGCGAAATATCTTCTTACAATCCCCGCACTGTCTAAAAGAAGGAAATTTTATGGTTTTCGGAATGGACAATTAAAACAAAGACTAAATAAAAATACTTAAATAGATAATCTATATTTAAAGTAAAGAGCAAATACAAAGGTTTGTTAAAAAAACAAATTCTGTAATAATAACTTGTTTGCAGAGCGTAAAACATACAATTCGTGATCTTAATTTTAAGAAATTCTTAATGATTGTAAATCAAATAATACAGCATCCATCCTGAATTTTAAAAACACTTCAATTTATATTTTCTTTAGAAAAAGAAAGGTTGGCGCGAAACACAATAAAATAATAAATACAAATGATCTCGGAATGCAACCAAAATTAAATTAAAGAAAACATTAAAAAAAAAAAACGTTATCGCTCCATTTTCCCAGATACCGTGATTTTATTCTTTCGCTTCCCCCCCTCTTCTCATCGGGCATTCTCTTCGAAATCTCTCCCAAAAACAGTCTCGTCTGCAATTATCGGTGGACATTTATCCGGAATGAAAAGAAACTGAGCACCGATTTGTCCTTGGAAATCGGTTGCACCTTCCCCTGTACACAGTCGTCCCCTTGACTGCCGAGACAACCCTCTCGCCCTCCCCTTCAGAAAGCGAAACAAAAGAACAACACTTCGGTAAATTACACAGAAGTGTTTCTCGCGCACAGAACGAAAACAATAAAAGCAGGGAGAAAAAAAGAATTTTATATATAATATTATCGTCTGCCTTTAGTTTTATACGACTCTGGCAATAGGTAATTTATTTACGAGCGAACGAATTTGCTATTATCCAGTTACGAGAGTGAATTCGCGCTTTCATTTATTTATTTTCAGAAAGATGGAGTGGAAGTTGTAGTACTTTTTTCCCATTTTTTATTTTGTTTCTTTTCTTTCGGACCTAAACGGCTTTTCGTGTAGTCATTGCGTTGTCGTAAAGGGAACCACAATGGGAGGAAATGCCGAATAAGGCATTTTTGAGCCAGCGTTATTTTAGACGGACTGGGGAAAAGATATTTTTTGGCATGGAGTTGGATAAGGCTTCGATTTTTCTTCTTGAGCCCCGGTATTCGTTTTATACGATTCGACAAATTGTATTTTTTTTTAAATATATACATTTGATGACTTTCTTAATGCTTAACGAATACTAATACGACTAATTATTTGAATTTTCTACAATGTGAAACCTTCCAATTCATATTTTTTGCATTTGTAATTTAAAAGTTTAAATAAGTGTCTATTCAAAAGACTGTTACATGAATGACATATAAATCTACGGAACATGTTTATAAATAAATGCTAAGCTCATAAAGCAATTCTTGTGTACAGATAACAAAAGGAAATTATACATTTTAATCGTATTCTATATTTTGTATTAGTTTTCATAAATGAAGTAATTTTATTAATTTTACTTAAGAGTTGAAAGTAGTTTACAATGTATGCGGCACGACATGGCAAAATATCTGTTGTAGTATACAAACTTCTTTACCCTTTTTTTAAAAACACAAATCTTCGTGTTACAAAGCAATTGGAATTTACATTTCATTTTCAAGCCTCTCTAAACTCTGCGAAACAGTGGAATTTATAGATATCATGAATATATTACTATTTTTTACTTATTTTGATTCATAGTTTACACTTATAACGAATAACTATTATTAACTGTTTATAAGTTATCAATTAAAATTTATTCCAAACATAACACTAAAAGAAAGTTTAATTAATGAATTTACAAATCATTCATAACTTAACGTAACAAATATATAACATTAGTTTTCTATGTATTTAATGTTTTTTGTATGAAGTTTTAACGATTCTATTTGTTAAATAGATTATAGGAAATAATTACACAGTCATCAATTAATCAAAGAAAATTGATCTTGGAAAGCTGCATATAAAAACACTGCATTAACATGCGATGCTTAAGGGATTTTTAAAATTATAAATGCTTTTCACTGTTTGGAAACTTAAAAACAATTCTTACACTTAAAAAAACTAAAAGTTTAATTACTTTTAAAGTGCAAGTTTTAACTTACTCCTCAAACCATTATAACTGAAAAACGTTGTAGAATATGGTTTATTAATTTAAAGACTGCATTGTGATCACAGGGCGCACTATCCCAGCCTTGACCGTCAATGGGTTAAAATGCACTTGGTGACTTTTAACCACTTTGCTGCTTTTACGCCTTTCATTCGAAACAGTAAAATATTCTTTACTGCATCTATTTACAATACTTAGTGCAAAATTCAATTTAATTTTGATTTTTATCCAAAACCATCTGTATGTTCAGAACATACATTCTTTTTTTAAAAAAATTCCGGATTTCCATGGATGCCAACAACAAACTTCTGCACTGCCCCTTCCACCATCCTCATTCCAAAAGCAATCTGTGCGTCCAGAGTGGAATCTGCAGGTGAATACTTTCACGAAAGAGAGAGGGAGAGAACAGATCAACAAGAGAACAGAAAGAGAAGCCCTTTTGTGTTTGGATGTAAATTCGTCCGGCAAATGGCTATTCCCACCAAATGGTTATGGGCCCCGGCCGTTCCATCTCCAGAAGTGAACATCGCATGGGGAAGGGGGTGAAGATGACAATTTTTATGAAGCACGCAGAAGAGGAAAAAGAGCGAATTTGCATATCCGTCATTCCATCCCTGCATGCCATTTTTTTTTCGAATATTTTTTTTCTGTGATGTTATTATTTTTTGTTGTTTTTGTTTCGTTCGACAAGGGTGTTGAACAGCTGTAGAATGATTGTGACGCTCTCTATCTCTCTTCCCTTCCAAAGAGAAGAAAGGACTCCCTATTTATACACAAATGAGGGAACTCTGTTTTTGTGCCCGTATTCATGAGATTAAATAGGAAATCTTCCCCTTTTTTTCCTCCCCTTACCCGAAACACAAAGCAAATAGTTGTTTCATGGAAGTTCGCGACTTGTAATGGCTATTCAATTGCTTGATTGAATCTCAACGGATACGTTGTGAACAAATAGTAATAGAAGAAATATATAAAACTAGGCGAAGTGTCCGGCGTCGCCCGTGAAAATGCTGATGCTTCGGTACGAAAATGTTGCTTTGTATAAAAAACAAACCAACAGACACTCTTTTTATATATAACTCTACGCAGAGTGTTGGCCTATTTGTTCACCATGGCGCCATTTGGCGGTTTTAGTAAGAAATAATGTCTGCTAATTAAGGGGGCGGGATGAGGGTGATTTTTAAAATCCCATGATGACAGTGACCTTCCTCTAGTTTTGAAGGTCAAGTGGGTAAAATGATATTAATTTCATAATTTTTGTCAATTTTGGTGAAATTTTTACTTATATGGTCATATTTTATTTCATTTGGGAATTTTTTTATTTATTTGGCGATATTTTGTTTTCATTTGACGATATTTTTATTTATTTGTTATAGTAGCGATATTTCCTCAACAGACAATCAGAATGCGTCGTTTATTCATGCACCTATGTAATTGCTATATGTTACATTATTACAATGTTGAAGTATTCCATTCTTACAGTATTGCATAGCTATAAATAGGTTTCAATAAGAAGTCAATGGGGTTAAACGAGTTCGGGTGGGAAAGCTGGAAGAAGGTAGTTGTTCGAAATTTCATGTAGCATTCATCTTCCCCTTACGTCGAAGGTCAAGTGTACGAAATGTCATCAAGACCAGAATAAAACTGTAGATTTGCATAAAAAACATATAAAAACTCTTCTTATATATATATATATATATATATATATATATATATATATATATATATATATATATATATATAACTTTAATAACACGATGTGGTGCATAATGGTTAATATATTAGTTTAAGGGTGTTATGTTAAATCAATATTAATAATGTTATAATCATTAATGATTAATTATGTTTTTAAAAGTGTACAAAGTAATATTTCACTAATATTCAAAAGTAAACTAAATTATTTCGAGTATTGTTCTAATAGCATTTTTTATGCAAACAGTGAGTTATATAGTTGTGTTAATTACTCAGCCAAAAAGTTAGCATAAAATCTTCATCAGAATTGTTAAATTAAAGGTTTTATACAGAAAATTTGCAGGGTTGTTTTTTAATATGTTCAATTAAATGTGTTTGCTTCAATATATCATTCATAAAAACTTTTTAAACCCTACTTATGAAGTAATATTAGGACGACCTTGGAAGGCCTTTATTTGGATGTCAATGATCGTAGAATAAAATCATGCATTTGATAAGAAGATTAATTTTACATTTTACCATAATTTCATATATCTAACGTAATACTTGTTGACAGGAGTAATAAAAAAACGGAAAAAGTGTCCCAATGTTACCCTGTTTTCCTCAACAGACAATCAGAATGCGTCGTTTATTCATGCACCTATGTAATTGCTATATGTTATACTGTAACTTTTGCTAAATGCGTTGACTCATATAAACATTCTATATATTTTTTTTAATTAATTTCAATGGGACAAAATGCATTTTAAACAAATAACGTAGGTTAGTTTATAATTGGTTAGTTTTATTAACAAGTGAGAATGGGAAAATAATAATCAATTATATAAGTTTGTTAAAAAAAATTAAAAATATGTATTAAATATAAGATTGTTTTTGAAATTTAGTAAAATATAGAACCATGTTGTTATGTTAAAATATTATTAAATAAACATATAATTTGTGACATAACAAGTTCTTTTAAAGAAAATTGTAAATAAACCAAAATAAACAAAGAAATATAGTAATAAAAATATTCATTAGAAGTTCATTTCGTTACTTTGAAAATAGATTAACATTAAAATTTTAAGAAATTTTCTGAATTCGCTTCTTATGTGTAAGTAAAAAATTAAGAATGCAATTCCTAAACTCCATGCAAATAGTTTACATATCTTTATGTATTCAAAATATCATTCGTTATTTTATTTTTTTAAATAATTTTTTCGTGTCCATTAATAAAAAATATTCTTTTGAAATATTTGGTACCGATTTATTATTTTGGGAAACATGCACAAATGCTTCAATATATTTTTAAAAGTTTTTCGATATCTTGTTCTTTCCTTGGTCTGTCTATATATTGGCAATAATTAACTACACGAAACTGAATATTTTTCTCGTGAAAAAAATTTCCGGATAGTAAATTTTAATGAAAAAACGGCCATTCATATTTTCTTCTTATATGAACTAAACTCAAAAACATCGGTTTTCTGTTACTTTTAATTTTGTGCATGAAAAATATCCTTGACTTTTTTTTTACTCATCCATGAAACTGAATAATAAAAATCAAGTTCTTTTCTATAAAAATAATGATAGTGCACTCCTTTTTTACAAAGAAATATATTTTTCCTTTAAAATATCAGTTAGTTTCTTTCTCGAAATGACACAGCAACGAACAGCCAATCATCTCCAGCGGATTTCCCTCTTTCTTCATACTTCTCCTTGTTTATCCTTAACTGTAGCTGTAATGTTTTAGACTGCAAAGCAGCCATTTTTTTCGAACTCTTTCGCCATTTACCGGATTGTTTTGCTGTTTTTGTTCCATTTCTATTCGAAATTTTTTATTACCAAGTGAGAAGGGGAAAATAAGAATCAATAAGAATTTTTAGCAACATTTTTTCCTTCCTTTTCCAGAGGAAATATTTCAGACTTGAATGGAAAAGGGTAAAAATCAAAATTCAACAATAGCCTCGCCACTAGTGACAGAGGTTTATGTATTGACATTTCCTACAAGACCACTCAAAGAAAAGTAGTTTAAGCAATTCTGCCGGATTGAATCCTTTTTGTAGATAGAAGAAAAAATTGATTCTGACCATTTATAACCCTAAAATAGATATTTCACTTGACAATTGTGAGGTTATCGCGTTGGCCTTTCGTGTCAAATTGTGTATGACTATCTACCAATGCATTCTTATGAGTTTGTTGTATTATAGCATCTAAGATAAAAACGACGGTAAAATATTTATAAAATATGTATATTTCATAGCTCCTCTATGGACAAATGATGCAAATTGCTTTTAATTTTTACTAGTATGGTGTATGTAAATGCTCAGTTTTAGTGCCAAAAAGATTTTTTTATTCGTAATTAAGCGTACTTATGGTTATTATTTTGTTTTATATAATTTCGCGATAAAATTGCTTAAAATGTCTCAGCATCACTACAGGACAATGGTGAGTTACTCCGAATGTACAAACCAAAAAAACTTAAATATAATTGTATTTATTTTTTCCTGTTGTTTTTCGGATCATGACCGAAAAGCGATAAATATGTATTTTTTTATAATTTATTATTTTATTTTTCGTTTTAATTCAAGTATTTATTTTTGTAATTATAGAAAAAAAAATAATATAAAATTTAATGTCAACATTAAATATTTTGTTTTATATTTGAGAACATCAAAGGCACAAAACCGAAACAGATTTTCCAAATACAATTTTCAGATATAAAAACAAAAAGCTGGAAAACAAAAAGCTTTTAGGTAGTTAATTGGGTCCTTAGCAAATAAAGATTAAAATTGTCTAATGGCTTAATAAAGCTTATATCTCACTTCACTTTTCACACTCACCAGTTACCATTAATATTCTTTACAGATAATTCTGATTGTATTAAATTGTCCTATAAATATTTAAACATTATAAATTGGATTAGTCTATATTTATTGTAATCTGATTCAATAGTTAACTAGAACTACATAATGGGTTATTGGGATTTATCCTAATAGAAAAACCTTGTAACACTGAAAAGCGACTTTAAAACTAGATCAGATGACGAAGACAAAATCCGAAATGGTACTCCATGTTCCCAAACTTTCACACCAAGAACAACGCAAGGGTAAATATTCATAATCTTCATAACAACAAAATAACAGACGAGACCTACATAAAAGAATCATATTCCTATCTACTGAATACATCCAAACCAGCACCTTTAAGAAGGTAATCTCATAAGAGCTAACCCCAACAGCCACACGAGGTTCCAAAAACAGGCCAAACCCCTCATTGTTTGGCGAAAACCCGAAGCAACAAGCAGCTCTCGAAAGGAAGGTGGTATGAAAGAAGCGGGTGAACTTTTATTATTAGAAAGCCCATTACAGTTGTTGTTATCGTCCACCTTTTGTGCAGGGGTGCAGAGGGGACGGCCATTTAGAGCGTCTGATTGAATACACTCAAAAATGGGAATCGACAGCGAAGAAGGAACCCGTAACCGCGTTACCGTCCCTGCCTTGAAGAGCGACCGGAAATTGAATTTTTGAATTGTTCGTCCTCGTCGCATTCATCAGAAATCATTTTCCTCTGAAAAATACTATTTTTCTCATATTCCTGTTGGAAATATTTCTTGGCGGGGATTTTTTATTCCCACGGAGTTGGAATTGGAGACGTCTCTCTCGAAATGTGGAATCGAAATATCCCAGGTGGAACAAAAGTATGGGACGGGACCTGTCTATAAATAACTCGTGTGTTTCGGTTTAGGTGGGTGGAGGGGAAGGAATCCAATTCGTGAGTTTTCGTTTCCAATGCGGGTTTTTGGTTTTGAGTCGAAACCTTGGTCTAATCTCACTTTTGAACCTGGATGGCAAACAAATTGCATCCTTTCATTCCCCCAGTAGTTTTAAGTATGAATATTGCACAAAGTTAAGCACATAATTTGCCAACCTACAAGTTAAAAAAAAATTGAGATTAATAATTATTTGAAAAATAAAAATAGCAATACATGCCGGGAAATTATTAGTACAGTTCTAGCAAAGACACAAACTTCTACTACAGAATTTTCTAAAAACTGCAATTTACCAATAACATAATCTGCCTGACCATTGAAGGTTGATGCTACTTGAAAGTCTGTTGTATAGTAGTTGCTTAGTTTAGATTTTTGTTAGCAATCAAAACTAAACACTGACCCTCATATTTGTATATTATTCGTAATCCACTGCAGATACCCAATCAGTAATCCTTCAGAAGTTGTCATTTAGTAATTATTTGGTTCAGTAACAAAGAACGAATTCCTGGTATGGGGTCAGTTACTTGCTTTGTCGATACTATATTATTAATAGTATTTATTTTTTTAATGTTAACATAGACTTTGGGAAAATGAAATACACATCTAGGAAAAGTAAAAAGATTTGCCAAGAATTTGTCCTTTCTGTCTTGGTGATGTCCATATATAAAGTTTACATTGTCTTCTAGAGAGAACATTTAGGGAACTAAGAACAAAGTTTTAAAGCAGTTTCGAATATATTAAATTTAGCTTAAACTACAATTGAATAGCCTGGAGCTAAAGTGCTATGTTACAAAAAAGTACATTTGACTACTATAGATGGTATTATTTATCTTTAATTTTTAAATGTCAACCAATTTAGTTCCTGGCTAGTTAATTATAAAACAAAATTAACTGTCAAATGACTGATAAATTTGAAAAACCATTTATCACTGTACGTAGTAAAAAATGCATTATTTTAAAGAACAAGGTAAATAAGATATTTATTAAGGTTAAGCTCATTATCAGGGTTATCTTTAAACAAGCAGTGGCATTAATTACACAACTATCAACACGTAAAAATACTGAATGGGAATTTAAACGAAAGAAACAGCCCCGATATATTCTCATTGAAAAACTAATTCCGCAAAGTTGAAATATTAAGGTTGTATACGTTGAATTAAACACGGTTTGGTTGTTCCGTTCGGAATAAAGTGCAGAATAATATTTCGATTTTTTTTTATTTTCATTTATGAAGGAATAATTAAGGATATATTAACACATTTCATTTTCTTTTCGGGCCGCATAAAAAAAACATCCTCCAGACCATACAAAAGCCGTTGAAAAGTCGAAAACCAATTTCCTAATTAGATCGTAAAACTCTTTAACTGTAACCCTCCTTCAATGTCTGCCATTTCAAAAATATGAAAAGTTGGATTTTATGTCCGTGGCACCGGAAGCAATCGAAAGAGGGGGTGGGGAGGAGAGAGAGAGAGGAGGCGCCGTATTGGCAGAAATTAAGAAGCCCAGGGAATGGAATTAATGGGTTTCTGATAAGCATTTAATGTTCTCATTAATGGCGGGGGTAAAGAAAAATAAACACCCGGTGGTTTGCGGTGAAGTGAAGTGAGACGAAGGGGGGAAGAAAGGCTCTCCCCGACAATGTGACAATATTTGTTTTAATGCGAATGGCAACACCGCCGGGAAGTGAAGGTGGAATTCTTGAATCGGAAAAGCGAATGGTTTTCAGATAACGGAGCCTGTCCCGGCCATTCACTGCCAATTAGTTTGGGCGGCAGGGTTCAATGAATCGTGTCTGCTGCTTTTTGTTCTTGCTTATTTTGAAATAGAGAGGGGGAGGATGTTGCATTTTCGATCAAAAATATAAAAGTTGTGTGTATGAAGTCTACGAATCTATTCAATAACATATTTTTGGGTTGAAAAACGTCGTACTAGAGCTACTCAATCAGTGAATGTTCTAGAGAAATATTGTAAAGTGTGTGTACTTTTTTTAATAGCGAATTTTAATGTCTTTATCAAGAAGTATATTGAAAAATATAAAACAAAAAAGACGAAAAATTAGCTCATAAGAGACTATTTCTGAATCTGGACTACATAAAATCTATAATATTGAAGACCCAAAAAGTGGAGATTGTACAAAGACGGAGGTAGAAACATAAAAGTATATTATATTTATTTTTTTGCCAATTAATTTTTTCTCAACTAGAATTGAAGCCGTAGGGGCAAGAACAAGGCAGCTCCAGTTTTCCAAAATTGTTTATTAAGGAAGAAAAACACTGAAAGTTTCTTGAATCGTATAATATAAAAAAACAGCTCGTTTTTCTTTATATCTCTATAGTCATTGCTCAGAACTCACTAGTTCTTACACTAATCGATAGAGGACTTTTTTTAGAGGAATTAGCGAAAAACTTTGTTCTTGCATCCACGTCTTCAATGATTTGATTAAACGTTTCCTGCGAATAATAAATAATCTGGGTTAGAATTTAAATGTCCTTACTATGTGGCTTAAAGTATTGAGAATATGACAACCATTTCTATTAACATATGGATTTTTTAATTTTAGATTTGTTTTAACTTAGTACAGTTTCCTGTTCTAGTTAACTTAAATCAGTCGTTTTTAAAGAGTAGACAATTTAGACTAAAGTGTAAAGATTGAGACCTTATTGGTCAATTGAATATTAATATATTTAATAGGCGAATCGCCCAAGTAATATAGGCCAATAATCGGCCAAGCATATATAGGTGTTTACAAATTGTTAAGCGATAGTATAGTAAAAGTAATGGTTTATTATGTGTAGTTAAAGAGCCAAACAATGACCATTACCCAAAAATCCAGTTCTCTATCACTGAATTGATCAATGTAATTTGATGCCGTCCATTGCCGATCGCAGAAAAGATGAACGGATAAGGTTATAATGACCACTGTTATTGTATAATATAAGCATCAAATTCTGAACATAACAGTCATTGACATTTGCAAAGATAAATTATTAAAGATTATCAAAATAGGAAAACAAACTTTGAGAAAAAAAAAATCTATTTAAATTATCAACAGTACTCACAACTCAATAAACAAACGTGAATTTCAACCAGCCCATACTTTGGAGTTTTCTTAACATTGCTACCTTAGCGAGTCCCCCTTTGCGTCAAGAAAGTGGGAGGGGGAGGGAAAGGGGAAGAATCCATGCGTGATGCGTGTTAAAGAGGGTCAGAAGAATGAAAGAATTCCCTCCTTTGAGGGAAAAATCATTGTATTGTTGCGAAATACTTCAAAGAATGTCTCTAATTAAAACTCGAAATTAAACAAGAGTTTTTGACTCTTGCTTGGGCGACCAACCTTAGGGGAGGGGGTTAGCAAACTAGCGTATTCCCTGCATATAAATTATTGCCGCAAAAGGATATGTTACCATTGTAGCTGAAGTTTGCCAAAGTATACAACAATTAAAATAGCAATAGATTTTTGTTTTGAAATATTTATGTACTGTTATTTTAGGAAATGCCTTTTAATTTTATATTGGGAAAAAATTATGGATAGTTCTTACACTGTTTTTTTAGAGTATCTGTAAAGAAACACTGCAAAAAAGGTACTTAAAAATGAGACCCTGAACCTACTCGTTTTTTCTTTAAGAACAATTGCATCGTAAATCAGCTATAACGTACTGAAATTTAAGACACCATACTTTCTCAAAAATGAGTAATGTGATTTAATAATGCTAATCTCAGCTTCTGTTGAAGCGATCTTAATAAAAACGGACAAACTTAAAATAGTTGTTCAGAAGATCGTTTTCCATGTTATTCGACGTTGATTGCTTAAATACAAACGGAGTTATTACAACTCAATTACCTTACTTCTCATTCTTGTTTGCTCACCTTTTTAACATTTATACTGATTATAATTGCTTACTGTCGCCGTAAAAGTTTAACGGATAAGAGACTGTATTGCGGTGCTGACGATCTGGGTTCGATTCTCGGTAAGACTTGGTTGCAATTGTCGATGTTTATTGAAAGTGATTTATGAAGGCAAGAATATACTCGTTTTTACTCATTGTACTTAGTTTTGAGTACATGTCTTTTTCAAAATTGAAACATATATTCGGAGCCATTATAAAAATTAAATGTACTCAAAATGAGTATATGTTACTTATTTTCGAATACTTATTATTAAAAGTGAATAGAAAAAGTATTATAAACTAAAGCTAAAACTGCATTAGTATAACATGTTCCCGCCGCTACTGTTATTCTAATACACGCACTTTTATTGTGAAAGTGTTGTTACTACATTGTCAACAAAAGTTCATTGTATGTTTGCTGAATTGTCCTACAATTAACTATAAATTGTTATATCATAAACTAAACGGAACGTATTTTCCCCTCTATATAAAATATAAATAAACGCCATTACTTGATGTACATACAGTAATGCCAACATAAATTTTAAAACAAAACAAATGTTCAAAAAAAGAGTATTTCGACTACAACAAGAAAAAATGACTATCTGTCAATTAATTTTTTTTAATCCTTCATAATAGATCGATAATCTAAATTCCAACAAAACTAAACCTATAATGACTTATTATAAAATGACATCGAAACTATACAAAAAAAACAAGGTGTGCTGTAAGTATTATTACTTTTAAATTTAAAAAAAATCATTGAACGAAATAAATTATTATTTTAGAAATAAAATGTTTGCTTTCAACGATTTATCATGATTAAAAAAATAATGAATAGGGGTAAGTTGGGAGGAAATGAGTCTTAAATCTCGATTTTTGATGTTCAAAGTCCAATTTCACATTGTAAAAAAAAATGTAAAATTACAATTGTTTTATAAAACCGTTCACTTATTTATTAGAAACATAATCGTATATTTTATTTAATTCTGAGGTTTATAAATGTTTTTAATTATTTTTTTAAAGTAACCTACTACGATTCATAGGTGGTATAAAATATGGGATTTAATAAAATATAAAAAATAACAACCTTAAAATAATAAGAACTCAATACATTTGATTATTAATTGACTGTTTTTCTCCATAAAAGCAAGTTGTAATCCGCCATTTTCCATTTTAAAAAACCAACTATATTGTATTATTTCCTTCGAAATAGAACATCTTCTAATATTATTCTTAGTTTGTTTTGAATCAGGAACCTATGATGTATTTATTTTATTTTTAATTTGTTCCCCAGACGATTTTTTATTTCATTTAATGCATTACATTTAACTTCGAATAAAACAAGCAAATGGTGACCATTTTTATATTGCAGTATGTTATTTTATTGGCAGTTTAACAAAACAATATTTTTATCGAGGAGGGAGAGAGCACTATTTCTATAATTGGGTAATAGACAAATGGAACAACTTGCCAGTAAATATTGCCAGTAAAACTTGCCAGTAAGTTATTTATTCAATGTGAGGAATAGTTAGAAGATACCTGATGGATCAACTTTGTTGAACCTTGAGCCTGTTGTTGGTCATCAATATTTGTATTTGTACGAGTTGTTTGAAAAACATAAAATGAAAAAGGAAATATTTAATTACATACAAATATGTTAGCCAAAAAGCACGAAAGCTTCAAATAAAAAATCCCAAACAATTGCCAAAAGTCCCAAACAATTGCCAATAGACCATTGGGTAATTGGTCCAGTTGGTTGGCTGCATCGCTGATTTCAGCCAACCGACTGGGTAAAAATACCATGAGAACACGCGAGGAAATATGACATTACAATAGGATAGTGAAACATACATCAAGTACCAATATAGCAATTGCCAAGTTGCAATATAACATATCAAGTTACATTACAGCATTTGCAAGTTGTACCGAGTTGCTAACTGTATCAAGCTACAATATAATAAAGTTTACACGAGAAATAAACAATCGACCCCTTCCAGTAGCCAAACCATCGCCAAGAATAAAATGAGCGAACGATCCCACTCAACGACCATGTTACCCCAACCCCCCATCCAGGGGCCCTAAACGCAGATTTGCAAAGTGTACAAAACCAAAGTCAAGTCCATCGCCGTGGCGCAATGTTCGACACGGCGGGGAACATAAGAAAGCAAGGGTCGTTAGTGCAAAGCGGCATCTCGTGCCATTAGTCGCGCGAATGCCTTACGAGCACGAAGCGAGGCATTCCGCAAAGCTGTTGCTCTCTGTTAATGCTTTCTCATTACCCAATTAGCGGAAAACATCCTCCGTCCTACAACAACTGCAATATCTCTTAACTTGAACACATTGGGGAGGGAGAGAGGGGGGGGGGGTAGAAAAGTTTTAAAAGCATTTTGCAGATCGCTCTTGATGAAAGTTTGCTCTTCCTTTTCTCAGGTAAGGAGTTCTTAAACCCCCTCATCGCCTAGTTTCAAACCTGGAAATTTGCAGAGAGAATCGATGTTTTAAAATAAAGCCCTGATAGTGGGCATGGCGTTTGGATTTTTAAATGTACTAACTTACAGTAACGTTTTAACTTAAGCAGAAAGAATTCAAACAGAGCTATAAACGAGATCCGAATCTCACATACTTAAACGAAATTGTCGAAAGTTCTATTACATTACATTAAGTATATTCTATTCTAGTGAAACATTACAAACGTTTTTAATTTCTTGGGTAGGTGTTTTAAAGATTTAAAATTCCTATTTACCTTAAAATTGAATACATTTTCACACAGCAGTATTTTTCTATAAAAAAATTAAGAGGATTCGTATTTGTAAATGCTGAAAGCAAAATTAAAAAATACCATAGTGACTAATATTATAACTTACTCGGTTTGTAATTACAAAGTATGAGTGATTGACTCATGTGTACTTAACAGAAATATATTTTGCACTGAAAACTGGTAAACCATTATACTAATTATGAATAAATTTGTGAAAAGTAGATTCTTTTTTAAAAAAATTTAAATAAAAGAAGATTATAATATGATTCGTTTCATTCTTGAAAGTATATCAAAATTTAGATATAAGTGATTTTGGTCACTTATATCTCCACTCTCCACTAAATATTTATATTTTTAACGGTTGTTTATTAAAAAAAAATTTGCTCTTTAGTGCATTTTTGTCTGTTTTTTTTTTAATTAATTTTATTTTTCCTTTTTTTTAGTTTTCAAAACAGCAGAGAGCTTCGCTTCTACTATTATTCTCAAAAGGGAAATCTTGTTCCTTGTTTCACTCACTTATCTCAACACACAATTTTCAATCATACAGGCAACACATGCGACAATTGTCAAAATTAAACAACTAAGGTAACTTGACGTTTAAAAAATTTAAAACAACAAGAGGGGGAGGTAACTTTAAATGTAATTATTGACTCATACAGACATATTTTGAGGATTCTTTTTGTGGATGTTATGATGATTCTTTTAAGAATTTGATGTACGTAAAAGGAAATAAACAGAAACATTTGCTGACAAATGACAGTACCGAATTCATAATCTACTGTGAAATAAGTCTAATTGTGCTTCCTAATACATCAAGTTTTGGCTGGAGGCTCGATTAGATGATGACCTGTTGACATAGCTACCGTGGTTCTAAATGAACTGCTTCTCACTCGAATATTTGAAGATAAGTTATTAGGTGATTCTCTACATTTTTCTATTAAATTATTAACAGCTCAAAAATAAACTTAAACTGCTTTTTAAATCCATAATGGATAGACAAGTTTGTTAGGAAACGACAGGAAAGAGCATTGTTTAAAATAGGTATTTCAAATTTACCTCGACTTTCTAATCCATAAACCTGGAAACCCATTAGTCACCGAACACGAGCCTCGCCGTGTTCCGTTCCAAATGAGAATAACCAACAACAATAGATCGATTGTAACAGCAGCTCCTAGACTGGCAAACAGAGACATTCCCAGTCCCTTCCCACCACGAAAACCCTTAGCCAAGGCACCTTTTGAAATGGAAAGCAGCCAGCAGTGCAGACTTCTTGCAATCTGTCGAATATCCATTCATCAGGAAGAGTGTGATTCAACAAGAATCACTCCCGACACTTCATTTGTCTCGGCGGGAGTGTTTCCACGCACACACTCGAGTAATGGAAAATCGGGGGCTTCATTACCGAGGGGCATTCCATTTGGCCCGTTCGAAAATGAGTTATTCGATATATGTGTGCTCTTCATTCCTGACTCCTCTACCCGTGTTCTTTTGTGTCATCGTCAAAAGCTGCATAATTACGCCCTCCCCCGACTCATTGTCAAGAGATATTTGACCATCAGTGATGCGTGCGCGGAGTGATAGGGGAGTGGTAACCTTACCCTACTCGGTACTCACGCTTATGTTGGTGGTTATCAACCTGTGCTAAGAGTGCCAACGTTTGGAATGCTCGGAAGAATGATACTGAGTCATAGACAAGCGTACCGTGATTATGCTTGGAAATCTTCAAATAATTCCATTATAATAACAAAATATATATTTCACAATATTTTTATATTTGCTTTGTTTACTAAAGACGTTTATAATCATGTGTTATAGGAAAACTTTCCGATGGTAACTGGTACGCCTTTTTCACAGTACTTCACTACTCAGCATTTATGTGTTTTTCGAATTAAAAAAGGTACTTTTTACAAATAATGTCGAACAACTACATGCTCTATACCCAGTGAGGTTGGTATAAAAATAGGTTGTTTATAAACTTTTAAATTCTTCAAAAAATGTTGGTAAAAATCTCATTGATTTTAATTTGAAGCGCATCTTAACATACGGTACCACAATTCGTTTTTAACAAAATCGTTAGAAATATTTCTGAACGAGATAAAGTATACGACATTGGAAAAATAGTAGCCCATTATCGCCTTGTCTACGAGTGTTCGATCTTAAAGTCATCCCAGCTGTTGTATTCCATAAAATTCAGTAACGTACTTTAACTCACACATACTCATACTTTAATTAGTATAGCTGTATTCATTCCAATGATAATTTTCTATAGGCACATATTTTTATTTAAATAACTTTTTGAGACTTTATTCATCTAAAAACGCGCAGATCTTAAAAACCGACATGGAAATTGATACTGTACTGTTTTACTGTAACGTGAGATGTAACCAAAGTAACGGGCCAAATGCGCCTTACTTCTCCATCGAAATTGGGCCATAGGCTAAGTCGATAAATATTTTCAGAGGATATAAACTGTTAGACAGTTAGTTAATGTTGGTGGGGAGGGGTAAGGTGCTAGTTTTACTCTAGCTACTTTTGGAATCCTTCATTACTAAAATAATGTTTTCATAAAGGAATGTTTTCTTAATATCAATTAAACTCATTTACCGTAAAAACAAATTTGCATATTAGATAGTTTACTCAACCCTCAAAGAGATAGCTAGCGTATGGTATGCAACATTTTTGTAATATGTTCGTTTAATGAAAGTAATCAACGAAAAGGATATATACAATATAAATGTTTTATTAAAATAAATTTTATCGCTTTGCCTTCAGATTAGTTATTTTTTTGCATTTTCAAAATTAAAAAAATAGTTTTTTTTCTTTATTTGGGTGGATTTTTATTATCCAATTCAGTTAAGAAAGTAATTCTTTCAATAGCTTTCTTAACTTTTCATCCGTAACTGCATCTAAACTTTGTGTTTGTTATAGCGCAACACAAACCCATCTGCGAATGACCAATGCTTGTCAGTCAGGTAGATATAAGCAACAAGAAAAGGGAGTTCCATATCGATCTTTACTCGATCGTGCTGTCAGCGTGTCCCTGGGGTGCAACAACGACCCCGCGATGACACGCCTCGGCAACACCACACCCAAAAAAGAATACTTTTTATCCTTCCAGTGGGCCGCCCGTCACCCGGCCATCATTAAATGGCAATTTGTTGCGTCAAGAAATGATATCACTCACGGACACGGTTTCGTTTAGGGGAGTTGTATGCGGTTGTTGGAGGTTTCATTTAGGTCATTTTAACACGATTCATGTCGATTAAATATATACGGAGTCCTAAAACGGTTATCCAGTACTTTTTCATATCTGTTTGAGATAAGTGACGAAAATAAATTGGGAAAGTAATCGATGTAAGGGAAATATTATATACTGGGTGATAGTAACACATTCATTATCTTTTTAATTCAAATATTTAGTTCTTTCTGTAAACTCGCTGGCGTAAAAGTACTTTATGAAAATGTTTCTTTAAACAGTAGTCATAATAATTAAAACACGCAATAACATTTTTTAACTATTAAAATCGGAATATAAAACAGATTTTTAAAACACTTATTTTTAAAAGAAATATAAGGATAGGAGATCACTTATTTGTATGTTAAATATGCCGAATCGTTCTATAACAAGCAATGAAGAAAAAGGTGGGACAAAAAGCAATTAATCTGACATAAAAACAACCGTAAGTTTCCGTAAAACACCTTTGTAATTTTATAATTGATTCTTAATTATAAAATTCATATCTTAATATTAACTAATAATAATTTAAAATAAATTACCCGACGGTTTTCAGCGGAAATATTAATATATATCCGGTATTGTGCTTACTGGGAATGCACATGAAGTATTCACTGTGTATAATGGGTCAGTTTAGAGTAGCGGTTCCTAATTAGCATTAAGCCACAGACCCTTAGCTAAAACTAAAATGGGACCAGGAATTCTCTTTCACGCACAAGGAAGTCCCCCGCTTTCTGAGCATGTATATTTTTCGATTTTGTTTGAATAGGAAAATAAATAAAGAGAAAAAATTATGAAATTTATTTTATAATTTAAATTTTACACAGCTTTCACTAAGAAAATGGATACAGATTTACTCAAAAAATACATGCAAAAGATAACACCAGAATCACAAGTTTAATTACTTTTAATCTCTTACTTGTACATTTAAAACCGCTTTAAACTCATGAAAACGTTGTAATAGTCACTTAAGTTAGTTACTGTATGGGATGAATGAATTTTTTTTTTTTTTTTTGGTTCATAATCTCGTCCAAGTTTGGTATAAAGTTTGATATTTTCACTCTTAAATCTGTGTATTTTAAACAATTTTTCTTCATAATACCACAGATCCCTTCCCTTAACATCGACCCGCTGACCCCTGGGGATCCGCAGATCACCATTCACAGTGCACTGGTTTAGAGAGTAAAACTAAACGACTGGGGGAAATATGATAAAGTGCTTATTGCTCATTTAACCCTTCTGGGATGGTGGAAACCGAGTGGTTCAATCTGTCATCGTCACACTTACCCAGCTGTAAAGGTAAACTACGCTTACCACCTGCCTTTTGTGCTCAAAAAACAAAGCTAAAAGAAGGTGTGGGTCGATCCTCGTCGACAATGGTGGTTTAACAGTTGAAATGTGAACGGACAGAAATATTTCGAAGTTTCAACCGATACGCACATCGCATTGCGTTATTGCGAACATTTTTAATATCAATTATGAATAAAATAATTATAAAAAGCAAATCAGCTCCAAAAAGAATTGAGTTAAAAATAAAAAATAAATTTTTAATTGTAAAACAAACATAAATATAATAATAGTAATTTATGTCTATTACTGCTCATCGAAGTTTGAATCAGAATTCAAGTACTTTTTTTGTAATTGAGTATCAACTAACTCAACAATAAGATTGCATTATTTAGAGTGTTTTTATTTTAATGGTAAGTTGAGTAAGTTTTGACTTTCTATAATAATAAATGATAGAGTTTGTCTTCCTGTGGCAGGCAAAACCCCTTCTCTCTCAGCACAGAAATGTCTGAAGTTTTTAACATAAGTACTTTCAACCTTTAATTGTGCACTTGAAAGCCGTAATTTAAAAGTTTTAGTTAGTTATTTTTGTAAATGTTTAAAGTTTACATCCAATAGAAATCGTAGGGCCGTAGTGAGGGAGAACTGCGCATGTATTACGTAGGGATCAAGAAAGGAACAAACTCCGGAGAAAATTAGCGAAGCTTCTGCAACTTAGTCGGTAGAGTGTTGCAACTTATAGAAAATGGTCGAGGGTTCAAAACCCGACGGGGGTAATTCTATTTATTAATTTAAATGCCTTAATGGGTTCCCAGCAACACGAGACTGTACATCTAGTAAGTAATAAAGCATAAACCGGTTCCCAAAAAATGTATGTCACTCGTTTCTAAAGATGATATTAAAACCTATCAAATCAAAATACGAAAGTAGTTGTTAATAAGCGTATATTAATTGTAAATCAATTATATGTAAACAGATTTAAATTCTGCTACTTTACTGCCACTAATAAAACTAAACGACAAATATTATCAAAACTGTAAACTCTTACAACGCATTATGCACACACATCTTTGGAAAACCATCTTTTCGCGAAAACATAATTCCACCTTTTCTGATGTAAGAACAAAAGAAATCAGAATCAAACTTCGACATTTCAACAACTACTGTATGAGTTTTTCGACCTGAAAACTACCCAATTTCTGATGGGAATAATCCATTTTTGTCATCGCGGCGAAAATATACTTCGTTTGGCGGTTTTTGCCGGCAGTTAAAATTTTCGTGCATTGATTTCTCATCGCGTTGCAAAAAGGAAATAAACTTTGACTTGCAAATGAGACGGGCTGAATCTTATTTTGCGAGGACCTTTAACTTTTGAGGCTTTTCTCAGGGTCGTTTATTTTGGATGGGGAACAACTGTTTGTGCAAAAACTCTTGCTTACCGGACGTTTTTTATTCAGTGCATCGTGATCTTTGAATGAAAACGTGTAATTTTTCTTCGATTTGAATTGTCAGCTGAAATTAGAGCAACGAGCTTGATTGGACGAGAATATGCCAGCGATAACAGAAACAGATATTGTTATAAATTATGGTTTGAAAAATATGTAGCGCAGTGCACTTGGCGCTGCGCTTATTTCCCTGAATACCAAACTGTGGATTTTTATACAAGTCATCTTAGATCACCAACAATAATTTACTTAAATATATTTCATCATAATAGCAATAACTGAATAGTAAATAAAATGCATTTGTCAAACATATATTGCATATGAAATCAATCATTAGATGCAATAGACGAACAGCAAAAAATGTAAAAAAGGCTTCCAATCAGTTGACAGGTGAATAATTCTTTACCATCTTTTTTTTAATTTTTGGTAGTTATTGCCTTTCCACGAAATTGTGATTCAATTAAAACTCCGATTCTCGCCAATCCATCAAATTCCACTCAAAAGATGTAACATGATAGAGAAGGACGTATGTTTGGGAATATAAAAAAATAGAATGCAATAAAAATCAAGGCCCCCCAGCGGGCGAAAAATAATAAAAAAAAAGTCCAGAGGAAGGAAGTTTCAATTAGAAAAAAAACAAGCATCGGTAAAAATAAACAGATACAATTCCGATTCATTTCTTCTCTGGCCATGCCCACAAGATGGATGCCATCTTTGCCCACGAAGAACTCTTTTGTAGGAAAAACATGCGAAAGAATAAACAATAGACTATTCTTACAACAAGCCTTTGATCTAGCAACTCTTTCCCTATAACGACCGCTGCTAAATCTCTCACCCTTTTGATTAGCTTCAAATTCAAAAAGTTTTTTACTCTTACAAATAACTTTTGTTTTAAATCCAATAAGATATCCCAGCAAAAAAAGTTAACATTAAACCTTCAGCAAAATTTTAAAATTTAAGGTTTCATGCAGAAAGTTGAAGGTCTCTAAAATTAAAGGTTTTTGTTAAATTACACTTCATAAAAACTGGAAAACCCTAAAAAAATCATGCAAAAAAAACTTCAATTTTTAATCGTGAAGGGAAAATTGCAAATATTTTTTAAATGTTATGCAGAAAAATTAAAAACTTTAAAAAAATGCAGTTTTGTTTAAATATTCTTTATAAAACCTTAAAAAACCCTTTCAATTTGTGAATTTTTATGAAGGTTTTATGCTATTTTTTTGCTGGGACATAGCTATAAATGGACGGTTTTTAATTACATGTCAGTGTTTCGACTCCAAATCGTCTTCAACAGCCCACTGTGCATCTGTAACACGACTAATTCAACCAACTAGCTATAAATGTATTTGATCTATTAAAGTGACTGTCAGCTATTGGATATCCAAAATTCCATCAAACAAAATACTGTAAATATCCAGATATATAGCAGATTTACTAAATAAAGAAAACTAAAAGGTTTCAATATTCTTAGTGACGTCTATGCTAAACCTACCCTTTAATTGCTGTATTGAATTGTCCAATTTATATAAAAGTTTCAAACTTCATAAATAGAACTTCTTGAAATCAAAAATCTAATCATAAAAAATAAATTATGTTTACAACGAAATACTGCTAAGGGGACGTTCATATAATATACCACGCACCTATTTAGAGGGAATATTGAGTCCGTCATACGTGAGTGAGTGATGTGGGGTGGGGTGGGGAAAGGGGTGACAAATAGTGACCACTGAACTATAACTATAAGCACTGAAGCAAGGACTCCCATTGAGCGACTATGTCCTTTACCGTACTGCATACAATTCGGATGAAAGGTTGAGCGTCCGTGTCTATGACGACTCACATGACGTCACAGAAATATTTAAAACTGGCTTTTTTTCCTGTAAGTAAGCATGTAAAAACATTAAATATGTAACATTTAATGTATTTTTGAAAACCAGAAATGTGTTTTTAAATCTACGTAAAGCTATACGAAAGGACAATATTTTTTTACCTTCGCTCAAAAAGGGGAAAGGTGGTCCGCAACGCTTAGTCCTTACTCCAGTGCTTATAGTTATATTATATTCTAGCTCAATGATCAGAACTTAACCCTTTGTTTTAGAATTTAAAATAAAATATCTTTGAATATTCTGTAAGTTTGATAAAGAGCTACTTTACATCGATTTCACAGTAATCATTGAATATATTTTATTAAAAAACGCACGAAAAAAACATTTTATCACAATAAAGAAACCGCTTAGTGTAATTATAAGAATATTTTTCAATTTATACCCATTGGATGCTGAAGCGTATCTTGATTGCAGGTAGATGAAAACTACACAACTAAGTTTTTTTAAGAGCCATTTGTGCCGCTCCGGTGTGTTGTTAGTTAAGCCAAACAACTAGAGCTACACAATGGGCATTATAGGAGGTTTGAGAAGGTTGAATTAACGTTGCACTAGAACTATAGAATGGGCTATTTGACGATGGTATGGAATCTATAATCAAATAAAATGGACGAAACATTGCATTGTAATTTTAAAACACTATCGGATAACAAGAATCACCCCTGAGCTGCACTCAATATTCTAACTTTCCACACCACGTTAAACCTGAGGACGTTTTAACCACATCATATTTAATGTGCACAAACCCTTTCTACACAGCAATGTTCTATTGAACCACAAGGATCAAACTTTCAACCCTCCGATAAAAGCTCGTTGCTCTTCCAATGTTACGATGCCTCTTTAACAAAATGGCGACTTCGTTCTAAATTTCAGAATTAGTCTAATTTCATCACTTACGTGAAGCTAAAGCAATGTGGTCACCAGGGTTCAAAATTAACGGTTATTAATCATGTTTTGCAGATAAAATTTTCATTTTAAAGACCGTATTTTCGTTAATAAAAATGTGTTCCTGTAAATTTTAAAATGCCTTTGTTTTGCCTTTATTTGTCTTATTATTTACAGCATATGTATAAAGCTGCCAACCTCATAAAATATTTTAATAATAATAATAATTGATTTTCAATAATTACTCTTATATTTTTCAGTAATTTTGTCAGCAAGACGGTGACAAATGACTCAGCATGAATCTGTTTAAGCAATTTGAATTTTTTTTTTAAATGACGTCTAAGCAGAACATTTTGGCAACAACAACAAAATTGCTGAGTGCCAATGACGCCTAACTTTTATCTTCTAATTTCGAACCCTGGTGGTCACTTATGGCCGACAACCGTTAAACGTCGATATTCCATCTTAGTAAAGTAAACCGTGGAGGAACTGGATACAATAGCCGAAGGGGCTTCTTGAAAAAAGAAAAAAAAACACGGTTCATGCAAAAGCGGAAGAAATCGCTGCTCGTCTTTTGTTTTGACTCCCCTAATTTCTTTGCTATCTCTAAATATTTGGAGAGAGAGGAGCCGAAATTCGAAGAAAAATATCGTTCTTTGGATGGAACGGGGAACAAAAAAGAAAACTTCGATGATAAAAAAAAATATATCTCAACATCCTGGCCCTTCGGGTTAAAAACATCAGTGTCTGTTTGTATAAGAAGAAATGCCATTCATCAATAAGTCGGAATGCTGAAATCAAAATTAATTCGGATTTCGATCGATATTCACGGGTATTAATTCGAAATAGTTTGTACAAGAACCTTTACGCATTCGAGCGAAATTCGATCGATTATTTTTTCTCTCAAACGTGTTACAGTTAAAAAGATTCGCAATTTTTACGTAGTGAAAAATACTTATTTGAATACAAAATGTTATATAAATAATTTTGAAATATTCTTATACTTTACAATAATATATGTCCAATAAAAAATCGGCAACGAATAGATATTATAAATTCATTTGGCAACTTTCGAATAAACATTCCAATTTTATACAGAATTTTAAAACAAAATATAATTGCTATATAAAATTATTCTTATTAACTCATACAAATAGTGAATATTGTTCTATTGTTTTAAAAATTTCGTGTTATTAATAGTAATATACTTACGTGTATGTTCTAAATCTGTTAATTTATATCACAATAATTTTTATTCCGTATATTTTTATTCTTTAGATATTTAAGTGGATATTTTTTAAAACTAAATGCGAATTAGTAAAATAATATTACAATTCTATATTTTTTTCAGACGATATATGAAAAATAATGATACATGTTAAGATAAATAGTAGAATTAAAATTAATAATACTTTTCGAAGAATATTTTGCTACTTACAATAAATTAAAAATTATAATTATTATATAATAAAAATATATATTAATTAAGAATTAATTATCTCTCTATTTTAAAAAAAAGTAAGCCCTAGGGGGAAAAAGTAAGTACTAGGGGGAATTTTCCGTTCTTTCAATGTTATTCAGATCGTATCTCAAAATGTAAAAGTCCTAAAATTACGAAATTAAGTGAATTTGTTAAGAAATGTTTGATAAATAAGAAGAATATATTTTTGTTTCAATACTGTTATTAGTTTATAAGTTATTTAATATTAAAGTCGTCGTTGATAACATTTCGCTTACAACTAATTTTGTCCGTCGAGTTTCTGAAACACTATTAAGAGGAGAGATCCAATTTTTTTAGGGAGTGTAGAAATAGGTTTGAACTGGAAATCCAAGTAAGCATTTTTTTAAATTCGAATTAGTTTTGGATTTATAAATTTTTGAAACATTTAAACACGCTCCACTTTTTGAAGTTTTTTCACCCTCATTTTTGAAACGTGATTTCTAAATTGCTATAAGTCATTTAAAATTACATATTCTCTTATTCAAAAAAATATATTAATGTTCGTTAAAACTTCTTCTTTCTGATGTTATAAAGATTATATTTCTATCTTTACAATTAAATTAGATATGGTCAATTAAGATAGGTATAAAAAATAGCGAAGAAGGATAAAAATGTCGGATATTTCGAGAAAATTTTAATTTGCGACTTTTTGTCTCATTGTTCCGCTTGCATCTCAAAAAGTAAATGTCCTAAAATTATGAAATTATGCCAGTTTATTAAGAAATGTTTGGGTAATAAGATGAATATTTTATTTTTTCAATACGATCAGTATATTAGACGTGATTTTATGTTAAAGTCATGATATTAGAAAATTTTGAAAACAATTCATACATTTTTGGATACTTGTCTTTCAATTTTCAACAAAAAAATAAATAAAAAATTAGGGATATAGATTAAACTATTGGCTACAAATGATCCAGAGCGTTTGTGAAATTTCGATTTAGTTTTGTAGTTATAAATGTTTAAATAATTGACGAAAAGTCTGAAATAATCGTCAATTATACGGGTAAAATTTTAAGTGATAAATTAAAACTGCTCTAAATAGTTCAAAAGTATACTTTTTTCCCGTTAAAAAAATATAGTTATCTTCGTAAAATCTTTCTTTCTTGAATGGTATCAATACTGAAATTCTATCTTAAAAAATAAATTAGATGTAACTATTTATGTGAAGTACTATAAATATTATTAAAAGATACTCCGGAAGGAAATGCCAACATTGGCAAAATGCCAACGTGTATTTGGCTGCCAACGGCGAATTATTATTAGCGCCAATTCTCAATTATCTTACTTTATATATAAGTTGGCGATTAAGCCTATTTATTTTTGGCGCGTTTATGCTGTTGTTTGTTTACACGTTTCGCTTTTCAATGAGCACAATTGCGTTGAAGCAGTTCTACAGTTGAGTTTTTCCAGTTATGGGGGGGGGGATTGGGGGGAAGCATGCCCCCCCCCCCCCTCTGTAAACTTGAAACCTTAAAAGTTGGGAATTTCGAGTTTTAAAAATCTCTGAGTTGGGAAAATTTATGCCTCAGGCAAATTAATATTATTAGCAAAGGAAAGCGACGGACTACTAGAAATTGCCCAACTTTTATTAAGATGAAACTTAAATTAGACCTCAAAACGGACCACTGAATTTGAACATGCGTGCGACAAATCAATACTTTCGAAAGAACTGTTTAATATTACCTATAAAAAAGCTGAAAATGTCTTATAAGTTGGAACTGGGAATTTTTTTAGCACTTTTGTGTTGTGCAATTTCGAATAGGTAGGTGTGGTCTGGTTAAATAACGTCACACTAGAGCTGCACATTGAACTACTGGCGTTGGTTCGAGCAAAGTGCCCTTGATTTGTTATTGGTACGTATTTACTTACTACATCAAGGACGCTTTGGTTCGAGGCCTTTCTCAAAGAAAAGACCCGGGAACGATGCCTCATATTGTTAACAGTGGTCAGATAACGAGGATAACACTTCAGCTGGTACCCGATGTCCTTAGGTTGGGAATTTTGAATCGTTCAAGTTCGGAATTTCGGATCGTTAAGTTGGGAAATTTCTTGTCTCAACATACTAAAAATAAATTTGTGTGACGGCACTGCCAGTAATAATTTATATAACTAAAAAAAGTATTGTTGTTAGGACACATTGTCATTGCCTACATTGTATGAAGCCGGTATTGGTTTGCGAAGCAAACTAAAGAGGATTGCGTAGCAATCCTCCGGGGGTTGGTGGAGCGTTAGCGGAGCAGGGGGCGGAGCCCCCTAGTTCATTAAATAAAAATAAATTATTTATATTAAATAAAAAAATTATATTTTAGATTATGTTTGATTTAATAGAACCAAATAAAAAAATATTGCAAATAATTATGCAAATTCAATATATTTTTTAAGTAGAAAATTATCAATTTTAAAATATATTTTACTTTTTTAATTTTTGATAAAAAAAATTTAATTAATTTATGAACATTTATTTAAATTTCAAATGTCAGACGATATGACTTCAAAATGTCAGACGATTGTCAGACGAAATGTGGAACTTTTATTTATGTTAAATCAATGAATAAAATTTTCAAAAGTAATTTTAGAATTCAAGTGGAACATCATTCGAAGTTGAAAATTTTTGCGCTCAGCTACAATGTTTGGTAAGACACTGTGAATCTATCAGAATGCTATATGTTATAGTTATGGAGCCTTTACAATAACGCCATAAAAAAAATCTGTTTTATATAAAAGTAAGTTGCTTTAAGTATTGCATAATATACTAAAATATATTTTTCATATTATATCAGTTTCACTACTCGTGAAATGTTCTAAATAATATATAGATTGAACATTTGGTTCGTGTGAACTTATAAAAATTAAAACAATAACCAAAAAATACTATAAAAATTCAAAAGCATTTATTGCATTATAATTATTACAGAACTAAATATTATTGTATTGGCTATTATATTTCAAGTGATATAATATTAACTTGATGAATTTTAACACAAATAATTTAGGTATATTGATAAACTGTAGCGGAAAGTATTACTTATACTACCTTAATATATTAATAACCAACATGAAATAATTCGAATTATTCACAATATAATTGGGATCAATATAATAGAATATATATATTTCAAATTCTATGAAATAGGAATTGTGAATGAAAAATAATTGCCTGAATTGTATTTTACTTTAAAAACAACCATGATATTCTTTAAGTAAAATTAAACTATTGGTTATTAACCTCTTCAAATGTTTCATATCGTTTTTTTAAACCGACTTTAAAGAGCCCAAACAAGAGAGGTTTATATCAATTCAATTGTTATGTATTCTTTTTATATATGTTTGCTCATGATTTTTGTTCTAATTCAGGCATTTGGAAAAAGTAAATTTTTTTGTTAGATAGAGGATATCACACTTAGGCATTTCAAAAACAAATATCATGGCATCCAGCATTTAACTATCTGTAATTCTCAATTCACCTGAACGTTTGAAAAAAATATTGCCCGATTTCGAAAATTCTTTTTTTGTTGGATAGAAAAAAATTCACCTTTGAGAAATTGCAAAACAAATTGGTTATCCGGCTGTTATATATCCGGAAACATTGATTTACCGAACTTTTTTTAACAAATTTTTCCGGTTTTAAAATATTTTCATTGTTCACCCGGAAGTTATTAAACTGGATCTGGGACGTGTAAAAATATGAGAAACAACTTGAATTTGTTGGTGAATAATAGCAGGGAGTGAAGCCCCTTGATAAATTTAAAACTAAAAAGGGGAAAATAAAATGATCTTTTTAAAAAAAGGAAAACCGTCTTTAAAAATAATGCACTGTGAAAAGTAAAAAATAATTTTTAATTTTACATACAAATTGAAAAATTGAATTATTTAATATTAATTTTGTACTTCTTACAACTTTTTGAAATTAGTGCCAATTTACAAAACTCATATTTTGATGCCGATTTCAAGAAGTTGTAATAAGTATAAAATTAATATTAAATAATTTAAATTTTTCAACTTGTAAATATAAATTTTTTTTACAACTTTTCAGAGCATTTTTCTTAAAGTCAGTTTTCTTTTTTATAAAAAAGATTATTTTATTAAAGCACAACATTTGCGCATTTAATTATTGTCTAAAGCAACTTCAGAACTTTCGCAAGTATTTAGTTCAAATTCGGTCAAAAAAATTTTCATGGCACGCCTTTTAAAGTTGCATATAATTTTTCTGAAAATATTTTTATAATATAATTAGCTAGAAAAAGTTTTTTTTAATCATATCCCAATTTACTGATTCCCAAGTAGTTCGCTAAAATTTATAATCGCCAACAGCAAAATAGAAGTTAGTATTAAGTTCTGTAAAAACTGTTATACTGCGAATACTCTTTCCTTGAAGAAAAGCCCTTGTACAGTGTTTTCCCTTGCATGAGTGCAATCTTTCAACAGCTGACTTCTGTCTCCCAATTCATTTTAGTAAAAAAAAAGAGTATTCCTTAAGCATTAATAATATAATTCTTAAATAAGTATTTCTTGCTTTCATTACAAAAAACTTACTTGGTGTTTTTTTATTTATTATTAAAAGCTTTTTCTAAGAGGTTTATTCAGAAATTCTTATTTTACTTGACTTCATGGGTATTCAATAACATAACCAAATTGAATTTACATTCTTTAATATGCTTCCTTAGTTTTAGCAATCTAGCTCATGTTTCTGTTTTTTTATATAATTTAACTATTGTGATAAATGAACATAGTTATAATAGGTTAATAAACAAATAAAAGGTTACTAAAGAAAAATTATAACGAAAAATACGTGTCTCGGAAAATGACATTATATTGTTACCAAAATATAACTAATATCTATAAAATTTAAAGTTGAGTGGCATGTGAAAATAATAAGTAAAATAAATTAGCTGCTTCCCTTTTAAATTATATGCGGCAAGTTATAAATTTACGCCAATAAAATAATAAATTTAGAATATTAAATTTTTAAAATGTATTAAAATATAGTGAAAATTAAATAGTACATTAATTGTTTTTTGCGCACATTTACATATTTATATTTTCCTTTCCAAAATTTCACTATGAACTATTCAAGTTTCTAATAACAGCAAGTAGTTTTATACAGATTTTAACCTTAAGTAATCCAATATTTTGCATCTTGATTAAATCGGTTAAATATTTTGTGATTTGATATAATCTTATGTCTTTTGTTTTTCAAAAATTAACGTCATTATAGGGGGGGGGGGGGGGTCTGTTGGTTAACTATTTTCTTCTTCCTCTGTGTGTGACCCCAAGGAATCAATTAGAGAAATAGATTGCTTCTCATTGGAGAATGAACTCGAGTGTATTTCGTTAACAGCACATAAAAGGTCATTTCTTCAATAAAAATAACAAATAGTTGGCAAGCGCCATTCATGCTTAATGCACGTATTAATTACATGAGAAATTGAAAAAGATTGTGTACTAATTAATACTATACAAAATAATAAATTTCTATAAGACTCAAATAAGAACATGGGATAACCAACAAATAATTATGATTTCACGACGTGTTGAATTTCAATAAAACTTCGAATTTCACATTTTCAAAAACTGTCTAAAACATTGAAATTTAAATTATAAATAAAATTCTAAAAAACTTCTAAATAATAAAGAAATAATAATAAAGATTTAATAACAGAGTAATGAAAAAAAGAACAACTATAAGAAAATCAGCAATGGTATATGATTTCATACGTAGCGGGATTCTAAAACTAGAACAGCTCTACAGTTTAGGAAAACCGAATTTTGGGTTACTTAGTTATTTAAAATTATAAAAAAAATTCTAAATAATAAAGAAATAACAATTCCGATTAAATAATAGAGTAATAAAAATAAAGAATATATACAAGATATTAAGCAATGGTATACGATTCCAAAATTAGAACAGCTCTACAGTTTAGGAAAAACGGATTCTGGGTTACTTAGTTACAGTTAATAAACAACATTATTAAGTTGTACACCTCTTTTGACTTAATAACAGTAGGAGATGCAAGCACTCATTATTTATCAGACTACCCCTTTTCACCAGCCTTTCCCCTTGGCAATAGCATAAAGAAGGAGCATACGTGACTGGATCTCGTAAAAGTCACGTGATATTTGTTCCTGGGCGACCAACAGCCCCTCGAGTTATCAGGGGAGGAGGACGAGGGGACACACTCTCCTCGTAATGATGACACACCCTCGCCGAAGCAACAAGAGCCCCATAAAAAATGGAGGGCTCGCCCCACTGACTTTGAGGGATGATCCCGTTCACTGCGACCGCGAGATCGCGTGACGTCCCGCACATTCACCCCGTGCTATCCTAACTCACTTTCCTACCCCTACTCGTTGAGATGCTTGCTGGTTTCTTATCTGTTATTTCGCCAAAGGGATTAGGATAAGTGTTCCGGTAGGGGAACACTTTACAATACACTATATAGCCCTCTGGACATCTCAAGCAGAATATTCATTTTAAGAATTTCTCAGTTTTCGCGTCTTTTTTTTTTATACCTAAATATATTTATTCTGTTATAATATTTTGAAATTGAAAGTATTTGTGAATTAAAAAAAGCAATATAATACGTTTTGTTATCTTTAAAAATTGGGTCTGGCTGTATCGGAGCACGAACAGCAGGTTATCTAAGCGGTTTATGGAAATGTGAAATAATCATAAACCAAACAAAAATAACAGAAGGCTTATCCGCTCCCTGTACGTGCGTTATTTCAAGATTTTACAAGCATCTGCGTCAAATTTCTTATCAAACAAGACCAAATTTATGCTGTCGTGTTAATTTTTTTATAACTAAAGATATTTATTCTGTTGCAATATTTTGAAACATATTACATTGTGTTTGTGAATTATAAAAGCAATATAATATGTTTTGTGATCTTTAAAAATTGGATCTGGCTGTGTCAGAACACGAACACTTATCTGAGCAGTTTAGAGAAATGTGAAATGGTCACAAACAAAAACAAAAAACTTAATAGAAACATTATATACAAGCTGTTGCATCTGACGTTGCGGGTTTCCATCCACCCCCTGTACGTGCGTTGCTTATTTCAAGATTTTACTAACTTCTGCGTCTAATTTCTTATCAACAAAACAACAAACAAAGCGATATTTAGGTATGGCGTGCTATTTGTTATGTAGTTATAGTATTGGAATGAGTCTCCCTTAAACCGTAACATAATATTTAAAATTTTAATACCCCATGCAGCTCATTTTAGAAAAGTTTCACATCAAAAGACACCGTTTAGACATCAAAGGGTTGCATGAGTTTATATCATATTCTTAATATTATTACTGATATTTTGCTAGCCAAACATTCAACAGTTTCTGGAAGCAAACTAAATAAGTTAAAACTCATATAGGCTGAATACACCAGTCACGACCACGTACCAGTTATCGACCATTTGGAGAAAAAAATATTTAAAACTAAGATCAAATCATTATACTTTTAAAAGTCCCTTTAATTAATGTTACCCTAAGGCATTTAAAATTTACGTAAATTTCATTTCACAGTCTAATGTGAGTTTGTAGCTTAGTGCTTTGGGCTGTCACCCGGAATCGTACCCGGAATTTTGTGCATGCTACGCCGATATTCAACCGATCGGGGTAAAGTAATTACTCGAGCCGAAGTGAGAGTATCAGGTACATGAAGTGGCCACTACAAGTACGTAGTCGCAGGGATTTTTACGTTTGGCACTAGTCGGAATTGTTTAAAACTGGTTGTAAATTGATACATTCCTCTAGTATCTGTTATTTCAGTAAAATTCATTACTAAAATGTTTTTATAAATTAACATTACTGCAATGCAACACAAACACTATAATAAGTGCAATATATATGTTTGAAATAATTTTAATTTATCCATAGTAATGCATAAAATTCAAAAATTTAATTTCACCCTATATACTTATAACAAAATTATAGTATTCTGTGTTTAAGGTGGTTTTTTCTTGAAAAAATCCTAATATTCGCCAAGAGACAAATTTACTTATGGTTAATACTTTAAGAATTAAAAATTCCAAGAATTGTTATAGTGATGTCAATTGAAATTTTCTCTCACACTCGTACATTCTAATTATTATCAAACTACTCTGATGCGACAGTGGCGTTGAAAAGGATTACCGTCCGATTTCTAGAGCGACTAGGGTGCTTCGATCTCTTCCAAAAAGCGACGTTTCGAATCTTAATGGTTTCGCATTCTCGAGCGCCGTCAGACGAGATCATTAGATGATCGCTCCGTTAACTAGCCAGAGGAGAAGGGGTGAGAGAGCGTAGCGAGCAGGAGCTGGAGTCCCTTTTTGATGCTAATGAGAGGCCAACTTGTGAACAGGTCCCGGCAATTGTTGCCTCATTGAATGCAGAGGGCCTCTTTATGAAAGCTAAATCGGAATTCCTATTAGTCTTCATGTTCAATGAGCCTCTTTGTAACAGATGGGATTTTCTAGACAATTAAATGGCACTTAAATTTATGAATAACTATTAAGGACTTATATGACAACTTCAATTCGATAAAAATATGGTTGAGTATGTATTGTCATGCCAAATATTAAGGTCACCTAGGAACTGATAAGGCAATGCATGTGAATGTTTCTGTTCTGTTTGATCTATTGAAACTCACGATAGTTGCGTTTATTTTAATTTAAAGTTGCTTACCTATTTTTGAAAACATATTTTAAATATTTGAAGTCGGAAAATAAACTTGTGAAGGGAATTTCTTTGCATATGTTGCGAGTTTCTGCCTGAATAAGTAATATAGTAATTAATATTTTATGCAACATAGCAATGAGTTTCATTTTATACTAAAAAATTAAACAGAAGCAAATAACAAACCCATGTTATCATCTCAATGTTCTTATTATTTGCTCTGTCAAACTACGAAGATTTAGTAGAAAAAAACTGCAACAAAAAATAACAGTACACTTATATTTATTTTATTTCGCGAACAATTCTTCTACGAATTAAAAAGCTGTTTAATAAACAGGCTGCGTAAATACCAATAACAAAACAAACGCATAAGAAAAAAATGCGTTACTTGGATATAACTATACAGAAAACTGCTGTTTTTATCTTGTTTCACGGTAGCATACTATTCGCATTTTCACTTATGGATATTACAAACGGACAAACAGACTGGTAATTAAGAACCATCCCGTTACTACACCCTGTTTTGAATTAAAGCCCCAGAATTAATAGAGAATTATAATTATTCCATCACTTCATGATGATTCTGAAAATACCCAAAATCCATAACTGGACAGCATTTCATCTGATCCCAAAACTTTCTTACCACGTTTAATTTGATTTTCAGAGAAAAAAAAATTATCTTAACTGTAACTTCTGAATTAGGCAATGCTGTATGTTGATTTGAAGCCAATTGACGATTAAATAACTAAACCCCACTTTCATTTCTACCTCTAAATTTCGTATATTGCTCATACTAAAATATGCAAATTGTAATGCTTTTGGCTATTTTTTTTTAATTTTCCACTAAAACCCATTTTGAATGCCCATTCTTTGAAATCCATTTTAACTAATAATAGGTGGATTAGCAGCAAAAAGAAAAACAGTATTTTTTGGCGATATGAAAATTGACTCAGTATGTAGAAAATAAAATATCTAAATATATTTATCATTTTTAATTTACATATATTTATTATCAAGATAAAATCCCCATATATAGATATATTATTTACATATTTATTATCAAGAAAAAATCCCACAATATCACTTTTAAAAATCAGTTGGGGTACAGTATGGCTTCTAACGCGCCCAAAGAAGGAACAGGTGTTCCAGTAGTTAAAGTTAGAATTCAGTGACAAAATTCCAATACATGTCAAGAGAGAAAGTATTTGGTTTAGGATACCCCATTGGACTCGTATATCACCTTCTTTTCTTGTCAAATAAAATAATTGGACCTTACTAAAAAAAATTTAGCCTATGCAATAGTACATAAGAAATACTTTTTCTTAACGTTAAAATTACTTATGTCATTGGTTGTGTAATTTTACTACGTCTTTTAGACCCAAAGCCCTAAAGGGTCGATTTGGTTGTCAAATTTTTATAAATATTTTTTTCCGGTCTCAGGAAGATCTTTTGCGTGGACACTTTTTTTCAGGAAGGAAAAAATGTGTGCAGTGAAGAGTACAAAAAAATCTCAATAATAGTGGTATTTATGGAATATTTCAAAGAGAGATCGTCTGCCCGTGTTCTGCTTTTCGTCTGACAGTCAGCGTGGCACTCCCGCAAACATCCTCATTGTCTCGTGGCAGATGTCCACAACAACAAAAAACGTCTTTTCTTCGAGGGCGCTCTCTCCCCGGGATCGATGGATGGGGCGTCTCGACGTCGCCGCCCCGTCTACTGACGCCCCGATGTCCCCTTCCCGGACCAGATTCCTCTGGAATGAGGCCGGATTTTATGGGACGATTATTGAGATTCTTGGAAGTTTATTTGTATGCGAGAGGAATTGGGACAGTTCATTTGCCACGTACACAGTAATCAAGATTTTTTTGATGTGCAGTTCCAAATATAATACGTTAATAATTAAAAACCACGAAAATAGTAGAATTATACCTCAATATAGCAATTGAATCTAGATTTCAATATTAAGCAAAAATATCCTTATGGATATATTTATCATGTTTATCCTTTCATAGTTATATTTTGTAAAAATATACATAAAGTTTGTAAAAAATGTGTTTTATAAGTTTATTAAATTACTTTTTAGTTACTTTTTTTTCTAATTTTTAATTTTATTTTGCAAATGCCAATTTTCACTCACAAAGTTATTCAAGTTTCATCATTTAAATTTTTACTAAGATAAATTTATTGTCGAGTCTGTTTTTAAGGATTTTGTAACAGTTAACGGAATTATCTGATATATGAGACCTCTAGTCGAAAAAGTTATATGTGTGCCTCCTAACGGTTGAGTATAAATCCTTTTAGTTCACATTGCACTTTTATCTCCCGTGTTCTTCAATTGTAACAAAATTTTAGTAATTACAACTATATAATTTAGTAATTATAATAGTAATAAGTAATTGCATTTGAAAAGGAATAATTTGTATCAAGCATTTTCTGGGAAATAAGTTCGTCATGCCCTGGTGTCCCCTTCTCTGTAAAGGTATTGTGCACCTGTAGAACTTTCCTCTTTCATATAATTAAAACTCTGGATATTGCAAAACATAATTTGCTCACGCTATCGACAATTGTTAGTTTCTGTATTCTAACTTTACACTTATTCCGAAAACGATGAATCACATAAATCACGCAAACCAAATGGCGTGACAAAAGATTATAACGGTTATTTTTATACTTTTTGAACGGAAAAAAATTATCACCATTTGCATGTAATACTATACTGTAGCGGTACAAAACATTTTGAGACACATTCATCAACATTAAATATCCAGTTCACATAAACTCTACAATTCCCAACCATGAAAAGCAACAAAAAAAAAAGACCGTTACAAATCCTAGAAAATTCAATTGTCCGGTTTCATCGATTCCTCCGCGTTGTGTATCGATTCGGATTGAAATTGTCTCTCTTGAGAAGTGAGGCTGATCAGTCCTGTTCTGAAATACGAACGAACAACTGTATGAGTGACTGGACAGGCCGAAAATCGATATCGGAAACAGCCCCCTTCCCCCTACACCGGCCCCGAACTGTGTGACTCGGAGTCCAATAAATGTCCAGATTCATGAGACAATTCCTCGGTCGACTGGCGACTGCTTTTGAACACTTGGGAAAAGTATTCATTTTGGGCACTGTGCTAATACTGTTGCCAAGCAGAGCATTTTTCGATACAACACATCTATGTATCCATCTAATATATATGCTGCTGCAAACAATGGAAAGGTTTTAATTTTTTTTATAGTTTGTTATTGGAATGCTGTGTATGTATTATCACAAATCCAAATTATTATTTTTCTCGTAAATTTGTTAGTGTAATATTAATCTATATGTAATTTTGGAAGAGTTAGGGTTCCATCATGTCATAAACCAAAATGAATGCTTAGTAAACAAATTATCTGCCACAATAAAAACAAAATTGGTACAAATGTGGGCGCATTTTTTTATTCTTAATTTGCTTTCAAAATTATTCAAATTGATTGGCATTTGTGGAAATTTTAAAGAAAAAAAAGTTCTATGAATTTCGTGCGTGAGTTGTATGTAACTCACGGGGCGTATTGAGACATACAAAAGTTACCTTTCATGAAAAAATTCAGGCCTAATATAGTTTTCTGTCTAAGAGGCCATGCAGAATGTGCATACATTAGGATTGCATTCTATATAAAGTGTCGCCAATAGCCCACTGTGCAGCTCTAGTGCGACGTTAATTAACCAACTATATAAAGTGCATACAATTCACAGAACGAATCCCGTAGTCCATGATAAGAGTTGTATGTAATCCACAGCACTTCTTGGCCAAACTCATATGGCAGCGAATATGTTAATTAAACGTAGCACCTAAGCCACATAATGTGCGGTTTGGCGACGGTTAAGGGTCTATCTAGAAGAAAAGACCCATAGACTCTGTCTTATTATTTTAAGCGATTCCCTCTCGAGATAAAGCAAGAAACCGAAAAAGAGTTTGAAATCCCAAGTAGAATGAAAAGTCAACCTTGGGTTAACTTTAAATCGCTACAATTGCGTTTGCTGATCATTAGACAGATCTAGTTTGATAAAGTTGAACTTTCTAGTCTAAAGTATTATAAGTATTCGGGCTGATAAACTATCTCTATAAACTTCTTTAAAAAAATTAAACTCCCTATTCGAGCACCATCTCAGCTATGGTCAAGTGCGAAGAATTAAAAGCAAAGGCAAAGATAACGCGTCGACTCTCCCAATTCAGATGGCATTTGCAGTTGTATTATGATATCATAATTAAGTGGAATTAAATCATTTAAGTACTTTGAGCGCAAAACGACGCTGGTAGAGGCACTTCTCCTAAGTATGGGTCTACAATCGTCCGTCAACAATTCGTCCTCATAGATCCCTCCCGGACTGTTGCAAGCTTAAGGGCTTTAGAGTGCTTGAATCTCGGATGACCAATGGGGCGCGCTATCTCGGACCGCCCGGGCAGAGTAGGGCTTATTGACGTTCACCCCGTCTTGAAGTGTAGTTGGAAGATTCGTCTAGTTGAAAGATCTCTCTTTGAGAGTTTGCCACAAATGGACTTAGTAGATATGGAAATGTTTCGACTCCGTTAAGCTTGTTTCTCAAAACTTTGATTAGCCTCAAAAGTTCAGTATATTTATTTTTCTCGTGTAGGGGTATTATTTGAAGACTCGATGTTTGGAAAATATAGGCTGGAGATTTTTCGTTATTGATAAAATAGTGTGCTATTAAAATTACGGAGACTACATATTTGCAGTCCGGTATCTCGAAAACGATGCACGAAGTTTTTTTCTGCCAAAACTTTACTAATTTCCCAATAAAAAATTCGTATTAAATTTCTTTTATAAATGAGATCTTTATAAGAAAAATATTCTTATCAAGATAATAAGCTTAATAGAATAGTAACTTTGGTAAAAAAACAAGAATTCAAATTCACCTGTTAACTTTAATAATACTATAGTTTATATGTTTTATTTAACTGATTGAAGGCCAGAAATATGTATTTGTTATTTCAGAAACCAAAGTTTTAAAGTTCTTTTTTTTACTCAAAGATAGAGCTCTGTTCTATTATACCAAAGGTAGTGAATTTGAATCTCTTAAAGGTTTTGTATTAAAATATATTTATCGGCTTGCTTAGCCATTATATAAGACATGATCAACTTAGCACATCCCAAACTTTAAATGTAATTCATGGCATTACAACCTGAATTTTATACACCAATGATAAGGTCTGCCATATGGTATTCAGCATAGTCCAGAGAGCTATATGCCTTCAGTAACTCCCCTAATGCATGATGTGAACAGTTTTCTACAAAACAGAGTGGAAAACTCAATTAAATTAAATCAATTTAAACGTCGCCAATTAAAGTACAAAAAGTCGTAGGCGGACAATTCCGTTATATTTGTTATTGCTGTTTGTAATTTCCACTTGATGTCAAAATCTCTGACGTCGTCAGCTAATCCAATAAAAGATACAACCAAATATCAAAAGTCCTATCATCATAAGGAAACGATTCTTCTTTCTGATCACCTGAAAAGTGCTAGGATTATACAAGCACGTAGCCAAGGGGGGGGGGTCCAGGGGGTCCGGACCCCCCCCCCCCCCCCCCCCCCCCCTTCAGGTCAAGATTTTTTTTGTGCCATATACTACTCTCTATTGTTCTTGTCAATAGCGACAAGTTATCCCTAAAAAACGCCAGTGGCGGATCGTCCACTACAGCAAGTACAGCCGGGCTGCACCTAAATTCATTAGTGTATACTAAAATAAGATGTTTTACTAATTTTCGTAAATGAAGATTAGAATTGAAAATGAAATTTCTACGGTAATAAACAAAATCTCCGATAAATAGCATGCCTGTTACCGTAATGCACAATTCTGGAGGGGGAAAAACGCCATTCAATCAGAACTGCACCCAAAAAGCGAAGTTCGAAATCGGCTGCATCGTTGCCATGGCAACCTCTACGTAGTATGGAGATTCCTCCCCGTGCTAATGCACTGCATTTGTGAGAAGGTACAGCCAAAATGAATTTTCTTGTTTTAGCTGCACTTGAGATTCGATATGCTGATTGGCTCGTGCGTGAAACGCTGGGATGGGTGGGTGAAACGATAACTTACGAGAATATATCTCCAAACGGAAATGGTTTTCGTGATAAATTTACAGTTTTTATGTTGTTTCAGGACCATTATGGTCCTGTTGTTGTTTCGTTATTTAAGTTAATTTAAAATTGACCGATTCACATCTTTAAAAGAAAAGAAGATTGCTTAATTTTCAAAAAATAAGTAAGTGTTTTCTATTTTTTTCGCATGTTATCATTTCGTAAACATTTAAAGGAAACTTTGATTTGAGTAGGAGGGATTCAAGATCACCCCTTGTTTATTCGTAAACGTGTTTAAACTGCTCTTGGAGGGTTGGGGGGGGGGTCTTTTTGAAAGGAACAGGAGGACAATGAGTTGTCGTAGGTTTGACAATGGAATCGCTTACAAACCTTTTTCAACAGTTTTCTTTGGAAGACGATTTGTGTGTATCATTAGTCAAATATCCACTTTTACAAAGAAACTGTCAACTTGTGCTGCCAATAGAATACTTTGTCGGAAAAGGCGCGTTGAAATTGTAGCAAGCACATGTCAAGGGCCACAAAGAAAGGCTTTTCTGGGAATTGTAGTGTATAGTCTACTTCGCTTCGTCCTCATGGTCCTGTCGTCCTCACCTGCTTGTAATTAACTGACCCTTGGACAGCCGTTTTGGCTGATAGATGCTCTCTACATTGTGACAAGGGCATTGTCGTTCTATGCTTGTGGAGGCAGGTCCTACAGGTTTTGGAATGAACCCTACACTACAAATGCATTGTCCCGAGCTCTAAGGTCCGGAGAGTCGTAGGGGACTATATCAACAAAGAGAATGAAGAGGTAGAACAGCTCTATTTCACGACTAGTTATTTCAGAGTACAGACGGCAAATTTAGGAAGCATTTTTTTAGTTCAAACAAATGGAGGTTTTTTCTATCAGCATATTTTACTGTTTTGAAAGTAAGTAAATATTTCTGTATTCTAAACGTCATACCATATCTTTCCTAATGAAATGGACTTTTGTAATTATGCTAATCAATTGGCAGTGACTAATTAAAATGTTTGTTTTTCTATACATTGTTGAGTCAATAACACTAAGAATGTTTATGTATAGAAACTAAGTCGAAGATCATTTTAATCTTGAACAACATATAAATTACTTATAATAAATGAAATTTCAGCATCGAATTAGTGTAAATACCAGGAAAATACGTTTTACATAAAATCAAAATTTCTAATAGTTTTATTGAATCATTGAATATTTATATATTCAACAATTTATTATTTATTTCATTTTACTAATATTTAATTTGATTATTTATATTTATCCAAAACATTATCCAATTTAACTTTTCTTGTACTCAATAAACTCTGGCTCATGTCAAAAATTGTATATATTTTTTATATTACTAATACTTTATGTTTTTTAAAAGCAGAAAAATTTTAATTTGAAAACTATTTATAAAATTTATTAATTTAAGTAGCTAAAATAAACATAATTTCAAATATATATTTGTTAAAAATGTAAAAGGTAAATAGCTTAAAACTAGACATTGAGGCATAAAGTCATATTTACGAACTTTTATTGTAAAATATTTTGTTTGTTTTGTTAAATTAGACGAATCAAGTTTATTTAGTTACAATAAATATAGGAAAGATCTTTTTGCGAGACAGAAACACAGTTGATGTAAGAGTGACAAAACAGTTGCGCTGTTCTCAAAATGTGAAATAACTGCGCCGAGCGAAATATTAAAAATATTTGCTAATGAAAGAATATTGGGGAGCAAAGCAAGTGCACCAAACTCATATATTTCTACCAGAAAAAAAGACGGGAGATCGTTATTGTCAGAAAAAATTTATATAACTTTTTTATTAATATTTTCTATTTTTGTTGTGATTATGTTAATACAACAACGAAAAATGAAATGTTTTAATCCTTAAAACATACGATTTGCATTTTAAAAAACATTGCATTTTGGAAACTCAAATACTCATACTGAAGGGAAAACAAACAATTTCATTTATAGTTCAAATTTTTTTAATTTAAAATTTTAATTAAAATTTGCTCTAAATGTCAAAGCTGGGGGAGAAACTATCCCCCCCCCCCAAATCGTAGCAACTGTTGGACCCCCCCCCCCCCCCCCTTAGCAAAATCCTGGCTACGTGCTTGGATTATATATACGACCTTTTCACGTTCAACGGCGATGTATTGTATGCATTAGATGAATATGTTGATATTTTGACCAGTTGATAGGACTAGTTAATTTCTTTACCTCAAAAATCGGAAGCAGGAAGAAAAAGACTTTAAAAGGGCGTTATAAAGAAAAATTGCCATAAAGTGTATAAAAAATAGCAGCCATATTACATATTATACGACTTAAAATTCAGTACATAAGCGTTATTTTACATTCAAAACCACTTTCCAGAATATAAAGCCCAAATTTCTCATATTTTAAAACAGAGTTGCAGTATGAAATACAGTTACATGCACAACTACAGTTTCATTTATAGTGAGAAAGAAATTAATTTGACATTTGAAACGCGGAGATCAAGCAAGAAAGATTTTAAACTTTCCGCAATCTCATCCATTTCCCAACTGCAGAAACAGGGAAGAAGAATATAACTCCATCGCCCTTTTACCGCAGAAGTTATTCGATTACGTAAGAGAAGGGATTAGGCGGAGACATCCGGCGCGTTTATTTCCATTTGTCTCTCCAGATAATCCATTCAGAGCCGAGAGACACGGAAATTATCCCGAGGAAACATTCACGGCTGCTTAAACACCTCTTCAAAACTTAACTTTCCGTCTCCATGGGAACCGCAAAAATATTGAAGAAAAGCAACGGGACAACCACTCGCCAACAGATACTTTCTCTCGCTCGCTCGCTCTCTGCCAATTAAAAATCATGGGACAATAATTGTAGCGATGGGAGTTTTGCTGCTTGTAACCGTCTTTTTGAAGAAGGGGTGGTTTGGTGGTTAATTACCCGTTGGGGGGAGGGAGAGATGGCGTGCAGATTGCGTTTGATGTACGACTCGCAATGGTCCCGTAAATGCTTTCGGTATGGATGTGGGAAGATGAAGGCGGTGTTATTGAAAAGGGTGTGTGATATCTTAATTTAGAAATCGCTAAGGTACAGGGTTGGCTCACATTATTATGAGCACCTTATACTTTTGACGTCAACAGTACATAGCTGAAGAAAGAAGGCACGTGTTGCGATGTGCCTTGGTGGGTGTGTATGCATTCAAAAAACACATTAATCGTTGTTGTAATGGGAAAAAAGGAACGATTTGTCACATTTTGAAAATAGAATGATTTTGGGCTTTTGGGTCAAGGATGGACGTATTTCTGAAATGACGCAGTTTATGAACTGTTCGTTGGCTTCTGTGGTGAACCATGCATGGCAATTTATTTCAATCCCTTTTCGGGAGCATCAGCTTATGTTTGGTTCTTCAACGAGCCTTCTTGGCCGAGTCGATAGAGCTTTGGACTCTGAACTCTTGAAACATATTATACGAATTGCGCTTTCTATATTTATTTGATATCGTCCTCATTTATGACAAAATAAATTTCGTTAAAAAATGACAAAATAAATTTCCTCAGTTTGACGAAATATTTAATCGGAACATATAGCATGCGACTGCATTGTCAAAAATGAAGAAAATTTCATCAAATCTGACGAAGCATCATCATTTTTCTTTAAATTCTTCATTTCGTTAAAAAAATTTACAGTGTTACAAAAAAAAAAATTATGAATCCGCCTCTGTGGCTGGAAATCTGCAAACTTATTTTAATGAGTAGACAAACTACAAAAAAAAAATCTCGACTCCGAGTAACACAGCTAAAAAAATATGTACATAACAACACAAAAAAAAATCTGTCAAAAAAAAGTGAATGGCGCTCTCCGGATTGTTTGCGGATCTCCCTTGTCCTTTGAGACGCCATGTCTTATTGTTCCTGGGGTGGGAGGAACAGAAGAGGGAGGGGGCGGGGGAACATTGTTCGGAGGGGTAGACCAAATCCAAAGAAATCTGTCTCTCGCAGAAGCCGTGTAACGAGAAGCAGTGCAGTCGGGAAAGCTGCCTGGCAACAAATGAGCCCGAGGGGATTAGCGGAGAGTGTGTGACGGGCATTCTCGGCAGAAAAAGTGAAATTCCCGCAGATTGGATTCCCTTGTTTCCACCCTTGCTCCTGCGGGGTGGCAATTCACCTCCCTTTCGGCCGAGAAGTTGCATTCCCCACGCCCGAACGCAAGTTAATTGACAACGTGACTTCTTATATTCTTGATTTAAGAAATGAATAAATGATATAATAAATGAATCGATATGAAAGATATTTTCTCTGATTATTGAGCATTTTTTAAAGAAAAGTATCTGTGCATAACAGTTGAAAAATTGGATATATTATACTTGCAAGGCCATTTGAAGTTCTTTATTTGATGTTTGCACTGTTAAAAATGGGTACATGAATATAAGTTAAAAGTAGTCATTTTGTATTATATGCGATGCTTATTATGCATCCGAATGCATGAGTTTCAATTTTGAAAAAGACGTACTCAGAAATGAGTAGATAGACACAGACTGCCTTCATAAATCACTTTTAATAAATATCGACAATTACAACTTGGTCTTCGGGTATCGAACCCAGTTAATTCGCAAACAACGTAACTCTAAACACTAATCCACGGATTCAGCAGTCGTAGCGAAAGCTGCTTGGCGAGAAAATTCAAGCTATGTATGTGAAATCATTTAAAAACGCGAACAGTGATTGAAATGTCTGAGCTTATATTGTGAGTGATTGGCTTAAAGAGTCATGTAATTTCCGAGTTCCAATTTCGTCGCCAAATAGCTGTCGGTGCGGCTGCTGAATTCGTGGTTAGGAGTTACGTAGTTTATGGACTAATACAAAGATATAGATTTGTTATTTATATATGTATATATATATATATATATAACAATTGTTATTTTATATATATATATATATATATATATATATATATATATATATATATATATATATATATATATATATATATATATATATATATATATATATATATATATATATAACAATTGTTATTTTATATAATCCACACAGCAAATAATAAATAAATAATTATTAAAATTATTATAAAAGAACAACGGAATGAATACATTTAGTTATAAAATATCGTATATTATAAAATGACGCGACATTGAAAATACACTTTCGTTTATTTTGTTGTATATCTCATTACAAGTGATTAAAATTAAATGTTGGGTTGTTTTAAATAAAACTTTATAACATACAATCTGCAGAAGAAACAATATAAAATGGGAAGATTGGTTTAGTTTGGTTTCGTTAAATAACGTCGCACTAGAGCTGCACAGTGGGCAATCTGCAACGGTTCGGGGAATATCTAAAAGGAAAGACCCGGGAACGATGCCTCATATTTTTGAACCATGGTCAGATGACGAGGACAACACCTGAGTTGGCACCCAACGCCTTCAATAGATTTCGGGACATTGGACCCGATCTGATTTATCGTGCACCAGTCCCGTATACACGGCATTAATTTTTTTGTGGATGTTCTGGACGACATTCTAGTATTTTGGTAGCGAAGTTGGCAACCCTCCGATCGCAATATCACTACTTTTTTACTATTCTAGTCCGTCGAACAGGTTCGAACCAGGAACCCTCGGATTCCCATCTGACGCCTTAATCCACTCGGCCACGGTGGCCCTTATAAAATGGGAGGGCATCTGTGGTTAAAATAACTTCTAACAGGAATGACTCAGAGACTCGATCCCGAAATAGACAAGCATGACCGATTCCAGCATGACTTTTTGAAAGAAAATACGATCGCCCGTTTTTTGTCAGCTCGGCCGTAATGGGCTTTCGAAGATGAGTAACAAAGATTACGGAATAAACAATGTCAGCAGAAAAGGGGAGGGGAATTGACTCAGCCGGGGTCGCAGGTCGAAAAACGTGAATAATTGACTTGTCCGCCCTGAATGCATAATCGAGAGGGGCAGTAATTGGAGTGCGATTGACCACGAGGGACGCAATCACGATAGGGAGCGGGGTTTGGACTGCATTGAGGGGCGTTAATGCTCAATGAACAATGACAAGCCTCGTTCAGGGGGAACTGCGAAAAGAGGATTAATTAGGCTTATTTTTTTATAGAGAGAATAGAAGATGGGGGCTTAACGTCGGATAAATTCAGATCTAAAACAGTTATTACAAAATGTGAGTTTTCAATTATTGAAGTGATAAGAGGTAAGATTGTCAATCAGAAGCGTTCAACCCTTCAGGGGGCCCCCAGTTGCCCAGTGGAAAAATGCTTTCGGTTATTAATTAGAGGATTGCCAGCCCGACTGATGGACTTGACAAAGAAAAGTAAAAATGTAATGGTCTTGCGATAGGATAGTTGCCAGCTTCGCTACTGAAATACTTTTTTTTTCTCTATTCTTCAAAATGAAAGAGAACAAGATATTATTGAGTTTAAAAAGTTATTTTCTCACAAAACTTAAGATAAATTATTTATGTTTATCTAGAAGTAAGTTGGTGATCTAACATTTCATTCATATTGAAATTCCTCACAATCCGTGTTTTATTAAAAACATTGGACACATGTCTGGTTTGGTTTTATTAATAACGTCACACTAGAGCTGCACAGTGAGCTATTGGTGACGGTTCGGGGCATATCTCGAAGGAAAAACCCGGGAACGATGCCTCGTATTTTTGAACCATGGTCAGATGACGAGGAAACACTTGAACTGGCACCCAACGCCTTCAATAGACATCGGGACCCCGATCAGATTTATCGTGCAACTGTCCCGTATACACGCCGATAATTTTTGTGGATGTTCTGGACGACATTCCTAGTATTTGTAGTGAAGCTGGCTACCCTTCGATCACAAGTTCACTACTTTTTTACTTTTCTTAGTCAAGTCCGTCGCACAGGATCGAACCAGGAACCCTTTGATTCCCAGCTGACGCCTTTATCCACTCGGCCACGGAGGTCTATTTGACATAATTCATAAATCACTAAATATACGTTTGGTATATTGAAATTAACCGTTTGAGGGCCGTATTATTATTTACCAATTGAAAATTTTTATTTTCTGGAATTTTGCTTATTTTTAGTCTAGATTAACACAAATATTCACTAAAAATATATCTTAATTTGTAAATTAATTTTTTTTATAGCGCCATTTGGAATCAACGGAATTTAAAGTTTTGGAGAGAAAAAGACTATTTAATGAAATAAACAGATCTTTAGTAACAGAAAAAGTAAGAGTAATAATTATTTTTTTGCGACTATATTTTTAATTTTTGTTTCAGAGTGTGTTCCTGTTAAAAATTTATTTCCTAAATATAGTGGTGTCATTCAAACTAAAAAATACTCGTGTATCAACAGATAAGGCACCTTTTAATGGTTATAAATAGAACCTATGGGAATTTACGTTTCAATGCGAAAAAAGAAATTAAATGCTAGGCTTTATTTGGTACCACTGGGGTTGGCTCCAAAGGGTTAATATTTAGCTTTATACAAAACTTTTTTTAGAATTATACTCCCTAAATGATAAAAGATCCGGTTAAAGAATACCTATTTGAAAATAACTGGAACAGTTAATAACTGTTCTATAAAAAAAGCGTAAATATCAAACATGTTGCTCGAGTGCAAAAGGTTAAACAAATTCTTTCAATTGCAACCTATGTTCTTTTAACTATTCGCATTTCTTTGAAATATACGTTCTTTTCATAGAACACTTATCCGAGTTCTGCTTTTTTCCCCCAAAAATCTTTGGTGTTCCGTGATATTAAAAATCATAATCAGTTCTTGAAGCTTAAAATCTTTTGTGCACCTCGATGGTATAAATTGAAATCTTTTTTCAGAATTAGAGAAAGAGTACAAGCTAACGAAAAAATTGCCTTTTTTAAACTCAAGAACATGACATTCTTGCTCTTTTTGAAGAAGAGGAACAGAATTTTTTTTTGTCACATGAAAATACGGTGTAGTGCCAGAGATTAGTATGCAAAGTCAACGCCACTGTTTGCTTATATCAGGGCTTGGTGGTTTCATTTTATAACCAGCAACTAAAAACATTTTTTGCATTATTTTTTATCTGTAGTATTAATCTAAACACCACACTTTCAGAAAATTCATTTAAACCTTGGGAGAAACAGGTTTTAGGGTCCATAAAATATCAATTTTGAGTAAACTTTACGCATAAGTAGAACAATATATAAAACGTATTCTAAATTTATAAATTAAACAATAAGTTATGCAAAGATTTTAATAAACAAAATGTATGCAATGCGAGAATGGAACATCTAAAGTTCAGTTCTTTACGCAACTGGTTTTATTTGGTTATTTAAAAAGATTTATATTCCATTTAAATTACAATTTAGCATTTAAAAAAACATGAAAAGTTTTTTTTTAATGTTCAGCATAATAACAACTTTGCTAGCTCATGGATTCGGATTTCCAGGCATTCAAAAGTAAAAATGAACACTTTCTTGCATTCTATTTTAATACATGCTAAATAAGATCTTAACGATGTTATTTTTAAATCGACTTTTTCCAGTCATAGTTTGAAAATAAATATGAATTCCCAAGTTTCTAATACTCACAAAAAAGTATTAATACGATATCTCCAAATTTTATATAACTGATGTCGATGTTAAGTTGCTTCAATAGTAATTCTCAAATTAAATATAATAAATTAACATATAGTCTAGAGAACATTTCAGATTTATTATCTACTACTCAAAAATGATCTAGCACTACTCATTAAGGTTTCTATTAACATCTTTCTAGGGTATTTTTAGAAAAAAATCAATTCTCTCATTTTAAAACGTGCAAAAGTATCAAAGGAAGTTAAATCGGTTATTTTTTTATATTATATATAAAAAGCATTATATTATACGTTTTCACCCCAATTTTGTACGAATCTATAAACATAAAATAAAGTGTATGTGGGTGAATCGCAAAACATCTATTTACTCTGCGTATCAAAGGCTAAAAATGTATATACGGGTACTGTTCCTCAAGAAGTGCGCCATTTAAATTTATGTTTAGTTTTCAAAATGAATGCATAACGGTTTTAAAAGCCATATTTTTTAATGTTTGGAACTTTTTATAAATTTAAACAGTTTTTCAACATAAGACGATTAATTTCTATATACGTATGAAATATCCGAAGATTGTAATAATAATACTTTAAAAGTAATTTTGTTACTAATCAGAAAATCAAGATTCCACAAGATCCGACGATTTTTCTTCGGGCATTTAATCTCGACAAATAAGATTATATCTCTGGAGCATAGTCTTAAACCAGCGATTGTTACATTTTAATATTAAATTATACTTAATTAAACTTGAGAGGTTGAAAATCTAAGTTAATATGTGCTTTGCCGCATTGATTGCTATATTATAACGTTTTTTTAACTGTGCGAAGAACGGGCATGCTCACCAGTTTAAACATAAATTAAGGATAGAAATTCAAATAAAGTGATACATTAAACACTTAGTGTTGAAATTACGTAAAGCTATTGTCGACGCGTCCACTTTAGACTAAAGTAACAAAACCCAATGCAACACACCACAAAGGTAAAACGATGTTGCATCTTTCAGCCGAGGCGCTAAAGCCCCCAACAATCCCATCCCTCCATTTCAGTAACAAAAGAGTCCACATGTTATTCTGCGGCCTCATTTCGAAGCAGGGGTAATGATTCATTTCAACTCCGGCAAGTGAGAGAGAAATATGCAATTTTCTCTCCGACTTCGACCACACACAGCCCCGAATGGTAATCTCGCACTCTCTCTCTCTGCGAGCGGGGCCGTGGAAACCTGTGCAGAGAAAGCGCGCTGCCTTTCTCGGGTTATGAATTATGCAAAGGGGCCCATTCGACCAATTAATCATTTATTTCGGTGCGTGGCACGTGGCGCCACGACGCGTCCTCTTCGTTCCGGCCCCTTCGTGGTAAAGCATCGCGGAGAGTACGTTTTCTTACCACGATAGATGAAAGTCGTCTTGGGACATTGCAGGACCCATTCCGAGTTTACGACTGTCCAATTGCTAAAAAATGACGACTGACTGCTCATTAGTGATTACAAATGTCAATTTCAGTAATCGAAAACTAAACGGAAAGCGTCAGAAACATTAACTTTTTACAAACATTTACGTTCTATTTAATTTTATATTAGCAATAATCCACTTTGTAAGTGATTTTTTTAATTACGGCAATTTAATTCAATTTAATTTAATTCTGGAATCCTTTAATGTCCTTGGAAAATTCAAAATAATATGGTGTTCAAAAGACGTTTGAATGGTCTGTTTTATGCATATAAAACCTAATGGATGCCAAGCATTAAACCCATTTCTGTTATGAAATTTTTGAAAAATTAACAAAATAACAAACTATTCAGACTTTTTTAGCAATTCGATTGTGTTTTTTTTATTCCAATTTGTTAGATTTCCCAACTTCCAATTTTAAAATTTGCCACTGCCCAATTCAGACACGACTGCCCATTAGAACAGACCCTGGGATATTGTTGATATTTCGAGGATTATTGGAAGGCAAAAACGTTCATCCTGTGCGATGAAAAATTGACCGTACACACATGCATCGAACTCAATGATAGCCGTCACCGAACTTTCAGGGTCTCAAGTTAAGGATGTTTTGGTTGAAAAATGAAAAGAATAAGTCTGAGAAGGTAAAAGTCGCTTTTTTCGACATTATTCGGAATCACATTTTGGCATTTTTTTCTGTTTCTGAGAGAGCTTTCCTTAAGCTAAGTGTTACGTTAAGATGAATGCAATAATTTTTCATTGCTGTTTTGATATAAGGGGTTTATTTAAAAGCTTTTATAGCTGATTGACTTCACACGTCTGGAAACTTTGCGAAGTATATAAACTTCTGATGTCTACAAACTTTGAATCCTATATTTAACAGAAAATGACAATACTTAGATCTGTATAGTATAACGGGTCGCAAGCAATAAGAACAGTGGCAGTTCGTGAATTACATAAGTGAGGGGACCCGAATTAAAAAAGAATTCAAACATTTATTTTTTCTTTCCTAAATAATCTTTAACGAGAACCATATATTTGATGTTGAATGAAAACACGATCCCGCTAAATATAGTCCCACCGCGGCCATTTGATCTTAATTATTGCCGTTCATGTTTCTCTTTAAATAGATAAATAGCGCAATTTAACAAATTAGATTAGGCAAATCTGGCGACGAAGTTCATGAATTTGCATTGTATTCTCAATTAAAGAAATTAGTAAATGTAGACCATATAATATATTTAACATTGCATCAAATATAATGTAACACAATCTGTATTACATACGAAAATATGTAACACACACACTCACGGATTCACACGCATAAACACAAGCACAAGGGAATAAGGGAATTGTTTCTATTCGTCTCACGGGTCCGACGTTTTCGCTTCTTGCTTATCCTTTCATTAGCCAGCATTTTCTCGGGGCCGTCCCTCCCATCCCGGTCATAAAACCATCCCCCTTCGCATTAACAGTGTTGAAAGACCATGAAAATGCCTCTTTCTCTCAATCTATCATCAGACGATTACAAGGGTGGGTGCGTAGCAGGGACCGGACAACAACACACAAGCTCCCCAATCGCAAGGGGCCTAAAAACAAGAGGCGATGAAAAATACTATCGATCCGGAGATCTCTGTCCGGTAATTGTCCGGCTTGGTAGGGGGAGGGGACAGAATGAGTCATCCTGATGGATTCATTTGGTTTGGTTTTGGGGGAGAAGTAAGGGGAGGGAATGTATTTCATCAGCGTGCCGGCAGACGGTAATAAATTGCGGTATTTATTACATCCGTAAATGGATTCGTTCATCAGCTCTGTTGTTTGAACCGGCGACAAATCGTTTCCACCAATCTTTTTATAGCCACAGGTGGTGAATAGGAAGACAATAGGTGTTTTCGCAGTTATGTGGTTAAAATGATGGATAGTTGAAAAATAGAAATCAAAAATGTTCTAGATCTTAAATATGAACACTCTGATAACCGGTCTCTGCTATATTGTGTTATCATGCCCTAACGTTGTTAGTCGGTCCCGGGTACAAAATATGAGCATAACATTTCTACGCAAAAATTATATTCAAAACTATTATATAAAATGTGAAAATGCGTGATTGTCTGCGACTGTACCTCGAGGACAACGGGCCCGCAGCTCATTTCCTAGATCTAGTCGGTTGGTTAATTAACGTCGATTATGAGCTGACCAGTGGTCTATTTGTAACAGTTAGAGGTCTATTTCGAAAGAAGACCGGGGCACAATAGTTTGGTTTTGGTTAATTAACGTCACACTAGAGCTTCACATTGGGCTATTGGCGACGGTTCGGGCATATTTCGAAAGAGAGACCCGGGTACAATACCTCGTATTATTTAACCATGGTCAAATGACGTGGACAACACTTTAGCTAGCACCTGACGCAACCAAAATAGACGTCAGGACATTGAACCCCGATCAGATTTAACGTGCACCAGTCCCGTATACAAGCCTTAGAAATTAGAGGTAAGTTCGAACGACGCATTGTTACTTCGAAGCGAATCTGGCAATCCTATGATCACAAGTTCACTGTATTTTAACATCTTTGTCAAGTGTCTGGTATCAGCCGTGTTCGAATTAGCTATCCTCTGGTTGCTAGCCAACGACGTTAGCTAGGGGCAACGGGCCCCTCTCGCCAATAATGAATAACAGATAAGTTTGATTTGGTTTTGTTTAATTAAAGTCGCACTAGACCTGAACAGTGGGCTATTGGCGACGGTTCGGGGCATATCTCAAAGGAAAAACCCGGGAACGATGCCTTGTATTTCTGTACCATGGGCAGATGACGAGGACAACACCTGAGCTGGCACCTACGCCTTTAATAGGCGTCAGGACTTTGACCCCCGGTCAGACTTATCGTGCACCAGTCCCGTATACAAGCCGGTATAATTTGTTGAATGATCAGGACGACTTTCTAGTATTTTTGTAGCGAAGCTGGCAACCCTCCGATCGCAAGATCACTACTTTTTTACTTTTCTTTATCAAGTCCATCGCACGGGCTTTGGACTACCAGCAGAACGCCTTTATCCACTGGTAAACCGGGCCCCGAATAATAGATAAAAACAATAGGTTATTCGTTATATTGTGATGATCCAAATAAATAATTTGGATGTGTGCCAATAACGAATAATATAAACGTATCACAATTGCGGACTTACCAAGAACGGAATTTTATCGCGGAGTAGGATTGTTTTATCCAACGATGTACTGAAAGCGGGAACAGACCGTTCTTATAAAATTTCAGTAAAAGCACGGTTAGTTTTTCTTTTTATGAGAAAAAAGTTTTTTTACCCTGTAACCTGTTCGTTTTGTCGGCTTTCTGGGTTTCTGATAAAATTAAAGAACACCATCTATTGATAGTTAAAATAACTTATTTTTTTTTAATATTTTTATTTCAATTTCGAAAAATTATTTTTATTGAGAATGTGAAGAACTTATTTCTCAAAAAATAATATTTTTAATTATTCAAAATTGAAATAATAATATAATTTAACTGTTATTCAAATATCACTCATCCCTAACTCGGACTATGCAGTAACTCGAGGCAATTTTCCGCATATTTGGGGAATTTCATTAGAGTTAATTAGCGCATCAAACCAAGTGGCGTCTGATAGTCACCTCTCGACTGCAAAGTATTAACGTCAGACTACCTCATATCTGCGTAATGATCTATTGGCGACGGTTCGTGATCTAATCCAAAAAAAGATCCAGAAACATTGTTTTGCAATTTTGAAGCATGGTCAAATGGCGAATACAATGTTTGAGCTGGCAGGTGGACATTTGAATCACGACGGACTTAACGTGCATCAGTCCCCTCTACACGGCAAATTTTTTGACGGATGACGAAAAACGAAACTTGCAATCCTTCAAATATTAATTCTCTGCCATCTCACTACGATATTTCAAACACAAACTTCCAATTATGCGCTCGGTACTCTTCCGAACAGATCACCGTAGGTCCGATCTCATCTTGAGTGTATTAACCCTACCTTGCCAACCTTGATTTACTTTTACTTTGGTAAAACAGTTGATGACTACACGCCTTAACTTTACCTCAATAGGCGTTAGGAGATTGAACCACGATCAGATTTAACGTGCACTAGACCCTTTCACGCGCGGGTGGAAGTTGTGTTTATTTTTAGACGACTGGCTTTAGTTAAAAATCTGACAACCCTTCAATCACTAGATCACTACACCCATTCAAGTCCGGACACAATGTGCTTTACGATCACACATTCGAAAGCATAAACAATTATACAACTGCTAACAAATTAACATCGTTAATAGGGGTATTAAAAAAATAAAAAGTACCAACATTTCTATAAAAAAATTTACTTAAAACTAGTCGAACAGACTTTAATGATATTTATGACCTTGTCAAATCAAATGCTCCCAAAAGGAACGTTAAATAAACCAACCAAGGATTATAACAGTATCAAAAGTTACGAAAAATAGAGTTTGTAACAAAAAATTTCTGTACGTTTAACTTATGGTTTTTCTCTGCATTAATGGATGAAAAAATGCACACAAAAAAAAAAACGTCAGTAAAAATTTCTCCCGTAAATAGAAGTGCTGCTGCCTCCTCTTTATCTTTTTTTTTTAAATAAATTCGTACTTTTCTATTACGTTGTCTTTTTTATAAGATCATTTAGATCCTACGTAAAAAAAAATGTTATGTGGCTTTTGTACGGCAATCCAACGTTGAGTTAATTTTAAAAATATATCAAATGGTTATAAATAAGAACAAATGAATAACACTTAAAATAAAATTTAAAGTTTCTAAAAATTACTAGAAGTTAATAAATTTAGTGATTCATTTAGTAGATTGTTCCTTGTAAAATAAAAAAAATCCAAATGACAAAAAAATAATCGATACATGTAACTATCATAATAGTTGTATAAAATATAGTTTTTTACTAATCATAATAAATACAACTTACATCGATTTAAATTACAAATAGTATTTACAAAGCAGCCGAACAGTTTGCATATACCAATTGCTTTGACATCAAATTATTTGTTTAATCCACCATACATAAACATGTAATTAACTTATAAGTAGGAAGAATCCTTGAAGTTTTTTATCTTAATCAATAAGTAACCAAAAAGTCTACAATATCTGTAACTCATCATTAAAAAAAAAATCTAAATATGTAATATATTTATAATTAAAATCCAAAGATTCCAGACTGAATTTCTATTTGTAAATTTGCTTGTTGGCTAGTTTAATATATGATCGTCATTTTTATTGAGATTCTGGTAATGTAAGTTATATATAATGAGTAATTAACTCCTCTAACCTTTCCTAAATAAAGTATAGAATGCATATAATTCAAAACAAACAAGTTTTGAAACATCCGATTCCGAAGAAGAAACCCAAAAACTTTTTCGAAACTTCTCAAAACTATTCCAAAGTCCGTAAAACTACTTTATAAAACACACATTCTCATGGGGTGTGACAAGGGTGAGGTCACAACTACAGGATTGTGAAAGAGGGGTGTTCCCCCCACACTTACCCTCCGTTGCCAACAGCAGGAAGAGAAGATTCAGCAGACGATTCATAATCCCGTTTCTTGTAGAATAGCTCCCCCTTTAGCAAGTGCGGAGTTTTCACTGCCGAACAGTTTCTCCCGTTGCCTGCACAACTCGCTTTCCTGCGAAGCACAACGTAGTAGCAGAGACCTCTGGTATCGGATGGGGGCAACTGCAGAAAACATGTGCTTTCGTCTAACACGTGACGTCACGGTGATGACCGCGTATGGCACCTGTTTGTCGCGTGCGGTTGGGATTTCTCGGAATTCCTTGTTGCTATTTTGGATTGATTGTCGATATTGTTTGGCGACTTTATTGTAGTTTTGATGTCGTGAATTGTTTCAGTCGTCAAGGTCGATTCAAGAATGGTTACGGGAGTGGAGTTTGTTTGAACAAAATCTACTGGACGTTAATATTGAATGGATATAACATGAATGACATGGAAAGGAAACATCGGAGGTAAGTGTGTAATTATATACTACTACGAGGCTACAATTGCAACAATATTTCATCTATTTTCCTCGTTTTGAGAACTGCATGTTCTGGAATATAAAAAGAAACATCTTTTTTTGTTTATTCAGTTCTCTCTTTTGAACACTGCAATAAATTATAGTTTGTCATCTAGAAACAAAAAGTATTTTAGGGAAAGAATAGAAACAATTGTTTCTTAAAAATAAAATTAATATCAAAAACGTTCTCTGGGTATTCAGTGACTTGACGTATTTATGTTCCATCATTCTTATAGTTAAATTAATAAATGAAAAAAAAGTAACTGCTGCTGTCGGCAGACAGCGTCTTTCATCTTGTACATTTTGAGTCTCATCTCAAAAAGTAAATAATAATTATGAAATTTACTGAGTTTGTTTAAAAATGTTTGCGGAATTCGATGCTGGTATTTTTATTATAATAGAACACTTTTATTAGAATTTATTTTATATTAAAAATGAACACAATTTGAGTTGTTTCAAGCAAAACGTATAACAGCAAACATTTCATAATTCTAAGTTTTGGAGTATGATGGCTATATATCTAATATAATGCACACCACTTTTTGTTTGTTAAAAACTTTTACAAATTCAAACAATGTTCGGAATTTTTTATATCGCAATATATACATAATAACATATAATCATTATAATAACAATCATAGTACTGTTGGCCTAAAGAGGGGCGAGGTGGCCCCGAGGAACAGTATCTACTAGCAATCAGAGGATTATGAATTCGAATCGAAGCGGCTCGACAAAAGTGAAGCTACAGCGATCGGAGGCTTTCCAGTTTTCTCCTAAACTACAAAATCGTCCGAAAGTATCCTCTATTACCAAAGGCGTGTATACAGGATTGGCGAGCGTTAAATCTGATAAGGGTTCAATGTCCGCTTATTAAAGTTGTGTGTTGTGTGCCAGGTCAAGTGTTGTTCTCGTCATCTGACCATGATTAAAAAATTTCGTCTATGACGACACTTCCTGTCGAATCCCGGGGAGCCCCAGTTGCTCAGTTGGTAAGGCGTTCAGCTACTAATCAGAGGATTGGTGGTTCGAATCCATGAAATGGACTTGACATAGAAAAGTAAAAAAGTAGTTATCTTGCGATCGGAGGGTTGCCAGCTTCACTACAAAAATACTAGAAAGTCGTCCAGAATATCCAACAAATTATACTAGCGTGTATACGGGACTGGTGCACGATAAATCTGATCGGGGTCCAAAGTCCGGACGTCTATTGAAGGCGTTGGGTGCCAGTTCAGGTGTTTCCTCGTCATCTGACCATGGTTCTAAAATAACGAGGTACATGTATGAATGTGTGTGTGAATGTGTATGTGTTCCCGGGTCTTTCCTTCGAGATTCACCCCGAATCGTCGCCAATAGCCCACTGTGCAGCTCTAGTGCGACGTTTTTAACAAAACCAAACCTGTCGAATCCCGCTCAAACAAACCAAGCGAGCGAGCTCTAAACAAACCAAGCAACCGTGGCGTCTACCGATCTTTCCTGTCGAATCCGGCTCAAGCAAACCAAACACGCCGGGCCCTAAGCAAACAGAGTAACACTTCCAACAAGGCATTCCATCGGCAAGAGAATCCAGCTAGAGCCAGTGTTATGCAAATTTGGCGGCTAGCCTTTTTGTATATAAGAAGCGAGGTTTTGGAAGCGCAATTAGAACTAAGTTCTGGTCGCTAGCTATGGATGGATGCTGTTGTAATTTACGAAACATGATTTTAATATTTTGAATAAAAATTTAATTATTGATAATATGTTGCGTGCCATTAAAATAACTTTTGCTTTCAGTTTTCGTGCTTTTAGAGTTTTAAAGTGTATGCAGTCGTATTAAATATCAAAAAGTGTGCCAGCTACTATCGGTGCAGCTAAATAATTTAATTAAATTTCATTTTAACTAAAATTCAACGTTGAGAGCACAGCGAACACATAAATGCCGAGTTGCCAGTTTCGGTCCTTGTCGCCCGCTAGAAAATATCTACAATGGGAAAAGATGCATTAATAAATACATTGATTAATAACACACAGTAAATAAATGTAGTGCAATGTCCGCACCCACGTCGTCTAACCATAAAAATACAAGGTAGTGTTTCAGGTTCTGTTCTTTCGAGATCGACCCCAAACCGTAGCCAATAGCCCACTGCTTATCTCTAGTGCGACGTTTATTCAACCAACCGAACCGGACGCTAAAATCTATTACCGTTGACTTAGAATGAAAATATCGTTTCTTCAATCCACATATTTAGCAGCCGTAATGAAAGCGGCTTGGCAAGCTTTTGAAGCGACTGCGATATGATGCTTCTCAATAACCAAATCATCGTCTCTGGTGTGAACGTTCGGCATGTTTCTTCGGATAATTTATCAGTTCTCACACATTAAATAGTTCTTGCTCCAAAACCGCAGGGAGAGTTTGGTGTTGAGGAAAAGGGGAGTTTATTAAGGCACTAGTGCCATATGTGGCGTCGATAGCTATAGCAGAGGTTCTTTATTACACATATTTCAAAGCACTTTAAAACTAAAACAAACAAAAAATTGTAATGAAGATGTTTTTAACCCTCTGACGGAGTTGAATGACTGAAGTCGTCGTGGGATTTCCAATTTTTCTATCAATGCACATACACTTTAAATTCATAAAAATATTCGATGTTGAAATATATTTTAAATCTAAAGAGTTAGTTTTTCTTGGAATCTATATCTGATAAATAACAAAAAATTAATATTTATATAACAATACATGCATTGGAAATATAAGTAAACTATTTCGCAGAGAAAGCAACTTTACTATTTTGCTCTTTTTCCAAATCACTCAGAGAAGTTAAACTTCTTTCAATGGCACTACTCAGCTGCAAAAAACCGTCGCCAATAGCCCACTGTTCAGCTCTAGTGTGACGTTAATTAACAAAACAAAACCAAAACAGCATCAAGAAGAAAGTAAACAATGTATTTTTAGATATGTCCCCATCCTAAGTTTGGCATTAATTGTATTATTTTGATAAATAATTTGAATACTATTTTGATAGTTTTCCAAAAATAGAATGAAATACAATCCCATTTAGGTTACCTGGCATTCAATTGTCCGCCAATTTCAATATACTGAACATCTTTTTTCCGATTTTGATTGTTTCTTTTCTATTAGATAGAGTACGTCCACGCTTAGAGTAAAATACATTAAAAGTCGCTTAAAGAGATTAAATATACACAGTCGAGTTATATTATTATGACCAACGCCTAGTTTTATGGTCAGCAGTGCATAACCACTGCAATGAAGGAGGTAGCTTGGTGGGAATATAAAGAAAAACGCCTGATTATTATGCAAATATTACTACGATGGGTACACGTGGATCTTAAACAAGGGCTACTAGCAGAAAGGGGTAGTCATTGGTTTTCGAAGCTAGGGTAGCAGTAAGGCCTCTCTTACAGGTGTTTCTACGGTACCTTCGAGTACGACCTCGCACATTTAAGCACTGATCCACGCTGACGACACTTTTTTATTTAAAAAATATATATAAAATCACTTTCTTATATATAATTTAATTTTATTATGATTAGCTTGCTTTGTACAGATTTATTTTTTTAAAGTTTTTTAAATAACCTTTAGAAAAAATTGAATTCAAACAGAAAATTAAAAGTTTGTCATTGCTACAGATTATTACACAACGCGCTTATTTCATTGTCGCTCATACAGAAAATAGTAGTGCGATTAGATATTTACTATCTACAGCAATTTGGTTGTATTTATAATTCAGTTGGGCATTATCTGTTTTTCTCTCATTTCTTTTTACGAAGGTACTTTGTAACAGTGACATAACCAGTGTCGGATTTGTGAATTTGCAATAGTGGAGCTACACAAATTTAGCCATGAATTTCTTTTAAAAAGTAAAGTTCAAAATGTTATCATTAATTATTTTAATATAATTGAGGGGGTGAAAAGCCAAGGTTAGTTTAATGAAAAAATATATAAAATTGTTCCTTTTTATTTAGTATTATTTTTATCAAAGAAATCAAACTTATTAAAACAAAGAAAACATACTCTTACTCTATGAATAAATTTGTATATCATTATTTAACAAAATTTGCGCTCTTTTATTTGTCGCTTCGGACTAAAACCATCTGAATCTCTCATTTAAATACGCCACTGGACACAACGTATTCCTCTTCGGAGGCTGTCGATTAATAGGACAAATTTAGTGGTGAAACTGTTGGACATGCAATTCTGGGTGGACTATCAGTATGGATTCCGAACGGCTAATAAGCGAATTAAACTCAATAAAAAATATTTTCTTACAAGGCTACTTCCGCAATAATATCGCTGCCTGGTATACATATAACATGACGTCAAAATGTTGAACAAAAAATATATTCAAAACCGCATATGAAATTTAGAATTAGAATGGAAGGGGTAATTATGATCAATTGATATCTGAATAATTTTGTGAGTGTTGTTTTCCGGCAACTGTTCAAACGAAATAATTTTTTAAAAAAATTATTCCCTATCGTTTGAGTATATGCTTACATATACCAATATATATTCAAATATACATGCCCAAATATACAATATATTATATACCTCTTTGTTGAGTCGTTGTCCACCTCATAACTATTTTCTCCAAACTATTTCAGCAGATTTCCCATTCCGAGTTCGGGATATTTTCACTAATACTTAGTGAAAATATCCCGAACTCTGCTTGGTGTGGATGATAGGAGGATATCATTAAATATGCATCTGAAACAAACGAATATGACATTAGCACATTCATTTCTTTAATGATATAGACTTAAATTAATTTATACAAATGTTTATAATTTATTACTTTTTGTTTGTTAGATGTGAGCACACAGATCACAAAACTTCTAAATAAAAATCCTGCCTTCTAATTATATCCTTCTAATTATCTAGAAAAGAGAAAACAATAAATGCGTTAACAATACAATATATACAAATAACCATTATATACCTCTTTTGTCGAGATGCTTGTGTCATTGCCCAATCAATCACTCATGCCTCCAAAACATTTCAGCAGATATCCCATTCCGAGTTCGGGATATTTTCACTAATACTTAGTGAAAATTTCCCGAACTCTGCTTGATGTAGATGATAGGGGGACATCATTAAATATACATCTGTAACGAAATAAGATGTCATTAGCAAATTACAAATAGTGCTGATTTTACAATAAATATTGCTTTGTTAAAACCTTCCGAAAATTATTATTTATAAAATTCAGGTAAAATCTATTTTTATTGAAGAACGCGCACATTTGAAAATGTTTATTGGTAGCCTCATTGATGAATAAAAATCTATGAGAGAAACACCTATTGAATATTAAAAATTCTGATTTATTTTGAATTTAATATACACTGCTGACGAATTATTTATGCAATGGTGGCCTGGGTTAAGAAACGATAAATTGGAATTACTTCTTAAAATCAAAGAAACGAAATCGCAATTTTGTATTGATGAAATTCCTCTATTATGACAAAGAACTAGAAAAATCCAAATTTAAGATTATGTCAAATGGAAGAATTTAAGGAACATTGTGAGTTTAAGAAGGAAACCATTTTTTTTTTCAAACTTTTTTATTAGCATGACTTACACATTACTTATCAAACGAAGCCTAATTTTTGAAATAAAACGGTGCATTTCAATCTAAATAAAACATTTATTTTTAATTGTATAATTGTTAACTTTCTTTTGCATAAAAATATAGTATAGTACATTCTTAATCTATAATTACTTTTTATTTTGACTTTAAAGTTCTTTAATAACAGTTAAATGGGGTATCGGATATAATCCGTGAAAAAAAGCACAACTTACATAAAAATTGGTCTATTTTGATAGGTGTCTATGCGAGTAAAATCTTAAAATAAAATAAAGTTAGTACGGTACGTGGATGAGGGCTTACGGAGTCAAATATATTTGCCTGGTTGTGAAGGTATTGGAGATTCCGTATTTTCTTTCATTTAGCGTGGTTTTGTTAAAATGTTCATTTTTGGCTAATATTTTATTTATAATTTATTGCAAGACTTTTTAATTTCGAAATATAATTTAAAATTAAGAAAATTAACATTTATCTAAAAAATTGCTGTGCTAAAATTTAATTTGGCGATTTATTTTACCATCTGAAATTTGGCGATATATCTGTAAAAGTTGGCAATAAATATATTATACTACTTAGTGTGGAAAAGGATAATTATTTTAAATAATTTCAAAGTTAAGAACAAAAGAAATATTAATTTTACGACAATTTATATTTAGAACCTTAATCCAACTAATTAATTCGAAATAAATGATCGAAAAAAAAGTAATTGCATTATGTTGTTTTAAATCACGTGAATTTTTTTATATATGAATTTAGAAATCTGGAACTATTTTGATACTAGAAGTTTAGATACTTACATAGCGTCTCCTGTTTATCAGACACGTATATCAACTATTTCAAATAGAAACTTCAAAGTACTCAAATTTTTGGACCAGTTTTTACGTACAACTTAATCACATAAATCTTCAAGATTAACTGAAGCAACAAAGAAAGAAATCAGAAATTATCACTATTAACACTTTTCACTGTTGCAAAGCTTAACTTTCAACTTAACAATTAAAAGTTTTGTTAATTATTGCTGCTTTTGAAACGTTTGTTAAAACTTTAAGTTCATGGATTTTCATTATTATCCACATTGTCAGAAACAATCACATTGTGCATTGTAAGAAACAACTACTATAACTGCTACCAATATTTTCTTATAACGTATGAAATATTAAACATTATTACCTAATTCTAAATCTATTTTATTTATATATTTAAGATATATTCATCTTAGTTTATAACTAGTAGTTCTGGGAACAGTAGACTCTACGTACCAAAGGACATAAGCTGCTGCATTCAAGTGTCAACTATTATGTCATTTTTCATTATTTGATCTCAAGCGTTCAATTTATATTTAACCTCTTTTATTAGTACTTTTGAACATAAGGACAGAATAATTATTATAAAAGAATCTTGTTATGTGAAAATAAAAGTTTTGTTAGTTCGCTTTAACCGATACATAACCAAGTACGTGCTATAGCAATAAAACAAGTTTTGCACAGAGCCCCTCATCTGCTACGGGCGGTCCTGTCGGTTAATAGCGGTTATTGTCGCATTACCACCAAGTAAAGATGTTTCTTATGTAGAAAATGGCAGTTAGTCTGGCTATTAAGTGATTTTTTTTTAATGTGGTTTGACCCGCTATATATAGAGGTATTAAATTTATGCATTTAAAGTCATCTAAAAAAACTACTCGGTCAATTTAGAGCCTTTTGAAATCGTATTTGGTTTTAATCAATATAATAAATTAATAATTTTGTAATTTGTTTTTTAAGTGAAATTGATCAATGTTTTTAAAAGAAAAATCACGTATTATTCAATTTGGTTATAAAATAAAATTTTATGTATATATGCTTCGACCTTAAATATATTCCTTATTTTCGAAGTAGAGCCTTGTCTTAATAAGTCTCGTTACGTATACAGTCACCTCCTCCCACGCACAAGAGTCCTTAAACAAGTTATTTTATTCAAAGCAAATACCTGTACATATGTTAACTAAGGTAGGAACTTTATACTCTTCACAGGTAATTATATTAAATTACTTCCAAATCAGATAAATACCAAGTTAAAATTCTTCGTTTCCATTAAACTTAGTCTTGAGGTACAGATCCAACTGAAAAGCACGAATGTCTAAAAATAGTCTAGACTGCAATTCCCAATCAATAACATCGAACAGGGCCGATTTAACCCCCCTTCCCCCTAAAATTAAATGATTCCGATTTACAACATTTGTGTGTCTTTCCCGCTACGTAGCCGATTTTAATGGGCGGCCATTAGGCACACTTAATTACCCGTCAACACATTCACAATGTCACTTTGTGTTTCGTGGTTCCAATGTTACGCGACTGACGTCAATTTAGAGAGGGGGTGTTCCATATGTCGACTGCACTCGCCCCCCTTTTCCCCCCATTCACATTCGAAAATGTCAAAATCGGGCATTCATAAATGGAAACGGATTTGTTTCAAATTCCAATAAGACCTACGAACAACTTATCATTAATTTCCCCCACCCACCTTTACCTCTAATTTTAAAGGAAAGGGTTGCCGGTACTTTAGAAAGCTCGCCAGACGCGTTGCCAAGTATGCATACTGCCATTGGAAAGGGGAAATTTGGCGGGATTTGCTTTAGTGAGAATTATCTACGTTTATATTATATGGGTATATGTTATAGTGAAACGTGTTTTGAATCATTTCGTTAAAAATAACCTCAGATTGCAAAAAATACTTTGAATTATTGTAAACCAGGATTTTTTTTGTGAATTCCATATTAATGATTCTAAGTACAAAATATAATTAAATGAGTACTTGACTGAAACTTGTAATAACGGAAAATATTGTAATACAGTTCCTAATTAAGAGGGAGCGGTACGTCACAGTCGAATGGCATTTTATAGGGTATGTAAGAGTAAGAGTAAACACAACAATGTATTGAAAATTTATAAATATTAATATAAAGTGTGCTATACTTTTCGAATATTTGGATAATACATCAAACAAAAAACTTACTGCAAAAGAGGATGAAAATATTTTTTACAAGATTTACTTAGAGTGTTTACTTAATTTCTTTATTAAGTAAATTATGCATTAAAGTTTTTCGTGATTGTTAAATAAAATCGTCGGGTAAGCAGTCTCCTTTGTACGCGCGTCTGCTCAGTATGCTCCTTTTTGTGTAATTCGTAAGCTCTAGATCTCTTCGCACTTATCCTAAGTGTTGAATTCTTGGTTTCTTTATCAACTTCTCTTTCAATCTATTTCAGTTTTTATACCACAATTGAATTTTAGTGGGATATTTTAGCTTTCTAGTAAAATCCTCGAAAAATCGTAATTATTGACTTCACACAATTTTCCTACAAAGAGTTTAAACTACCAACCATTCAAATGAAATTGTATAACTCGTTGTCTAATTTTTAAATTCATAAAATACGCCATTTCACAGTATTTTAATTTAAATGTTTGAGGTATAACTTAAGAGTTATATCTCTACAATTAATTTTAAAAAACATAATACAAAATAGCATGCCTAAAAAAAATTCTTTAAATTTCCAAGCAATGAAACCAATTTTACAATTGCAAAAATCGTGTGTACATCAGTGAGTTAAGATAAAATTTTACTAGTATATTTTATACAATCATATTCATTCTTTGTCCGATGGATGCAAATGAATGTTTATTTAGTTAAGATAATAATTGTCACATGTGTAAATATTAGATTGTGTTTGAATTATCAGTAATAATTTTAATTAATTTTTAATCAAAAATATTAGTATTCGGTAAACAAGGCATGATGTAGGGTTTTTTTATGTTAAAATTATATTTGCCAAGATAAAAACTTTCAACCCCTCTAAAACTAAAACATGGCTTAAACTCAGTCATAATAATGGCGTGATACCTTAATCACGGCTAAAACTCAATCATGGCTATAACAAATGAAATTAGCAAGTTTACCCATAGTGGCCATAACTCCCCATTTCTCATCCCAGTTTAGAAGTAAATCCAAGTTTTAACCGCCAAATACGCACCCAAGACCCGCCAACCCGTACGCCAGCGGAAAGGAAATCTCATCCCGTCCATGCCCTACGGAGATACTCTGATCAATGCCTTTCCTTCATTACTCGCAGGAATTCATCGGCCGATGGGGGACACCAGAGCTATCTTAATGACTACTACGGACTCTTACGGAGGAGCTCATTACACTTCATAATTAGCACTCCTAATTATCCGGGCACTGGGCTGCACTGTCCCCTTCCAAAGGGTTCGCACACGACCTGACGTTAATAGAGTTTAATCAAAAAGGGGGGAAAGTAATGTTGGAACAGCCTTTCATGCAAACAATTTCTTATGAAAGGGTGGGGGACTTGTAAAAATAGTAGTAATAATAGTTTGGTGTTTGTTTTGTGGGCGCTCATTGGAGCTGAATAAAAAGAACGTTGCTAATGAAATTTAGATGGGTGGTAGGGTGATAATTTTTGGTTTTAAAAAACAGAAAAGGAAGAGGGGCGTAATGGAAGATTAATACGTTTTATCCAGGATTAATGAAGTGTTGATAGTTTGTTTTGGTTTACTTTGTAAGCCCCTTTTGCACATTGAAGCCAAATATTAATTCATTCATTTTCACTGCACACAGAAGCATATTTTCAAACCCTGCAAAACTTTTGCCACTAATAGTAACGTTCTTTTGATGTGCATGGCTTGCAACTTAAATTGTACACAAGAACTACTTCACAGAAAGTATTTAAAGGAATTCTTAAACACAACGAATGCCCAAGTACACTTTATATGTCTATCCATTAAATTTACCATGCAAGATTACAAAGTAAATAAATGGAAGTTAGAGTTCATACTTTTCAAGCAGCCGAGTTTGATAGAAACACATTTTTATTTCTATACTTAAGTTGCATACCCCAACATACTACAACAAAAGAAATGTTAAATTTGCAATATTGTAATTATTTCTCTGTAATAAGTAAAAGTCGATGGTAAAAGGCAAGTAAATTCTATGCGAGGTCTGACTGATACAGATTAGTTTGCACATAATGTAAATGAATCGGCATTTGTAAAAAGGGAATATGTTCCATGCTCAATCTATGGAAGATATTCTCTACAAATACCGATATAAATGCGCTTACACATCCGACAAACTAAATGTTCAACATTAAAAAATTTATAACTCTGAAAAAAAATGTCAATTCAAAGCTTTCAATCAAGATAGAAAAAAATTGTACAATGACAACGCAGTAAGCGATTATACAGAAGAAACTTCTTTTTGTCTCCCAATTTGTTTTGTAAACGACTTTTATTATAACCGCTTCGTGGTATATTAATCTAACCCTATTCTTACAACGTAAACTATATCAATAATACTCTTACTTTATAGTAATGTAAAAAAAATTATTAATAATACTTACCGTATATACTCGCGTATAAGCCGATCCGCGTATAAGCCGACCCCCTAATTTTAGGCCGATTTTTTGTCCAAAATCGGAAACTCGCGTATAAGCCGAGTTGTATTTTCGTACATAAAAAATTCCGATTAAAATCGTCAAATCCTCGACAAAAGAGTGACATTTTAAATAGAAAAATAAATATTTAAGCCTCGAAATTAAAAGTTTAAAAAAAGTGGCTGGAGAAACGGCGCTTCCTCGAAGTTCGTGACGATTCATCGGGCTTAAAAGTATGTACCACTCGCGATGTTCTGGTATCTTTCAAACCTTCACTGGACTTCTTAAATTAAATCTCCCTTATTATCAAATAAAATATTTTAAACCACAAACTTAAATACCAAAATGTGCAATTTCTAATCCTTAACATCATTTTGTAAAGATTTAAAAACTTAGAAAACGTCAACTATTTTCTGTCAACATCGTTGACAACTGTCGCTATTAAATACGGATGAGCATTTTTTTTATCCATCTCAGAAGGAAATACTTCTAGTTTATGGATGAATATATACTTCTTATTAAAATATTTAGTTTTTAATTACGAGAAAAATGACTTGAAAGTAGAACTTGAATTCGTCGATTAGCAAATCCGATTTTACCGCTTTAAAGCCAATTCCATCCAAAATACTAATGAATCAACTATTAATATCTGTACATAATATTATCAAGGAATAAAATCTGCATTGGGGAAATAAATTTTGTTTAATTATTGCAATCGAGCAAGAAAGACATTGACTTTAAAGTGGTGTCATTCGCTACGCACGATGTTAACTTCTTAGGCTTCCATCCAAAATTCTATTAAAGTAGCATTTACTAGCTTCATAAATTCTACAAACCAATTAAATATTTATCAAAATATATACGATTTATTAAGTTAAACTGATTATTTATGTGAGTAATTAAATTTTGCGTTACGATTACGCCGCGCTGCGCAGAACGGTCTTCAGTCAGCACGTGACACACATTCTCGATCTCGGAAATGTGTCGGCGCGTTCAGAAAGAATCCGCTAATTTCAATTTCTCTCCTTTTCCCATTTTAGGCAAATTATATTACAAATTTTAATGGCCCGCGTATAAGCCGACCCCCCTACTTTTTGATGAAAATTTTGCCTTAAATTTCTCGGCTTATACGCGAGTATATACGTAATAGTATATTTATAAACAATACTAGCAAAAGTACCCGTTCTTCGCACGGAGGTAAATAAAATAACGACAAATAACTGAAAATATATACATTTACCCTCCTCCATGGAATAATCGCATATACCATTTTAGAATTCCTTTTTAAAAAGTGACAAAGCTTTTTTTATAATTTCAAATATTTTTATGTTTAATAAATTAGAAGTTGAAAATGTAAAAATATATACTACTACTTGGTTGCTAATGCATCGATAAAAATCCAATAATTTCTAGTTTATCGTGAATTTTAATGAAACTTCTGAATCAATATCGATATTGAAATATTCTGAAGCCGTATGGAAGTGAAAAAAATGCAGCAATATCAGATAGCAGAATTTTTTAAATATGACCAATTTCAGAAATTTGATTATGATCCCGCATGATTTAATTTTCAAAACATTCCAAATTTCCTTTTTGCCAATATTGTAATTTTGATTTGACAATTTCCAAATGCCCGTTGCAATGTATCGTTTAGGCTATATCTTTGCAATATCTTTGACCAACAACTTGTGTATCTAATTAGTAGTTTGCATTTTTAACCTCAGTAATACATAACATAAAAATGTAAATTACTGCCAGAATAAACCCAAACCCTTTTTGTGAATAAACTGCCTCAAATTCTTAATAAAAGGGAGAATAAAATTAATAGCCTGCTGGCATAAATACTCAACCAAAAATAGTATGTTTTAATATACTACACAACTGTCTTTTACTATGTCCAAATGCCCATGTTTTAAAAAAATTCCATCAATGGTATTATTACAATAGAATAACCACCTATTTTAATTTTAAGATTTTTTTTTTATATCCGCATCAATGTATTAAAAATTTGGTATTTACTCATTTTGTTAATCCATTTTTCCTAATTTTTTTATTTTGTGATACTATTGTTATTGCATTTGCATCGAAAAATACCTGTCATATAAATATATACTAAGTTTACACAGCAAATTAAAGCCAAGAACGCACTTTATCCTAAGAATAAACTGTTCTAACTTGGCGATAGTTTAGCAAACGGTACAGCATATTATAATCTCACCATGTACTTACTATGTACTTTCAATCATTCAGAACATTCATTCAGAGCAATAATTCAGAACATTAATTCAGAACAATATTTCAGAACTTTAATTCAGAACAATAATTCAGAACATTTAATTCTTAATGATCGCCATTTAATGTTTTAAAAGGAAATATTCATTGCACATTAAATAACATATTTATTTTCTCAATTATAATTTTTTATCTGGCGAATATTATTATTTAATAACATTAAAATGTCATATAGAGTTGAAAATTCACAGTGAAACTAAGCTTCGTACAATTAAAAAAAATACTTGCATAAAATATTTTTCAAATGAATAAAATGGACGTTCATATACAAATTACTCACATTCTGGAAGAATTGTCTAAAAGTTGCAACATTGCAAACCTCATTAATATGAAATTTATATTATATGATAAGTTTCCGTTTTGTCGCTATAAATTTTAAAATTTTAAAGAACATAAATAATATAAAACTAATTATATGCATACAAGTCTGATTTTCTTTTACCTAATTTATCCCTCTGATGTTTAAAAAACTTTATACCAACCAAGAAACATTTCATGATCTTAAAAGTTGATTTTGGGGTGATTAATTGCGCCGTTAAATTCAGGTATCTTCGAGACAAATTACATAAGATCCAGTTTGATTATAAATCAATGGATCAACATCAAATTAACGATGGTTTTGAGTATTCCCATTGGCTTGTTATTCATAAAAACCTGCTACGTTTAAGTGTCCACTAGAAAATATAACCTTATCAATTGGTGAAAAAATTGACCTCTGATCGAGCCGCTTCCACACGAATCTCCCACAAAAGAAAAAGATAAAAAAGAGGAGATCCTCAAATGAGAGGGTGGGGAATGAGGACGTTCGTCCCCCTGCGGACAGGATCCCTCGTCCCACTTCCCCCCTCTCATCAGTGTCCCAGACACCTGGCAGTGGTCATTTGTTAGGACACCGGGACGATCAATGGACATCGTGCTTTTCTGCTGACTCCCGACAAAGCTCCCGCACGATAAGTAAGGGTCTGTCAATGACCAAGCGATCGTCTCTCTTTGCATCCCGTGTACCCCCTGGGTGAGCCATTTACCCGCTGGACAATGAGCAGACGACAAAGATTCCAACCCACAATTAAAGAAACCTGCTTCTTGGTCCACGCACCAGTACATGTATATTTTATTATCTGTCTTTATTAAATTAAAATAAAAAAAATATTTTATCTTTTAGATTTTTTTTTATTCTTATGAAAATTAAACTTACATGTTTAGTCATTTATCGAAAACTGTTATCTAGACTTGTAAAGAAATGCCAATACTCAGTAACTTTAAACAAAACTTCTTCACCCTTAAAAAACTTCGTTTTGTAAATAATGTTATAATCAATGGATGACTAAACCAGAATACACTGACGTTAAAGCTGGGGAACATGCCTTCAAGCTTATCATCCATAGACGCCGCGCTTGACGTCCGAGGCACTCAATTGGTTGGATTATCTCCGAGACATTGTAATCGACCAATCCAGTATCTCGAACGTCAAGCGTGGCATCTACGAATGAAAAGTGCGAGGACATGTTCCCCATCTTAAATCTTCTGTTTTCCAGCAATACACACATTTAATTACATTGCATCGATAAATACAATTAAACCTCTTTCAATGCAATTAAATATGTTAACAATTATTAAAATTGCGTACATTATTAGTTTTATTTAAGTTGCATGAGCAGAAAACTACCTTGCATATTTATGTTTCGCTTGGCCGTTTGAGGGTTAAATGTTTTATATTTGTGATATAGTAATAAGCAGATATAATAAGACACTTTTCCAAGACTTTATTACCGTATTTTAAGGTGTGTTTTTTCATTTTATGGGAAGTTACGTTTCATAAAATATTAATACCTACAGCAAAATATTTAGTAACTGCAATTTTTAATATACATATTCTGCTGTTCATTGACGTTGTATTATCCTTCCCCCTTGTATTATATTCCAAACCATTGTGTATAAATAATTCTTATCAAATTAAGTAAGTAACGGCAGGTATTGGTGTTGTCATAGGATTACAATGTCATCTGGCTAGCCCCTATCACACCATTGGTTTTATTCTGGTGATCACCTCATCTGCTATTGACCCTACCTCCATGTTTGTGGAAGTATGATATCACTTTATTTTTCTGGCGATTATTCATTGCGCTCTATTAAATAACACAGCATATATCTGGGAATCCCAAGCAAAAAGAAATCATATCAGGGCATATATATATACACCATCTTTGTCGTGAAATACATGAAAATGACCGTTCTGCAAAGTACCTTCTAACATATTTCACAAAAAATATCTTCACATTAAAAACTCCCTTCTTTTCGTTGTTATTTTGTTCATTTTTATGACCAACCCCCAAACGATGCATTATGTATCTTTTTGCAGTGATTTCCTCACGACTTTGTTTGAAGGGAGCTTTCATTTCGGACTCGGGAGGGCAAACAACATCTCATCATGTCTCAAAACCAAACACACTTACGGTCCAAAATAAACCCCTTTTATAAAGTTTCAAATGAACTCCTGGCCAAGTAAAAAGACAAAAAGGCATTTGTTCTAATAACCTCGGGGACAAAAGCTGGGGAAATCGGACAAAACTTCGGAAGATAAATATTATTCGACACTACAAGAAACAAAAAGAGTTGGAAATACGTTTACTTATTTTACATTTGGAGAAAAGAACGAAAAGATAAAGTAACAACAATAGCAATTTTATACAATAATGGTCTTTTTAAGGTATTGTGTAAAAATGTATTCTTTTCTCCATAAACACAATATTTACGGGGGGAAAACCTTGAGTAAGTCCGTTTAAATCAGTGCTTAACAACTTTAATCAGTAACTTAACTTTAAGGTTGCGACGGACCACCGACTTAAAAGTAAGACAAGTTTCGGACCACCATCTACAATTAACACTAAAAAAATGAATGTATCTAATATAATTATGCAACTCAATGTAGATATTAAATAATGTATTTATTTTAAAAATACATTTATTAACAAATTAATGATATTGTGTTTAATTTTATAAAATACAGGTCGTGTTTGAGATATCATTTGTATTGACGTCTTCAATATTTTGACAATACCGACATCCCTAAAAAAAATGTACTTTCTTATTATTATACTAGATATTTAAAATTATACTAGATAAATATTTTCCAGTTCCATTCTAAAAAATAAGAAACGAAGCAAACAATGAAAGCATAAAAAAATAGTAATTATAGCTAATAAATGGGTATTCCCTATATTTTCTATAAAGATAATTATGCAAATTAAAAAAAACTCCGTATCTCCATTGATTTTAAATTTAAAAATATCATTATTGTATTAAATTAAAGGCTGCACTGACACAGTCTTACCAATACTGGTTTTATTTTTTCACGAAATGCAGTTTGGTTCTGGAATGTGTTCTACGGACGTGGTTTAACACGGGGAGTTGATCAGAGTATATAAGCTCTAGTCCCGTCGGGCGTTCGTTTCTTGTTGGCTGCTTTGGCGAGGTGGCGTTATTTCTTCTTTTTTTGGTTTAGCGTTGTGAATCCGACCGGGTCGCTTGATACAATTAAAAAAACAAACATCCATCTTGTTTATTGCTCAATAGCTACACGGACCACTTTGGACTTTCCCGCGGACCACCAGTGGTCCGCGGAACATGGGTTGGGAACCATTGCTTTAAATTGAGAGGTAGAATGGTAAGATTCTAAATATGAAAGACTTAAATGCATTAACATGTGAAAGTTTTATATTTGTTTAAACTCTTTAAAGAAATACACGGCAATCATTTTCATGCTCATCACTCTTATTAAAAAAATCCATGTTAATTACTTAAAAGTGATAAAAAAATATTATACGCATAAATTTAAAAAAAAAAAAGTATAAATATGATTTCTTTAAACTAATAAAAGTGTAAAAATAAACTTTTTAAAAACAATATGAGGTTCATCCTCATCTTTCAGTAGATATCCAGATTTCCCAATAATCCGCATAAATATTAAATTCATAAAATTATTCTAGATTAGAAACATTTTTCGAATCTTAAGCGTCGGAGTATTTTTGAAAGATATATTTAAATTTATAAAAATTACAATTTTTTGTAGAAAAAGACCCGTGACGAAAGGAAATACGTATTCAATTCGAAAATCAAAATGTAAGGCACTTCTACACTCTTAAAAGTAGGTATTCAAAAATAAGTAAAATGTATTCATTTTGATTACATTCGATGACTAACATGCTCCGAATACATGTTTCAATTTTAAAATACATGTACTCAAAAATGAGTACGACGAATAAAAATTAAAAGAGCAGTAGCTTGCCTACATAGGCTGCCTTTACAAATCACTTTCAATTATTATCGGCAATTACAACCAAGACATACCGGGATTCGAACCCATATCCTTAGGCACAGCAGTCCAGCGCTTTACCCATTGTACTACCAGGGCGACGTGACGAAGTTATAAACAAACAAAAAAAGTTTACAATGGTGTGCCAAAAGAATGGAAAGTAAGAAAATTTAATTGTAATAACTCGGTTTCCATTTAAGCAATCGGCATCAAATAATGTGGAAAACCATCTTCTAAACAAATATTTTAAGTTTGTCAAGACGCTTTGTTGAGATGACTTGAAAAGAAGCTGAGAATAGCAATTTTAAATCACGCTGTTCATTTTTGAGAAAGTGCGATTGCTTAAATTTAAATACATCATCCCTCATTGACAATGCAATTGTACTCAAAGAAAAACGAGTAGGTTCAGGTACTCATTTTTAAGTACCTTTTTTTTTACAGTTCACGAATCCGTTTTTGAGCGCTCCATGTTTTCATTCCTCGTCAACACAATAGTTTATATTTTTGCAATTGAGGCATTTAATAAATGTGTGTGTTTTACAAAATTTATAAATTCCTTTTCTTTTAATAGACTAATCTGCTCTATAAATGAATCTTCACTCGATTGTTTGGTAGCTCAGTTTAACGATTTGTTCTCTTTTACAGCCAGAAAAACTAATTATAATCTTCTCCGAAAACTGTTCAATCGATTTCATCCCCCGTCATCCCTACGCCCTCGTCACGTTCTTCCACAACTATTCCCGCCACAATCATTTTTACCGCCCCTCCATTAATGCAGCTATGTACATATAAATATATATATCACGCATCTTTTTTTCGGCGCAACAACTCTCGGCATCAGAAATTGTTTGTACTGCACAAAATTCGAGAAAGAAAGAACAGAAAAATAAAACATACAGATGCAAAGTTTTTTTTTTATTTCTAACTTCCCCCTTTTAGCTTTTAAGCGGCCATTTTTTTCCCCCCGACCTGTGTCCCTGTCCGGTCCCTAATGTCCCCGGCCAGACCTCATTGGTCATTCGGGACCACGAGGCCTCTAATGGCACCAACAATCACAGAAACACACAGGAGAGGGGCACGGGCATTATACCACAGACCAAGCATTCCCCGGAATTTCAAAATGAACCTCGATCCCCCCCCTCACCCCCCTGGAATTCCGGGATTTACAGAATTTACCCCGGGCTCTTTTCTAGGGGGGGGGGGGGGATCACGTATCAGCATTCCAATAGCATTTGGGTTTCTTTTTTTAGGGTGGGGGGGATTCACATTTGAAAGATTTTTTTTGTTCGTCTCACTTTAGGGAAAAGGGTGGGAGGGCAAATAGTTGTATGTTGCAATTCACTAAGGCAATTTAGATGGTTTGAAAACGGTCGGATTTTGTATGCGGTTTTTTTTCCCTATGAATTTATACTACATGTCTATAAACTTACGTTTCCATTGCGATATGTTATTAAGCTCGAATCATAAAGGGCCATTCCACGGTATTTGCCTGTAATTTGTCCCCTCCGCAACTTTTTATTTTTATTTTATAATATGTTAATTTACGTAAAATATGCCCAATTATGTTTAGTGGGTTTAATTAGTTTTCACTTTAGTTAGCTTTTATAAAAATTGTGGTTATTTGACATTAATTAACGTACAATAAATTGATAGCAAAACTTGCTGAAGGGACAAATCACGGACAAATACCATAGAATGACCCTAAACTTTTTTTTTTTTTTTTTTTTAAATTTTTTCTTCGAAATGCTTCTTCAATCACTACAGCGTTTCCAAAATAAAACAGTTAAATCGATAGTTAATTCGTTTTTTTATTAATATTTTGATTTTAGGTTATGAGCTTTATGCTTTAAGCTTTTTGTAGACAAATAGATTGAAAAAATTAGGGTTAATAAATGTGATAATGAAATCTTCATAATTTATTATCTTTTATTACAATCATACTTTATTAGACTATTGCCGCTACCACAGAATTGCAAAAAAAATTGATTCGGACACACATGTATATCTGTTATCTATTAAAAAAAAGCAATGAAAAAAAAAATTTAAGCTTGACATGTTAACAGCAAAAAAATCAACTAATAAAGTATATATCAATATGTGATACTTTAAACAGTGTGTAGAATACATTAGAACTTGCCTGCAATTTTTAAATTTTATAATTGGTAGTTATAATTTGATCCTTTATAATTGGAAATTTTATAATTGACCAGTCTTATTCCATATTCTCAGATTCGTTACGTAAGGTGTTATGACTGCAAAAGAAATTACATATAAGGGAAAAACTGTCTCCGCGGGAGATGTATATCGATATACCGATGTATGTATCTATATTTCACTGACAGGGAACTCTAATGCGCTATTACACTTCTCTCATACAAAATATTTATGCGTATAATACTTAAACAGATGGATATAACAATTGCTTCCATACCCATACGTTTAATGGATAAAAATTTTCCCCCTGTTTTTTTTTCATATAACTCAAATTCAAGAAACATTCGAGGTGGGTAAATTTGTCAAATTTGCCTTAAGCACCTTGAAAAACATATAGGAACCAAAAATTCAAAACTATTCACAATGTGTAGGGCAGAAGCTTTTTTACGAATCTAAACGACTTGAGTATATGTTACTTGTTTGGAATTTTCATAGATCCATGTGGAAACGAGCTTGGAAATCAGAGTAAATTACAAAATCAATAAATTAGAAGAATCTTTCTTATTCGAATCAACTCACGGCATCGCATTCTTAAACAATAGATTTCAACTTTGGTCAAGGGGGATCTATGATAAAAGTCTTATTCCATATTCTCAGATTCGTGACGCGAGGTGTCATGCCTGCAAAAGAAATTCTATATAAGGAAAAAACCGGCTCCGGAAGAGAGAGAGATATCGGCATTTTAATATATCTATATTTCACTGGCAGGAAAATCCTGCGAGAAATTTTCTTCCTCGAGTAAAGTTGTTTCCACGCTTCCGAACAAAGAAAGACCTCCATTTCTGAAGGGAAATATGAAAGGCTGGGGTGCGCAGGGAGTAGAGAGAGAGGGTGGGAGTATATTGAAGGGGGACCACCTTCGACGCCGATAGTAGGTGCGGAGGACCGAAAAACTTTCTCAAGGTGCCTTCTTTCCCGAAATGAAAAGGAGCCCCGGCCCTGGAATAGGAGATGAATTCTCGCCGAGAAGACTTTTGTTTTGATTTATATACGGGAAAAGAAAAAGGAATTAGTTCCGGGGAGAGAGTGGACTCTTTTCGCAATTCCTAAACAAAACTTCGTCTTTCTGCCTTTGCAAAAAATATTGGTTCGGGTTGAACGAGTGAGTTTAAGGGCTAGGATTTACTATATGAAGGGAACTGGTGCACGTTAAGCATACCGTGCTCAAAACTATCCACGAGTTGATCAGGATGTGTTAGTTTAAGAAGAATATTATAAAAATCTGGATACCTCATTTTTTTTCCATAATTTAAAAAGAATCGGGTATGAATAATATCCACTGTACCATAAGATTTGGCTATTGACTATTTTATGGAGGAGGCCGTAGCCCCAAGGTACCGTCGTCGGCTACCAACCAGAAATTAGCAAGTTCGAATACCAGAGACTTGGCAAGAAATTCAAAATGCAGTGAACTTGCGATCGGAGGGCTGCCATATTCGCTTCAAAGTAACAATAAATCTGATCTGGGTCCAATGTCCTGACACCTATTGAGGTTTCGTCGAGTGCCAACTAAAGTGTTGTCCTCGTCATCTGTCATGGTTCAAAAATACGAGACATTGTTCCAGGGTCTTTCCTTCGAGATAGACCCCGAACCGTCGCCAATATTCCACTGTGAAGCTCTAGTGCAAAGTTAATAAACCAAACCAATCAACTTGAATATTTTGTAGTCTAGCCTGCTCGACCTGCTACTTCTGGGGTCTTCAGTAAGTTCTGGATCTCTCCACATTTGTCATGAAATTTAAGACTTCTTGGTATAGTTATGCTCTTTCAACCACTTCAAGTTTCTTCTGCCGCAATTGAACTTCAGAATATTTTGACACAGTGAAATCTTCGACGAATCGTCACTTTTCAATCTATAAAATTTTCACACGAATGATTCCAACTATCTCACCTAGTCAAATTGAATTGTATAATTTGTCGTTTCTCTTTAATTTAGGCAATCATTACGACCCGTCGATTACAAATGAAATGTCCGCGGTTTAAGAAAGGAAACAAACCAGCGTATGAACAACATTTAATTAATCCCCACCAATACTTTCAAATAACAGAGGAAGAGTGGATTAGAGGTCAACCTTGTCGACGTGGTCAGTTTTCTTCTACACGATGGTATGACATTTATTTCCGTTGGCTTATTCTTCCTAGAGTAATATGGCTTTGAAATATCAACATTTTTTATCGTGCAAGTTTCTATCAATGGCCATTATACCCGAACCGATTTTAAAGACTTATTCTCATCCATATTTACAGATTTCATATAGAAGTTCGTGAATGGCTTTTTTTTCTATTTGGGGTACAAAAAATCTCTCTGACAAATTTCATCTTCATGGGTATTTAATCACAGATGTACTTATATGTATGAAGTATGTTAACGATATTGACCCATTAAGTATTGTTTAGTTTAGTTTACTAAGTGGCAACACTGTATAGATTTGTATCTCTGGTTTTTGAATTTGATAGTTAGTTGAGGTTCGAAAAATGTCTATTGTTTTGAATAAAGTTAAAGCTTCTTATTCCTTCACAAACTTCAATGGCGTCCGTTTTATTTTAGTAGTTTCTTGAGTTTGGATGTATTATACCATCCTACAGTTGATGGTTATAGTGGGTGAATTCCGGCGGTAACGGAAGGCCAGTTTGTACAACAACTTATGGTCATAATTTAAAAAATATTTTTTATTTTAAATAACTGATAGGTAGACTCTTATACACTTTACTGCATTTTATTAAAAATGCAAAATCTAGAATTTAGCACTTAATAACTTTTTTTTAAACTTAAATTTTAGTAATGGTAACGGAAGGACGTTTTTTGGAAGCGGTATACCACGCTTACACCTTTTTATTAAAAGTTCAGCTAAACCGTAAAAAGGAAAAATCTAGAAAAATTAGAACACTTAAAGGAGAGTTCAATTATTATAAATTGCAGTTCAGTTTTTAGAAATTATTATATTATGCCCAAAAATATGATGTTTTTTTAAGGTAACGGAAGGACGGTAACGGAAGGACAAAAATTCCAAGTGTGTAAAATTGGATTGTTTTACAACAATTTACTCATTAATATTTTGAAAAATAATAATAGGTGTTAAATTCTGCTTATTCGGCTGTTTTTAAATCTAATTCTGCAACAAATGCTTTTTCCAGAGCCATTTGTTAAAATTTTTGGCTTATCCAATTTTTGGTTATTTATTTGAGTCAATTCCAGCAGTTACCTTCTTTCTCAGGAAATATAAATTTAGTCATTCATTATTTTATTTTCTTAAACATAATACTTCTACAACGACATCATTGAATGAAGCACTTGCCTAACATAATACTTTTTAGTCCTTGCTATTCGACTAACTACAAGTCACTAACTGCTAATGCATTGCTTGACCCATATGCCTTGTCTGCATCTTTTATATTTGATTGTATGTTTTCTTTGAATACCTTTCTTTCTGTAGAACTAGAGTACTCACAATACTCAATAATATATTTTGAAATTGGTTTTAAATAAAAAGTATTGCATGTGTCAGGAAGAGGAGGATATTGTTCCATCTTTCTTGAGAGAATTACTTTATCTGATGGAGAAATCAATTATTTTAATTAAATTTCCCATTAACCACTTTGGACATTTACAGTACCTTTGCCTTGATTAATATCAAAAATGCTTCAATGTAGCCATGATGTTATACTGATCAAACATGAATGTTAAGTTGGTTTTTGAATGTTAAATCAACTTGTACAACTACAATTTTCACAACTTCTTTGAATTCTTTTATTAAAACACAAGATTCCCATGTCTTTTAATAAAAATACGCTTTAAAAATGTGCAGATTAGTTTTTAAGAGCATAAAGGCACTTTTTAAATTAACTCTTGTATCTTTTTTTTTTTATGGCTTTCTGTCTTCATTCCATTACTCTCATTTTAAATGTGCTAAATTTTGTTCATTAGTATTCATATATTTGGTAACAAAACAATTTAGACAAACTTTAAGTAGAAGGTATATTTGTAACAAAACAAACTGGGGTCTAAGCTTGCGAACTTTTTATAGTGATACATTAATATCAATATTTTCTTGCTGAAATTCTGCATGCGTCACTTAACGACAGCGTAAGAAATCACTTTTAAACTTTCTTCTTTTTCCCATTTTATGGCTTTATTGTAGAAAGAACCCAGATAGTGAATAAATAGAAAAGTAGTACCAGTTTTAATTGAAACTCAATGTATCTGTGACATACTTATTAAATTAGAGGGGGAGGGTATTAAGATAGAAAATAAAGTTAATAAGTATTTATAATATTTATATGTGTTTGAATTTCAATAATAACTGAAAATTAGTTTGTTTAATTGTGGAAAGTTCAGTCAAAATCAGCTAATACAAAAATGTCCTTCCGTTACCACATTGATGTCCTTCCGTTACCATGTTTTTTGTCCTTCCGTTACCATTAAAAAACATCTAAATTAAAAGCAAAATAAAATTGTTGCTGTTTCTAATTAATAAGTGTCATAAGTCTGCTTTGTACAAAAATTCATTAAGTTGTAGACCCAATGGTTTCTTAGTGAGGTGGTTGAAATATAGTATTTTGGTAACGGAAGGACATTTATGGTTTGACTTAATAAGTTATTGATTTCAAGGTTAAAAAATATTTTTTTTCAAAAAAAATTAATAGAAAGATTAATTACATGAATAAAGTATAAAAGTTAACCTATTTATTTTATTTTGGTAAGGGATTTTAGTCAAGTTATAGTATGAAACAAAATGTAGATATTCCGCACTGCAAAAACATATAGTAAAGAAGTGACTTTGACCTTGATTTTATAAAAGTCTTGTGTTAATTTAAAAAAAATATGTTAAGATTCAAAAAGTTCATATCTTTCTGAAAAAAATGGTATATGACAAATGACTCAACATAAAGTTTAAAATTTTAAGTGCCATGGCAACATTTTCCCGGAATTCACCAGTGAATTCCAGAGGTAGTTTACTATATTAAAAGTTTAAGATTCTGTGGTCGGACACAGGGTATATGGAAAGTAGGATAATCAACGATAATTAAACTTTATTAAACGATAATAAACCGCTGCGAAGAACGGGTATTTCAGATAGAAGTTCACCAATAGCGTTTTTCTCCTATTTGAGGTAAAATAAATCATTCTGCCAAATTTCATTTCCCTGAGTATATGACAAGCAGGATAATTTGTGTAATATTTTTCGTTTCATTTTCCGTAACTATTTTTTTCAGATATGCCACCTCTTTTCGGGACCTGATTTTAAAAACGCTATAAGTCAAAATTTCCATTTCATCTTTCCAAATAATGACGCTATAGTGCGCATAATCTCCCGAATGGGTAGAAATCCAATCCTACCTACAAAGGATGAGAAATCTGTAAAACCCGTTTCACTGCGGATACTGATCTAAGGGAAAGAAACGAACTTTGTCTTTTTATTGGCTTCCTAGAGCAGCGATTCCCGATTAGTAATAAGCCACGGACCCTTAGCTAAAACTAAAATAGGACCGGATACCTTTTTTTTCATATATGGTCATGGAAGTCCCCCCACCCTCGCTTTCTAGGCATGTATACGTTCCACTTTTGTTTTGAACGTAAAAATGAGGAGAATAAACAATTCTGAAAATAATTTTATAATTTATTTTAATTTGATACAGGTTTTACTAAGAATACGACCACAAATTTACCCCCCCCCCCAAAAAAAAATACATAGAAAATATAACACCACAATCAGAAGTTTAACTATTTTTAGTCTCTTACATGTGTACATTTAACACTAATTTAAACTCGTAAAATCATTGTAATAGTCAATTAAGTTCACTGATTTTCGAATTGTATGGGAGGAGTTTCTTTTTGGTTGAAAGCTTGATACTCTGTAATCAGTGCATTTTAGCCATTTGTTTTCTTTGTGACGCTTCAGATGCCCTAAGATCGAATCGTGGACACCACACATAAATGTAAAGTGTTCAGTACAAATATGCTAATATTGAAATATGAGCTCAATGAACTATTTGTTCTATTTAGGCGATTGAGATATTTCTTCCGATTCTAAAATAAATCAAAGCTCTATTTACGATTAAATTTAAGTTAAATGTTTGAGTTTTTAGTGCTATTTTTTTCTAAAAAAAGCAATTTTAGAATTTATTTCAAGTAATTCGGAAAATGTAAAGTACTACACTATAATAAATTTAGCTATTACCCGATGTTTTCAGCAAATGAACTTTTAATTAACCTGTCACACCCTATAAAAAAGACTATTTAATTCGATATTAACCAGGGAAAAAAATAGTTTTTTTAGTGTAATGAAAAACGAGCGATGTTAAGAATTAATTAACAAGGACCACTTTCACGTTAAACAAATTATCTCGCTAACTGAAAAGAATCGCAATAGTTTATTAGCCTTGCATATACAAAGTGATTTGTTTAAATTATTTGAAAGTATTACATTGATATTGAAAACGTTATATAAAAAAACACTGTGCTTCTAAAAGGAAAAATGTCAAGTACAAAATTGTATTTTAAGTTTGGAGTAGATGTTGATATTCTACACATTAATTTTTTTTAATGTATTTATAATGGTTAAAGATTTTAATTTGTTAATTATATGTTCTTGGAAAATTGTGATCATAAACACATTCAGAGAACAAATTTTTAAAAACCTCCCGTGGAACTTCAAAACGTGTAAAAACAGAAAAAACGACAACTAAATTTTCTCCTCAAATCCATTCCTTATTTACCCTATCTATAAAAAGAAAAGAAAAGTCAGTGTATGTGGGGGGTACGCAACATTCACTACTCTGTCATGTCTGAAAATTCATAAATAGATGCTATTCAACCCCTAATTGTGGGGTGCACCAGAGGCTTGAAATTTTAAAATTCTGTTTAGTTTTCAGTTTAAAAAGGTTTTAGAAGCTGTTTCATTTTAAATTGCCCATTAAAAAAAATCTATATTGCTATAAAATTACATTGTTGTAAAATCATGAGGTTTTGACAACAATGAAATACTTGAAAATAAGTTCATATAAATTTGCTAATTTAAACTATTAAAAGTCGCGATCAAAAATTGCTTTGGAAAAATAACGCTTTCTGACAATTATGCTACAACGTCAAAACTAACGGAAAAGGCTAAAATTCGGAGATGTCTGAACAATAGATCAGTTATTTTGCCTTCGAGAAAATAAAACAGAAGCAATATACGGAGATAACGAACCGATGGGGTAACATGTTTTTTAACGCGTGTGAAACCGCGGATAACAGCTAGTATTTAATAAGGAGTAAGAGAAAATAAAAAAGAAAACATCCTCCCCATCCACTTGACCATATCACTTGACCTTCAATACATTTATTAAAGAGCCACCACTTCAATGGACCCAAGTCCGCGGGAAGTATTTGTCCGCATTGAAGGATAATTCCATCTCGGGAGATAAGATTGTTCCTTACCAAACGACTTTCCGAGGATGGGGGGGGATGGGGTGTCTCGAGACCTGTTGGAGCCACAGATCGCTTCGATCGATGGCTCGAGTGTGAAGCTCTGCCAAACGACATTAAGAGCTTCCCCCCCCCCACCCCCACCCTGCAAAAGAATCGGAGCATAATCGAGAACGGAAAAGGACGTCTGTGTTTGTGACGATAAAAATGCTTGGCGTGTAACGACGCGTGTCTTCGTATTACACTGCGTTTGTTTATTTTAGTAATGTTTAAATATCAGTCAAATAAACTTTACTTGGTTCTTTATAGAAGCCCAAAACTTAAAAACACTGAGATGGTTAAATTAAAAATTCATTGAAAATATTAGCCTCATTAAATTAATTAACATAACTAACCCACTGGCTCTCACACGAGCTTCTGTGGGTTCATTTTTTGGACATTTAGTGGTTTTCAGTTTTTGGACTTGCACTTTTACATTTATTTATTAATTGTTAGGAGATTGCTCGTAAGTTGTATATTTTAAACCATTTAATTTTTAAAAAACTTATCGCGAAATCGAATAGTTTTATGCTTTTTAACCCTTTACACTCCAATAACTCTTTGCGTTTTCTGTTCTTTCTACGGAACAGTTATTCATCCTTATGTTCTTTACCCTAGCATTTGTTATACTTATAAAAAAAAGAAACTTAATCTGTTTTGGATCTGCAAAAGAACGAGTTGAAAAAAATATCGATGATTTTTAAACACAAAATCATGCTTTTCTCGTTTATTTTAAAGAACGAGTCGTTATGTTGTCGCCTAAGCGGCGTCAACGGAGCGCAAAGGGTTAATATTAGGTGCATCCATGGGCGTGATATCACGTTCATGAGCATCATAAGGTTAAAAAAAGATCCACTGACTTTCGCATACTGGAATTCCCCAAACCAGTTTCCTTCCTTTCCCTTATTTCAACATAAAACCAAATTATTTTTGGCAGAAATAAATATATATGCATTCAAACCAAAACCCTAGACCAGAGGTGCCCAATTAGCATTAAGCCGGGGTCCTAGCTAAAACTAATATAGGAAAGGTTACCCCTTTTTTTTCATATGATCATGGAATTCTCACCGCTTTCTGGGCATTAATAATTTTAAATTTTGTTTAAATATTAAATTGAAGGCAAGACAAAATTCTGAAAATAATTTTATAATTTATCTTAATTATACATAACTTATAATAAGAATATAGTCGCAAATCTATACAACAAATACATATAAAAGATAACACCACAATAAAAAGTTTAACTCTTTTAGTCTCTTGTACAAACAAGACAAATGTTAACGACATCTATTTTACTCTTGTTAACTTAGAACAAAAATCTTTCAAAACGTATTATTACATAGTATTCAATAATTTGGTCGAACTTGCAAAGCAATATGGCGTTTTCTTTATTTCTGAGAACATGTGTTTTTAGTAAGTTTTCCAACTATTTAACATTACATTTCTAAACAATTTTTGAATTTGAATATTATTATTGAAAGATATAGTTGTATTGATAAGGTAAATTTATTGTAAGTTATTTTTTCATGTCTCAGTTAAAGCAATTTCAACTTTGCAAGATAGGCTTAAGTAAAATGATGGAGCACTTGTGAACAAAATATACGGGCAGATGAAAATAGTTCAGAAGTGTCCTTATTTTAATTTTAAATTTGTAGTGTGTTAATAATTAATTAGTTTGAACTATTAATTGAGTAGTAAAATTTCATTATGGCATAAAATTAGATTGACCACAGGTGTTAAGCAATGTCATTAAAGTGAACTAGTACACGAGCAATGTTGATGATTAGCAGTAAAGATACATTAAACAAGATATAACAAACATTAAAATTAAAAATCTTCTTCATACTACCATATTATGATTTTCCAAGGGTGTTTATAACTACACCTATATTGGGAATAATTTGAATAATTTTGGTCATTATCATTAGAATTTTTTTATAAATAAATATAAAAATTCCGCAAATGATGAATGTTTATATAAATAAATTTGTATTTGATTAATAAACGAAAACATTAAGAAACTGTAAAAAATTAAAAATTTCTTCGTAAGTGGCTCCCCTCACACCCTGAATTTCTTCAGAATTTAAATTGAATTTTTAAAGCTGAATTTTAATTTATGCAGATAAAGTTTTTAGATATAGTTGTAAAGTTAAATTTATTTTGTGGTTATAGATTGGTATAATAAAATATATCTATTATATTATTAAAATTTTTTCATTATTAAACTGGTTTATTAAAGCTAACGATTAATCTTACTTGTGTTCATACGGGGTGCGGCAAGCTAACTTCCTTATTTCGTATTGCAATAAAACAAAAAGTAATAAAGATATATTTTTATTTATTTTTTTATACAAAAATTACACAATTAAAGTTGTGGTTTACGTAGTTTTAAAAATCATATCGCGTAAGTGACGCCCGCCATTATCGATACACTGGGTGAGCCGAATTCTGCTGTTTTTCATCACTCTCTCCAGCTTATTGATGGATATGTTGGCCGTTTCTTCCTGAATGTTTATTTTCAGATCTTCCAGAGTTTGTGGGCGGTCAGTATAAACACGGGATTTTAAATACCCTCCACAAAAAGAAATCAAATGGGGCCAAATCGGGAGAACGCGCCGGCCACTCCAAATCGCCTCTTAGTTAGAGGAGGCGCCCTGGCAAGTGATTTCGCAACACAGCCATCGATGCCCTTTGAAGTATGGGCTGTTGCTTCGTCCTGCTGAAACCATACTTCTCCAAGTCCATTTCATCAAGTCGTGGCAAAAACGGCAAATGCACGCTGTTCGTTACTCCAACACATGATGGTGACTGAACCAAAAGGTCACACAACTTTATGATCTCCTCTCTCGAACGAGACCACGTCCACCTGCCTGGGGCTACTGTAAGCTTCAGAGCACTCACTTCAAAAAAGGAAGTTAACTTGCCGCACCCTGTGTGTATACCGTATATACTCGCGTATAAGCCGATCCGCGTATAAGCCGACCCCCTAATTTTAGGCCGATTTTTTGTCCAAAATCGGAAACTCGCGTATAAGCCGAGTTGTATTTTCATACATGAAAAAATCGGCAAATCCTCGACAAAAGAGTGAAATTTTAATTAGAAAAATAAATATTTAAGGCCTAGAAATTAAAAGTTTAAAGAAAGTGGCTGGAGAAACGGCCTTCCTATGTTCGAAGTTCGTGACGATTCATCGGGCTTAAAAGGTCTCGCGATGTTCTGGTGTCTTTCAAACCTCCATCGGACTTCTTAAATTAAATCTCCCTTATTATCAAATAAAATATTTTAAACCACAAACTTAAATACCAAAATGTGCAATTTCTAATCCTTAACATCGTTTTGTAAAGATTTAAAAACTTAGAAAACGTCAACTTTTTTCTGCCAACATCGTTGACTACTGTCGCTATTAAATACGGATGAGCATTTTTTTATCCATCTCGGAAGGAAATACTACTACTTTATAGAGGAATATATACTTCTTATTAAAATATTTAGTTTTTAATTACGAGATAAATGTTTTGAAAGTAGAACTTGAATTCGCCCGATTAGCAACCCCGATTTTACCGCTTTAAAGCCAATTCCATCCAAAATACTAATGAAACAACTATTAATATCTGTACATAATATTATCAAGGACTAAAATCTGCATTGGGGAAATAAATTTTGTTTAATTATTGCAATCGAGCAAGAAAGACATTGACTTTAAAGTGGTGTCATTCGCTACGCACGATCTCAACTTCTTAGTCTTCCATCCAAAATTCTATTAAAGTAGCGTTTACTAGCTTCATAAATTCTACAAACCAATTAAATATATCAAAATATATTCTTTTTATTAAGTTAAACTGATTTTTTATGTGAGTAGTTAAATTTTGCGTTACGATTACGCCACGATGAGCAGAACGATCTTCAGTCAGCACGTGACGCACATTCTCGATCTCGGAAATGCGTCGGCCCGATTTTAGAAGAATCCGCTAATTTCAACTTCTCACCTTTTCCCATTTTAGGCAAATTATATCAGACATTTTAATGACCCGCGTATAAGCCGACCCCCCTACTTTTTGATGAAAATTTTGACTTAAATTTCTCGGCTTATACGCGAGTATATACGGTAGCTTTTTTAATATTTTTATACAACTTTTTTAATATTAAGAAATTTTCAAAATAGCGAAAAATATATCAAAATTTGACTTTTTGATTTTAAATAGATATATAAATAAAAAAATTATACAATTTAACTTAAAAAGTATCTATTTTAAAATACTCAGATACATATGCAACAGTTCTCCTTTTATTAACTTTTTAGTCAACCGAGCTCGTTTTAAACTTTGTCACATTCGTTGAAATTTTGGATTCGTCGTTTTATAGACGTGGTTCGTTTCACACATCACATTTGACTTATTTTCTATTTTACATACTGGTTTTCAGAAACGTTCAAAAAAAATCCCACCGTTTATGTGGCAATTTTGACTCGCACTTTTGAAACGAAAACAGTTTTGTGACATCTCATCTTAAGTAACAGAAATCTTCTTCTTAGATAATTATTGTAAAACAAATATTTATATGGCTTCACCATAGCATTTATAAATTTGAAAACTAAAACAAGCACGAATTACAGACGAACACATGTCTAACCGCCCAGCTTTTTAATTCTAAAAATTAATCGTTTTTAAGATTTGTTCAATTTGAAACTTAGCATAGGTTTTCTTCAATAATTTTGTGGTACGCGACTATATTAACATACAATAGAACTCCAATTATCCGAACCTACAGTTATTCGGATCAAACAAAGCGAATCGTCAATTATCCGGATCGCTTTAGGGGGGGGGGGGAAATAATCAAAATCCACATTTTAAAAGTTTCTTATCGGTGAATGATTATCGTTTTTAATTGTCATCAAATCACATTACGTACTAAAGTAAAGTATTTTTTTTACTAAGAAAGTTACTTTTTTTCGTGAATTATCCAAGTACCCGGATATTCGATTATCCAGATGTAATGTGGTCACAATTGATCCAAATAATTGGAGTTCTACTGAATTTATATTTCATCAATATTAAAAAAATATATAATGAATAAATGTGCTCTAACTTAACAATGTATCGACGAAGGATAACTATATTTTATTGCTATATAAAGAAAGGGCATGAAATACCATCCATGTTGTTTTTAGCGTATAAAATAACACATTATCAAATTCCCACGTATCCTAACCTTCCATAACAGAGGAGCTATATGAATTCAAAAATCCCCTCCCCCAATAAACTTCCAAATAATACCTCTATAAACCCCTTTTAAGGGTAAAAGAGGGTATTCCAAAAAGGGTATCGCCCCTTTCCCTCCTTTGAAACCCCTTTTAAGCTTCTTGTAATTACAATAGTCTGCGGTTTGCTCTCTCTCCCACTTTTGCACATGACAGCTTGAACCTCTAATTAAGGACAGGCGAGCGTTAATGATAAGCGTGTAACGAGCGTCCTCTGGCGTCCACGTTACGCGACGCTTCACGCGCCGACGATCCTTTGATGGGGACCACTCAAAGGAACAACCCCCCACCCCTCATCTCACCTGGTGGCAACCTCCATCCCCATCATCTCTCTCCCCCTAAGAAAAGACGATTTCCCCCCTCATCGAAGAAGAATGCATTTCTTCTCTCGCACTTTTGTCGTGGGGAAGGGGGGAGGAGATTTTAATTGCCCTCGTCCACTCCACCCCTCTCAACCCTAGGGCTCTCAAACTATCGTTTGCTACCACCCCTTCGGCGAAAGAGCGGTGTCGTGTGATTATTATTATCATAATTGTTATTATGAGAAGTTGTGAGGGTAAAAGATGTTCTCTTTGCGGATCGCTCTAACGGCTGCTTAAGTGCCAAGATGGAAAGAGGAGAATTTGCTTTTTAACGGGGTGTGGGGTGATTCTAAAATAAAAGGGGGGGGTGTAAGAGGGGGGAGGGTGTCCGGAAATCGTTAGGAAAAGACCTCGTAAGTCCAGAGACATTTATACAAATGAGATTTCCGGCAGAAGTGAGAACAGGAAAACAAGTTTTAATCGTCTGTGTTAGCTTATGGGACCGAATGAAAGATATTCGAAAGTCCTATTTCTAAAAATGGTGCATTTCTCACATTTTCTTCATTAGCGAAAAAGAGTTTGAAATAAGTTTTTTTGTGTGTATAAAAAGAGAGAATTAATGATCTACTAAGCACTTCTGATTCCTCTTGTTTCAGAAATCTCTTTTAGTTGGGGACATCGAAGTCGAAATTAGAAAGAATATTATATTTTGTTCAGAATAAAATAATAAAGAATTTATAATTATGGAGGTGTTAAACTTCTATCTTCATTCTTCCCCTTTTTTTTTGTTTCATTTAAAAGCAATTCAGTCGTTATAAGAATTTGAAGGAATTTAGAAGCCTCAAAATGTAGGTAGATTAACATTGAGGATTGATCCACAACAAAATTTCGCGAAGTGGAACTACACAAGATGTAAGTAAATTGTCAAATATGATGGTTTTATAGTGAGTACGCTACTGTAGAAAAATTTTAGATATATAATTTTAATTTGTATTTATGGAATTTTTACATTAGTGTTATGAACTTTAAAAAATAATATATTTTGTTTTTATATATGTTATTTATAAAAATCATTTAAAATATATATATATATTGTTAAGAGATCTATTAAATGTTTTCAATGTTTTTAATCCACAACGTACACTTTTACAGTGAAAATCCAAAATTAGGTACGAACTACTCCCACTTCCACCGGCGTGTGTACGAAACTGGTGCACTTTAAATCTGATCAGGGTCTAATGCCCTGACGCCTACTGAGGTTCAAACGGGTGCCAGCTCAAGTATTGTCTTCGTCATGTGGTCATGGTTCAAAAGTATGTTATAGAGTTCTCTGGTCTTTCCTTCGATATAGACCCCGAACTGTGACCGTTGTGCAGCTCTAGTTTGACATTAATTAACCAACCAGAGCCAAGTACAAAAGTAACATGTTAACCGTCACGGAGTTAACAGAATATTTTTTCCTAAATAATTTTCGTATTTATTACAGCTAGCTGGTATAAAACAAATTCTACACAAATGTTCATAAAAGTCAATTTGGTTGAAAAATATTTTTTTAATATATTTTCCGGTCTCTTGAAGGTATTAAAAATTGTGCAGTGAAAGGTTGATTTCAATCACTGAGCTATAATAATCACTGGAGGGAATACAAAGCGTGACGATCATTTTACACAATTTTTTCAACGAAGGAAAAAAATATAGTATTTTTTCACCTGGTTCTTGTCATATAATTAAGTACATGTATCCTAGTTTTATAACCAGATTTCTGGCTTGCAAAAATACATTTTTCCATACTTACCTGCTTACTTACATGAAAAAGTAGATAAAAGCAAATATTCAAAACCGACGCAACATAACTACACGACTCGCAACACGGCCAAGGTTGTATGTTTTTCAATCTTTTCTTTTGAATAATATTCAACTACGCGGAACGATGTAAAGTACCTAGTCACCCAATCGGATTCCTAACTCCATTATTTATATTATTTTACCTCAGTAATTTCAATAGACTAAAATTGCATAAAAAAATCATCGGATTAAAGTGTTGACATTTTACATGTATACCTGGTATATAACATAGCTTCTGTCTAACCAACCTCTACGGCATATTTTAAAGTTTACGCAATCTATAATTCTATCATTTGGCCTGTGTAATCATACACTCCAAGTTCCTCCCTAGTATTTTAAAACTAGAAACAAATAAGATACTCAAATGAAAATGTTTCACAGGGAATTTTATAATAAACTTTTAGTCTTCTTGAAATTATCTGTTTCTTTCACATAAGATCTGTGTACTTTGTTGATACATTTCCCTAATGAAAATCAATCCATACCTTGTTCAAACACAAATCTTGCGTTCATAAAACACTCTTCTGTCGTAATAATTAAACAAAACTACAAGATCCCGAGGCTCCAAATAGATCACACTATCCTCAACACAATATTTTAACTGGGAAGAAGTTTTAATAAGACGAAGCGCGCCCTGGCGGCCGTTTCGCTTAACAAACAATATCTGTGTGCGTTCCTTTTTAAAAGAACCCCTCACACGTTAATTGAATCACTCTTGAAAGTGCACGGTGTTCTTAATGGGTTTCATTTTACAGCTGATTTTGTGTGACTGTTCTTTTTGGTTCCTTGTTATGCTTTTTATACATGTTTGTTCAGGGAACTTCATTTGAAATTAATATTCCATCAAATAATGTCCTAGGATCGTTTTCTATAGCAAACACACTTTTCCGATTTGGCGCCTGAGGGGTTTGTTCTTCTAGAGATATATCAGTTCGATTCTTGGAAGATTGGATTTCTTAAAATGATTAGCTTTGCTGGATAGGAACTTAACATACTTTTCTAGATAGGAGGATGTTTCGAGCAAATGCCCGAAGTTAAATGGGACGCCAAAAAGGAATTATCCAAGCTGTCTTTCTATAATTATCTTGTCAGTTTTAAAAATTAAAAATTAAAATGTAGAAAGCTAAGCATAAAAAGTTGATTTTTCAGGAACACAATGATTTGTGTAAAAAAATAAAAATAAAAATGACGCTACCACAAGCAGGGATTATAATCTCTAAGTAATTCCGTAAAATTAAATTAAAGAGTTGGACTAAAGTTAACATCTTCGAAAAACGATTACTATTGTAAAATTAACTGCACGAAAGTGAATATAAATAAAATTTTGGATATACAAGCTTACCATACATCTAACTAATTCCGTTTTACACAACGACACAACGTAACACTTATTTCTCTACTAACATTTCTCTGCTCTTATCATTTAAAAATGTCTTTTTTTTTGTAAATTAAACATTGAACCAATGTGTGTTTTCTATTAATTCAATCTCGTAGCCATTACACATATGGAAATCATAAAAAGAATTATCTTATTATGATTTTTTTATTTAGTGTTTGAGTTTTGACTAAAAACTATACAACTCTTTATAAAAAAAATATGTATATTCATAAAGCATGCGCCTATTATTCACATAATTAGAATCATGTATGTTATTTCAGTAGAAAAGATCCCTTTTGCGGGTCTCACACACGACGGATCTTAACATGTGAGGTATACAAAGAAAAAGGAATTTCCCGGAGAGAAGTGACGAATCGAACTTTTGTATCATGAATATTTGCGAATTTTCAAAAAAAATACGTTTAAAAATAATTAATTTCCATATAGTTTTTAAACGAGCCGTTGGAAGTGCTGCCATCTATAGGTAAAATTATTTGAAAGGAGTGTCGTCTATGAGTAGTTACAATAAATGTGTGTATAGGATTCATGCGATAATTATCGCAATGGCATGCTTGTAATATTTAACGCAGATTCAAAAAGCGCCGTACTATTTATTTGATTCATGCATATTACCTAATATGCCCAACCTGACGGTGGCGACCTTAAAGCTTCTTCAGCTCATTTCGAAAGTTATTGAATGCCAATCGTCAATAGCACCGTATAATTTATTGTTACCCGGGGCACCTCATATAAAATAAATATATATATATAAAGAGCCATCCCGAAAATTTCGAAACATAATTTTTCATCTCATGCGGATTACTAAAACAGGATTTGATTGGAAATCGAACCGGGATAAAAAAAAAATGGTAAGAAAAAAAGACTTCTTGACAAAATTTAAAAAAAATTATTGATTGGAATAATTATTCTGTGATTTTCTTTTCCGCAGAGTTCGTACTGTAAATGAAATCAGGAATAAGCCACGAGGAAAGGGTGAGGGGGGAGAGAAATGCACTTTCTTTTATTTTAAAATAATTTAATGATATACTTCAAGAAGGCGGATCTGATACGAGGGGGAAAAAAAGAACTGCTAATACTTTTTCTCCCTTTTTTTCTATCATGGCAGCAAGCAATAATAATTGCTAATTCTTTTATTTCGTTTTTATTCTAAACGGTACTAATTAAATGGAAACAGAGTGGATGTAGAGGCTGACAAGCGGCAAAAACCATTTGCGTTCCGTGTTCTGGTTTTGGAGTGGACTTGGGTTTTAATGTAGTGAGTGGATACTCGAAAAGGAAATTTAGGTTAAAAAAAGCGCTATTTTTATATAAAAACATAACCTGGCACTCATAGGGAAACTTGGTATGGGAGTTCTTCATTTAAAGGGTTTAGTACCAAAACTGCGCAGGTGCCAAAACTGCGTAGGTTTATTTAATTGAGGCAAAGTTAGTTTAGTAATTTTTAAATAAAGAAAAGCACACGCAACGATATTTTTAAGAATTAACAAATGCAAGCATACAACATGGGAGTCCTTACCATAAAAAAAAATATAATTTTATAACAAAACTGCATTTGTTCACTATATGAGGAAATTTAACTATTAAATCTTTATTATATGAAGTATGGGTTGTTGAAGATTTTGACGTTTCATTATAGTATGCAAGATTTTAATTTTTTCAAAGATACTGATTGTATTGACAAACTACAGACTACAAAATTAGTGATATGTAGTCTGTAGTTTGTCTCTTCTCTGGTTGTACAATTAATATTGTAATAACCAGAGAAGAGATGTGGGTAGGACAGGGTAGAGGAGAAAATACGCACTCTGTATTTTGCATTACATCCAAATGAAGATCCTTGGCGCAGCTTAGCCATGACTGGCTCTTGCGCCATTAAACACCAACCAACCAACCAACCAAATGAAGATCCCTCACAGCTTTTAAATGAAAGTTCCTTCACTATACAATAGCATTTTATATTTGACAAAAAAAATATTAAATCAATACGTGTTTGTATTATTATTCTTAAATACACAACATGTAACTTCTCTATCCCAATTTGTGTACTCCCTAACTACAAGCAATGCCATTTTTTATATAGAGTGGGCGGAGCGAGGGTTAACCAGGAATAATATACATAATAGATAGCGGAATCCACAAAGAGGACCCAATGTTTCTGAAGCATTCAAATGGAATTTTAAATTTTCCAAAACGCCGATTTATAGAAGATTAAAAATTTTATATAGTACTATATAATACCAAATTTATTTAATGTGTGTAATAAAATTTGTCTGATAAATTTCTTTTCACTTTCTATTCTTTACAGTATAATTTTTTCGTGACACCCACATTTTAGATCTCGGTGTGTAATCCCGTCCGCTCTTTAAATATAAATTTACTCTAAAACTAATGACCTTTTGGTAAAGTAATATATTTAGAATACATGTTGAAAATAATCTCACTTCGTTTAGAAATGAAGACCATTTTAACAGTTAAAAAAATTATATAACGGTATTAAGATGCTGGAGCTTGGTAACCTGATTGTGGAAGACGAGGAATTGCATTTTAATATGGCTACAAAATGCCTAAAATGTTTGATGCGAAACAGCTTTAAAAATCCTGGTTGAATTAAAGTCGCAATGCTGTTGGCGACGATTTGTGATCCATCCTCCGACTACGGTGTCGGTGCTAAACCGACCAGGCCATCGCGGGCCATACAGAATCCTGATTAACTTCAGTGACCAAAGATGGCGTCATCTCAAGAGATCGTTCCTTCTTCCATGAGGCGGAGAATGAGACATCATTCCGAGTAAGAGGGGAGAACAGCAGACCCCCCTCCCCCATCTTTATGGCCATCGATTGGCACTTATTGAAAAGTGTAATGTCGCGACTAATGTTTTCTCTCTCCTTGCGCCCCCCTCACTCCTGCCCCATCTGAAAAGAGCAGACGACGAAAGTGATTCCGAAAATGTTTTTCCCGCGAAAAATTCTCCGTGTTCTTCGCGCCTCCCCCCCCCCCCCCTCCTCCCTTCAACCCCCCAACACCTGAGGTCGTACACTTCCACCCGCGTCACGTTCTCTGAAATCGTTAAGGGAAAAAAAAATTCCGCTTGCGCCGATTTTTATTTTCCATCCCCCCCTATCCCCCTCATTTTCTTTTCTTTTTTTATTTCAATCTCTTCCACCCTCTTTTATTTATTTTTTTATTCTTATATTTATTTTAAGGAAGCTTAATGAAATCGAAGGGGGGGGGGGTCTTTTCACAGGAACAGAGTAGATATTACGATGGAGAGGGGGGGACGAGAAGCATATTGGCGCGAAAATCCTATCATCCCCAGTAAAAAGTAATCTCTCTCTCTCTCCTTTTTGAGATCCTGTTTATGTATTCTGTGTACAGGAAATGCGTTTGATGTTACTTGATATCGAAGGCAATCGTTCGAAAAGGGAAAAATCAGAGGAATAAAGTCATAAAATAATAAGTTCACGATGACCCCAAAACTTCTATTCTAATTTCCAAAACCACAACACTAAAATCTTCATTGAAGTTGCAGAAAACGTGTACATTCGAGTCCATGTGAAGAGAAGAACTACATAACGGTCCACATGTAGAGATTTTACCAAAAATGGAAAATACGATTTCACATCACAAAAACATATATTATGATATTAACGGGCCGATGAATGCCCGAGTAGAAAAGGCGTTAGACCACCGATCTCTAACAGTAACTTCTGGATTGAACAAGGCAGTTTATTTACTTGAAGTCAATAGAAGGTAAAAAAAACTGTACCCCACATCCATTTCTACCTCTATATTTCGTATATTGATCATACTAAAATATGCCGAATTGTAGTGCTTTATTTTTATTTATTTTTTTATATTTCCATTGAAACCCATTTTGATGCCTATTCTTTGAAATCCATTTTAACCAATAATAAGCGGATAAGCAGGAACAAGAAAACTACTGTTTTGACTATATACAAATTGATGGTATATATAGAAAATAAAATATCTAAGCATATTTAACATTTCTATAACGGTTTGAGGGGGGGAAAAAACCTCAACATTATTTTTTTTAATTAGTTTGGGTACAGTATGGCTTCAACCGCTCCTATAGAAGAAACTGGTTATAAGCATTCCAGAAGTTAGTTACCGTTCAGTGCCATTACTCAACAATTTGTAATCATCCTGTACTTTTCCACGTGAAATTTTGTTTAGTTTCCGAAAAAGGACTTTTATTTATCTAAGGAAGCAATCCCGTAGAAGTTGTTTCACTGCTATGTTGAACTACAGTGAGGAAACAAACTTATTCCTTTCCTCCAAGTTAATAAGTCTACGTGGTGGTCGAGCGTGGTGGTTGGTATATAACAGTTTAAGAGAGAAAAATACCAGAAAATCACTTTTAAAAATGAGTTGGGATTACAGTATGGCTTCAAACCGCGCCCATAGAAGGAACTGGTTACGAGTGTTCCAGAAGTTACAGTTAAAGTTCAGTGCGTTAAACTCGGCATCAAAACTATTCGCAGTATGTGTGCAGCGGTTTGGTAATAGGAGGGTTGCCAGATTCATACCTTTTGAGGCACCAATAATAATCCGCCATGTAGAGGAGACTGGTGCACTTTAAATCCATTGTGGCCCAATGTTCTCATGCCCTGTTAGGTTTCGTGGGATGCCACATCGGCATAGATTGAAGGCTCAGTACTGTAGTCATAAGTCATAATGTGTTGTCCTCGGCATATGGCCATCATGATTAAAAATAAATAGAAGATATTTCCAAACAGTCGACAATTGAAACCGTCGCCACCGCTGCGGTAGCCGTAGGTACGAAATTCAGCTAGCAATCACAGGATTGCGAGTTCGAATCGGCATGAGGCATTTTTGGCAAAGTTCAAATGTAGTGATCTCGTAATCGGAGGATTACCATATTCGCAACTAAATTTCAAGTCACCTGTATTTATCCTCAATTACTACTGTCGTGTATACGGGACTGGTTCACGTTAATTTTGATCGAGGTCCAATGTCCTGAGGGCCTATTGAGGTTGCGTCGGATACCAGCTCAAGTGTTGCCCTCGTCATCTGACCATGATTATAAATACTAGGCAGTGTTCATGGGTGTTTCCTTCGAGACAGGCCCCGAACCGTTACCAACAGCCCACTGTGCAGCTCCACTGCGACGTGAATTAACCAACCAATCAAACCGTCGTCAATAGCCAATAACCCTGTGGTTTGGTAAATTAACGTCGCACAAGATCGACAAATTGGTCTATTGGCGACGGTTCAAGGTCTATCTCGAAGTAAAGAGCCGGGAACATTACTTCGTATTTTTTTAACCATGGTCAGATGCCGAGGACAACACCTGAGCTCATCAACTCATTGCAGATCTAACGCTGCATTAATTCAACCAATCTGCTATTTTAACTTTTTAACGGACTATCGTCTTTCTTCCCATTTACATTGCAGTAATCCCTGTATCAATAAATCGTATGAGATCTCAATTTCATCAACAACAAAAATGGAGAAAATACCGCACCTTCTGGACCCCCTTACTCGAAATACGCAGAAAAACACCATAATGTTGCATCTGACAGCTTCTTATATAACACGACAGGCATCTGTGAAAGCTTACAGAACTACTTACACCCTGGATATGATAGGTTATAGGGATTTAAGAAGCTTTGGGCATATGGTGGGTCACAGTGTTTTGATATACAGGGATCGGACAAAAATATTAAAACACCTGGGAAAATACTTGCTTTAATTTACATGCTTGTTGGAGCATATTTTGTAGGAGGAAATTACTTTTTTTCCTAGTTCAACTATCTATATAACCTCGTCTACACGTTACAATCATCATTTGTCACAAACACAGCGTTCTGAAAAACTGTGAGCTTGCGGAATTCTATTTCGGCAGAATTTTTGGGCTGGTACGAATTATGGGCTACGGGTGCTCCTGTGATCTAGGGCAGCGGTTCCAAATTAGCATTGCCACGGACCCCTAGATGAAACCGAAAAAAAGGACGGACGACCCCATTTTTATGCTCCCTCTGGTTTTTTGGCATGTATATGTTTTAATTTAGTTTGACTTGTGAATGTAGTGAAGAAAAAAAATTGAAAATAATTTTATATTTTCTTTTCATTTTACACAGCTTTTACTAAGAATATGGTCACAAATGTACACAACAAATACATATAAAAAGTAAACGCCGTAATCAGAAATTTAATTACTTTTAATCTCTTACTTATACGTTTAACACTCATTTAAACTCATAAAACATTGTTGTTGTTTGTTTTTTGGTTAATTAACGTCACACTAGAGCTGCACAGTGAGCTATTGGCGACGGTTCAAGGTCCATCTCGAGGGAAAGACCCGGAAACGATGCCTCGTATTTTTAAACCATGTTCAGATGACGAGGAAACACCTGATCTCATAAAACATTGTAATTGTCATATAAGCTAGCTATTGCACGAACTATATGTCATACAGTTCGAAAATCAGTGCATTTTGCTACTTTTTTTGTGTGACCCCGCAGACTCCCTGACATCAACCCGCGAGCTACCTTTTGAGAACCACTTATATTGGTATAGGAAATGTTTAGTGGGTCGCGAGGCACAGTATCTAAGATTGTGACTACAAACAACAAGACTGAATAAATTGCATCTAACAAATACCAGAGTGAATTAAAATGTGTGTTGAGTGACAAAGAGACAAAAGAACATTGCGTGGAGTTACTATGAAAAAAATCTACAACTAAACTGACTGACTGAGCTTATTATTATCTTCCAAACTCTAACACCAAACAAATGTAAAATTTACTCCACAAGCATGGTTTTCATAGGCTGGTTGATATTGCAGTACCAGTCATCAGTAATCAAAATGCTGCATAAGAGAAGACCAAAGACAGTGGTGATTAACCTGTTAAACCTGTACTATATAGCATTGGAAAATGGGTAATTTAGTCAGCTGAGTCAAGGTTTAACACTGTTCTCTGCTTCTGGCGGAATTTATGTCTAGATAATGCCTGCCCAGGCGTACAAACCAGATTGTTCTCTTTAAGAATTAAACTTGGCAAGGGCTCAGTCATGGTAATGGTAGATATATCGTGGTATTCAGCCGTACACATTATTACCCTGCAAGGTCACATCACTGACTATGCCAACGTGACCATTTTTAGTGACCACGTTCACCCATGATTCAAAGTTTGTTCAGAGATGATTGTGGTATTCATCAGAATGAAAAAGCCCTTGTCACACCATTGCTATTGACCAGGGCTGAGCACAAAGATAAAGTTGCACATCTTCCACGTTCTCCACAATCGCCTCGCCCTAATATCATTGAGCTCTTGGGGTCAGTGTTGAAGACAAATTGTTTGAGCAGGTTATCCACCTCCATCATCATTAACGAAACTTATCAATGTTTGTGTTCAGCTTTCTCTGAAAACTACACATGACCTGTTTTTATCCTTTCCAAGGAGACTGCAAGCAGTTGTTAATGACAAATGTGGTCCTATGCTATATTGGTCAAGATTATGTCTTTTTCTGTGTGCTTTTAGATTTCAATTAATAAAATGTTTTAATAATAAATATTTAATATAATAAATATTTAATATAATAAATATTTAATATAATAAATATTTAATATAATAAATATTTAATATAATAAATATTTAATATAATAAATATTTAATATAATAAATATTTAATATAATACATATTTAATATAATACATATTTAATATAATAAATATTTAATATAATAAATATTTAATATAATAAATATTTAATATAATAAATATTTAATATAATAAATATTTAACATAATAAGTATTTAATATATATTTAATATAATAAATATTAAATATATATTTAATATAATAAATATTTAATATATATTTAATATAATATATATTTAATATAATATATATTTAATATAATATATATTTAATATAATATATATTTAATATAATATATATTTAATATAATATATATTTAATATAATATAATAAATATTTAATATAATATAATAAATATTTAATGTAATAAATATTTAATATAATAAATATTTAATATAATAAACCCTTTATTAATCCTATAATTTTCAATGTAAGATTAGTTATGTAGAGCTAAACTTAACATTTACCATAGTACAGTAGAAAAAAATAACTAGGAAAGGTGTCATCCAATATCATGTGGACGTATTACCACAAACTAACTGCTTCTGCTAGAAATTGTCTCCACTTTCCCTAAACATAGTTGAGAAAACTATTCCCAAATGTTTACATCAGAAAACATTGTAAATAACATTATTTACCGTATACACTTCCTATTTAAAAACAAATAAAAAAGATTGAAAGGGAAAAAAAATACTTCCGTTGGTCTACGAAGCGGAAAATGAAACTTGAACGCACGTTCCTCACTCTTGTGTGTAGGGATTTGCTATCAAATCCAAAGGGTGTTTTAACGCGATTAAAAACACTTCCCCCTTCGCAAGACTGAAAGACGTTTATAAATAACACCCCAAACATGTCCAAAGTGCACTTCCGTCTGTTCATTTCACGATGCAGCAAGGATCGCCGGACAAGTCCCCCTTAAGCCATTGTCAGTTCGATTAATACCTTTAATCGACGCATGCTCCGTTGCGCCAAGGTAAATTCTATTATAATCTTCCAAAGCATTTTTTTCTGTTTAAAACGTATGAGAACCTTCGTACATCAGCTATACATCAAAGTCGTTTTTTTTTTAATTAAGTTCTTGATTTCGTCGTTCATTTTAGTAAATACAATTTTATTAATAAAAAACTAATTACGGGTAGCATGAAGTAATATTCTATAGGTATTTTGTTAAACTTAACATCCAAGTAAAGTCCATTTATTTAAACTTCATTGAAATTTTCAACTAGACCACGGGTTCTCAACCTTGTTTTCTCTCGCGTACCCTTTGACAAAACTTTTCATTTATGAGTATTTTTCTTACCCATTCCCCCTAACCAAAAAAAAAATGTTTTTGTTAGAGGTTTTGTCAGGCTATAATGTAGGTTTTCTGGCAAGTTCTTCAAACGACTCGAATTGAATACACTTATAAGGCTTTTATTTTATATTTAACTAATCATATTTATTTTTTATTGTAGATGTTTTCCGCCATTTCTAGTATTGTTTTCCCATACCCCCAGCCAGATCTCCACGTACTCCCAGGGGTACACGTAACACAGGTTGAAAACCGCTGAGACAAATGAATTTCCAATTACATACTTATATTTCAACATATTCTATTGGATATTTTGGTTTCTTAATTATACTATCGATTCGCATTTCGCTATGCGAATTGTTCATAAGTATGCTTAGTCGTTATTCTGCATTAGAAACGGTCGTTCAGCACATAACCAACCGAGTAACCAACAATGCTAAAGTTTTAGATGAAGCCTTGGGCCAACATTTAGGTAATTCGATATCATGTTCTCCCTTTTATAATCATATATATATCACCACAGTTTTCCAAGCTAAGGTCTACGTTATCCTTATGTACTGTAGAATATGCATAGATAGGTGTCTTCATGATAAATATATTTACATATGTTCTTCTAGTTCTTCAGAAACCTAATTTCACCTCACTGCTGGTCTGGAAATGTTACTCTAACCTGTTCAAACTAGCTGACAGTAATAAAAGTCTCTCTATTTTGGGTCCCTGGACACTTTGGCCATCCGGGTAATGAAACGGCAGATGATCTGACCAGACTGGGCTCTTGTTCCCCTTTCATTTATCCTAAGCTAGCATTAGGCATCTCTATTGAAGTTATCAGAGAGACTGTCTTCTATATTTTTATGAATCAACAGTACAGTGACTGGCGCAGTACATTAGATCAGAGACAGGCTAGAGAACTAAATAGTGGCTGTCCTAGCGCTCGTCATAAGGAGCTGTTAAAGCTCCATCGCTCTGGTATAAGTACGGCCATTGGATTACTGACTGGACAAAATGCTCTTAGAAGACATCTAACTATTATCAGGGTTAAGGATGACCCTTTGTGTTGGGGACGTAGGGATAAAGATGAAACGGTTTTACATATTTATTTACTTGAACCCTGAGAGCTCCATGACATTTTGGTTGTCACTGCTGAATTTTCTTTCAGCTACGTATCTCTTTTCTAAAAGCGATCAAATATTTATTTTATTTCTAGGGGATAGTACAATAGACCTCCGGTCTCAGTGCTTGCTCCAACAGGAGCCCCCATCCATAAGTCCACATATATATAAAACCACAGACATATCAAACCGTTTTCCGAGAAACATAAATCACTTTTGACAAACATAAATGTAGTTGAAACAATTTTAAGACATTTTCCCCATTTTTTTTTTCGATGAAACATATGTCCTACATATTTTAATTCTATGAAATCACCAAGGTAATCAAAACATTCGGTTTATAATTGCTATTTACTTAACTGCAATTATAACCAATTCACTTACGCTTCTGCTACAACGCGATTGATTACTTAAAAACTAAAAAGAGAAAATAAGTTTTATAAGCGAGATCGGGAGCAGTTAAGTTGTAAAGAACCTACCGAAGATTTCTTGCACGTTCGTAGAAATATTAAACGAATTGCAGCGCGCCCTTCTCCTAATCTACAAAGAATACAAAAAGGTTATACTTCATTTCATATTCTACCCGTTAATTCGAACGACACAGACCAATCCTCGTTTTATTTTTTTAATTCTTTTTCGAATTCCTTTCAGGACAATCACGTCCGGTCGTTATGCGACTACGCAGAGCTGGAAAAAAAATTTAACAACACAAACATCGTTCCCATTCGAATTCTTCGCAAAACGAAAAGAATGATTCGAAACACTAATAAAAAAAATTCGAATGCGCCATTCGAAAGCTAACTCCTCCAACAACGCCTCAATCGATACATAGCAAGACGTATGCCCCTAAATTAGAATAGTTTCCTCAGGGTTATTACCTATCAAGACGACTTACAAAAAATCACTCCTTCTGCGTCCATTAAACATTAAAACAGTTATCAAATGTTTTTCAAAAAGTATATTGTGTTTCCATGCCACCAAATGCCATTACTTATATTTAATAACCATTTCCATTTTTTTTTTTATCTTGAGAAGGAGTGCATAATTGCGTTAAGAATTCAGACGATTCTCGATGAGAGGGAGGGCCGAAGAATTTTTTTTTCCAACCCCCCTCCTCTTCATTTGAAGATATAAATCATGCTGTCGGTAAAACGGGATACGAGCAGATCCGGAAAAATACTCCGATTTCCTGTCCTGTCTGTTTTTGAAATGCGTCCTGGTATTAAAAATTGATTCGATCCCAAGGAATACGGCTGGATGTTGCCGAGTCGCCTTAGTAATGTGTTTACTGGAAACGTAATGATTCAGGGATTTTTTTCCCCTCTTCTCACTTCTGGTTGTCTATATATATGCAGATATATATATATACACATACACACTCACATATATAAAATGCAGCGTTTTCATTTCCTTCCTGAAGCAAGGAAGTCTTTCGTGATGGATGTTATCTTTATGTAAATTGACAAGGAGTCTTATATTAGGTTAGGGTTAACAGAAATGAAAGCAGAGTTGAGTTGTGCATTAACCCCTTGATATCTTTCTATATAATTGCTAACATTTCATATTTTAGATTTGTTTGCTTAGGAGTTTGTAAACAAATTCAATTCAAGTTACAATTGCTCAGTTAGGACTGGACTTGGACGATAATTCGATATATACCGAAATTCTGGAAGTAAAATTTGCATAGTGATTTCGATTTTGCGATTTTAGATTTGACGATTAGTCGAAGTCCGGATGAACACTCGGGATGCTCGGGACAAAAGTGGCAAAGTATCTATGTTCTTAATAATAAAGGGGAAAACAAAATTGAACTACTCATTGATTTAAAAATAAAAAGTCCAGTTTCTATAACGCAAGTCTGTTTAAGTTATATATATTTGTGTTTAAATATTGTTATTGTACTTATTCAACTCATAAAATATCGATATATCGAAAATATCGGTATACCAAGTATATGTACTATATAGCAAAAATATTGACATATTAGAATATCGATTAATTGAAAATATCGATTAATGATAAAAAAAATCGGTTTATCGGAAAATATCGATTCATATGAAAATATCGATTCATATGAAAATATCGATTAGTGGATAGCGATTAATCGTGATGGCAAAATTTCATCATCGCCCAAGCATAGTCATTACTCGGGAGTAATCGGACAGTGATATTTTCCTATATGCTTTACTTCTTTTTAACACTTTGAGCTAGAGATTTGAAGCCATCTCACTAACACTCAGTCATCCATCACAAATGAAGAGTTTAGGAGAAAAAAGATAATAGTCAATCCAATAAAATCTGACGGAAACCGGAAAAAAAAGTAGCATGTTTCATAAACATGCCAACAGAATTCTGATTTCTTAACGTTTTTTTACTGATTATCATACTTCTTAAAGTTTAATGAGGCAATAAAAGTACAGTCCTGTATATAACATAAGTTCTTTATTTTAACAAAAAGTGGACCCTCGTCATGTTTTCACATGAGCCACCAATTAACGACCTTAAGTTTACCTACCGATACAAATCTATCGTATTTGGTTCATGTCCTGTCCCTATATTCTAAATGTGTTCTTATTTGAGCAGTTATTTTAATTTCTGACACAAGAAGAAGTTCAAACGAGATTTCTATTTTAACATAGCGTATTCTCGATTTATAAACGCCAAGCAATTCTTTTTGTCACCTAACGCTAAAATATTACTGAAAAGTACCTTATTGGCACCAGAGCTCTAATAATGTAATATATCCATTGGTGACTTTACTTGTAATACAGATACAAAATTTATATAGAGAAAGAGAAGATTATGTTAGATTATATGTACCTAAAGACGCCATAAGGGAAAAAAGGGCACTTTGACAACACAATGTAAATAAATCCCTGTATCGACCTACCCCCATCTCAATTTTCAAAAACAAAAACGTGGACCTTGGTCGTTTTTCCCCAGGAGCCTTCAATTTTATTTTTGAAATTCCACTTCTCCTTGTTGCCCCGGCGGCCCAGTGGATAGAGGCGTTCAGCTGGTAATCAGCGGATTGCTAGTTCGAGCCCGTGCGGGGGGTGGCCTTGACAAAGAAATGTCAAAAAGTAGTGATCCTGCGATCGGAGAGTTGCCAGCTTCGCTGCAAAAATACTAGAAAATCGTCTAGAACATCCAACAAATTATACCGGCGTGTATACGGGACTATTGCACGATCAATCTGATCGGGGTCCAAAGTCCTGACTGAAGGCGTGAGTGCCAGCTCAGGCGTTGTCATCCTCATCTAAGCATGATTCAAAATACAAGGCATCGTTCCCGGGTCTTTCCTTCAAGACAGGCTCCGAACCGTCCCCAATAGCCCACTGTGCAGCTCTAGTGTGAAGTTAATTACCCAAACCACTTCTCCTTGTTTCAATAAAAAATAACTTCTTATTTTTTTATGTCCATTCTAGTATTTGTTGTTTAACTTTCTAGCAGGGGTGTAGCATAAACATACACTATTCAGAGCATTCATTTTCTTAATTACCCCCCAATGATTGTGTAGTGCGTAGGGTGTTGTTGAACACAAAAACGTCCTAATGTTCTTTGGAATACATATACATTGCCACTATTACAGAAAACGAAATCAATCTCTTATTCCGTTTTCTTTGGTTGATGTCGTATCTTTTATTCTTCTGGAAAAAGTTCTTTTTTTTCTCTTCTTCTCAGTTCGCTTCCTCTCTTCAACTTTCTTCTGAATAATACATGGCGCTTCCTGATTGGCGAACAAGACATCCCCCACCCCGGAACTTTATCCTTTGTTCTTGTGTCTTCTGGCCGGTGGCAACACCCTGGTTTTGGCAGACGATCTCCACAACAAGGAGGACAAGTTTCGGGGCCGGCCACGATTCTTTTCCAATCTACCCTGTGTGAATATTAAGGAAGAAAAGAAATTATGGATTTTTGTATTCGCACCCTCGCTTCACCGAAACAATGGCGGAATATTAATTGATAATGTGTGAAAAATTATGGATGCCGAGAGAGAGAAATATTAGAACATCGCTTCTTTGGAAAAGCGATGTTCCGACCCCTTTATTGAAATAATCAATTTGGTTTTCGTTTATTGCCTTGAAAATTCTTATAATATATTTTTTGTAACTTCTTGTTTGGGATATATTGGACAAAATAGAAAACATGTAATGTTCGTGAATAGTGATTTACTAAATTATAACGGTTTTTGCATTCATTCATATAAAAATTCCGCTAAATAAATTTCAAAAAAAAATTATGAAGGTTTTTTTTTAGATGATAATTCGAACGTAAATTATGTTTTTTCAAACAATAACATTCTACATTTCAGAAATTTTTCTTTTCTTTAATAGGCATTTATTTCAGATTAAGAATATTGCAAATAAAACTAGAAACCCTTCTGGTATGTTCTTCTTAATAAAACCATTAAACCAACCTTCTTAATAAAACCATACATTTTATAGCGATGAGCCTAAAAGATGTAAAAAAATCCAGCAATATTCTTAAGGCATATAAAATTATATAAATTCGATTAATAATGTTTTTTTCTAAATAATAATTTAAAATGTATAGTTTTCATGTATCTATGTCTTATTTTTATGTTAAATAAAAATTATGTATCTGCGGTCTGGACTCTTCTTTTGGTCGCCCTGTTTTGTATTCGTTTGGTTCAATAAACAAAATTTTATGTTTTCTTTTGAAAATAATTTTAAAAATCGCTTTGTTTTGATTCAAATTATATTATTTACAATTTTTCTAATGATAACTCCAAAATGTATGTATGTTTTAAGATGCTTAATATGGTTAATTTATATATTCTTATTTTAATAATTAGGGTAAGGAGGGGGAAGATGGATAAAAAAAACTCGATTTCTTTAGTTCAAAGTCTAATTTCTGTGTTGAAATGTTTTGTAAAGTTGTAAAAATATTCATTTTGTCATTGTAAACACAATACTTTATGTTTATTTAATTATAAGGTTTATAAATATTTTTAATAATTATTTTTCTCTTAAAATACTTTTTTTAAAGGAGGCAAAAATTCGTAATTTTTTTGGTATGGAATTTTTCACGCAAAAATACATTATTAAAACTAATTTTTTAGTCAAATTAGTAACTTGAATAAAATAGAATAAATAACAATCATCAACTTTAAAAAAACGCAGTATATGTGGCAATTAATGAACTGCTTTTCGAACAGTCTATACTAAAAACAAGTTGTAAGACACCTTTTTGAAAAATAAACATTTTTATATTTAATTGTATCGAAAAAAGAACACCTGTTATTATAATTTGGGTTTATTTTGATCCAGAAATCTAAGCTGTATTTAAGTTACTTTTAATTTGTTCCACAGACGATTTCTTATCATATTTAAAACACTGTTCAATTGCAAATGGCGTCCATTTTGTTATCAAAATATGTTCTTGTTGGCAGATTGTTTTAAAAAACAGGTATGAAATTTAACTATATTAATATATAAACAGTGTTGTAGTTAGTTCTTGTCATTTATAAGCTTCGAAATTCGTATTTTGGTAGAATAATGCACTTTTTTCGAAGATTGTTTTATTTTCCGAATCTCTTATTCTTTAGCATTAATAATTCGATAACCCATTTTCCAAACATAGAAAATCATTGAAAAAAGGCTAAATCAAGTACAATTTTTTCTAATTTTTCATTGGAATGTATTAAAAGGATTATCATTTATACAAAACCTGGGAATATTTGTCAATAATTTGATTATTCTAGTTTATATATGGAAGTTTTCATGCATCAAACTTCACAAGTTTTTTGTATACTCAAACAAATCGACTTTTGGACTCAAATTAATTCACCCAGAAATTAAACTTTTTTTGGCTGAAGTGTTCACCATCAAACGAAGTATTTTTTTTTTATAAAAGAACGAGATCAAAGCATAAGTTAACAGTGTGTGATTTATATTTAATTTCAAAATACCAATTTTTAACTCAATATTCTTTTCCCCCACCTTATCCTACTTAATTTATTTTAGTTTTCTTTCTGTGTGTAACATATAAAAACGAATTTTTTTAGTTTAAATACCAATGTCAAATATGCAATAGCAATTTTTGTATGTCTTTTAGACAGAAACTATAAAAAAAATTAGTTAGAGACACAATAGAATGGTTCATTTATTTCGAAAGGAGGAAAATTAAATATTCAAAAAAATTAACAGTATCAGAAATGAAACGGAACATTAAACTTGTCATTATTTTATTTAAAGTTTTAGCTACCGATTAATAGTATTTAACCGACTTAAAGCGTGCTAACCAACCGCCGAAAGGGGACCGGTTGGTTATGTATTTTCGACTGATATGTATTTTTTTTATGTATGTCACACAATATTTCTATTCCAATTCAGATATTTAGAAAATTCTTCCTTTGTTGGATAGGAGAAGTCTCCCTTGGGCGACTTTTGAAAATATATCCTATTATCTGGCAGTGAAATATCCGGAATTCTCAATTAACTGGACCATTTAAAAAATAAGTATTCTCCGATTTCAAAAAAAAATTACTTTTGGAAAGAGAATCCAAGTAGGTGGAAAAAGCAAAAAAATTGGTTATCCGGAAATATCGATTAACCGGACTTTTTTTGAGCTTTTCTTCGATTTCGTAATATTTTTATTGTTGGATAAAGATTGTCTAACAATGAAATTTCATTCGCCCTGCGTTTATTAAAAAGGATAATCTGGCGAGGGAAAAAAAGTTCGCAACAACTTGAGTTTCAAAGTGAATATATTAAGAGAAGGGTCATACCTATTTTTTGGCGCCGATCTCAAAACGTTGTAATAAGTATAAAATTAATATTAAATAATTCAATTTGTTTGTAAAATTAAGAATTATTTTTCACTTTTTAGCGCATTTTTCTTAAGTCGGTTTTCTTTTTTTAAAAAAAGGTTATTTTATTGTTCCCTTATTTTTTATAATTTCTCCAAATCAACTCAATGGGATTTTCAACATTTTTTTTTTTTTAATTTCATTTACGCAAACTATTTTATAACTTGTTTAATAAAGCCTACACACACAGTGCCTTGAAGAACATGTATAAAACATGTATATTTATATACCTAGCTTGAAAAAAGTCAGTTTAGAAATTTGAAAAAGTATAGAGTTCTAATATTTGTGCATTAAGAGATAATGGTTGTGGCTGTAGAACCGAAATCTTATGAAAGGCTTTTAGGTGTGAAAACTTTATCTCCTACTGGGTGAAAAGTAGAAAGCTATAAATAAGAAATAAGTTAATCAAAGAAATAATCTGCCCATCTGGGCAAGTTCAAAATGAATAAATTGGATTGGGGATTCACAATTTGACAATCTATATATAAAAAAGAGTAAATGTTTGTATGTTTATTTTTATGTGTATTTGTATTACAAATCTACAGTTTTATTCCGATCTTGATGATATTTTGCACAAATTAACCTTCTAATTAAGGTAAATTAAAATAATCTGACGTGTATTGCTATTGGCTGAGTATTTTACTATTTTCTTTTGAAACCCATTTTAAATGCAATCTGCTATTAAAATAGAAAGTCATTTGCAAGCCAAAGTGGTTAAAAAGAAAGAACAAAATCTATTTGTTTGGCAATATAAAAATTCTATAAGAAGAAAATATAATATTTAAATACATTTAATATTTCTACAATTTAAGGGTTTTATAAAACACCGCTAAATGACTTTTTTTTTTAAATCTGGGACACAGTATGGCTGCACATTGGCTTCATCTCGCCCATAGAGAAAACAAGTTTTGAACGTTCCAGAAGTTACAGTTAGAGTTCAGTGGGATGGATTCTGATTGGCTGATGGGGAAATATTGCCAATATACCGCCAAACTTTATTTATTGCCATATTGCGAGACAACTACAATGTATTTGAACGATACGCAATAACCAAAATGAAAAGATAAAAGTTTTTTTTTAATGTATCATCCTTATTTTAAAAATCACTTCTAAACCAAAAATTGTTTTGCAGGATTTCTTTTGATATGAAAACGTATATCAGTTTTACAACAAATAAGTTTCGTAATTCCCTAAAAAAAATATCCCTTTTCGTCATCTCGAAATAATAAAGACTCGAAATGAACAGAGGAAAGCAGAGAAAAAACGATATTGTTAAAGAAACTAATAAAAGTTCGGTTGCACTTGATTGTTCCGAGATTTTTTTTTATTTATTTTTTTTACGTTTTCATTTCTTTCTTCAAATAAAAACTGAAAATTAGAAAAAGGGAAAATAATAATTTTCTCCTAGAGGGAAATTTTCGTTTTAATTCTTCAGGCCTGCCCATTAAATGTTATTAGTGTTTAGTCAAATTTTCTCAAGGGCTTTTTTTTTTAATATTTTTATTGCTTCTCGTGACGCAAGCGAAGCGTGGTTATTTCGCGGCGGCTGAGAATCGATTATTTTAAGGAAAATAATCGATTAATCGATTTGTGCTAATGTGCGTCTTCTGTCTAATGGTTTCAGGGAATCGATCTCGGATTTTATTTAATAGACGAATAGGAAAATGAATAGATTTCACCCTTCGAGTAAAATTGGAAGGGAGAAAAAAAATGAGAATTTGTTTTATCCATTGAACTTAACTTGGCTTTAAAAGATGAAATTAAAGTATTTACAATACAATATCCGCAAAGATATTTTAAATATTTACACCCGATATTCAAAACGGTTTTGAAATATCGGAAATGAAATTCATTTTTGCTTCTTGAAATAGAAAATATCCGATGATATATTTCGCTCGTATATGACAACGATACAAAGTGTTAAAGTTATTCTTATTTAAAACGTAAAATAAGGAAATATGAAATAAAACGACCACCAATATATGTATTATATAACTCAGTTTTTACTAACTGCATAACTCTCCCAGCTTGGTCTCTTGTGTAGTCAAATATGAGCAAAAAATATAAATATAACATTATATCATAACACAAGCTGATTTAACTATATTTAAAAATAATCCGCGATGTTAATACGATAACTTAACCTTTTCATGGGGGCTCCATAATAGAAAAGTTGCACTGGCTGTGAGATGAATCCCTAAACGGGGGGGGGGGGGGGGGGGATTTCGCTTTGGGAGGCAAGACGAAAAGTTCTCAAAGCTTCGTGGAAGGTCAACTTTCCTTACAATAGGAGGCGTGTAACTGTCAGACGGATGGATAGTTAACAATCCTTTCTCAGAGCACGGATTTTCGCAAATTCGAAGGATGTACAATGTACATGGAAGGAGGGAAATACAGAAAAGCCCAACCGAAGACGATATGTAGAAACCATTAGACAAATGTCACCTGTTTGAAGCGATGTAATTACCTGTTCTGCCACAAACAGACTGCTTCAGACCTCACGCATTTTAAAACTTCTTCACTCCTTCCGTGGGTCGAAAGTGTCCCAAGCCCATGGCTAGACTTCTGTGCTCTATGGGACACCTGTTGCCCAGCCCACACGCAATGGTTAATCATAACCGTACATTTGGAAATAGAACCTCATGATCCAAACCAAAATTTCAATGTGGAGTGCTGAAAATTTATTCCAAGGCTTTATCTTCGTTATAGACCGCAAACCGACTTTAGTAGTTCCTTTATGCATATGTCATGTGACGTTCATCGCATTCAAACCATAACAAATTGGAAAATAGCCCGACAAGTAGATAGATCAATCTTAATGTTTTATGAAAAAGCGGAAACTTCGTTCACAGATGCCAAAGAAAACCTTTAAAAATATTTAATCGTTATTTTTTTTTGACACAAAATAAAGTAAAAACTTTTATTTAAAAGTACAATCCTCAAAACTTTTAAGGTAAAAAAAATGTATTCGGATAAATAAATGGTTTATTGTTTCCGATACACACAGATATGATAGAGAAGTAATAAGTTGTTGCATTTTTGACGTTTACTTTATTGAAAGATCGCGTGATTTATGCGTTGTTTCAAGGAAATAGTGCAAGTAAGAGGTCACTTGTGGATATTTAATTCTAGAAAATTCTCAGTACTCGGTTCAAACAAACATTTTCTTTGCACACTGTTACAATTTTAATAGACTGTAGAGTTTTATAGTCACGCTCAAAGCTCCATATTACTGTAGACATTAACAGTGGGAGACACAAGTCAATGCGAATCAAATAATATGTGTGATGAAATTGGTAAAATAAGGACTGGGGGTAGCGTATCCTTTTTAAGAGTCGTCAATTATTACATCACGCATCGTAATTTGATCCTCTATTGATTTTTTTTTCTTTAAGCCCTGCGAAGAACCAACACACATTCGACTAGAGTATAATAAGAAACGATCATCTTAACACATTAATATATTTGCATATTGCACAGCAGAAAATTATTGTATAATTTTCATAAATCTTTTCACTCGAAGTAAAATATTTTTTTTTTACTTTCCCGAGCAGTACAATACCATTAAAGAAAATAAACCAATAACCACTGGAACCTCTGGTCACCCTTTTCTCCCTATGAGCAGAATCATCTTGTCAATTCGATCAATTGTTAGTTCTTGCGAGCCTCTCATTCGTAATAAGTGACGGTCCCTAATAACAAGTAATGCCATTCCAGTAAAAATATTTCCAATTCGTCTCGCATCCAATTCCATTCACTTTGCATTTAGTAACACGAGTGTTGTAGTCATTAAGAAAACTATAACAAGTTACTTATATAATTTAGCATAACTTCTTATTTCTTAATCACCATTATATCTGCATTTTGATAGTTAACTATACAAATAAAAGTACATTGACGAATTCATTTAACCCAGCTTGGGGTCGCACTGAGCATGGTAGGCTCAATACAATGCCTTTAAACAGCAACAAGATGATGCACGACCCTTGAAGTGTTAAAAAAATATAATTAATTGGAAATACATAATATTTTAACTATGATGATGACAACTTGCGCTAGATGGTTATTTTGTTTCTAAAATATTACATCGTATATGTCGAGGCATAATTTACAAATGGAATTCCGTCAGATTATAATATTTTCTAAGCCTGAATGTATCACTTGCAGTAAGATTATCTTAATAGTTTGCACTATCGCGCAAATAATGTTATAAAATATAATAATAATAAGCTCATACCATGAATACCATGGAAGTCTCTCAGTAAAAGCTTTATTCTAATTGATTCTATTTCCCAGTAAAACAACGTACTTTAATGCTCTAAAATTTTTATTCATCACATTAAAATGTTTCATACAATCCAAGGAGCCTGAGATTAGTTGAGCATTTATGCTGCTTCAACATACGATCTGTGTCTATGGGAAACCGTAAGACTGCCGAAATACCTGTGAAGCTCATTTTTAAATCAGCAGCTAAAATCAAGAAAATGGTTTCACGTAAGATCCTTCTTTTCCAAGAAATTGGTAGCTTTTATCTTGTTAAAAATAATCTCTTGCGTTGTTTCTCGAAAATACAAGATATGTGTGTTGAATGTTATTTTCCCTTATCGCGTTATTTTACCCTTGAAAATAAAGTTATTCACTTAGGATAAATGCACCAATTTCCGACACAGTCAATTTCAGAGTAGTACTAAACTCCCATTAGACTGTAAAGCGAAGTTTACCTAAATTTTAAAAGCTTTTGAGTGCCATTGATCGAAGAGACTTTTATAAACAATGATATATGCTCTTAGTTTTACATTTTCCTCCAAATAGTCGGTAACTGGTATGTGGTCGGTAACTAGTACATTCACTCACCCTACTTTAAGGAAATTTAATTTTCAAATAATTAAAAATATCATAATGGTTTGAGCGGGCCATTTGTCTTCACCCATTGTGCCCCGTGTTCTTTCCTCCGATTAAATTTCTAAGGATTTATTTCCGTGCAAGTAGCATTTCTATTATGCAAATTTTTGTGGTTGCCACTCCTATATATATCGCGCCTTGAGGCAAAGGCTAGTTGCGAGGTTTTGCTGTTGAATAAAGAAGATTAGGTTATAGATCGGCTCATTTGAATTGCGCTGGCTATTCACCCAAATCCATAATAAATACACTAAAAAATGCAGATTACAGACCACGTATATTACAAGAAAACTCGTCTCAGTTACCTCAGTGGCGTAGAAGTAGAAAAGGGAATATCGTCGGTGAAGCCGTGTTAACACATCAGTCTAATTTTAATGGTTGGTTAATAACGTCGCACTAGAGCTGCACAGTGGGCTATTGGCAACGGTTCGGGGCCTATCTCGAAGGAAAGAAAGACCCGGGAACGATGCCTCGTATTTTTGAACCATGGTCAGATGACGAGAACAACACCTGAGCTGGCACCCAACGCCTTCAATAGACGTCGGGACTTTGGACCCCGATCAGATTTATCGTGCACCAGTCCCGTATACACGCCAATAATTTTTGTGGATGTTCTGGACGACATTCTAGTATTTTGGTAGCGAAGTTGGCAACCCACCGATCGCAATATCACTACTTTTTTACTATTATTTAGTCTAGACCTCGCACAGGTTCGAACCGTGAATCCTTTGATTCCCAGCCGACACCTTTATCCACTGGGCTTTCCGGCCCCCTAATTTTAATCCAATTGGGCTTGCGTAGTATAACGGATTAAGCGACGATTTGTCTTCCCCCTTGAAGAGATGGAGATAACCTCTAACCCAACACTTTTTAGTTGGATTATCCTACAGTTTGGTACTCTTTTTATGCTTCAAATCGCAAAATTTGCCCAATAAAAGTGAAAATAACATATAGGGCCTAATTATAAATCTGGCTCAATTTTGACGTGTAACGTCTTTAAAACCGGGTCCCTATAAAAAGTGGCATCTATCGGTAAAAAATATTAAACGGGAAATGGTTACGAAAACTGTAACGCTCATTCTCTTATTTCCCATATACATAGGAAAACGAAATTTAGCAGAGTCGTTCCTTATATCTCAAATAAAAAAATAGGTAATTGCAAACATCTAGCCAAAAAACCGGTTCTGCGCACGGAGATATAAAAATATTTACTCATTCTCTACATTTCGTATACCCAAGAAATATAAATTTGGCTGAGAGGTTCATGATACCTTAAGCAGGAAAACTAAGCTATTCACGAACTTCTAGCTGAAATACCCAATAAATTGGCACCCGAATTCACTGTTGAGTTTGAGTTTGACGTTACACGCCTTCAACCATACGGCTGTCTCGATAGACACAACCTGCCTATTTTTTATTTAATGAAGGAAACCAGAACAGTTATCTTAACAAAACCTGACTATCTTAATTGCGTTCAAAGACCGCCTTCTGCCCAATGGGAACTGTCACTTCTTCCTGTGTCTTCTTCTTCTTCTGTTCCCTCTTGAAATATCCTAGAAATGAATTTGCGGTGATCAAGAGGGAAGAGAGAGGTACATCGATTCCTCGTTACGCGCAAGGACGAGACGGAATAAAGTGATTTGGATGGAAATGGGATGGAAAAAAGTTTTTCGTCTCAGGAACTGCACGCGCTTCGTTACGCTTCCTCTCTCTCTCTCTCTCTCCCTCCGTCTCTCTTTCTCTCTCTACACGCCATTTACTTTAAAAATGAAGGGAAAAAAACTTCCCACACTTCTTCCCCGAAGATATTGTTCGGGATAAGCGATCGATTGGAACAATCTGTCGGAGTCTTGACTCTTTGACAAGCAAAAATTCTTGCGTACATATGCAACAAATCAGTGAAAAATCTAGCTGTAGGAAATCAGGGGTCAATTTCTCCAATAGCGTACGCAGAAGAGTTGTATGGAAAGAGTTATAAGGGTTATTTTCCTATAACCCCCTCTTAGTAGAATGTATGCAAGTTTTAAAAGAATGACATGTGCAGACCAATTTGATGTGCTCTGCCCCCCCCCCCCCTCCCCCTCCCTGCGTACTCCGTTGAAATTTCCCCCATTTCTCCCTCCGAGATTTTCTAACTTATATTACCAATATAGATATTTTTTAGTTTAAAAGGATTTTTTAATCAAATAATTCAACACCTAATTTCTATTATAACGAACTTTTAAAAAACTTTTAGAAATACTGCCTTCTAATTTAAGGCCACGGACAGATTATATGGGCCATACTTGAGCTATCACCCTATTTTACAAACTTCCACACCAACGTGTAGATAAATAACTACGAAATATTATAGATGCCAAAAACTTCCCTATACAAAAACACATAATATGTAAAAAAAATATATATATATAACAGTCATTTATATTTAATTTTTGTTCTTCTGAATAGCTCGCTAGAGTAAATATCTTCGAAAAGAGATAATGATATGCTATTAAAGAGGAACTTAAAAATAATTCGTTTTGTATTTTTTGTACCATAATTATATGATTAAAATATAAGTAATTTAATATATATGCACTAAATACTCATAAAAAATAAATTCATAATAAAATCTAATGGTGTTTTTATTATTTACTAACCTTGATGTACAAAACTTGCCCACCAAAAAAACGTTTAGTACCTAACCTCTCAATATAAGCAAATCATTTTACCAATAATTTCGCCTCCCGAAAATAAATCCTGGATCTACCCCTCAAACAAATGTAACAAACATAACTATATCGATTTGCATATTGTCAGAATTCTTAACTAAAAGTAGTGTAATAATAATCCCAATGCTTCGTGTGAAGAAACAGGTACCATGTCGAGAAGGAATAAAATTCGGGTTTTAAATAATTTATGATAATACAGTTTACCAGTTGAAATACAGAAATCAGGTGCCTGCGCCAAATGGCGATAACATTTCCTATATAACAACCCAAATTTACTCAGTGGTCCAAAAATCTTGTGCATCGGATGCTTAAGAGTATGCTTAAGGGTAGTCAAAATCCATTCAAAAATTTAATTTTTAGTTTTGCTTGTATTTCATAAAGAGCGTTGTTAGCTATCAATTTATATAAAATTTGTTATGAAAATCCGACTAGAACATAATAAAAACGTTAATGGAAAATTAAACATTTTAGTTTCGTTTTCAATTTCCTACTTCCGGTTTTGATTCTACTTTATATATATTTGAATATTTAATATTTTTGTATACTTCAGTTAGGGATTGGCTTTACCTGCCACTGTTACTACGGTTTGTTTACAATTATTTTCACGTGAGCTGTATTCTTCATATTTTTCGCTACTTTTTTTGCAATCTTCGTTATTTTGTGTATATTCGAATGAATTCTTTTTTTATTTTATTTGAATGGGGTGTGTAAAATCGTTTGGAACAAAAGAAATCTTGTCCTAACAGCACAAGATCTCTGTAATTGGTAAGGACTTTTCAATTAACCCTTTGCACTCCAATGTCCCCTCTCAGGCGCCAACATAACGACTTGTTCTTTGGTTCCCTGTTCTTTAAAATAAACGAGAACATCTTGTGTTTTAAAAAATCGATTTTTTTTTCAAATTGTTCTCTTGCAGATCCGAAATATATTACGATTTTCTCCCCTCTATGGGCATAAAAAATTGTGGGTAAAAGAACAGAAAGAGGAATAACTGTTCCGTGGAAAGAACGCAATGTCAAAGATGTTCGTGGAGTGCAAAGGGTTAAAACTCAAATGCCTTTAAAAACAAATTGTGTAGTATGACAAGATTTCTTCATCTAACATTGGTAAAAATCGTGTTATTAAAATTTTAATATTATCTGAACTTCTGAGACAATTTCTAACGTTCAAATTTTGTAATGGTGTTAATAGTATTGTGGCTAAATAATCGATAACATATCGGTTATATCGATATGTTATCGATTGAATACTGATAACATATCGGTATAAATGTGTTCATATCAATTGCATTTTATTCACCCCAAATCTATTTAAATTTATAAACTTAATTTTTTTAGACTCCACAAAACACTTTTCAAAACTACTGATTTTTTATTGTAAATTACTCTTCTCCTTTACTTTTTCGAACGATGTTTCTATTTCTGTAATCAGTCTTTTTGAAATTTCAACGAATGGTGATGAAAATTTCCTCGTATAAGATTGTATTAATTACTATCCATAGCTATGTTTAACATCAGAAACAGTTAAACACATTCAGTATTTCCTCCAAAAGATATTTCAATAGAAAGATTTCTAAAGTTGTGGATGAACTTCTATGGCTTAGGGACAAGGGCCTGATATCGGAATATGGCAAACATGGAAAATAATTTTTCTATTGTTAGGATAGTTACTAAATAGCACTAAATTTTTTTTTACAACTTTATACATTGTTTTTACTAATAATATAAACCATTTTATATTAATATTTACCGTTAATTAAGGTAGACATATAAAATTATTCATCTGCAAATAGTACAAGAGAATGAATTTCTACGTCACTCTTTGAAAGTATTTTATTTATTTTATCGAAAATATCTTCATAGAATCGAGCTGTCTAAAGCAGCAAAATAAAGGAAAGAGAAATAACGATATTTTAGTGTCGATTATTTATTAATGTGTAAAGGGGATTGGTGCATGCTTAATATCTAGTGTTTCCGTGTCCTCATGTTAGTTTTGGCTTGGTAAAGCGGGTTGACACAGGGCCGCCCTTAAGGTTTTGGGACGCCCAGGTCGCTCGCATTTGGAAGGGTCCCGGCTCCCAGTAGAGAACAATACTAAAAAAAAGCGTCTTAAATATAAATGAATTTAATATTTTTAAAAATATATTTGCATATATTTTTTTATTAGCGTTTACTCATAAACTTATAGTGTTTAAAAAAGGGTTAAATCATCTCTCTCAAATCTCTCTGTATTCATCAGTGCTGCCATCTAGAGGGTTACTGTGTTACTAAATGTTGAGCGAAAACTTTTAAAAGAGCAATTCTATTAAAAATAATAACTCATAGTTTTCTATGCTTTAAATTTTTTTCTCTAAAAAAAAAATATGAAACTATTTCGTCAAAAATGAGAAAATATTTTGTACATTTTCGGAAAGACTTAAGAATATAATTCGTTAATTTTATGAAAATTTTTGTATATGCATATTTAACGAAACTTTCGTCGAATATCAATTACTAATTAGTAGCACATAAAAGCCTAATTATAAAAAAATATTGCACTAAAAATAATAAAATATTGGATTTCACAAACATCCATCTAGAAACAAAGTTGAGTTTGACGCTACACGCCTTAAAACTTGCAGTCGTTTCAATAGCTTAATTTGACTCTTTTTTTTATTATTAAATAGCTGATCTTGTATATCCTGGCAACAAAAACGCCCATTTACTCCTTACTTGTATATTTTAGGATTGGCATGCAGAAGCCATTTACTTATGGAAATCAAAGGCAATGCAAGTAAATTGTATTTCACGATAATGTGATAATATTTTGTTGAGCGATAAAAATTCCCCTTTTTTCTGAAATATATAAATCACTTTTAAGATAATAGCTTTTTAAAAAGAACGACTTTCCTTTATGAAACATAGAACATTAATTTCTACGAGCGACCACTGTGGCAAAAGACAATGGTGCTGCCATCTATATGAGAATTTTACAAATAAGAAATATCCTTATAAATGGCAACACTGATGTCCAAGAGTTAAGCATAACTGCCGTTTGTGGGGATATTTCGCAAAGGCCTAACCATAATAGCATAAGGCCTAAACTTTATATATATATAATAGGTTTACACAAAATTAAAAAGAGAAATAAGGAATAAAAGTATATTTGTTTGACATTAATCGCGTTTGAAAAATTCAAGTACCAAGTCTGGCGCAGAGTTGTTTTCAGTTCTTTAACGCTCGTCTGTGGGGGTAGTAACGATCAAATTTGTCTTTCAACAAAAATCCACACATAGTCTATCTGTTTCGAATTGGAAGACTTTTCTGGCCAATTCGTTCACCGAATGTCTTCACTTTCCTGGAAGTTATAGTCAACGTGAGTGAGGTGAGGACATTACCGTCCATGATTAAGAACTTATATTCTACATCCCATGTCAAATATGTACTTCATAAGAGTGACACATGTCTTCCGAAGCTTGCTATATCTGTACGGCCGTTTAAAATTACAAATCTCCAAACCATCCTAATTTTCAATAAAAAGAAGTTTTAATTTCTTTAAAAAATTTATGCAATTAACTTGATAATTAACAAATATGAAATAATCGACAACTTCTAAAAAGAACTAATTGCTAACTAATGGCTAATTATTAATTAGTATAACTACTTTTTATATTAGTAAATGCAATACTCTGGGTATGGAACTAATCCCCCCCCCCTCTTAATTTTGGAATTTCTACGCCACTGAAATTGCACGCCCCCAGAGTGCAAACCAATATCTCCGAGCATCCTGTCCACAGCTTGTTAGAAAACGTATTAGAGAACTATCTACTTGATATATATTCATTAGACGTCATACAATCACTGCCAGATGTCGAACAAAAATCGAATTATCTTTCTACAATTAGTATTTTATCTAATTACTTGTTACGTCCGACTTCATTAGCCCATCCATGCTCTTTTCTTGATTTGTTCTACTTTAAATACTTTTTCACATTCCTAAGGGTAGGGTTTGAAATTAGGAAATAAAAGTTAAGTGTGATTGGCGCCTAGCAACTTATTCAGTTGCCAATTGTGCTACTTAGGCGTAATTTTGAAATAATTCAGATTGTTTAAACAGAGTTGCCAACTTTTATCTGATATTTTTGCAATCGTCTGCATTAATTAAGATCATGTTTCCATTTGTACTCTAAGAATATCGCCATGTTATTGACAAAATTACTGAAAGTATGAAAACAATAATTAAAAACCAATTTTTATCATAAAAAAAAAAAAAAAAAAATTAATGAGACTTTTCATTTTTATTTTCCGTATCAATCCTTAAATGCTTATTTTAATTAGCTTTCGACGAAATGAAACACGAGTCAAACGGGTTAACTGTTTAAGTACCAAACCATTAAAGTAACACGATATTTGAAGTTCAACAAGCGATTGCAATACAAATACGGATACGATCGTGTGTGTGCTTTTACAAAAACGGAGCGAGCAACGGGGAATGCGGGATTCGACAATTGTAACAATAGGAATTGAAATACGAAGCCACTAGAATAGAATCCCCATGTATCGGCGTCTGTCGATTGTTCAAAGTTCGGAAAATAGTGCAGGGGCATGTGTAATTCCGTGGGATTTTTAAAGAAGGAATATAGTGTGTGTTATGGATGGATAGCTAATGAGCTGCATAATCACGTGCCACCGGGTGTTTTGTCTGAAAGTGTGGCCCATAGCCGTTATAACGTCATAATTCCAAGATGGCCGCCATTGCAAGTATTCATTTATTTTTAATTTAAATTCATTTAAGGGCGATTTTAAGGTAATTGGTGCCTTAAGAGCCTAACTTCCTATTGAACGAGATCAAATTTACGTCAATCGTGCTATTTGTCTTAGTCATAGCATCGGAATGGATCTCCCTAAAATCGTAACCTAGTGTTTTTGACAGTGGCGGCCCGTGGTCGAAAATGTTAGTGCAGCCGAAATCATGTGACCCCCCCCCCATTTTCCACTACCATACATGAATGGAAATTCTTTAATATTTATTATTCAAACTCAAATCAAAGTTTCCTTTCAATTTTTTTATGAAATGATAACATGCGAAAAAAAATAGAAAACACTTACTTATTACTTATTTTTTGAAGATTAAATCAATCCTCCTTTCTTTTAAACTTGCAAATCGGTCAATGATGTCGTCTTAAAATGGCTTTGTTTTCGTAAGGTCGTCAATTATTCCTCGTTCGGTTGACAGTGTTGATAATGCAGTCAATCATTCTTCGGTCATGGAGTTTCTTAAATAGTTTTTAATTCTGTTTAAGCAAGAGAAACTTCTTTCAGCTGTTGCGCTTGTAACAGGAATTGTCAATATCAAACACAGAAGTTTATATACTTCTTTGAATATGTCATTCGTTCCGTTATTATGCATTTTTTTTATTATTTCTTGTACACTACAATCCCTGTATGATGAATCGGAATAAAAAAGTTTTAATTCATTTTTTAGTCTATGAATATCACACATCATTGGATAAGAGTTTTTCAAACTTTCAAAAGCCATTTCTGGGATATTTATCGAAATATCCTCAAACTTTGAGGAATCGGCGAGACAAAAAAATATAGACATTTGCTATCTTCAAATCTTACGTCAAATTCCATTATTATGGTATCCAAAATTTCAAAATATAACATTTTAAATTTCTTAAACACATCTTCGTGAGTTCGGAAGTCATCTTGTCTTTTGAAAACAATTTCTGTTTTCGAATTCACAATTTCAAAAATACATTTGAACGTGTTCTCATATGGTTTTGTCTTATAATGTTCTGAATTACCTTGACTTGCTGAAGACAATAATTTATATCTAAATATTTTTTTTGAAGAATGTCATAAAACATCTGTTTGTTGAAAAATAAAATCAAAAATTAAAGATAAAAGTGTGAATCCAAAATCATTAAACTAATTCAGAAATCCATTTGCCCATCAAATCGCTCCCATTCACTCCCTCAACAGCCATTCCTTCCACAGGGTTGCGAAACAGCACTTATCAATACCGCCAAAGCTGAAACTATTATCGAGCCAAGGGGCTTTTCCTCCATCAGGCAAAGCGGTCCAGAGATGTTAGTAAAATACTCGGTCCCCTCCCCACACGTCCCGCCGATTCAAACACGGGAGCCAATCAATTCACAGAATTCCCAACTACAGCTCGAGTTGAAAAAATCCTTTTGAGCTGCATTTGTGACGTCACAGCCACATTTTAGCGTGAAGGGGAAGTCACACCACGTAAGGTTGTCATGGCAACGATGCAGCCGATTTCTGACTTCGCTTATTAGCTGCAATTTTGATTGACTGAAGTTTTTTTCCCTTCTGAATTGTGCATTACGGCAAAAAGGTTTGCTATTTATCGGAGATTTTGTTTACTACCGTAGAAATTTCATTTTCAATTATAATCTTCATTTAAGAAAATTAGTAAAATATCTGATTTTAGTTTTTGATGAATTTAGGTGCAGCCCGGCTGTACTTGCTGTAGTGGGAGAGCCGCCACTGGTTTTTGATACCCCATTAACTGATATTAAAGACGTTTCACGGCAGGAAAAATTTATGAACCACTGTCGCAGAGAAATTAAAAGCCGACGCTGTTGTGACACATACACAAATGTCAATGTCCCTAAGTGTCACTAAGCTTCGTCACGCACATGAATGAGATAAGAAAATACTCAGTAAAATGCCTATTCCTTAATAGCCTAATCGTGTTTCAACTTCGAAAAAAAAATCTACTCAGAGAGTTGATTGCCTTGCCCTGACCTTTACCCCCAAAAGAAACCTTGGAGAAGAGATTGGGACGATTTCGATTGACCTACACTGTAAAAAAAAACAATTATCGATAAATATTGATATAAAGGTCGCTAGCACTTGATTCATCTCGAGAAGATTTCGCACACAAACTTACTTTCTTTGAAACCTGTGATTCGTAAGTGTCAGCTGGTAGCGATAACATAACTAAACGGCATTTGCAGGTAAGCACGGGATTTTTGTATAATTTTAAGTGAAGTAGACAGTGAACCAAAATAATGTCAACTCTATTAGATAAGTTCTTATTTAAAGACTCCTGCCAAATAGTATAAGTTCAAAAACAGAGTTCTATTTTACGAGCGTTTAAAATTTTCAACTCGCCTTCGATATAATGTTAAGTGGAGTAACATGCAGCTCAATATTATCCCAAACAGTCGTCAATAGCATTAATTCCATTGACTTTAATTCAACCAAACAATTATCAGTGCCGTCACAAAAAAAAAATTGTTTTGGGGGGTTGAAACAAGAAATTTTCCAACTTAACGATTCAAAATTCATAAATTCACTGTTCGAAATTCCCAACTCAACAGTGCTGAAAATTCCAAGTTATCGCCATTTTTCATCTTCTTGTATATAGTATTATGTAATATTAAACAGTTCTCTCCCAAGCATTAATTTGTTGTACGAATGTTCCAATGCAGTGTCCGTTCTGAGGTCTAATTTAAATGTAATCTTACAAGTTGGGCAATTTCTAATCTTCCCTATCTTTCATTTGCTAATAATATTAATTTATTTCAGGCATAAAGTTTACCAACACGGAGATGATTTTTAAAACTTGAAATTCCCAACATTTAGGATTTCCATATTATTGTGGGGGGTCGTACAACCCCCCTCCCCCCTCGGTGCTACGGGCCTGCCAATTATTCTATATTTAAGCTCACCATCAAACCGTGTATAATGTCCATCATTGAATTAATTTCGCACTGAAGCTGTACAGCGGACTTTACGGAATCTCTCCAGAAGGAAATAAACGTCGTATCAAAAGTAGACATCACTAAAGAAATCAAGGGAAGAGACGCTCAAATACACAGAAAAACATGAAATTAAAATATGGCAATAAATATAAATAACCCTTCACGTATTGTGGCATTTCTCACCTAGCAGGATAATGAGTTGGCCTGCATGAAAATCAAATGTATCACAAAATGCATCAATGCATTATTTTAACCTCGCAGATTCCCATGATACAATAATGTACGAGTGTGAGTTTCCAGCTGGTTTTACCTTTGGGATATATAAACCGAACCAACTTCCATTGTATGGCTATAGTGTGACGTTATTTCAACCAACGAACCCACTTCTAGAAATTTACTTATGTGAGACTAACCACTTCTAGAACGACGTAAAGTTTCACTGCGGGTTAAAGTATCTTTGCCCATTACTCGCAGGACACATGGAGCAACCACCCGAAGACCCACCAGGAGCACGCATGACGAGAACCAACTACCACTGCTTCCGTGGCTGTCTGCTCTCTGCGGGCGCAAACGACGAGTACTACCGGTCGGCCGCGGACTACCTCCCGACACAAGGGGACACCTTCATAGTCTCCTACCCGAAATGCGGGACTACGTGGGTGCAACACATCGTGTATCTTCTCAAGAGGGGAGGCCTCCCCGCAGTCAGCATCGGGGAGGTCGTGCGGGCCGTGCCCTATCTGGCGCAGGACGGTTGGCCGCCAGAGGACACTCAAATCCTTGCCTTCAAGTACCACCTGCCGCTGCAGCTGATGGCGCCCCTGTCGGAAAAGGCGCGATATATCTACGTGGCCAGAAACCCGAAGGATGCCTGTGTGTCGTATTATCACTTTCTTAAGGTGAGTTAGGTTCTTGATGTGTTTGTATTAAGTTATTCAAGTTCCCAATAAAGACGGTTTGTGTATCGTCATGAAACAGTCCACATATCAGAGTTGCTATTGCGGAGAGTTCTAAATAGAGCGAAGGGTAGGGTGTCTTTTTTCAAGTCCAGGGCTAACCCAACTGTGCCCCCCCCCCCCCTCTACCCTAAGAGGACATGCCCCTCCGAAGGGAACTCATCAAAAGACGTGAACATACAGGTCAGCCCGGGAAGAAACATCACAGCATTCCACAGACTCTAGGGCCATTATTCAAGTTAAAAACTACATCTTACAAAAAATAAAGTATAGAAAGCAAAGTCTCACGTGGCATCACAACAAGGTTTAAAACTGGATTTTTCGGTTCTACCGGTATAGCAGATAACTTTTTTCTGGTTAAATACTTGTTCAATTGAACTGTTTTCATTAACCAGCAGTCTTCTTCTCGGTGTGAGACTGCCCCTTTACATAAGTCACGAGTTTCAAATTACGCAAGTTAAGAGTTTAGAATTATGTAAGTGAATTAAAAAAAAGGGATTTTTTACTATTAGTCAACTTGACTTATACCCATATCTTATATTCTAAATTTCCCCAATTGAATAAAAATGTCAGTCACCAAACAACAAAATTCAGTCCAAAGCCAGGGCCATATATCGTGTAGAGCCTAACCCAATACATTCCAAGATTGGTCATGGGCGAATAAGTGTGACAACTTCACCATTAGCAATGATCGTCAAATGCTGGAGGCTGGAAGGTATTCGGAGGCTGGTCGAAGAGATCGACCCCAGGACCTTTCAGATCCAAATCAAAAAAGCCTCCATCCTTCCCGATCTTCCGCAAAGGAACATTGAGACCGGCTGGGCCAATGTGTAGTCAGCCTATACCGCCGTTGCTCCATTGCAACAGGCGAACTAGAAGAAAATATTTGCAAATGACTATTGAACCAGGCTAGGCACGAGTGTGGCCCTGACTTAAGGATTGTCTCGTGAAGATAAAACAGTAGGTATAAAGTGTGTAAGTACTGAATTCATTGTGTGTCGTCTCATGACATCTTCCTTTCTTCATACATTAGAATCTTCCCGGGTACGATTTCGACAGCTTCGATACTTTCTTCGATGCGTTCGTGGCCGGTGAGGTTCCGTACGGCGACTACTTCGATCACGTCGCCGACTGGATATCAGTTCGATACCGGCCCAACGTCCTCTTTGTCACATACGAGTCGCTGCACGAGGAGAGGGAACTCGTCGTCACCAACATCGCGGACTTCATCGGCATCCACCTCGACACACGCACACTGAGAGGTGAGTGACATATTTCGCGATTTCATGAACAAAATTATTGTTTTACCCGTGATAAAAAAATATCTAAAAAGTGTTAAACGACGTGTGAATTTATAAAAAACCAAGTGAAGAATATGCGCAGTTATATTAATAGTAATTGAAAATTTTATTGGCGGGATTACTGGTTCTTTTCGCCAATGAGTAGTGACTGAATTCATGAGATTCGCATCAAAATTTTGAAATTAAAGCAACTCTTTTTATAGGTAAAAGACAACGTGGACGCTATCTGCGCCTAATCGTTTGACGACTTTCTAAAAAAATTGACAAAAGGTTGCAATTTTTACAAATTTTACTTATTCCAAGTACTATTTAAATATTTTGCTAAATTTTGTACAGCTGCTGCTACTGAAAGTAGCACAGAGAAAAAGTATTTAGAAAAACAATACTCACAAAAATAAAACTTTTTTACACTCTTATGAATGCTCTAATATGTTGTTTGAACTTTATGTATTTACCATGATGACTGAACCGGATCATTTAGAATGCTAAATGATCCGACTCAATCGACCGCAACTACTCAAGTTCTTGAAATTTTCTTTTCATGCTATTTCTAACAAAAACTTTAAAATCTATTTGGTTAGTGGTAATAGAAAAATCTAAAATTAGTCTCATTGTCGAGTTAAAAATGGAATAATCTCACAAACAGTCATAGCATAAAACTTCCTTCTCCATATGAGAAGAAACAGGAATTATTTTTTATATTGTACACTTGCAATTTTATATCCATTGCCGTCTTACCAACCGTAACCGCTGTATCAGCAAAATATTGAGAAATTTTATTACAAGCCATTATACGCAATATATTGTTTAAACTATTATTACTCAACGCTGGATTCTTATCGGTTTCAACGATTTGGGGCAAGGAACGTTCTTTAATTCAGGTAAAGTAATGTGCGATGGTTGCTTGTATTCACTGACTTAATAATTTGCACGCCATGGGTGCACTCGTCTGTCAAAGGTTTCAGTTCGGGTCTCGGGTTTTGTCCTCCTGGTCAATCTTTCTTAAAAGTCAGGGTTTTCTAGGAAATAATATTATACAAGTTACTTCAAATTGTCAAGTGTAAACTGGCATTTCTTTTCGAAATATTGACTCAACGTAAGTTGTAGTATTAATGAGCCACCATTCCGGACTCCGATTCGAGTTCCAGCAGAAAGAAGAAGCTGAACGATGCATCGCGATGTCTGAATGACTTTCCGAGACTATGACAACTCTTAGAGAAGTCTTGCATTCCTTTTCTACTGCATTCACTGGTGAATTATTCTTTAATAAAATACTAATGATACTATGCTGGGTACTCAATTTCCAGAATTTAGATCCAAAGCAGATGGCTGCATACTACTAAGTTTGTTAATATGGTAAGATCTATCAACTCGATACACAGACGTCCCTCGTCCTAACAACAGCTCTATCACTCTCGGCTATCAGTTGCTATTTCTCACGGCCGGATGCAGCAGATTGTATCCAAGGTTGCGAATTTTGGCATTTGCTCCTGGTAGATCAAAGAACATTTTTATTGCTTGTGTCTCATATATGTATCCGCCCAGAGCTAATTTCAATGGCGGGGTAAAATACATTGAGAGAAGCCCGGGGCCTTCTTTACTTAGCAGCTCCACTATATCAGATATCAATACAGGACCCGAGCTGCAGTTCCTCGTTTCCAGAATACTAATGCCTATGGTCCATAGCGCACACCAAGATATGATTGTACTTGTTGCATGGTACTAGCGAAACTCCTTATTTCAGCAACCGTTTGATTTCTTTTGCCCCAGCACCTGCTTGAAGAGCCAAACACACAAGAGATTGTCCATCGTGTCCAAATCTGAGGAGATTCGCCTCATCATCATTCAAGAGTTCCAGAATGCCTTCACCTAAACTGTCCTTTGGCAGATCCGAGACACAGTGCGGACTGTCGACACGCATTCGAATAGCATCCTGTATTCAACAACAGTTTGATTATATATTTTGAGACACTGCATCCGAGAGGTAACAAAGAGTTGTTGAACCATGTTAATGAACTTTGGCATTTGCTCCTATCTCTAGTAAACCGTTGATGACTGCATCGCCTCTTCTTTGAGAAAAAGCAACGGTCAGGGGAGGCTCCCCCTAATAGTTTCTACAATTCACTTCAGAGTCGTGATCTAGTAAGACTTTTTAAACAAAATATTTTAGAACAGTTCTCACTTTTTAAAATTCGAAATAGAGGAGCTTCTCGGTTGTGATTAACTTCGTTAACTGTTGACTTTCTAAAAATGCTTTTATTTCTTCGGCATTCCAAAGAACTTGATCTATTCTATAAAGTACAGAGAAGTTACGCTTTTCAATTTCAAAACTGAAATTGCCTTAAAAACTATAATTATAAGTTATAAATTATAAGTAAACGTCGAGTTTATTTCAAAAGATTATTCGCATAAAAATTAAGATTCTTTATTTGCCAATACTTTAACGTTTTTTAGTCTACTGGACATCGCATTTCAATTGAGCAATTCCACTGCGTTTATTTTTCCTTGCTTATATAGAGATATTAAGTTTGTCTACTAACGGAAATAACCGGATGCATGGACCGGAATGGGTAAAATTATCTTTTGAACCCTACCACCAATTCTAAAATTATCACCTACACTCTAATAACCTTATGAATAGATCGCGAAAGATTAAAAATACATCAGGATTTTTTTCTTCCGAAGAGCGATCAAATTAAAAGTAACACTGTTTGCCCATTTAGTATCAAAGATAGACAGCTCTTTCAATTCATAACTGCTGACTATATTACTTTTTTTTATTTTGTACAGGTGTGCTAGAGTACTCCAGTTTCGAGTTCATGCGTAATCTGGCGCGTAAGGACACCTTCATGGAGGATTACCTGAGGTCAAGCACCAGCCGTGCGACAGCCGAGATGTCGGACGACAAGAAACCCGTCATGATGCGGCGCGGGATGGTAGGGGACTGGCGAAACCACATGTCCCCAGAACAGAGTCGCACCCTCGACCACCTGCTGGAAGAACGGGTGGCAGACCTAGTGGACACGTGGAGAGAAGTCATCTGAACGAGATATTACTGGGATTCGAGTAGTGAAGCGACTAAAGCAGCATTATTAAGAGCACACTCCCGGTTGTTTTGTCAACAGCAACCCCCCTTCCAGTATCAATTAAGATCAGCAGAATGGGATATGTCCGTTGAAATAATCGTATTACCTGAAATTTCATTAAATTGTTCATGTGAGATAAGATTAAAGTGACAGTTTGACTCTAGATATTAATGTCTGGCTTGGAATGAAATTGATATTACGAATCTGGATCGTCGTCGCACATGAAGGGATTAAATGTTCTGTGAAATGAGTCGTCCAATACCAAAAAGTCTTGTTCACCTTTGGATATATATATCTACACCTGGAAATAAGCAAAGTATGTTTTATTTCACACATTTAACAACACACTTTGCTTAATTCAAAGTGTAGAAATAAACTTTAATACGAAAAAAATGGGATAGGCTTGTTCTAAAAAATTAAGGACTTTTTGGTATTGGATGACTCTAATGTCTTATTAGCTACTGAAACACTAAATACACATCCCATCAACTACAACTTCATCCCTATTATGAAAACCTTAATTTAAAATCATGTCTATCCAAAAATTTCCCTATCTAAAAATTAATGCATTGAGTAGTAATACCATTTACACAAGTGGAACGACTACCACCAACTGTCGGAGATTCAACAACTCCTTAAATATGACTTTTTTTTTTAAAAAATCACACAAAATATCTTCATTTTTAAACAATCAACAATATTTTTATTGCATGAATCAGTCAATTTCACAGAAATATAGACGGATTAATATTTTCAAGAAGGAAAAACATGATTTATTAAAATAATATACACTCCTTAAAAGAACATTAATATACACGTCTTTAAAAAAAACAACTGAATAATGACAATGTTGCACCTGGGTGTTCCGTGATCTTCATTTCAAACAATTTTAAGCTTCAACAGCAGAGGACAAAATTATATTCACTATCAAAAATAATATTTGCATTTTTTTTTGTCACATTTTTATACTACTACATGAATATATATACAGATTTAGCCTGTTACAAAATTTTCAAATTCATTGCAAAATAATGAAAGCAGGAATAAAATAAATATTTACACAGCAGCTTTAAAATATACAGCAGTTTAAATTAATATAAAAGTAATGACCATTTGCACCACTGCAAAGTAAGTGAGGACAGACCTTTGGAAATGCATTCGGAAAATTTTAATCTTCTGACCCACCACAATCACTAAATATTGAAATATTGTGAATTTTTTTAATTCGACTATAAATTTGCATGTTGTGTATATATTAGGCAATCGTTGTCATTACATATTATTTAAATTTTCAGGTGTTTTTAATAAAATGAAAACTAACATAAGTTTATAGTACCTTTTAATATTTATGTAAGTATTATGGACAATCAAATTGGTAATAAGTTGTAAAATATAAATTCACAAATATGTAATTTTAAAAGCTAAATAATTTAGCACCCATTTTGGTAACCAACCATTTTTTTTTTTAGATTGGAAAGTAGAAACTTTTAAAATTCTCAATTTTATAATGAGAAAATAACATTTTATACTTTGTCCAGCAATTCATATAAATTCTAGTTATGTAAAAAAAAAATTCTAAAATATGTCAAGAACAATGAATCTGCTTTATACCAGTAGAAATGAATCAGCACATTTTAAAGAGTTATAATGAAGAAACCGAATAATATTCTAAATGCATTTGATGAAATCTTAAACTCATCAGGTATTCAATGCAAAAAAACAGATAATTTGAAATAATTTATAAGTAGATCCTTCTTACAAAGACTCTGTAATACAGGGCTCGTACACATTTTTTAAAAATAAAAATAAGTTTTTAAATACCTTAAAAACAATTCATAAGGCCATCATATTTAATGTAAAAATATTACAAAAAATTGTAACAAAAAGTTAGCTAACTTTTTGTTACAAATACTAAAGTGGCAACAGGCTTCTAAGTAAAAATGAATATTTTAATAATTTAACTAAATAAATATAAGAGGAAAATATGCATAATCAGCTAAAAGCAAAGATGCTGTGGTTTTTTTTACATGGTTTCAAAATTATTTTTAATTCACATTTAAAATTTAAAAAAAAAAGTTTAATAAAATGATTTAAATGATAGTTTTTTTGAGGATTTTCTAAGAACCTTCTGAAAATTAAAAGTTTCCAAAGACTCTTTGAACAAAAATAAGTACTTTTATAAGGGCCTTTATGAACATGTAACAAAAAATTAAGAATTTCTAAGGACTTTTCAGGTCAGTAAAACACTAATATAGCAACCAGCACTGAAGTCCCAATTAGTTTATCAGTTTGTATGTAATATATTTTTTAACTCATTACAACGACCTTTAATTAAAAACCATCTTGTACTGACCCAATATGGAGTCATTATAATGAGGATCTATTGAGTTAACTTAGAAATAAAGTATGATCAATTTGATTTTTTACTAACTTGTTATGAAAAAACTATTAAGTGTGATATAACAAAGCACAACTATTTTATATGAGAAAATATCTTAACTTCTTAAAAATACTTGAATTTTACTTGACAATTCTATGTGTGAAGAAAAAAATTCCACACGTTTTGAAAAAAAGTATTAAAAACTCGAAATATTTTTAAACATGCAATAAAAAGTTTGAAAATATTTTTTTTCCCTAAACAAACTCATTTGGATTTCTTTTTGTTTATTACTATGTATAAATATACAACACGAAACCTAAGTGTTAAAAACCGATTGCATAAAAAACATCTGTTCAGCAGTAAAATAAACTTTCATAAAATTGTCAGATATTCGAATATGGTTTACCCAGTCACTTCAAAACTAGTTTTCAAAATATTAATGAGTCTGAGAAAGAACAGAAATAGACGCTGATTTCAATGAATTGCTTAACAGGATTCACACTAAGTGCAAGGAGACAGGAGGGCAGTCCGACCACAGCCCTGTTTAGAATTGTTTGACATATCCTCAAGAGCAGCCTACAAAAAATCTTGAGTTTAAGTTTTTTATTATTGCAGAAATCAGAAAATGAAGAGAATTACATCATTTCTGACTTTATTTGTAATTATGGATGTCTTTTACTTTCAAATTAAAATTTTTAATGCATGATACTATTTTAATAAAAAAAAATTAAAAAGCAGTACGTAACACAATTAAGTTTGTGTAATTCATAAGAGGCCCAGGCACATTACATTTTTTCTGACACAGAATATTTTCTATATAATACTGTATAGATAAAAATTTAAGGTACCCAGATTTTGTTAAAAAATTGATAAAATTCTAACCATATTGGTTCTTTGAAACATTGAATTTAACTAGAATTTTTACTATATTTCAAGGATGTGGCACAAGCTTGTAAACAAAAAAATTTCTTCAGCCAAATACTGCATAAATCAAACAGTGGTCGGACAGCACTTCCAGTCGTGTGGCTCTTTCATCTTCAGGATAAAGGAAACAGCTTGTTTCTACCATGCAAGAGTTTTATAAAAGTACACACCGAAAATTGCAAGAGTCGGTATCACATTTTGCTGCGATGGTGGCGGTAAGAATTGAGCAAAATTCTAAAATCACTGTTGATTCATCACATTGACGAGGATATGATCTCCACAGGCGAAAGACGCCGTCAAGCTTCAACCGTCAAAAATACACTCCGGACACTAGACACAAAAACTCACTTATGGTCATAGACTTTTAATTAAAAATATAAAAGTTTTTCTTTTTCGGCTATGCAATAGGGTCATTTCTTAAAATTTCTTTGCTGGGGTGAGCAAGAATCCTGCAAAACCTGTCTGCAAAAAACCTTTTGATTAGTTAATGCAATTTATAAAGTCAAAAATAGATGCCAAGAGCTTTTTTTGTGATAACAGACAACTTAAGAAAACATGCTGCCTGGTATTTTTTTCTTAATTATTAATTAGCCAACACAAATTATCTCCTTCCCTCGCCCCTGTTATTCAAAACTAACTAATACACAATGATTAAAAAAGCTACAGATTTCTGAAAATGATTATAAAATAGTGCAAATAATACACAGTAACTTATTTTTTATTTTAACAGCTAATTGTTTTTAATAATTACAAGCAAGCAATTTTTCAAATTCCGATTTTTATGCCCTACTTCTATGACAGCTATTCGGCTGATGATTGGTCAACTTGCAAACGTATTCAGCCTGACCAAATATTCGGCATATGGGCCAAATACCAACTGGATATTCCTCCCATCTCTAATAAAAAAAAATTGGCTACTTTTACTTTAACTCATTTTCAAAATAATCAATGGACTGAATAAGTATAAATAGCTTTAAACTAGTTAAAGAATCTATACTTGTGGTCCTGGTACATGATTAGCTTAGAAATTATCTATAGAGTTAGGAAAATACATTCATTGATAATAGTGTATCAACATATTGTGTTTGATTTGTAGAATGATATATGAAAAAGTTTTGCCTCAAAAAAATTAATTCAATAAATAAATCAAAATTTTATTGATAATAAAATCATTCTACCTTACGCAGGGATTCAGGTTTACTTTCAAAACTTGATTTCAACAACTTATTTTATCAATGTGGTTCATTTTAAAATTGAGAATTTCTCTTATAACTTTTGTTCCGGCCTTTTCACATTCTGTTTGTGTTACTTTGTTACAGAACAGGTTTTTTTTTTGCACACAAATTAAGAAACTTTTATAAAAGAGGATTCTGGAAAAATCTATGCTTTTAAACATACCCCTAAAATTTTCTTTGCGTCATCAATAACATGAATATTGGAAAATACTTTCAAAAAGACCTTTCTATAATACAGAATTATTACTAACTTGACAAGCAAAAATCATTCAGAGAGAAAAGGTACATATGTAACTAATAAAATACCTGTATCTTTTTCAAGGATGATCCCGGGGACTGAAAATATGGATGCAGCTACAGGGAAAACAAAATAAATTAATCAAAATTCATAAAAATAAACTTTCAAAATGTAGATACTAGTACTGATATGAACAATCGGAAAACATTTATTCCATGCATAACATGTATTTTTACAATAAATCCATTTTCAATAGAAATTAAAAATTTGTTGGTTTTACTTATTGAAATTTTTTATTTAAATCAGTAAAACCTTCCTTATGAAGTTCTAAAATACATTTTTGGAGATTTTTTTTATAAAAAATAATTTAAAAGAATGATCATTCTCCACAAAACCTTTACCAATGTTCACTCTAGGCGTTTTTTGAAGGGCGGTCCGCCCTGCCTGCCCTTTTTTCTTTTTGATAGCGCCCTCATGCCCCTTTTTTAGAAAATTCCGCCCCTCTTGCCCTTTTCAGTCAAGCACAAGCGCCCTTGCTTCCCTAGATGTCTTTAAAAAAGGCATCGCTTAAAAAAATGTGCGTGTAAATTGGAATTAAGTGAATTATGACAGTAGAAAAACAAACTCCTTTTGCTCCGAGTGCTGTACAATCGCGATGATTCCGTGGTTACTTCGAGCACGGGGCATTCCACTAATCCTATTGGTTGCCTGTACCAGCATATGAAATGCTATGTTTTTTTAAAGTGAAGTTGTTTTGGTTACAATATTAGGACTTTTATTACCAAATTTTAGATTTAAGTAGCCTTTTCACCAGTTTTGTAAGGGGTCTGATTAGGGCTACTTTCAGATTTGGTTTTTAGCGAAAACATTAATGTTTAAGTGTCAAATTTTGGATTTTAAGTAGTATCTTCATAGAGATATCTCAATTTTGAACGGGTCTTTCTTTCAAAATAAGCCCCGAATCGTCACCAATAGCCCAATATGCAGCTCTAGCGCAATACCAATCAACAAATCAGAACTTTTTTTGTTTGGTCACAGGTCCGATATAACAACGGGTAGCCACGCCCATCTCAAACTTTTTTTTTTAAAAACAAGAAGTGCCTTTTCAAAAACGGGGTGCCCTTTTACAGCCAACAGCGCCCTGCCCTTTTTTATTTCTAGAGTGAACACTGCCTTTACAATTGCTTAAGCAATTTGTAAAGCCATACAAAGTATAAATAAAATATATTGCATGGGTAAGTAAACCATTTAAGTTGACAGATATACAATAGTCAATGTTTCAATAAGTAAATGTCAGTTTTCTTATGGTAAAGATATAAAATATATATTTTTTTAAAAATGAAACTTCTTTGCAATTCTATTTTTAAGTAATTTTGAATAATGTTTCACATTAAGCTTTTATCCTAGACATCCATATAATTTCTTTTAACTTGTTTTCTGTTTGAATTTAAACCACATTGAATAATTATTACACTATAAATATTTTAGACAGTCTAGGTTTCCAAAATGGAAAAATTTACTTAAATGTTCATTTTATGTGTTAAGAACTAACAATTATCCACATGGAACTATACACTTTTTAAAATGACTCTTTTAATAAATCTAATGGGTTGTTTACACTACCTTAAAATATTCAACACGAGTAGTATAACTATGGACCTTCTATTGCTATTCAACATTATCTGTTAAACCCAAGCTAAAATAACCACTGGAGGGAAGACTAACAATGTGCAACCGCTGTACACCCCTTTTGAGCCAAGGTAGAAAAATATAGACCTTTTGCATGGTGTTTGGTATAGGATGAAATACAGATATCCTAGTTCTTAATTAATCAAATTCTCAAGACCGACACAACGTTCCAAAGCCATGGTAGAATGTTTTCTCAACCTTGCCTTACAAATAGTATTAATCTGCTTGCCATGGTAAAGTATATTTCACCACAATGAGTCATCACTCCAGTTATTATTTTAGCTCAGTGCTTAAACCAGCTAAAATAACCACTGGACCTGGTTTGGTTAATTAATGTTGCAATAGAGCTGCTCATGGGGCTATTGGCGACAGTTTGGGCCTATCTCAAAGGAAAGATTCAGGAACAATGTCTCGTATTTTCTAATCGTGGTCAGATGACTGAGGACAACACCTGTTCTGGCATCCAACTCAACCTCAAATAGACATCAGGACATTGGGACTCTGATCAAATTCAGCGTGCACCAGTCCCAAATACACACCATAGAAATTGGAGGCAAGTTCGGACGACATATCGTTATATAGTAGCAAATCTACCAACCCTTCTCTCTGGACATAGTTATAATATTACCATACTTAAGGTCAGATTGGAGAAAAAGTTCGCCTTATTAAAACAATTGTTAAACAGGCAAGATTTTAAACTTTGTATTACATTTTAACATTAAATGAAAATATTGTTTAAAACTAGGCAAAATATAATAAATTTTAAACATTGTGTAGAATGTGTTTAGATATCAGTGCTTATTTATTCTGGTTGGCAATTAAGAAACTGTCAAGATGCTGCTTGCTATGGTAGTTATGTACAGAGTCTTGCACGGTGGATATTATTGTTGAGTTGGCACAACTACTGTACAATAAACACTAATGCAACGGATTTAGCGATACCAAGATAGCACCTTTGCTGTTTCACTATTATTACTGCTTGAATGCCACTATTAATCATTTTAGTAAGAAGTCTATGATTACTTGGCAATACAGAACAAAGAAACATTAGAATTGTGTCACTCACTGTTTGACAACGTTTGCACTTCTGGTCCTAGACTTTTGAAGTATATATGCTTTGTTGCATCGGAAGCACTTATCCTCTGCTTGGGATTGTACTGCAAAATAAGATAGTGTGCTCTTCAGATTACAATTTTTATACAACAAAAAACACATAATGCCTCAAGTGGAAGTCAAAATCACATTTTTAACATAATACTGCTTTTCACACACAAAAAAAAGCTTTATCACAGCAGATGTGACAACAAACTAAAACAATCATAAAGTCAAATGACTTTGCTTTAGAAAATAATTTTATATAAATTCAAATAATTGAGAAATAATATTTCAGGAAATATTGTGCTTTTTGTAATATATAGATAAAGTTACTTTTAAATAGTTAAAGCCATTGTTTCGACTATTTAACAAAAAAATAAACTACATATAAATTTTTTTAAATGTGTTTTTTTAAGTAAATATTGCATTTAAAACATATTTTCTTTTGATTTAAACCAGGGCATTACTCATGAGCTTTAACAATAAAATTGCGTAATAAGAAACTTTTTTAAAAGATCAAAAGATTTTTTTTTAAATAATTTTGAATAATTCACAAATTAGAACTTAATGCAATAATATACAGCATGCACTAAATGGAACAGGGATATTAATCACAAAACATTTAAATTTTAAAAGAAGCAAAAATTGTGAAAAATTTAATGGAAGCTAAATACCATTCAAAACACTTTTATTCTTTTGAGTAGTACATCAAAAATCCCTTTAAAACATAACAAGCAGCCGCATAAACTCTAACATAATTTTTTATGTATAATATTTGGTTATTTTATTTGCTCAGTGCCCATTTTGTGCATAATAATGACTAAACAGTTTGATCTACAGTTTAACAGATTCAAATAGCAACGATCTTCCCAGTTTTTCTAGGATTCCAACTCAAAATTTATAGCATAAAAGAACAGGACAGGCCTTGAGATGGACTTGGCCCAAACTGCAAAACATATATTTTTTTTATCCAAAATATTATTAATTATAACATTTATTTTTTTATTTAAGAATTTACAAAAAATACAGAAACAGGATCTGTAAAATGAACATAAATATTAAAGCTTTTCTTGAAGTGCAAATGATTAAAAAAATCTAAATTGCTCGATTAGGGTCTATTTTAAACGTTCGAGTTTAAATAAACCAGCACATATTGCTTGTAAATATATCAAAATTAATTGTTTAGACTAGCAGGGAATCATGAATTACGAATAAACAGGAGGCTCTTTTCAAAGAGCAGCCAATGCCACGATCAAAACACCAGGAAATAAAAGTTCTTGGTATATGCTTTTCATGAGAAACTGCTTTCATGCTCTGTATTTAAAAAAAAATATCCCTATAACTTAAATTGAATGTTTTATTAATAAAAAAAATTTTAATTGCCCTGAAAATCAATCTGTATTTAAAGCCTTTGAATAATAATCATTAATATTTAAGTTTAAATAGTCTTTACACCAGTGCAGCAAGAGACAACCATGCTCCGACACATGCCACGGTTTATAACTGGGCATCACAATTTTTTAGTACTACACAAATGAGATCAAAATTAGGCATGGCTATAATGTAGCATGCCAGAAGCGTTTTATATGAAACAGGCAGGTAGGTATAGATTTTTCATGGGAGGGGTTCAGTGACTGAGCAACGGATTTCTTTAGGTGACCTATCCCCCCCCACCCCCCAACAAAAGTTTAGGGGATGTCTCCCCCTAAATCAACACAAACTTATTCTCTTTAAGCAAACAGAAATACGCTGACAGATAAATATCATAACAGCAACATTTATCATTTATTTTTCATGAAATCGTTATATCAGTCCTTACCTATTTTTAAAATTAGTAAATACCACTCTCTAATTATGAAATAAATTTAGAGACAAAATTTAAGTTTTGAGAATGATTGTTTAGAATAATATATGGTTTTGGAGCAACTTGTGTATACGAACCCGTTTGATGATCTTTTCCTTTTGTTGCTGAAATCTAAATGCTATAAAATGAACCCGATTATGTCATGTAATGCTTAGTTTGAGATAAAAATTGCTTCAAAACGTATTTTTGATTTTTTTAAACTGTTTTCCGAGGCAGGACCCCTGGAAAATATCAACTTTAAAGGAATTATAATACGAAAGTAAATTTTTTCTAGTTTTGTAAAGTATTTTTACAGTAATTCGATTTTTAATTTTTTTTCTCTTCTTGACTTTCAATGGGACGGATTTGAACACCCTGAACCACCCCCTTACCTACGTGCCTGATATGAAACAACATTTCAGCAGATTATAAAAATATTAATTGGCCGCCACCCAAAGCCTTTGCCAACAGAAAATACACAATCTGTACATCTCCCACACTTGCATTGCTTCATATTAATATTTTACAAGCATCAGCGCCTAGTACACAAGACCAAATTCATGTCAATCATGTTCTTTGTCACAAAGTTATAACGTCAGAATGGATGCCCCAAAAAGCTTAACACAGCATTTTTATCCTGATACCTCATGCATCTGATTTTAAAGACATTTCATGTCAAAAATTCAAATATCACCAGCCCTACCTCAAGCATTCTGTATATGAGATCCACTCCCGATTCGTCCCTCAGTAGTAGTCCGTTATACAGGCTGTCCTTGTTGAGAGACTTCTGGACGATGCGTGAAGTGTATGGCTTGATGTCAAAGGCCGAGATCCCTGGCCACGTCTCCTCCGTGGGTACGCCCAGTACCTTGAAGATGCACTTGAGCTGCATCTCCACATAGTTGCCCGCAAAGAGGGGGCAGCCATTTATCATCTCGTAGAAGATGCAACCTACGCCCCTGAGAGGATCATCAAGAGTTAAGCACTGCTTGTGGCAATGTTTGAAATTTTAAATCGTTACAACTTAACATGCTTTATTCGACATGGATGACTAAGCAAAACATGTTCTATTTGCAAATGCTAATTATTATATAAGTATATTGGAATTAATATACATATATATATTTATTTAAATTAGTAGCTAGTCCAACATTTAAACAGGTTTCTATACCTACTACAGCATTTGAACTCAAAATATTGAATAATTAGCAAAATGCAAATAAAACTCGTTATTAAAGAAGATATCACTTAATAATTTTTGTAAGTGTGTAGGCAAAAAACTAGTTGTTTAACCCTCTAACGCAGCTGAATGACCTTAAGTCATCCATGGGGATTCTCAGTTTTCCTAGCAATGCACAAACTTTAGATTTTAAAAATATTCGACAATGAAATGTTGTTGTTTTTTAATTTAAAGCAATGGGGTGTTTCATAGAAACCATATGTATTAAAAAAAAAGTAATAACATGCATGCATTGAAAATATAAAGTAAACTATTTTGCGAAGAAAAAAATTTTCCAAATTTGTCCTTTTTCTAACCGCTCGGAAGGTTAATTGGTTTGTGCAGCAAGAAGAAGTGTATGAGTTTTTGATATTCATGTGTTTATGTGCAATGTATAATGTTAATATGTATGGAATGTAACAATAAGTATGGCTTGAGACTATTCCACATATTTGTTCGTGATTAGTCCACTCTGTAACATTTTGTTTTGATTTTAATATGTTAATTAACATAAAATAAACCCAATATTTTTTAGTAGGTTTAGTTTGTTTTTAAAAAATTAAGTTTATTTTATGTTAGTTAACATATAATAAAAGTTTTAAAAAACATTGTAGAGGGGACACATCCCGAACAAATACTGTGGAATAATCCTTTAAAAAAACAGGATTCCGACAACAGCAAATTAATCATACGTTTTCCCTTGAGTATTATAGGCCATATATTTATGTAAAAATTCAAATATAAAATTTGTCATATAAATCACTGCGCGTGTCAAAGAAATGCTAAATATAATAAAAAACTCATTTAAATGCTTACCATAAATCTATTGAACTAGTGTAATCAGTTGAACCTAAAAGAACATCTGGTGGCCTGTACCTAAAAGATAAAAATTCAAACAAATGCATACTTAATTGAAAAAATATTAATATACTTGTGTTTCAAATACAAAAAACTTAGATTTTTAAATATTTATCAAGAAGCAAATTCTGATTTGAAAAAAAATTACATTTGTGCAGGTTTTACATTTACTCGTCTGTCAGTAGATTAAATATAATAAACAAATTTACTACTCAAATACTTAAATTAAAAAATCCGCTTAGTTAGAAAAAAAACTAACATTAAACAAACTACTGAAATTAAAAGAAATCGGATCTGGTTTTATGGTAGAGGTCTAACTAAGAATAGAATTTTTTTTCCATGTTCAAACCTAACACATTGCCACACAATTGAAGGAGCAAGTAGAAGAAGAGGTAACTAACAATAAATACTTTCAAAGATAAACAGCTTTTTCACTGACAACAGTCTTGAAGAAAAGGGTTGCTTTCGGTTGAGCATCCACTATTTATCGCCAAGAAAAAATTGGTACGATAGTTTTTCCTATTCATTGATTGTAAGCTTGATTAGTGGGGTTAGGTTAACAAAATTGGAGCATTTTCGCACATTTGGCAATTACGTTTGCTAATTGAAATTAACCAAAACTTATACGTTTTAGCGTTTGGTATCGGCCTAAATAAATCAAGCAGAGCCATACAATTCTAGTAGAAAACGCATAATGTCCTTAAAGCTTTTATCAACATCAAATTTATATTATTTTTTTCTCAAAAATGCTAATTAATCAAATCTTTCACTTGCCCCGTCAATTATTGCATTCAGGAAGCATATTGCAAGCTAGAGAAGATTAGAAATTGCCCAACTTGTATGATTACATTTAAATTAGATATCAGAACAGATACTGCATTGCAATATGGGTTCTACAAATCAATGCTTGGGAGAAAGCTTTTTAATATTACCTAAAATATACATATAAAAAAAGATGAAAAATGTCGATAAGTTGGGACTGAGAATTTTCCGCACTGTGGAGTTAGGAATTTCGAATCTTTAAGTTGGGAAGTTTCTTGTTTCAACCCCCAAAAAATATTTTTTGTGTGACGGCACTAATTGCATTAACCATATTTTTCATAATGAATGCATGCAAATGTCATAACTGCAAAAAAATAAAACTAGAATATGATTTTATACAGGAATAACACGTCTGTGGCTGCAGTGTTAAGTTATCAAGTACAGCCGCGGAAAAAAAAAACGAACCACCGATGATTATTTCGTAAGTTTTTATAGTAGAGCTAAACTTAATATACCATTTTGTAGGGAATAAAGTCTACTACACATTGATATACAAAAAATTTGCATAGGGGACTATCTTCATATTAAAATCCGCACCAACTTTAAAATTTCCAATAGCCACACCCAATTTTGATTCAATATTTAAAATCTACGACAAAATTTATCGTTGAATATCAATTTGCAAGTTATTTGGTTAAGTAGTTTTTTAATTATGAATATCGAAAGTTTAGAACTCATAATGTTAAATGAATTTCTTAAACTTTTAATCATATCTTTCGAAATAATAATTTTATTAGGCTGATATTTTTATCTGTGTTACTTCTTAACAACCCAAATAAAATACACTAACTTTCATTACTTATATGTATATTTTTAAATTTTATTTAAATTAGGATATTAATATTCATAAAATTTAGGAATAGCAACCATGCTATATTTTGATAGTGATGGATTCAGAAAAACGTTTTATATGCATATCTAAAATTTCATGATTTTCCTCTTTGTAGTTTTTTGGAAACATTATAAAGTGCATCAAATGATCATTTAAGGGGTCATACACAAATTTAAAATCTGCTGAACTTAACAGAAATCTACAAATTTTGAGAATTAAAAGCGCTGTGATCGCGTTGGCATAAAATTCTAAATTCTTATATATAGGCGAAGGGTATACGGGAGTGGGAGAATGAATGACCACGGAAAAAAAGAACCACGGTCAACGCCAAAACATTTTCTACCAGCGTACTTTATTTCGAAGTCTCACTAATACTTTGTTCACTGTGGAAGTAGCCCCTCAAATAAGATCGATACATATTGTCTAATATCTCTGCATATAAATGTAGGAAATTAACGAAAATTTGTATTTAGATTATTTTGAGGGCGGGGAACATTTCTGAGCTATCAAAAATAGGTGTTGCTATTGAAAATTTTAAAGTTGGTGCGGATTCGAGTATGAAGATAGTCCCCTATGCAAATTTTTTGTATATCAATGTATAGTATACTTTATTCCCTACAAAATGGTATATTAAGTTTAGCTCTACTATAAAAACTAACGAAATAATCATCGGTGGTTCGGTTTTTTTTTCCGCGGCTGTACATGCATTTTGTACATTGCATAAATTTTAATTAAATAAAATACTTACCACAATGTAACCACTTCATTGGAATATGTTTTAGTTGGAACAGACTTTGCCCGTGCAAGTCCTAAGTTTGGCATAGAAAGATGAAAGTATAAGTTAATAAAAGATTAGGTTAATTTTATGGGAAAAGAACATCTGAATGAAGGAGAATCTTACCAAAATCTGCTAATTTTAGTTCTCCTTTCTCATTGATCAACAGGTTTTGTGGTTTCAGATCTCTGTGAAGAACTTTTCTTTTGTGACAGTATGCAAGACCACGTAACAATTGAAAGAGAAATATCTAGAGAAATACAATACAGAAAAATGACATTTGTGCTTTATATAACAGATTAATTAACTGCAAAAAATATATAAGGAAACATTCTTGGAAGAACTTAAACAACAAGATAAAAATAAATAATAAAAAAATCAAAAACTAAGAAAATTTAAATGATTTTAATGTGGAACGTTGTTAATTTTGGATTTACTAAACAGCATAATAGAGGATTTAAAAAATAATTAGACGAAACTAATATGCATTTTTAATGCTTGGTAATTATAAAATTTTCTTTTCTTCTTCTTACTTTGATCATTAAAATTTCATAGTTAACACAACTTTTCCTGATTTCTGTAAGCAAAATTTTTTAAATAATTAAAATGTTTTAAATTTAATTAACAATATTTGAGTTGTTACGAGAATTCAAAACATAACCAAAAACTTGTAAAGGACACATTAAAAATACACCTACGTCACAAAGCTATATATATTATGTCAAAATACTTTAACATTTCATAAAACTCTTAATATTGTCCTCATATTTTGTTTCACTATTAAATGAAAGCTCTTTAATTATTACAATAATTCATTTGTTCAAAACATCAATTAAAAAAAACACAATAGAAGTAAAGTAGACATTAAAAGGGTTATTTTTTGTTTATTTTTGGTGAAAGAAAAAATAAAGAATTGTAATACTTTTGAAATATTAACAAAACCTACTTTTAAATTATATATGGTTATTCGGCCAAATGTTTCCATATATGTTTTCAGATCATGTTCCTATAAAAAAAATAACATTAATAGAGTAATATAAAAATCCGTGCATATTGAAGTAAAAATTCATTAAATAGAATATGCACTTAAACATATAGAGAGTGCTCAACAGCCCCTAATAATTAAAATTAAATGTTAGTGATAAGCAATATTTAAAAATTGTCAAACCTCATATGAATCTAAAGACCTCAACGTTAAAATTTTTAGAAATTTTAAAATAGCACAAAGTGACTTTCTATAAAGATAAACACATTTTACATTCTTGTATTTATTTTAACCGAGTTCTCTAGTGCTTGGAATTAAGAAGATACATTTTTAACTAGTAACCCCAACACAACGAAAAGTGGTTAACGATTTATTCTGTATGAATTGTATATTATGGTTGCAATGCAGAACTTATGCCCTAATTGTGATATTTTAATCATTCATTTTTTTGTGTTGTATTGGAAATGTTTTACTTTTGATATAAAAAAATAGGTTTTTAAAAACCCTCCAATACATCCGACATTAAATTATCTACAAATAAGCATTGAAGGATTTTTTTTAACAAAAAAATTAACCGATTTGAATACTTTTTTTTCCATAAAGAACATTCCAACTAGGAGTGAAATTCAATAAATGTATTTACATTTTATACATATACAATGTTAAAAATATATTTTTCATTTGTAAGGAATGTCACTATTTAGTCCCCCAAGTGGGAATGTTACTTTAGAGTTAAACGTGGGCTTAAATGTGTACATAAACTCTAATGAGAAAATCACACTCACCATATATTCAAAAACTAGAGTTAGACATGTATCTGTATGAATGATATCATGAAGTGTGACTATATTATTGTGCTTTAAATCTTTGAGAAGTGAAACTGGAAAATAAATCAAAAACATCACTTAATAACAATCAAACCTATAAATACAATACAAATAACGCATCAATTTCACATAAATATGTTTGAGACAATAGAATATTTTGTAAACATTCAAAATATATATGCACTAGAACAGCGGCTCCCAATTAGCATTAAACCGCGGTCCCCTAGCTAAAACTATAATAGGATAGGGGACCCCTTTTCATACATGCTCATGGAATCATCCCCAACAACATTTATCCAGGGACTAACATTTGGGAACCACTGCACTAGAAGCTTCAAGAAATAGTTATAACATTCAGCAACATCAATAAAACTTGACTTCACTAACTGTATTTTCTCCATAGCAAACAATGCAAAATAGCACATTATTTAGTTGGTTGCTTATATGCAAACAATGCAGCACTAAATTGTATACTTTACAAACACTTGTCAAAATCATTTACATCAATGCGCTTCTTCCTAAACATTTAATACAAATCGATTGAATTATATCTGATGAAATACCAAGCTACAAATATACATCTTACATCTCATAAATATAAGCAATTAGTTACCATAAATATAAAAAAAGAAAATTTCAATTTTTTTTTAATAGGTATTATTTTCTTTATGTTCCTATTGAAAAACAAAAGTGTTTTTCAACGATAACCTTAATCTCTATTAAAGCAGACTTAGTAATACTGCTTTAATATATCCATTACCTTCTCTAATGGCAGTACATGGGGCACCCTCCTCGTGTTCCAGACGAATCTCCTTGAGTGCTACCAGCGAAAGCGTCAGTTTGCTGCGTCCTTTATACACAGTGGCATATGTACCCTAAACAAGAAAAAGTTTCTCAAAATTACATAATAGTTTTCATCTGTGTTGTTGATTATATGTTATTTAATATTCATAGGGATTTTGGTATTTACATTTGAGGTTCCTTGGTTTTTACAAAAACTTATTGAAAAAGTTTTATTCCTATATTTTATTCAATAATACTGCACTGATAATAAAAAACATGAATGCTGAGACTTCTTTTGCTGATATTACCAATCTGTAACTATTGCATATCATTATTTCTACATACATTTTTGACATCCTTTTCATAAGAAGTTACAATATTTTCTTCAAATAGTAGTGTGAAATTTTTTGGATAATTGCAGGAATAAAAAGCTCACAAAATTTACTGCACTGGTTCTAAAAATAATATTTTATTGTAGTTTTTATTACTGCTGCCTGTGCATTCTGTCATTTGCTAAGCAATGTCAGCAATTATTTTTTTTATCTAAGAAAATGTCTAGAATAATAAACAAATTTAGCCTTAATACTTTCAAATTTTATTGAAGCTTATTTTGTAGTTTGAAATAATCACAAATACAATAACTAGTTCTTTTATAATTGAAATCATTTTTCAAATGATAAACAAATGTGTACTCACCTCACCCAATTTATTTAGTTTGTTGTAAGATTCCATCCGACCAAAACCAATCTCGGACTGTAAAAGAATAAAGAATGTATACAAAATGAAATGTTGAAAACAAATTTTAAGTGTGTTTCAAAATTAATATATATTTTTGATAATTCATTAAAAATACATTTCTGCGATTATTTATGAAAACTCATAATTTAAGTTCACTGTATGAAGAATTAATATAATTTATAAACATATTTCTTAACAGTGTTTAAAAATTCTAACATTCATTATTTTTACTAATAAGTCTTAACAATATGTTTATGTTCAATATAGCTCAGATCCACTATAGTTAAAGTAGACAAATTAATTTTATGCATTTATTTTGATTTACCATGCAATTTATAGTTTTATATCATAATTAATGTGGGAAAATATATATCAAATTTAAATTTTTTAGAGTTTAGAATATGTTATATATAGAAATCTAATAAAAACCCTAATTTTTATTTTCAATTGCCTTAAATTCTAACGATCCCAATCAATTGGTCTTCAAAATAATTATTCAATTTTTATTCACATAAAAACTAAGTTTAGATTTTAATGCCCAAGTCCATTACAGTCTATTTAAATTATAATTTTTACACTAATCTACTAAACAATTATTTTCACACAAAAAAAATCCAATTTTATTTCAGATAATTTGCGCATGTATGCACCATTATGAACTAAACATTGAAATTAACTTGTTTAGAATAAACAACAGAATGAACAATGATTGCAACAGAATGAGCATATGCTGACTAAAAATCCCAAAATAATGATTTTGTGTTAACAAAATATTATATAAACAGACAAACAACACAAATTCTGACAAAATAAAATTATAAAAAATATTCATTTTAAAGAAAAAAGCTTAAAAAATACTAAAACACAGAAATTAAATTCATTAAAATATTAAAGGCAAAATTTTTTAAAAGCAATCAACATGTTTGACACAATCAAACTTAAAAATAATCAATCATAACATTTCATTCCAAAGTGAAAATTCATTTTTAAGCTAAGTAATTTAGAATAAAGACCCAATTAAAAATTCTTCATATTAAAATAAAAACAAAAATATTACATAAACCAAAATTTAAAAAAATTACTAAAATGATTACATAGTGCACCCAAGCATGTCAAATCTAGCTATAAGCAAAAAATAACTTTAAACTAAAAAATTATTTTTTTCATGAAGAAGAAATAAAAGAGTCACTCACCAGGGACTGCCTCCTGAGGGTGCGGCTGATGGGCCCTTCAAGAGTGGGACTGACGCTTTGTTTGTCCATGAAGCTCTCGGGTAAACGTACATCAGCAGGTAATGATAGACGCTTACTGATGTCTTGCTGCGGAAAGAAAGATATATTAGAAATGCAAAACATTTTGTGCTATCAAATTCATATTTTTTTACTAAAGAAATAACATTTGAAAGAAATGTTTATGCACATGCAAAAACTAACATTTTACAAATCGAGGAAACCCCCTAAAATATTTGGTCAATGATATGGACCCTTTGAATTTTCAAGTTTTTTTTTTTTAAAAAGGGACACAAATTTTTTTTTAAATATTAAAAAAAATATTTCAAAACAGATAGATATAATCTTTTTCTATAAAATTCAATTTTTATAATTTTTTATATTTTTTTTACATGTTTGGTTTTGCATGCACCCTTGTCACAGGGTAAAGGAATACATATAAAATACAGCTAAATTCTTCTTGATGTTTTTCTTTCCCTATTAGGAAATATTTGTTTTTACAAGCATTGTAGCATACTTAAAAGAAAGTTGTCCCATGAATTTACCTGACTGACTCGCCGATGCCTGGACCTGAGCTTAACAGGAGAGACGACTTCGTCCGAAGCCCCAGACGCCTCTTCGCTCTCCCCATCGGAGCCTACCCTCGGATCCTCGTGGACCACACCTGGAACAGAAACAGATTCTTACAAATCAGCAACAAACCTAAATAAATGCTTTTTTAGACATGTCGATTATTCGACCAGGATTTAAAATTAAACAAGGCAGAAATTTTTGTTAGCAAAAGTGACTGCCGAAATAGCTCGAAATTAATTCTCATGAAAAGAGAATTAAGAAATATGCATGTGTATGTTAAGCGGCTTAAGTGATTGAAGTTTTAACCAATTCACTCAGCTTGTTGAAATAACGGAATTGCCCAAGAAAAGTAATCCAGTAAATACACTTTAATGTATAGTAATGAACTAGAGACTTGGGGATACAGCCAAACAAAGTGGAATATTGGAAAAAAATTAATGCAAGAATGCATAAATATGTTAAGTGCAATTTTCATGAATATGCAATTAAGAGCTTATTTAAATTTTCAAATTGTAATTTAAATAGTACCTCATTTGTGAGGGTGGAAAACAATCATTTCAATTGACAAAAAAAAACTGATGATTGTTTGCCATAATTCGATTCAAAGGATGTAGAAAACATCTACAGATTCAAACTTTAATTTGAGTGTTCATATTATAGATACAATATTTTGAAACACTAAATTTGTAAAGGGTCCAAATTCAAATCATATAAAATATGTGAGTATTTTAATAATTTTTTTTATTTGAATACACATTTGTTGACCTTATGAATTATTAACTGCAGCTAAAGTCAAAAAGAAGCTTTACACTGTACATTTAATTTTGCTCATAAAAAAAGACTCAAGACATATTAACTCAATCATTAGGATCATATAATTCCACCACCCATATTTCACTAGAATATGACTCAACATCAACATGAGAATGCATAACTGTACAGTATTTTTTAATCAGATCCTTTTTGAACTGCACAATTGTTTTGTTTTGAAATCTTACAGGAAACCAAACACGAACAGTCATCCTTTCTAATAAGGGCCACTTCCTTCCAGTGCTTATACATAAAGGGAATCACAAACCTTTCTGAAAACAAGGTGTAAACATCTGGTTAAGAATTTTACGAACAGAGCCTCCTCCATGTGAAGGCATGTCTTATGTTTCCAAACTAACAACTGGGAATTCTGAATATACTCAAGATATCATTTATTTTCTTATCACTCACAGTGATAAGGAAAAGCAGTAAAGCACCTAATCTCAGGAAGTCTGCTAATAATTTATTGCTTTTAATCATATTTTTATCAATGTGTTCAATCAAATTTAAATAGATTTCATTGTTCATAAGAATTGGTTATTAGATTATTTTTTTTTACTAATTGACACTTTGAGGCAATAACATCAACAATAGAAGCTACCCAGGGCAACTTTGCAAGCATTGAGTGATTAAGTAAAAATAAATATATTTTTGAAATAAAAATAATTAATAAATCTAAATTCTTAAGAATTGATGGGGGAAAAGGTGAATAAATATTGCTGATAATTGTCAACTAAATGTTTTCTAAAAAAATATGTTCCAAATATTAAAGATCCATTTCCAAATCTCAAGTCATAAAATGCAAAAATACCAGGCTAGTTCGTTTTGAAATGTTATTCGAAAAATATTTTTATTTAAACTATTATTTTAATCTGAAATTGTGAAAGAATCTTATACCTCACAAAAAAATACATTAGACTTGGTAAATCATGCAAGAATTTAAGAGGATTTTTTTTTAAAAAAATACTAGATTGAATTTTTTTTAATTTAATTAAATTTATAACACGAGATTTATAACTCACAAATTGAAAACAATTTCAGAGCCTTAAATGCCTATTTTACAATCTAAGTAACGCTATTATAAAATAATTATGTTGATCCACAAAATCCTTAGGGTGGATTATAAGTTAAGGGTAAAGCATTTAAAAGGGTAAACTTGGGTAAAACTGCACTAAATATTAAAAAAAAATCCTACAAATGATGCTATGAGTATCGAAGCACCGTGCTTTTAATCGAAATATAAATTTCGAACCAAGTGTTTTCGCGTGCCTCGTTGAAATATAAGTGCAATTTCTTCCTCTTGTACCGGCACGGGCCGAAATTTATGAATCCCCCGCGACTTGAAAGAAAGTGAATGAAAGCGTGCAGTAAACAAAAAGCACTGACAGATGCGGGTCGCAGCTCACTTTGAATTACGCGATGACGCACAGAAGAACATCGAAAAAACTTATTCGATTCACGTGTGAGCCTGAGAAAATACAGTGCTGGTTTGTTCTTATGACGTCAATGCCATCTCTCATCAACAGAGCTTTTGTTCGGGCATAAAGCACACGCATCCCGTATTATGCATCAGAAAGCGATGAAAAACCTTCTTTATATACCTTCTGTTGCCAACATAAATCTCGTGGACTCGCGTAACAGGCTGAATAAGTAGACTATATAATAACCCAATGTATCTCCTTTATGCGAGAGAAAAGACCAGTCAAGCAATTTTTTGCATGCTAAGGAAGTTTAAAACCTATTTTTCACCAACTGCCATTTCTAAAAGAACTCAATATGAAACTTGCATCGAGATTAACAGGCTTAATACAACGAAAAAGTAGTATGGACAACTAGAACGGGGCGGAGTTTAGCCTTGTTTGTGAGATTTCGAGTACGTGCAAGTTGCCGGTTACTGGTAAACAAACAATAATATCGCTTCTTTATGTTCAAATTTTGCATTAATTACGTTTAACTTGTGCTTTAACATCATATTCTAAAAAAATATCATTGAGCTTTTCAATATATTAGTAGTTTTGAGTGAAATTCTAACGCTATCCCACAAACAAACTAGCTCTGACGTCACTGTCGGCGTGGTCATTCTACTCGTCCATTGAGCCCGGCAAGTGTTAACATGTCGTTAGGAATGACGTCGTTGGTTCACAAAAGCCACAATAAAGGGCGAAGTATTATTTTCTTATGAGAGACCAATAAAACATAGCAACACTTTTTCGATGGTAACAAAAAACCTTTTGGAGATAGCAAATTCTAGAACAGTCGAATCAACAAAAAAAACAACCATTTTACTTGCACTTTTTAGGATCCTTGAGTAATTTGGACCTTTAAACACGAGTTAATTATTAAATGAAAGCACCAGCTAAAAGAAACTAGCATTCAAAAAGAACCCCGAGTTGCCCCCTCCCATCATATTTATAGATATAAAATTTAAACCGACAGCATTCACTTGTTTTATCTTAACTTTTGAGATTAAACATCCTCCATGCGTTATAGCCCGAAAAATGGTAGTTCCAGTTCATCAGTAGCTAGTGAGCACAGGCATAGTTGTTAAGAATACAAACACATCAACTCTGAATAAAATACAGTAATATGTGTTAATAACGTTCAAATTTGAGTTTGATATAATAAAATCAATTTCTCTCAGCTGTAGGCCAAAATGCATCTGTATACACTTTGAGAGTGACCTAATTAGAAGCTGTCCGCAGAAAGTAAAGAGAAAGTAATTGATATTATGCTTTTATCAGCCCCAAATAATAATAAATACGACGTGTACTTTGTAAAATTACACATATTTAATATTCGAGTTAAAATAAATATCTCGGCTTTATTTTATAAGGCTTGAAACACAAGAACACAAAACATGAAACTGGGCGATTCAATGTTTAGAAAAAAAAATACATTAGTAATGGTGGGTTAATTACTTTTAAAATAGGACAAGGTGTCGCTAATGCGGTCTAAGTTTAGAGCCACGAAATTTTAGAACACCGCAGTTCCATTTGTTCAGTTGACAAAATTGCGTGACATGAGATAAAGGAACGCCTAAAAATGGGAAATGACATCTTTTTCAATCACAGCACGAATAAACAGCCCCGAAAAGACACGACCCACGGCATAATTGATACAGAGAAGAAAAAATAAATTGTTTGCCTTTTGCACGAGTTGGACAACTGCCCACAAGGTCGACACTTTCACCTCATTCCGGAATCGCCCTGCGGCGATTTCGATTCTTGGTGTATTAAATTCAGTTAGTCAGCGCCTTGGCAATTTATTTAAATAAAATGACACATATTGGACTCGCATATGACGCATTTGTGCAAGAGTTCTTAAATAAAAACCACATTTTTTTTTTTAAAGAAACAACACTACGAATACGCGTTTAATAACCAATTGGAATCAATAAAACATGTATTGACGATTCACTAGATGCCCATAGCCAACCTTTTTTAATGCTTAACTATAATTTGTTCATCATATACGTAATAATTTTTCAGCATCACAATGGCTGGTGGCAATCAGAGAGTTGTAATATTAAATAGAGAGCGCCTTCAATACCAGACTCTCGTAAGGCCGCGGTGTCAACATTGAAAAGAAAAACTCACATCACGTGGTTATAGCGCTGCCAAATTTGGCGCACTTTCTTCTTTTTTGGTGATAAGGAGTTCTGTCCGTATTCAACTTCTTAACATATATGTACGTATTTACTTATTTTCAAACAATATGCGCTAACTATTTCCTCTTCATTAACGAAACGAAAATATTTTATTTGTGTTCAATACTCGAAGAAGCGAAACTCTTTATATTTCTCAGGTTTTATTGTTTATATTTTCTTATTGAAGTACACAAAATAACAATTGAAAGAACTTCGCTTATGGTAAATTTTTACATAAAACGTAATGCAATTATTTCAAAACTACAAAGTAAGAAAATCTCCTTAATATATCTGTTAAACTCCTTTAAATGGTGCCACTCGTTCAAAAAAAACTATATTTAAATACAAAATTAAACACAAAACCATATTACTGTCCACCCGTTACGAGAAGAGCTCTCGCCAGAGTTCTGTGGTCTGTCGGCTGCTATGGCAACCGGCGAATTTATTCGATTCGAGGGGTGAAATGCAAAAGGAATAATTCCATTTGGCGGATTGAAGAAATCATTCTTTGCATTTTCGTCCGTTTCTGATTATGTTAAACTGGCACTATCTTGAATTTTCCTTATATAATTCCTATTCTCCTAAGCTTCTAAGACGACAAGAATTAGCTTCAATTTATTTAATATACGATTTCGTAAATACAGTAGCTCTCACAATTTTTTTCAGCAAGAATGCTGTTATTTCATACTAAAATTAATGCGCTTTCAGTTTATTAGAATAAAATATAAACAGAGTAAAACAGTGGATTTAAAAACATCTTTACGTTATTAAAAATATTAAATCCGAAATGAAATTTAAAAAAAATAAATCATTGTGTTTTCCATCAATTACCGTTGACTTTTGTTTTAAAACGGTAATTTACTCTTATTTTATATAGAGAAATATTATTTAAAACAGAAAACAACATTTCTCATTTCTTAAACAATATTTTCCTTCCGCCATATTACCGTTGTGAGTTTATTTGTAAGTCGATTAAAATAAGGATAAACTCGCCAATATAGTATCCATCCCAACGTCATTTACTCGAATCCCCTACTTCATTTGGAACTTTCCGCGCTGGCAACCCAGCTCAGAGTTTAACTCGTGGTGGTAGGACAGTACAATACTTCGATCTCGTTTAGTTCTGAAAGTCGCCAAGGCCTGCCAAGTAATATTGGCGCATGAATGAATGGGCATTTCCACATATCACGTGGTTTCAATGACGGACACACGGAAATCAGCATTTTTATTCCTCTATTTGTATCATTACTCTATGGTGGCAATAAGCTTAACAATCACATTGTGCCTAGCTTTATGCAACTACAAATAAACAAGTATTTCTAATCACAATCCATCATAGTATTTTAAACTAATTATTCAAAAATTGTAGCGTATATAGCATTATAACTTACAATAGTTTCAATACTCTAAGTACTTATACGGGAAATATTCAATTTATTACTTTATTTTGGGATATTATTAAATGCTTTTTGGAAATACAATACATCGAATTTTCGAAAAAAGATCGAAGAGAAATTTTACTTCTAAGCTCCAACTTTAAAAATATTTTTTCCCCTGAGATACTATAAATCAAGACTTCATTCCGTCAAAGCGTTGGATTTGTGGTCATTGATTATTAAAACTAAATACATGACGCAAACATTTTTATGATTCAAAAGCTTTGCCGTGAAAGCATCTTAAGGCCTATTCTACATGAACGGGAAAAACGCGCGGGAGTATCTCGGTGATTAAAGAATTCATACCACGCTGGTATGAATTCTCGAATCACGGAGAAGCTCCCGCACGTTTTTCCCGTTCGTGTAGAATAGGCCTTAAAATTAGCCACATAGTATCAAGATAGAAACACCATGTTATGTTTTTCCGAGTGTTACATTCCGACCTTATAACTTTGCGACAAGTAGCACGATTCACATAAATTTGGTCTCGTTCAATAACAAAGTAAGCGCCTACACACGGATGAGGAATCAGCTTGTTTATATTCAATCTAAGATTATTGTTGGCGACCAATCCCTATTTTTAAATCCACTGAAATGACCTTCTGGCCGTGCTCCGACAAAACCACACCCGGTTTTTTTATTGAATAAACAAAAGCTTTCCTTCCACACCTTGTGTAATCACCTGAACTGTAAAAAAAATTATGAGCGGATGCAAAAAAAAATAGAACTACAGAAGGAATGAAGGAAACGAGTCGTCAAGAAACCATGTGTGACCGCAAAACGAGTTCAAGATGCTTTTTCTCTTTCACCCCACGCGCGCAAGAGACACCGTTTTTTTTTTTTCTGTATCCACATATTTTCACTGTCAGAACTACATTCCTGAAGCATTGTGCACCACAAAAAAATGTACCCGAAAAACAATTGCGCAGGAAATGGCTCTTTACCTTCAAAGTAGGACGAAAATACACGTACAATTATTATTAATATTTTCAATGTAATTTCAAGACATTTATTGTATTTAAAAAAAATTATGATGCTGTGTCGTTGTAAAATGTCATTGCAGAAATTATAGAAATATGGATTCGGCGGCAATAAAAAACCTCGTCAACAGAAGGATAAACAAGCTGTTTCATCTAACGCTACGGGTACCCCACCCACACTTTGCTTTTTTTTTTTCTCTCCAAGATTTTACACATATCGACGCTTCAATTTCTATCGAAAGAGACCACATTTATGTCTATCATGCAATTTGTCTCAGAATTATTGTGTCGTAATAGATCCCCTAAAAGCGTAACTATTTCTATCGTGATACAATTTTTTTTTACCTGTGTAGGCCAGGGCCCGATTAAGACATTGAAACAAGGGAAGCCCACTTTTAAATGGGGCCCCATTACTCTCAAATAGACTCTAGAACATCAAATTGAACTATTATATGCACTAGAATTCTTGCCCTGAATGAAAATAAATCGAAAATATATTAATAAGTAATGAGTATTCTGTACGTTTTTTTTTCTTTCAATATTCGAACAAATTTAACACAAGTAGCAATTTTTAGCAAACTACGTTAAAGGTGTTAAATATTTATATAAAATGTGTGATTTGGGGGCTCCCTCAAAAATGTAACGTGTAAGCCTGGGCTTCACGGGCCTATTCGGTAATCAGGCCCTGTGTGTGGCTGGTTTAAGATTAATCAGATCATAATAATATGAATTGGCCGCCAACAGAAGGAAGACATGTCGATTCCGCGAGCAAGATTTTACACGCATTCGCGCCAAATTTTCTATCAAACGAGACCAAATTTATATGTCATACACGGGCTTATAATGGCGCAATGTATAAAACGTAGTTTCTATCCTGATACCCCTATAAACCTGATTTTCGAAATATTTCACATAAAAAAGACCGATAATACTTAATGACAGGTAGTCAACTGATGCAAAATAATTCACCTGACGTACTCCAGTGCATAAGGAAACCCAATCGAATCCTCCAAATGTTTACTTTTGGCCGGGAACGACCTGTCATAATCGCTGACGTTTCAATTAATAAAGCTGCCAACGAACTTCAGCCAGCCAATTGGCCATTCTCCAGCAACAGCTAAATTTAAGGATTTCACCAAGGCTTTTGGAGCAGATCGAAACGCCTTTGAAGAGACTTCCTTCACACAATGAACCCCGCTCAATTTAAAAAGAACGCTCGTAAAGATTACCCTCTCGACGTTAACCCTTTTATCTCTAATTGTTTTTAATAACCTGTCAATCAAATATACAAGTTCAGAAATCTTCACGGGTAGGAATCCTATATTTTCAAGCAGAATCTTCTTGGTTTTATTTTTATTTTTCGAAATAAAAACGAACTTCAAATAAATGAATTTACATAAAATAAGTAATACACTCAAACCTGTTTTTGTGCGGTGGATAGGGACCGCATAAAAAAAGTCTCACATAGAAAATAACTCAAAACCTTACGAAAAAACTAGGAATTGCATTTTTAAACGAAATCAAGACACGAGGCTTGACAGCTACTTGGAATCTCGCCAAACCTTTTGGAATCTGATTTAGAAAATACACATGCGAAAATTTTTAAATATTTTATTCACATATGTACTTATTTTACACATACAAAACTTTTTAAAAGCTATAACCATTATCCTCCGTAGTCTGATACGCGAACTTGGTTCAAAATCGCTTTCGTCACTTGAAGATACTACCTCGCACTCGTTTAGAGTTGACTTTTTTTCAGTTACCATGTAGTCAGTGATCAGTTTTTGCGACGACTGTTGTTTCACTAGACGCTTGTATATGTGATAACAGAAAAATTGTCTATATAATATTCGGCACTGCATATTATTTTATAAGTTCCAAACAATAAAAGAGCCTAGGGCAGTTAGCTAACGTTCGAGAAAAATTCGAATATCACTAAGAATTTAACAATTATTAAACATCCGTCACTAAAATTGCTTTAGTATTTGAAAAAAATTGTTCTGCCAAGTTCTAGAAACATGGGCATTACGTGATATTTCTACGATATTGAATGAACAATTTCTGGTTTTGATTGTATTTTAAAAGTATTTAAATATAAGCAGTCAATCAGATGTTTCACGGCCAGAAATCAACTTAATTTTTTTTGTTAATTTCCTTTATCAAAAAATTCACGAAGTCCCTGATATTTTCAGAACGAAAAAATTCCCTGAATTCCTCTGTTCTGTGGACATGCTTGTGCATGAATCGCCGTCCTTGCCCTCCCCAAAATTCCACAATTCACCCAGTTTAGAAAATATCAGTTATCCTTTTCTCTTCAGTAGAAAATTAAACAAATTGAAAATGACATTTTCGGCTATGAGGATTAAAAAAGATTAGTTTTAATTGCATTTATATATCCGTTAGGTATTTGATTTCCAACAGATAATCAATGTCAATTTTTTGAAAAATCGGTAATTTGACGTCGCGATATCTCCGATTTTGATGAATTTTTCTTTTTTGCAGATTTATTCTAGTTTTTTCAACTTATTGGCACTTTCATCTTTTTTTATATATATATATTAGGTATATATTTTATATTCGAGGCCCGTTCCCTGCCTCTTTTCATTTCTAGAGTGAACCCTGCGTGTAAAATACATCACTGACCACCGATTCCCAAAGCAACACACAACAAAAGGAATTAAATCTCCGAACTATGAATAAAAAGAAAGAAGTTGGACGCGCTTATTGATCGGATATCGATTCAGATTCATCTCTTCTTTTCGCCGATACTCGAAGGGTAATTTTCTGAGGTACTTTAATTAGAGGTGGTGCTGCATCAACGGGGAGTGTCGCCTGGCAAAAGTCCCAAGGTCACAACAATCCAAAATTATCGAGGGGTTTCGCTCGAAAAGTTTCAAATTCGGCAATTTGGAAGATCATTAACCTTTATAGTAAATTCAGCAATGGGTGGAGGTTTCTCTGGATTTATCTATCTACCTGTCCAATGATGAGTTTTGGTTAATTAATGTCGCACTAGAGCTGCACAGTGGGCTATTGGCGACGGTTCGGGGTCTATCTCGAAGGAAAGACCCGGGAACACATACGCATTCACACACACATTCATACATGCACCTCGTTATTTTAGAACCATGGTCAGATGACAAGGAAACACCTGAACTGGCACCCAACGCCTTCAATAGTCGTCGTGACTTTGGGCCCCGATCAGATTTATCGTGCACCAGTCCCGTATACACGCCGTTAATTCTTTGTGGATGTTCTGGACGACATTCTAGTACTTTGGTAGCGAAGTTGGCAACCCTCCGATCGCAATATCACTACTTTTTTACTATTCTTAGTCTAGTCCGCCGCACAGGTTCGAACCGGGAACCCTCGGATTCCCAGCTGACGCCTTAATGCACTCGGCCACGGAGGCCTCTGTCAAATGATGACGTTGTAAAATGCGGATTTGGTAAATGACCACTGTAACATTGTTAACTACATATAGATAATAAATATATTCATAAATAATGAAGTGGCAATTGCAATTGTTACAAATACGGAATAATTAAACAGTCCAAGTTTGGTTTGGTTAATTAACGTCGCACTAACTAGAGCTGCACAGTGGGCCTAATGGCAACGGTTCGGGGCCTATATCGAAGGAAAGACCCGGGAACGATGCCTCGTATTTTTGAACCATGGTCAGATGACGAGGACAACACATGATCTGGCACCCGACGCAACCTCAATAGGCGTCAGGATATTGGACCCAAATCACATTTATCGTGCACCTGTCCCTTATACACGCCAGTATAATTTGTAGGATGTTCTGGACGACTTTCTAGTATTTTTGTAGCGAAGCTGGCAACCCCCTCCGATCGCTAGATCACTAGTTTTTACTTTTCTTTGTCAAGTACACCCACAGCATGTACTTTCTCATTGCATCTCAACAGCATGATTTAACTTGCAAAATGAAACACACATATATCAGTTTGTCTAGAAAAGAAGGAATTTCTGTGTATATAAAGATATTAAATTTAGAAAACAGTTATTAACTCATTTGAAATGTACTGATCATAATACATAACTATATATGAAAAAATAAACTGAAATAGTATCACATAACTTATTACTTTTTTGTCAATACATGCAATATTTGCAAAGATCTACAATGCACATTATTTTTACCAAGAAAATAAAATTCCTTCTAGTATTTCACAGCATATGCATTATCTATCTATAACTTTAGTTAGCGATTTTATTTGGGATGTGTTACAATTAATTATGCAGAACAGTGTGTACAAAATATTCCAATTTTATGAAACTTTCATCTTTCAACTCAAACTTTCTATACATGAAGAAACCCACAAGAAATGAAAAATCTATAAAATATATTTAGTATAAGATGCTTGTGAAGTAAATGTGAAATTTCTCTTTTAATCAAATTGTCTTCAGCGCTTTACGACAGTAAAGTGAGACAATTCAATGCAGTAATTTGTCACTTCATGAAGTTACATACTACCTTAGACATATTAATTGAGATTCTGAATTTGTTAATTGAAACATAACATGATTCTTTCAACTGAGGCACCCTAGTGCTCTTCAGCTAAGAGCAGAGATAATTATTACTGATAGTTTAAAATCTGATCTTAATAATAATTTTTTTTTTAATATAATTGTTTCCTGAACCACTTAGAATATAAACGTACGATAAATATTAAATTTACTCCCCTGAATCCATCATAAGCAATTTTGACAAGAAAAAGTAACTTATGGTAAATTTCACTCGGTAATCAGTCATGAAATATAACAAGAAATGTGATAAGGACAAAACTAATTTTTTTAGCATAATTTTTCTCTTTATCACATGATGTGCAACCTAACATAGCCAGGCAATACTACACATATAACATGCAAAGCCGACCAACCAAGAAAGTGTTAAAGTTATTATTGTAGAAACAATACATTCAAACAAATAGTGTGCATGTAGCAAAGAAATGCACAATAAAATTTCTAATAAGTAGTTTAATCTAACTGAAAGTACCTCTATGATGAATATAAAGTTTGATCTTAAAATAGTGGTTGAAGTGCTAGCTAATTTAAAAAGGTACATCAGGGATTATCAAGTTTTGAATAATGGGCCTAATTTGATTATTATTGTTAAGCTACACAAATGCACGGAGTAAAGAAGAAGGTGGAGGTGCGAACAAGTCCAAAATCGGTTTGCAATGCGAAGTAAACAATCGCTTAAAAAGTAGGTACTGGCAAAGTATTTCGCGCTATTCCAAAGCATTACTTTGTACCAGTACTTGGCGATAATTTATTTTACCTATGAAATGGAAATAATAGCATCCGTTATCGATTTGGAACTTGTACTACATCCCACAACTGCACAAACAGTCATTTTTTTAATTTTAGCATGCGTTTTCTTAAGTCGAAAACAATGCATCCCTCGTAGAAAAATCACTGCAAACTAGGTTTGTTTGTGCCTACTTTGGGGTTGCTTACTTACGTCTCATGAAATCCCGCCAAATTATCTCCACCTTTTTCTTTACTCCGTGACACAAATGAGTTGTCATTATTGATCCAAACGTGGACGATGTGATCGACTACTAGTGTCTTCAGAATCCCTATTCACTAAGAGGTAGTTGTATAAATTCAATATTTCTTCCGAGTAATTGTTTATAGCATCTCTTACTTATGAATGCATTAAAACGGGTCAATGTTTATGTCAACAAAATTGTACGAATAACATTGCCGAACAAAAGACAGGTATATACATGGTACCCAACTAAACAAAATTTAGGTGTTAAGACGCAAACCCATTCTACATGAGTGAGTTAAGTGCGTGTGGATGGGATGTAGATTTTCCGATGGATATGTGATTCGAGTATACAAATCACGTGGTTTGGATTCTTGAATCACAGAGCCATCTGAAAATGTTCACATGCATTTTACTCGTTTGTGTAGAATGGGCCATAGTTCTAGCAAAGCGTCACAGTCACCTCTGTCAACAATATTTCTTTGGAACAATTGATGCCTACTAGCTAACTAGTTTTTCATCAATAATATGCATCGCTAACATTTAAAACCTTGTTCATTTTCTTAATCTGTCAATGAATAAACTCGTCAACATACCCCGATTGTATTCAATAGCACCACAGTATCTTACGATAGTTTACATTTGTAGCTTCCAAACACACCTACAGTTTAACATTTTGTTTTTATTCTTTTAGTGGTCAAACTTTTTGCTCCACCACTGATTATAAGTTAAATATCCTCCCCTAAATTTGATTTTAGTAAAATAATAGCGTGGACTAAGTTATTGTTTGTTCCGTGGAGGCAACCACCACAATTTGAAAATTACTACTTTTATGTATGCAATTTATGGAATAGAAACAGTTTGTACACAACTAATAATATTTCAGCATGGCTTTCAAAATAAAATTTAAATCTGAAAACTGGGTGACCTTATTCTTATCAAAAGCAAAACTGCTAATCCTGATGAAAGAAGGTTTAAACTCACTGAATACAAAACGATATTTTTTCAGTTACACTTGTGACAATTTTTTTTTAAATTCAATTGAACACGTGGGTATAAGAATCAGACAGCTTCACCTTTTTACTTATTCCTACAAAGAAAAAATCCTCTATCGAATAGTACAAGAACCAGAATGCTGTAAGCAATGGCTAAGTTAATTCCTAGTGTACGGTGCCTCATTGGCCAATTCAGAAATTCCATGGCAAAAAATTACGTTTGTCATTAAGTCAAATGGTGGACAATGCGTTGGGTAAGTAAAGTAGGATTGCCAAAATAAAGTTTATTGTCCATCAATTGTCACCAATCACATTTGGTGGGGACACCATACACTTTGGAATTAACCTGAAACTGTCTGGTTCTGACACCCAAGTCTTCAATTTTAATTTAAAGTAGTTGTAACACCCTATGGGTGGCTTCCAAACCCTTTTAAAAACAGATACCTTTAAAATTCTTGACAAATTTCAGCTATCTGCAAAGTACTAAACACAAATGCATTTTTGTTGAAACTAAATAATGTTTCAATGCTCACAAAAGTGATAGGCGTTTTTTATCCTTAGATTTCCCACATTGTTTTAAATAACACCAACATTGAACTGGAACTAGGCTCACTTTTCCCATCGCCAATCCCACCAAAATCGCCAATCGATCACCCCACAACCAGAAATGTAAACAAATCACTCACTGAGACTCTTGGAGTTTTTCAGGTGACTGCTCTTGCGCCTCGGGTGCCCCAGCGTCGAGAACCAATTCCCGAACTTGTGGCTCCCAAAGTTACTGAACGTGCTGCTCTTGTGCAGGCCCATCACCTTCACGTCCATCTCGCGGCGATCGCTCACTGCGGGCGCGGGTCGGATTTCACACCCATCGCTGCGGAGGGACACCCGAAGTAGGCCTAGCGCCGATCGTCGTCTTCGAGCACAACACAAACATCCAGTCGGAAATCCAAAACAAGAGGGAAAACGGCGACTCGATCAAGAGCTGGTTCCCTTCAAGTCGTGCGTGTTTCGCGTCGGATTGTGGCCGAGAGACGACATGCCAAAAGCGTGTTGGTGTAGACGAATCCCTAATAGTAAACTGTCGTAGAGAATAGTAACTGATGTATACGGTTTGGTAGCGAGAAAAGAAGCAATAACGCAAACATAACAGAGCCGCGGTGAGAGTGACTAGGAAAAAACTGACATCAGTGTATGTGTGGTATGACACATCTCGGGAGGGGTTGCCGCAAAGAGGCTCATTCACAAAGTCGGCCAATCGGGGACACGCCCCCTCACACTTGGCGACAAATATGCTCAGAGGTCAGTCTGAATAAGGGCCGATATTAAGGGTGTGCAATACAATAAAATAAATACAATAAAAATGATTTTTCTTTTATTTTGACGTGAAACGTCTTTAAGTTAGCCCATGGGATATAAAGATAGAAGCACTATGTTACGCATTTTAATCGGAAGATGTATCTTTTTAAACGGAGTTACTAATAAATAATTTATGTAAATAAAATGTAGCCGCATTAAACATTTGAAGTTTATTGTCAACAATATTAACCATCTGACCGTTACAAACGTATTGTTGCGTCCTTGTATCTCTAGTTTTTTCCAGCAATATACACCATTTTTAAATTCATAAAAATACTTTATTGTCTAATATTTTTAAAACTTTTTTTTATTGGAGTATAAATTCAAAGCCCCCTTTGTACTCCGATGTCGCCTCTCAGGCGACAACATAACGACCAGTTCTTTTGTTTCCCTGTTCTTTAAAATAAACAAGAACAGCATGATCATGTGTTTAGAACATCAATATATTTTTCAACTTGTTCTCTTGCAAATACAAAACAGATAAGGATTTATTTCCCTTTATGAGTATAAAAAAATATGTGGAAAAGAACGTAAAGAGGAATAACTGTTCCATAGATTAGAAAGAACACAAATCGCAAAGTGTTCTTGGAGTGCAAAGGGTTAAAAAATAAACAAGTTTTTTTGTGCTTTTAAATATTCTTTTATTTTATAAACATAATCTTGTATTGTCATCAAGATTTGTAAGTAAAACATTTTAAAAGAGGCAATTAAATATTTTGAATTACAATACTTGATAGATATCTCTGTTATTTATAAGAAAACATATCAGACGCGCGTCACACAACGTACTATGTATTAACTTTTCTTCAATGCCTTTTCCGTTACTTTGGAAAAGGATGCATTCTTTGTCAAACAAATTTAATTTTTTAATTTATTAGCAATAAACAATCAATCGTACACTAATCCATAGTAGTAAGTATTAAAATATAAGTACAAAAATTCATTTGAAATGTTTACTTTAATGAAGTATAGAAATTGGGGAAAGACGGGTACACAAGGAAACGAGCGCAAATGGTTTTAATCACCTATTGTCAAACGCGAAATACTACTATTATTTTCCTCCATGCAATTTGTAAGTCTAACATATTTGCTGATCTAACTGCTCACATTCTATCCTCACTGTATTTGTCAAATTACGCAAACTTATAAAATTATGAAAAATAGCAACAAAAAACATGATATTACTTTTCCATACGTAATATAGGACAATGAAAGTATTGTTTAGCTATTTGCTAAAATCGCGTTTCCAATTTCTAAACGTTTAAGAACCAGGAAGTCCAAAAGAATTATTTTTATTTGCCAGAATGCCCGCAAACAAAATATCTCCAAACGAACACCATATTTGGTGTACAACTATTTTTTCGTGTAATGTTACAGCAAGGGAAATACTAAATTTGTAAAAAAGCAGGCCCGTCATTGTTTGATTCAGAATGACAAAATTTGCATTGCCAAAAATGACTTTCAGAGTTAAAATTGAAACCTCTGAAAAATTACAAAGGTATGTTCTAGAAGAAACGGATAAGCATTCAAAGCTTAAAAACGAATTTTTTTAAAGCAAAATACTCTTTTTGAGTAGGTGAAAAATTTGCACCAAAAAAAACATGCAGATACAGATTTTGATTAAAATATTTGCAAATGCTAAACACAGTTAAAGTAGCAAGTTAGGAAAATATAATCAAAATCAACAAAAAAGCACACGCAGTGTAGTTATTAAAAAAGTAATATATTAAGAAGGTGGTGTAGTAACTTCAAATTAACAGATAACTTTTGTTCTAAAGATTGGCTATATTCTTTAAAAAATCTTTTCAATAGTTGAAAATAAAATAGTCTATCGCTGTTTCAATATTACGAATAAAAATTAAAGGAATAAAAAAAAATCGAAAAATCGTATGGCGTTTTATAAATATACATTGTTTTAAACAATCCGATTTGCAGTTTCATTTATATAAACTTTAATTCACCTTGATTGTCCATCTAAAATCAAAGATTAATTACAATACCGAAACCAGGAAAAGTTTTCAATTGATAGTAAGGGAAGTTCGAATTAAAACAATCTAGTAATAAGAACTATTTGTCCAAAATGGCATCGCGCAATTCAAACAGAACAACATCGATCTACCAACTACGGCATTGAGTTTGAGGAAATTTTCAATTTCATCAATCAATTGGAGCCCCGTGTTACAGTACGTTGTTTGACAGGGCCACAAAGGTCAAGGAAATATCAAATCATGTTTACACGATTAAATAGTTTTTGAAACTTAAACCTTATTACCTGAAGGAACGTATGCATACATACAAAATTACTTACAATGGGCTAAGATTTTCTTCATAAAGATGGTTGAAAAGTAAGGTATGGTTTGTTGTTTCTTTAAATATTTAAAAAGGCTCAACTTCTCGAGACCTTCAAAATTGGTCATTTTTATTGCAAACTATAGCAAGAATATCCGTTCTTCGTATTAGGCTAATTAAAACGGCACATCTTTAAAATAAAGGGAATAAGCAAATATGGCATCGGAAATGTATAGGTTCCGGGTTGCCATTCTCAAAGAACAACCTTATTATGGCCCTTAAATTAGGGTTGCTAATGGGACGCAAATCTTCAAATCCCGAAAATAAATAAGCATGTGCCACAATTGAATTTAAAAAAGATTTAATATTATAATAGTTATTTAGTTTATAGTAGTTTTGCGGTTTTTCTAAAATTTACTTTTCCCGAATAAACTCTTTCATTTTAAAAAAAAAAAGTCTATGGAATGCGACTAACATGGAGTCGACTTTTACTATTTAAAAAAAAATCAAAATAGGTGCACTGATTAAAAGTTAATTTTGAACAAGCATAAAAAAAGGTGTGCCAAAGAAAGGTAAATAAATAAGTTGTAATAACTTTGCTTGTTTATCATATCGAATATCGTTATAAAATAAATTGGGCAAACCTTCTAAACGATATTTTATATTTGCTAAGTTTCGTTAAGATTGGTCCAACAGATGGTGAGATTAACGCAAACAAATTATGACTTGAAATATGAAAGTACGAAGGGGAAGCATTTCTAGTTAAGTAATCTTCTAATTCAGATTTTAAATTTGTGTTATATAAAACCGATTTCCAAGTGGAGACTTTGATTTTACAATCACAACGGATCATTAAATTCGGAGATACTAGAGCTTCAGAATAGGCTATCTGTAGTTGTATGAGTTTGACGACAAAAAAACCCTAATGAAACCACCAATGAGAAAAATTAGCCAAAAGAGCGATAAAAGTCGCCTAGTGGCAACGGGAAGTGCGAAGATGGGAGAAAAGAGTCCTTTTAAATCGGAGTAGGAAATCTCGGCCGAACCACGAGCGGGGGCGGCGTCTAATCGATACGTCGTCTACCCCCACCCCCACACGCACCGCGCAAAAGATAAATCCTTTATTCGCTCTCTCCACTGGAGCATGGAGATCGCGTTTCTAATGGATTAAAAAAGGATGAAAACAGATCTGTGTGCCTGCTCTCATACTCTTCAAACAGCAGCTCTGACCTTGGCTTTCGTTTGGTAGAAATACACGAAAGGGGATTTACTAAAACGATCGCCAGATAAAGTCAATTTATTTGTAAATGGACATTTATTTTTAAAATGTATTATTAAAAAAATATATAAATCGTTTATATTTATACTTGGATAACAATGATAATTAACAACAATCGTCCTTTTGAAATAAAATTAAGGCAATTATAACTAAACTAATTTACATTGGGGTCTGCTCAAGTCTTAATTTATTTGCTCATTTCTTGGAAACTAATCATCTGATTTTGATAAGACAAGGTAAATCATTGCTTTTCATCGGAAAAAGGTTTTAACAACGAGTTTTTCATCTTAATTTGAAGATGACTATAAAAATGTCTACCCTATATATTTCTCCGATCTCCATAACTCCAAGGGGAATCAACATATTGGAAGGTCAAATACTGCGTTGTAACTTATTATAAACGACCTTTAACAAAAAAATTATGTAATTCCTTCTTTTTACCTTTGTGAATTTTTCGTAATGTAACTTTCCTAAACAAAAGTTTTTAACAAGCTAACAAGGAATCTACTGATTTTATTGAGGAAGAAAACTTAATTTTGCTTGCAGTTCTTAAAGAAATGGCTTAACCCTTTCAACTCTATCCTTCCTCTTAATAAAAAATAGTGACATTGTTAGAAAGGGACATAAATATCGTTAGTTGTTATCAAATTGCATACATATTACATTTATTTTCCGGTGCATTTTAACATTAGTTGAGGCACCACGGAATTAGCTTATTCACCTAAAATGTTCTTTTTTTACGTATTTTTTTCATTTAAACAACCGCAATCCATCTCCTTTTAAACAACTAGAAGTTTTTTTGTTCAAAATAACAATAGAACAAAATCAATGTAAAGCTTATTCAGAAAATTACGTTAAATGTATACTACTAGCATTCCCGTGCGATAATTATCGTATAAACCATCTGATATTTTTTAACATCATATTTTTTACATAAATCATTTTTAAGAATTTAGTAATCAGAAATGATAATTTTTTTTATACATCGGAGAAAATTAGACTGATTTCAAAAATGTTGTGTTAATCCAGACATTGCGGGCCTATTTGGCTAACAAAAAGAATGTCTAAAAGATATATCGTGTATAATCACAAACTTATACACAAACTGGACAATGGATGAACGGTTTTCCGAAAGTCGTATGCGTAATTGAAACCCACGATTAACAACCCTAAGTATAGGAATTTTAAAGCTATGATGTATTGACATTATTAGCGATATAAATTTTAAAATGAACATAACATTACAAATATTTTATTCGAATAATTAATCAATTGTTTATGAAGATTGAAATCAGCAAGAAACGTCATATCGATTACAAAAAGAACATTTTGTGGTCATTAATGGCGGCTTTCAAAATCAATAACTGTCCAGTTTGCGTATAGGGGTCAGCAATTAGGTTTGAATTGAAAGAGAATTGACCTACCGGCGTTCCTCCTCCGCTCCTTCTTTCTGCTCCTCATGAGATCCCGGAAGTGGACGGAGATGCTATGGCGGGGGGTGCGGGAACATTCTGCAAATAAAACACGTCGTCATATAAAAACAATTGTTAATATATTATCGTCAAATTAAACAGAAATTAAAAAGACAGTACTGAATCGATGATCTCCTCAAGAGCTGATGACCAGTGCATGGGGCCCCTGGAACCTACCACTTTTTATATTCCGGTTCAACATGTTTTGGAATATTTTTAAACATAATTTAAGGGGGAAATTACATTTTAATCAAACAAATTTTTTACTAGTTAAATTTAACTTTTTCCTGACATTTGCCCCTTATTATTATACGTTATCCATTATTATCAATTAAATTTCGGTTTAATTTTTTTCTCCTTTAGTCTAAAATTTGTTTAAATTCGGATTTATTCTCAGTTTTATTTGTTTGCGTATTCACAAGTAAGACTTATAATTTGTACCATAGTTTATTTTATATTTACTAATGAATTATGTAACTCACGAATTACGTAATTTGGGCCCCCTCACTTTTTAATATACTCATGAACCGCCGCGGCTGATAACGTCCGGAAAAATAACAGATGTGCTTCGAACAAATCTTTAACACATGTCATGGAATTTAATGCAAAATTGTTAGTAAACAGTAGTTGATTTTTACGTTTAGTCTGTTAGTATACGATTAATTAAAAATATTAATATTTGTGTGCAATTATTTAAAATTTTGTTGTTCTTCATCTCAAGCAAATTCTAAGTAATATACAGAGGAGCAACACGAACCGCTTCACACAGTGAAACACACAGAATTCGAGACCGGTAACACCGAACGATAGCTCTAAGATAAGTCCGATTTGCCGATCGCCGATGACCCTCACAGCACCCCGGCGATCAATATGTTAAAAAGTTGGCTCATGTGAAATGTGATTTTCAAATACTCTTACGGAGCTTTCCTTAGTGTAATGAGCGAAGCCAAATGGCCCTGTTCACTCTTCCAGACGTGCCCGTGGCACTATAACTTTTTTAAGATGAGTTGAGCATGTCTTAGGTATTTTTAAAAAAACAAAGAACGAAATAACCCAAGGTAACCCAAAAAAGTACAATGAACTTCCTACATTAAAGGTAAAGTGTTCAAGATCAAAATTACTCTACAAGTAAAAGTATAATTAACCCTAAGGTAATAGTATGCACAATGTATTTCAAAAGAAGTTGATATAAAATATTAAAGGCTCTCAATGGAAAACCTAACGACAGTAAGTAGTTCTTTCGAACCTTTTAAGGATCTTCTAAACCCTATATTAAACAAGTAAAACAAAATCCACTCGACTTGATCCGTTGTAAATTGCTGCCAGGCAATCTTTCATTAAAATATACATTAAAAATAGGCTTATAAAGAGGTATTCGCAATTGATGCTAACGGGTTAAAGTTTTGGCATTCAATCCCACCGGAATAGAAGGGAAATCCTGGGTGTGCCAGCGCCGGCTAATGAAGTTTTAATTATGATCCACTATGATCCTGTAATTAAATTCCTTTTTTCAAAAGCTCAGTTAACCTGAATGATCATTTCGCCTAGGAATATATCCTACAGGCACAGCGCCAAATATAATTTTTAATTATGATTTCTAAAACATTCTGCACAGTGTTTAAAATGTATTCTTACGCATAGTTTTAAATAATAGTTATATATTTAGTTGAACGTCAAAATGTCAACAAATATTAGAGAAAAATCTTTTCCACTAACAAACTATTTCAAAGCGTTATTAAGAAGGGTTAAATTTCACCTGATCTGACCTGAAATACGATCAAAAATTGTAACCAGGTCTAGTTTAACGCTTAATAGTGATAATCTTTTATGACATAGCACTAGAAAGTCTATTTTTTACTTTTCTAATACTTTTTAAGTTAGAACTCCGTGGTCATCTCCTTACCTTGATTGAAAGTCATCAGTACTACTCACAACACAAAAAACTCCACTGTATTATTCAAAGCAGCGTACTAAACATACGCGATATGTGTGCATCCAAAAGAATATAAGACATCCCGGTCGACAACGACGAGGAAGTGTTGTTGACACCCGACAAATAAATAACGATACAGGACATAAAATGTAGGCATCCACATTTCCTTTATGGAATCGAATTTCCTTCAGAGTTGTCATGGGAAGGGAAAATGTCCGCACAAACACACAATAAAAAAAAACTAGTTGACTAGGGGTGACAGAAAAAAAAATAACGAAAATATTATATTCGTGAAAATTTATGAAATATTTGTATTTTTTATAGATGTCTAAAAAATGTGCGAATGTGATATCCACTTAGACCTTCATGATATTAGATGGTATACATTATCGATGGTATAGTAACAAAGTGGTCTGAAATCATTGATATTGGCCTTATGCTGTTGTTTCAAAGCTTTTTGTTGAAACATCATGTTCTGCATACTCGACGCATTGTATATGTACAGAAACATATCGATGTACGGCAGCTCAATATAACTTTCATTAGTATGTTAGTGCCTAATACGTCTTTGATGACATCGGATCAGTGAGCTACATGTACAAAAAGTCCAACATTTTGAAAAAACTTTTAAAAAATACGCTTTTTAAATGCCTTAAAAAGTAAAGTATAGTTGTTGACTAATATTAAAAACGTAGATAGCTTAAAGTAATTGACCCCGATGCCCTTAATATAAGCTCTTCAGTGATATTTGAAAGTAATAAATAATTTTAGTGCAAAATTTGCTTGAAGTAAAACCATGGCATATTGCGATTGCGGTCAAGTGGAACCATTGCGATTGCGGTCAAGTGGAACCATTGCGATTGTGGTCAAGTGGAACGTTCCCAAGAAGATCGCTCAGTTCAACTTGATGAAGATGTTGGAAAATCCAGGAAAAATGTATATATATATATATATAAGCTTATATCGATTTTAAATGGGTTGATTTACAGATTCGGCTGATTACATAAATGCACAAATGTGTTCAAATCACGCATTTTTCAAGGGAGGATAATATTGTGCACGACAACGGCCAATCGCATTTTTTACGAAATATCTCTAAATCACCTTTTTATGAGAAAGCGTCCAATAAAAAAATTGCACTTTCTGATTAGAAGTATTTCAAAGGAAGGTGGCAGGGCAGCCACCCCTCTCCCAATCATGAATGAAACAGGAGGGGGGGCGGGGGGGAGAAATTTGTATTTTCAAGAGAGTGAGTCATTGGAGAGGGGAGACAAACTAAAAAAAAAACGAATCCATTTTATTGATTCAGCTACCGTTTCAGTTTGAAACCATGGGGATATTCATTAGGGTGGAGTGAAAGTATAGGCAAAAATATTTTTTTTCGAATTTCAACTATTAATAGTGCGGAAAAGTTGTCATTTGGTATCATAATGACAGACCTAAAATAGTTTTATTCTATCTTTTCATCTTGAGGTTCCCCTCTGGCCTTGAATTACACAAAATTGGTTTTTTTTTACAACAATGTGACGTTGATACGTTTTCATTCTACAGTAATTCAATTTCTAATATAGAGGTAAAGTTTCCATTTGGTATCAATAAAAAAAAGTTAAAATAGCTTTATTTTACATATTCATTTACTTCGAAGGTCCACTTTGACCTAGAAAGAATTCACTTCTGCATCATTGCGCGTGCGCGGATATTTCATATTTACCTTATTAAACGAATTCGTTCAAATGTTCAAGACGGTTATTCATTGCCATATCATTTATCATCTTAACGACGGTAGACAAAGATACATACATTACTTGAAATTGTGCCTACGTTCTCGTGTATTTTCACTTCGAAATTGTGTATTGTCGAATCGATGATTAAATTGTGAAACATGACTACCACTAGCAAAGCAAAAACTAAATTAAAGTGGCCTGCGTTTGGATCACTAAAGAGTTTAGTAAAATTGTTTTGCCCACCTCCAAGAGCATAACTGACTATCTAACAGAAAACGGAATTTCTGGTGATAATATTGTAGCTGTTGGATGTGACGGAACCAACGTAAATACTGGAAGAAATGTATGAGTAATAAGGTTTCTCGAAGTTTATTTTAAAAAACCCTTACAGTGGTTGGTATGTCAGCTTAATTCAAACGAGCTTCCATTACGACACCTACTAGAACACTTAGGCGGTAAAACTACAGGTCCTCGTGTGTTCTCTGGTATTTTTGAAAAAGCATTGGCTAATTGTGAACAATTGCCAGTTGTATTATTTGCGACAATTCAAGTTAACCTGCCAGAAATAAGTAGAAGAAAGTTAAATACTGAACAACTTTACTTATTTGATATTTGCCAATCAGTGGCTAGCGGCCAGTGCTCGACAAGTTTGTCAGGACGACAACCTGGAGCATTGATGTTTAACGACTGCAAATCAAATTTTGTGTTTGTATATCGCAACCGTCAATCCATCACAGAATTTATACACACTAGCAGAATACGTTATAAAAGTTCATGCACCAACTTGATTTAGTATTAAGATTCACCATTCCTGAAAAGATGGTGCCAAACACGTCTTCGAAGCAATAAAAAGATATTGTTATCTCTCTTCTGAAATGAAAACTGTGATAGATCCTGTGATTCAGCACAATGGTTTCTTTGGGAGTCCAGAAAATATACTATTGACAATTATGACAGATGATCGAAAATTCATCAGGGAGCTTGGTTTGCATAGGATCTTGACGGCAAGATCCATTGAACTCCGCAAATTTAAAATTCCAGATTTTAACTTCGAAGCTGAAGACTACCATGATCTCATATATTGACAGAGTTTAGAAACAACGGAACCTCCATTTACCATGGGAATTTCAGATGAAGCTTTGAAACAAGTGGTGCTTCATGGCATACCTGAAGTGTTTGAGTTCGCAAACTACCCATGTCATACTCAATCGGCGGAACGATGTGTTAAATTAGTTACGGAGGCATCAGCTGCGGTTTGTGGTGCAAGCAAGAGAGATGGGTTTATTAGAGTCAGATTGCAGTCTAGAAAACTTATGCCACAATACAACACCAAAGCAGAATATCGTCAATAATCAAGTCAAGTGACCCATTAAACTATGTTTAGTTGTTTGCATTGTGATTACAGTTTCTGAGGAAAATTCAAAGACATTTTTTTACTAATATTTGTAGATTTAAATGATACTCTTGTGAGCTATGCTAAGCTGGATTCATAATTTTATACTTACTTCACCTTTGTTCTTTAGTATATGGAAATATATGGTAGTATATGGACATTTGATGTAAGTTCGTACTCCGTGAGGAGCCTCAAATTATCTTTAATATTGTAAGAACTTGTTAATTTGCTTTTATGTTTAAAAAATTAATTTATATTAAAGCTAAAATTTCCACAGTATTAAATTCTGATACATTTTTCTCGTCCTATGGTGCGTTACAACATATTCAATTTTTACCTATTATTGGTAAATTTCAAGGCCTGAGGGGAACCTCTAGATATTATTTGCTATCAAAATCCTTTTACATGGTAAATAATGTATACGAAAGGCAACTTTTCCGCACTATTGCATTACATATATCGAATTTTGATTTTTTCGCTCCACCCTAATATTCATCCCCATGGTTTCATTTTAAAGCGCAATGGAAAGTTTGCGTATGGCATAATAGATATCTATACCAAGAACTAGAAACCACCCTATTTTACGTTAAACCGAGCGCTGAAAACCTGTTTGCTTCACTTGCTTTACAATTTATTTATTTTTAAATAGATGGGGACATGAAGATTTGGAAAGGAGTCTGATATAATTTCTAGAATACATATGATTTTTTTTAAAGAGAATTAATTTGATTATGAAAAAGAATTTTTCGCTAAAGCTGTGACCCGATAGATGTGGAACATTCGTGACTATATAATTTTTATTTGTTAGTGTATAACAACTAACAAATAAAAATATATAGTCACGAATACGTAAACAAAGGAGAGGACATTATCCTCAACTTTAAGACAGTAGTTAACTATCACGCGTTGTAAGACATTTAGTGCATTTATGAAGCAAGAAATAAATTAGTAATGGGATTTAGTTAGTAGTCATACTATTTTTTTAGTATTACACACGTTTCCGTTATGGGTAACTAAATGGACTATCATCATTCTTCCGTTGAACCCCTTCATTTGTAAGGAGTTTGGTTGGAATGCCTAGTTATTCATAAAAGGTAATTTATATTTCCCCTTTATTCAGTTGTGCAGCCATAAAAATAATATGAGAGCACACCATTATACAACATTAAAAATTCCTGCATAAACATGGTAATGAAATCCTTAATCCTCTATAGAAAGCCCTGATGTTATGTAACATGCTTCTCATCCTAATATATGATTTAGTTGATGCTATGTAAGCTTAAATAAAATTTCAAGTCTGATAATGAATAAATAAATACACAATTTGATTAAGTAGAGAATGCTAACCAATTATGAGTTGACTAAAAAAGTTCATGATTACAAATTTATCTAATAATCGATATAGAAGAATTAAATTAAATACCTTACCTTAATTTAAGCAATAAAATAATTTTTTTCCTGTAACCATATGCCTCATTACAGTACAGTTCAAGACGAAAAAATTTTATTTAGTAATACCATGCTTTTTTATTTACTATAATATATTTTTTCATCAAAGGGCAACTGAAATGCAAACGGAATGGAATATTATGTATCTTCATCTCAGTACAATAAAGGTAAAGGTTGTGAACTATAGTGTATTTGACTTTCACAGATAGCAAATATTATTTTCATTTTATTTTTAAATCCTTCTTAGTTTATAACTTTTATTTAAAAAAAAAAAAATTCAAAATGAAATCCACATGTATGACTATTAGCCCATCTAACAAGTTGAATATATAATTTCAAAATAAATATTACAAAAAAAAATATATTTATATATTACTTAAATATTTTTGTTTTTGGCATTGATTTATAGTAGCCATGAGCCGAACTTGATGCAAATAGGTAAAAACGTGTGTAAGTTATTCAACCGTTTAATCTTTGAAAAGAAAAATAAACTTTCTACTCATCTAATGATAGTAGAACACTAATTTATGCTTTTTTATTATGTGCCCACCAGTAACTTGAACTTCAATAGAGTAACTGAAGCAATGTGCCTTGGGATTGTGCTGGATGTGATTTGTGGAAGTTTTTGCACAATAGTTCGATAATACCATTATGCAAAACTATCAAAAAATTATTATAATGTTGATTTTTATTCAAACCCATCCACATTATTATAGTACACAACCAAATACAAAATGAAGAAACAGCAACCTCAGAAATGGCACCATATTTTAATTGTTTGTCCTCTTTTTAACAATGCTTACAATATTTTAAAAGCATCACCTTAAATTTGGAAGATATAATTGGAAAAGTTCCTCATTTAAATTTGTTCTCTTTTTAAATTGAGATTGGCTCTTCCTTAATCTCATTAATCAATGTTTTTATCAATTAAACATATTTTATGTGAGTGTCCCAGTTTTAATAACAAAAGACTAAACCATTTCGATGTTACTAATCCTTTATTAAAAAATTTGCTTAAAGATGAGGTGCGTTCTCATTTATTTTATTCTTATATGAAGTTGGTGTAATAAACCATATCTACATTTTATTAGTTTTGTAAACTGACAAATGGTTGGTGCAACTTAGCCATTTTTTTCTCTTGCACCATAAAACACTTACCAACCGGAAAGAAATGGCACAAAATACACCGGTGTGCATATGGAATCAGGTGTTGCCATGTTATGATAACATAATACTTACACTTTAGCGAGGACACCCATTGAGCGACAATGTACTTTACCATGCCACGCAGATGCACACAATTTGGAAGAAAGGTTGAGAAACTTTCGTCTTTGGCTATATGGGAGTCTGATGTGATGTCACAAAAATGTTTAAAACTGGTTTTTCGGAGCCTTTTGACTTCTTTTCTTGCAAGTAAGTATTAAAAACATTAGATGTGTAGCATTTCAGATATTTTTAAAAGCCAGAAATGCGTTTTTAAATCAATTCGAACCTATGCGGAAGAATTAATTTTCTACCTTCGCTCAAAAAGGAATAAAGTTACCCTCCACGCTTACTCCTCGCTCCAGTGTTATGTTATTCTAGCGCAGTGGTTACAACTAGACAAAATCATCACCAAGATTGCACCATTGATTTACCTATTTAAAGTAAAAACAGTGCTTAAGATGGGTGTGATTGCCTTTTTAGCAAAATTCTACAAGAAATCTTAATTTGTTTAAATTTAAACATTTCATTTAGCTAACCTGAAAATTAAATTGAAAAAACTACATAACTATAAAAATAAACAAATAAATAAAAATTTATCTCCTGGTTTTTATATATAATCGCACATTGACAAATATTTGCTTTAATTTATCATTGATAAATATGGGGGATGTCCTAAGACAAAAGCTAATTTTAATTTTTTATGCAATTTCTAAATTTTGGTCTTACGAAGCACATGCATATTAATGCAATGCACATATCCTTTTTCATGACATGTTGAAAATTCATTATTATATGTGTCTACTATAATTGCTATAAAAATAATTATATTATAAAAAGTTTATATAGGATTTTAAACTCATTTAATAATTTTAAATGAAAAAAAGTTTTCTTTTTAAAAGTCCATTCTTTGTGCAAATGAATCTTTCTTCTTAGTGCATAACTATGGTTTTAAAAGTTTAGATTATTTAGATAATTTTTATTAAAAATAAGCTTTCTTCATATACAATATCACTTCACACATATCTTCCTAGTTATTGAATAATTTGCATCTCACTAGAAAACTGTTGATTTTAAAAATTAAATTAAAAATGTATAATTAAATTACTTTATAAACAAATAAAGCAAAAGTACAAACAAGAAAACAAATATTTGACTAGATAGTTAATCTTGTAATACAAGAATCAAGGTAACTTATTGCAATTTCAGTTAACACGTTGTTTTGCATATTTGAACTATATTTTTAGACAATTTAGTATTTAAACCTATCATATAAAAATGACATTCAAAAGTTTTATAATTCTTTTTTCAATATTGTAATTTTTTATATCATACTTTTCTTGTGACACTCAAAGCTATTAATTTAATAAACCCATGTGAAAAAAATATTGTTAACACATATTAATTTTCTGAGGTACATGTCAGCAGATCAATTTATTTAACTACTCTAAGGAACTTGTAATGCAAAAATTATAAATATATTTTAGTAATTTAAAATTGAATCTAGTCAAATTTATATGTTTCTCCAAATACGGAGCAATCTTTTCAAAGCAAGATAACTCTATAGATTCATTTAATTAGAATAACTTCCTACAAGATGGCCTATAGCATGATAATGTAAAGGAATAAAATTATCCTTTATATCCCAACTTCTGTCGAATTGCCCCAAATAATTTTTTGAATTCATGTCTGTTTTTTATGTTTTCTTTATCAATTGCCAGAGAAACAATGAACCTATTTGGATGCGACTCTTACTCTACTAGATATATTAGGTGTCCCATGGGGAATGCAAAAACAAAACTAAATTACTATATTTTTCAAAACTATTGCAGACAAATTTTAATAATCTATTGAAAATTTTATGTATGCCTTCCTTGTCAAATGTGTACCGTTCAACACTGTATACTGTAGCTTATAAATCAAGAATATATTTTTAAATATGTCAATAATTAAGAGAGATTAAATGTTTCTTATATGTGCAGCTACGTGCTAATTATTTTTGAAAAATATGGACTCATTTTTGTCAATAAATGCATTTTTTTTAATATATATAATAATCCATTCTTCTATTCAGTCAGTTAAAATAATCAAAAAATTAAATATGAACGTTAAAACAAGTTCTCCAGAATCTACTCTGTACACAATAATTATAACTGCAGAAGAAAAACTGTATTTTAAAACACATCAGTTATTTAACCATATGAGGGATAGTTTGTCTTGCCAGCTGTTCCAGAAAAAAAATTATATCCAAAAAAATATTATAATTTAAAAAATTTTAGAACTACGAATTGGAGAAACTTTTGAAAGCCATTTCTATTAAAATAATTTAAAATTTGGTATTTTTATAAAGGAAATGTATTAAAATACAAATACAATGTTAAAATATGCAATAAAAGTCCATCAAATCTGGACATGTTTCGGGAGATACATCTCCCTTCATCATTTTCATGAGCAATCTCCTTTCATCATTTTTGCTGATGAAGGGAGATGTATCTCCCAAAACATGTCCAGATTTGATGGACTTTTATTGCGTATTTTAACGTTGTATTTGTATTTTAATATTCTTAATGCAATGTTCTATAAGACGATTTTTTATCTTATAAAAGGAATGTGTTGAAAATATAAATTAAATCTCTTTCAGTGATGAATTCAACATTTTGCTCATCCCTCAGAAAAGGTTAAAGTAGTAAATCAGCGGCTTAATTCGCAAGCCACATAATTTAAAACTACGGATTCATCAGCCGTAGTGAAAACTGCTTGCCAACTAAACTAAGCTCAGGTATTCCCATCACTACTTATTTTTAAACAATTCCACATTTAGAGTTGAACTGCTTGAATTTTTTTCATCAAGCAGCTTCTATGGCTGATGAATCTGTAGTTAGGAGCTACATGGTTTGCCAATAAAGTTGATGTAAAGTTAAATTATTTCAAATTTAAGATCACTTGTCAATTATACATGTAATCTTTTCAATTAAAAAATATAGGCCATATTTTTTGTATTGCGATAAACATAAATTAATGAAATTTGAAGTTTTTTTACCTAGCATGAATAATTAAGCTTAATTATTAACAACTGTGTTATGTATGAAAAGGGTCAACAAAATTTGTTTAGCCCCCAAGGTAGCAAAATCAAGCTTGAGCTAGATGCAGAGAGACTAAACGTATTTAAAACAAAGTGACCTAATCTAGCATAGTTCATATCATTTACTATAAAAAACAACTTAACTGATTTATTATTGTTTATAACAAAAATAAAGTTTGTTCTATTTAATGGAGAATGTCTTTTCAATTTAAGTAAAACATTTCCTAGACAATATATTTTAATACGAAAATATTAGAAGAGCAAGCAACTACCTTCTCTCAGTACTGTTAATTGTAACAATGTACAGACTTGAAATTAAAAATTGACACTTACCAGGAACAGATGAATTATTGCTATTGATGTCCATGATTCTGGATGTGGAGAAAGACAGACGTCGAGAAGCTGCGCTGAAGAATGACAAACGAGGTTCTAAGGAAAAATAGATTAATTTATAAAAATAAAACAACATTTTAAGACAAAATTGAAAAAAGCGAAAAACAAATTATCATAAAAGGTATAGGACAAGATGTTACAAACAACCTTAAATAAAAACTTTAAAAAATTAATCCTTGAAGGCTTTGATTTGTAACCAAATAAGTTAGTAAGGATATTTTGTCATTGTTAAAGCAGCAACAGCTTCTTTGATCGCATTGACTTTCGTTCAATAAAATTAAGGCACCCATATCTAAACTGAGAATTTCTTTTGCAAGCTAAACTTTTGGAAAGCAATGTATTTATTTTGCTTTTATTGTTGCACAAGTGAAAACAGTTACAATTCATGAAGATTCAATGTGTAAAATGTATATCTATAAAATAATCCTTCTAAAAAAAAAGAAAACCGACTTTAAGAAAAATGCGCTAAAAAGTAAAAAATAATTTTAAATTTTACGAATGAGTTAAAAAAATTGAATTATTGAATATCAATTTTATACGTAGTACAACTTTTTGGAATCGGCGCCAAAATTTAGGTATGATTTTTGTAAATTGGCACCAACTTCCAAAAGTTGTACTACGTATAAAATTGATATTCAATAATTCAATTTTTTTAACTCATTCGTAAAATTTAAAATTATTTTTTACTTTTTAGCGCATTTTTCTTAAAGTCGGTTTTCTTTTTTTTTTAGAAAGATTATTTTATTTTTCCCTTTTTAGTTTTTAATTTAACAGGGGGCTTCGCCCCCTATTATTATTCACCAAGAAATTCAAGTAGCAACTTGTGCTTAACAATGTATATTGTAAAACAATCCCTATCAATGCTGGTTAAACGAAATGTCATTGTTGTAAACTTCTGTTAAACAATGAAAATATTATGAAATCGGAAAAATTGTTTAAAAAAACCCGGTTAAACGGCACTTCCGGATATATAACAGCCGGATAATCGATTATTTTTTTGCAGATTTTGCCTAAGTGGATTTTTCTCTATCCAACAAAAAAAGAATTTTCGAAATCGGACGACATTTTTTTTTAAACGGCCGGTTAATTAAGAAATCCGGATAACCGGATATTTTTTTCAAATTGCTCCCCTTTGAAACATCTCCTATCCAACAAAAAAAAAATTGTCCAAATATCTGAAGTAGAATCAAAATCCCGCGGGCACATACATAAAATATATATATATATATATATATATATATACAGGTCGAATCTATAACCTCTCGACTTGGCGCGCGTTGCGGTTTTAATTTAAAGTTTCTGGCAGTTTTATTTTGGAGGGGTTTTTTTTAGTTTTGGTGAGCGCGGGCAGTCGGTTAAAAATAAACACAATTTTTTGTTGTTCATATTTTGTAAAAAAGTAGTTATTAAGGTTAAAATGAGCAACTAAGCAAACAATACCAAAAAAAAAAAATACCCCCAAAAAAAATTTCAATATAAAGAGTCATTTTCAACTTTGATGTAACACTCATTCAGTTGATTAACATAGAATGTTACTTGACTTTTCTTTACATGCTTTTATTTAACTGGTATTTTTGTGGCCTCAAATCTACAACCTAATTTATACCCCCATCAAATGTCATATGAACTTGAAATTTAAGCATAGTTACATAATTCTAATAACAATACTACAATATGTAATTATATTAATTAGTAATTACAAAATAACACAAATAATTAATTTTATTAAATTTTGAAGAATTGTACCATGGCCATATTTATGACAGCAGAATGTTTCTAATTTAAGTATTAAATGAAAAGCAGATATTAGTATGGATATTCTTTACTAAAAGCAAAATATGTGAATTTCAATAAAATAAAAAGGTGGTTTAATAACAGAAATGTGATTCTTTCAGATTGAATATAAAAACTAATTCACCTGTGCATGACTAAACCACAAACGTCAAGTTACATACATCAGGCCTGCCATTGGGACACCAATGCAGTTTGTTTAAGCAATTTTGACATAATTTGTCTCTAGAATTTTTTTTAAAACATGCTTATGTTATATCGAATGTATTAAAAATTTGAAACCTAATGTTCGAAATTGACTAAAAATAAAAGTGTGGGTTGATCAAGTAAATGGATCCTCACAATATAAATTTAAATACACCTTTAAAAAGAAGAAAATTGGTGCCTCACCCTTTCTGCTGGAACTGCCATTTTCCTGAATAGAGAGGCACTCTGCAAGGTCCGAAAGACCATCTTCACTGCTCTGTGAGTTTAGGGAATGCGAGGTGAACTCCCTGCGCTTTGCCCTTTCAAAGACCTTCATCATATTTGGCTCGTGTCTGTGTTCACAGGGCATTCAAGACATAAAGGCATGGATCCCTAAGGGTGGATTGATTGGCTGCGACAGCACTCAGTGCTACTTGCACTCGTAGGAACCTGCAAAAGGAAGTTAGGTTAATATATTACAACATAATCCTTTTTGCAGGTTTTAAAGACCATAGCAGTAAAACAGATCTCATGCACAATTTCATATTGGGAAATTAATTAACAACAAGCATTTTAAGGACTGAAGCTTTAAAAAAAAAACAGTTTTAATGCATATCTATCAAAATATTTCTTTAATGTGAATAGAAAGCTTTCTACTGCAAAAACCTATCACAATGAAAGTTAATTTCATCTTATTAAGCTTACTGTCAACTTTCTTTATCAGCTAATTAAGAAAATCATTACTAAAATTGTAATAGAAAACAATTGTCATTTCCCAAAATTTAATCTAGATGAATAGAAAGTTACAGAAGGAATGTTACCTGAAAGAAAATATGTTCTTTTTATTATTACAAACTTATGTAAATCACTATTGCATTATAAAACCGTGCAATTTAATTTAAACCCTCTTTCAAGTTTCCCACCAACTTGTAACTTGGATTTAATACTAGTATACAATACAGTCGTCAAATGCAACATCTGGCAACAATTGGTGAATGATAAAGTTTATATTTTGGAAACCCTAAAAATTATTCCGTTATTTAATGCTCTGCGTTTGAACTTAATTGTGTTCCAGGTATGGATGTGAAATAGTAAATATAATAATAATAAATAGTAAATATTTTTGGAAGTGCAAGGCAAACGTGTCTTCATTCATTGGTGTATGAATGCTGGCGAAGACTTGAGATTTTCGTTGCCCAAAGTGTTGAAAAAGCACGAAGCTTACCCGCAAAAGGATGTTTTCAATGACTTTTGACATAACTGACTGCTCAGAGGATTGCCTGTGAGCACCATATTCGGCTGCTGGAAGGAGGTACCAGCTTGGATCCTTAGTTTTTGGAAGCTGGAGTCCAGTGTTACACGTTTCATTAAATTGAAGTTACAATCAAAAATCAGAGCATGATATATGCATACACATAAGACTTTTGATTTTGTCATATTTTTATGGATTAATTGCATATGTGTCAAATCCGAATCATCGTCAATAGCCCATTGTGCAGCTCTAGTGCCTCCGTGGCCCAGTAGATAAAGGCGTCAGCTGGGATTCAGAGGATTCCTAGTTCGATCATGTGCGACAGACTTCACAAGCAAAAATAAAAAAGTAGTAATCTTGTGATCGGAGGGTTTCCAGCTTTGCTACAAAATACTAGAAACGTCGTCCAGAACATCCACAAAAAATTATCAGTGTGTATACGGGACTGGTGCACAATAAATATGATCAGAGTCCAAAGACCTTAAGTCTATTGAAGCCGTTGGGTGACAGCTCAGGTGTTGTCCTCGTCATTTGACCATGGTTTAAAAATACAAAGCATTGTTCCCGGGTCTTTCCTTCAAGATAGGCCCCGAACCGTCACCAAAAGCCCACTGTGCAGCTCTAGTGCGACTTTAATTAATCAAACCAAACCTAGTGAATTTAATACAAATAATCTCACTTGCAATGTTCATTATTCTTTCAATTAATTGTATTATACGTTAATTTGGTAAAAACTGCCCTTAGTATTGCAATTTTTCCTGCTTCAGAAAATAAAAATTTAAGAACTTCGAACTCTCATTAAAATGTCCTAAGAAAAAAAGGTCTGAAAATAATGTCCTGTCCTATAAAACATTGGGTGTTGCTGAGCACACAGCCAAAAGGCTTTTCTGTGAAATATATCAGCAGATTATAAAAATAAAGGTTGGCTGCCAATGAAAACATTTAAAACAACAAAAAAAAAAAACTATTCTGTCCAACGATATGTACATACTTTGTTTAATTTCAATATTTTATATGCATCCACACTCAACATATGCTTAGCTTCATTTTAAGACTTTAGATGCATCAACACCTAATTGCAAATTCCTGTGATTGTGCTATTTGTCATGGAATTATGGGGTTGGAACAAATTCCTCTAAGATCGTAACAAAATGTTTCTGTTCCTATACCCATTTAGGTTATTTTAAGAACATTCACTACAAAATGCTCTATAACAGAAATAAAAGTCTCAGGTAAGATAATGTAGTCAAAATAAGATAATGTTGAAAGGTGTTGTGAAAGATAATGAAAAAAAAGTGACTTAAAATAGAATGAGTCATTTGTTCTAAAGAAATAGTCAGTAGTTAGTGCTACTTAAATTAATTAGTTTAATTAATACTTGGAAAAGTTATAGAAAATATAAAAATATAGTTGAAATTGCATTATCTGACTGTTTAACCAACATTTATAGTCAAATAACTGAAATTATCCTAATTAAAATAACATAATTACCTAAACTTTTGTATGTTATGCACAAGAACCAAATACAATGCAAATTTTCCAACACACTAATGGGATTTTCCTCAAAAATATGTTCACAAGATAACCAAGTTTAAAAGTTTATTTAAACACCGATTACTGATAGATCTATAAATTACTGACCTTTATAATTATAAACAAAATCAAAACCGTTTAATACGATAAAAAAAATTACTCCGTACACACTGTTTTAACCTCTCTGTTACATTAGAAACGAGCATATTTCTGACAATATTTACATTGGAAAGAATTTAACCCTAAGAATAACTATAATTGAACAAAATGATCCGGATTTTTAGGTGTGGTCAGAAAAAAAAATATCAGTCTTAATTAAAACATATTAACCAAGTAAAGTAATAATCACAAAATGTATAAAATACTTGCTTAAACACCTGTGTTTGATATGTTACTGGTACTTGATAGAAGAAAATCCATGTTGACCAACAAGCAACGTGATTCTCCGATGGTTGGTTGACATCAACAATCCCAGCATGCAACGCACAGGGTTGTTGGCTACACAATGGGATTTTCGGGACGATGCGAAATCTATCATGTAATCGGAGGATTGTGAGTTTAAATTCTTGTCGTTCGCCAAAACATTCACCTGGACAAAATCGTTCCTTTCTAGCGCCCAAAATAATTAACCGTGTAGAGGATATTGATATACGTTAAACCCATCGTGGACCAATGTCCTGACGACTATTGAGAATGCGTTGGGTGCCAACTTAGGTAAAAACCTCGTCATCTAACCATCATTTCAGATTACGAGGCATTACTTGGATACATTAAGTAAACTACATAAGGAAAGAAGTAGGTAACCGGTAAAGTTCCAAACAAAATCTGGAACACAGAGATTAGTAATTTTATAATTACAGAACGAAACATGGATGATTGAAGTTCTACGGTCCCGCAACAATATTTCTCACTGCAAAATATTATCAGTATCTAGTTATTAAGCTGTTTATGTACTCGGGAGTCGATCCCTGCTAAGGAATGAGTTGATTTCATCATTCAATGTTCACCTTTGCTCCTTTCAGCTCTGAATTCTCACAAAGAAATTGTGGAGTTGACTATGAAGTCAAAGTTAATCTCTTTTATTTGATTTGACTTTGTTGCTTTATGCTTCACTAAACGGCACATTGGATGGTGAAGAAAGTATCCCATTTTGGACATTGAGTATTATGGGGAACTTTCACTGTTAATAATGTTGCTCATAATGTACGTGTACTATGATATTACCAAACTTCTAATTTATTCGGGAGCAAATGTTGATTGATGTGATGTCGTCAACATGGCAGTGCTACAACACGCAATAGAGAATGGATGGCTGTGGTAGTCTCTTGTGAAGAATCTGTTTAACGCTGAGTCGAATGGCTTTACACTTAATTTCTTAAAAGGAAAAAGTAGAAATTTAAGATCATATTTATTAGATAGTGTCGCTAACTACAATGTAAAAGATTGATGGTAGTAAATCAGTATTCAGTTATGTTATTAAATGTTATCCAAATGTTTTAGTTAAATTACTTATTGATCATGGAGCTTATCTTAACTTCGAGAATTTTAGCTGAATATTAATTCATCAGAATATGTCTCTTTTAGAGGACATATTACAAAATTAAAAAATACTTGCACAAATTGTTATAAATAAATTTAATGATAAAATCTCGCCTTTATTCTACAAGTTATTTATTTAGTGAATTAAGACTTAAAGGAATTATTTTGCAATATACTATTTGTAAAAGGATTACCCATGGTTAATTTTAAACTTGTGTGGTGGATTAAGACAGAATAATTCTGTAATATATTTTCCGTCAAAATGATTTTAAACAGCTAACTTGCAGCAGTGAATAATTTTGTGATGGTAAAACGCAGAATGAAAATGTATGTAATATGCATGATCAGTGATACAAAACTTTTAAAGTAGAACTGGTTCTATAATTTGCGATGGAAATAGTTCAATGACCTGGAAAATATATACTATTCAGATGAAAAAAAACTATGAAAATGAAAGCACTGTTTTGCCAAATAATCACTACAAATCATGTACTTGAATTTATAATATACAAGAACTTATACTTTTTTATTTATGTTAACTATACCATTTTCCATATTTAAAGGTATATATGTACTGCTTACAAAACATTAAAATTGATCATTATATGGACATAATTGCAATGATCAGGGAGGCTTGAGAGAGCTTTAAAGTTGCTACATTTGTTAAAGCTAGGAGAATATTTGTATTTATTTAAGGGTTTTTGGAACTGTTTTTTTTTTTAATTCGTAAATAGTTTTTTTTTTCCAACGGTATACAAAAATGAAATTGTGATAGAAGAACAATTTTTTTTCTTAAACAAAACTATGTATATTTAAACTATTAAAAATTTAATGTAAATTAAAGTCTTAATGCTAGTTTTATATTCTATTTTGAAAGGAGAGAAGAAAAATATATGCGATTTTTACCAGTGCCCTGGTCTCCCTATGATGTGGTACACTGATTCACGCAACAGCGAATTTATAATTTATTACATTTTACCATTGATGGCTTTAATGTACATAAACTAATGAAAATAAAATTTAATTGGTCAGTAGTATGAATAGCAAATGTTTTTAAATGTTAAAAATTTATTTTGAAATAGATTAAATACATTAACATAAATATTTACTGACCTTCAATTAAAAATACTTTTGTTTCATTTAAATGTTGCAAAAATAGATCTTTTCTTCAAATTTATCAGGAATGTAACATGATTTTTTATCCTATCTTAAGATTTTTTTTCTGTACATGAATTACTATTACATGCATTATGATACATTTAATTTCTACCCTTTTACTACTGTTTAAATTATTAACAAATTAATAAGTAATAATTTATATTAATGAAAAATAAATTGCTTCTCTGCGTTTCTTTTCCTTGTTACCTCTTGGACATTGAGGGAAAACTACATTTTTCATATTCATTTGGGACCAAACTACTACTTATTTTAACTGCCCATTTTATTGTGAATCATTAAGTAACACAGTAAAATTATAATCTTTATTAAAATAGGTAATGCATTTTTATATAGCTAAGGGACTATTTTTTTACATCATGACAATTTTTTTACAAAAAAGCAAAAATAATCAATTTTTACTAGCACAAGTTTCTTGTAACTATACTATTTCATTTTGTTTTCTGTACTGTCATTACTGAAACCATAGGATTCCCAATGTGGGCATAGTCCATAGACAAAATGAAGAAATTAAGGTTTTAAATGTATGTCCCTATCAATAAAGCTATTTTTTAATTGTATATGCTATTTTGTCATTCTATATCTGTGGCTTTTGGAACAAAAAGGACCAATGTCATAATCGAAAATTTTGTGAAAAATGACTTCAAAGTCTGAGGTACAAACCTTGCTGCAATGTTACGGAAATCATAGAGTTGTTTGGTTTGAAAGGTTAGGGAAGACTGATGACATTGGTTTCTATTTCATTTAGAAGTTTAAAATTGATATATTCAAAATTGACATGAATCCTTTTTGTTTCAAGCCATATATATGGAACAATACAAACAGAATAATATACTATACTCGGGGACAACCTAAGTTGAACCTGAAGCGCAAACTATGATATGTATAAATATTCAATTGCTTTAGGCTCAACTTAGGTTGTCCCTGAGCATAGTTCGCTTGTCTGCCAAGTGGTAAGTCAAGTTCAAAGAAAAAGGGTGTTTACAGTTCACAACTCGTCTTGCAATAATATTAAATGGAACTACATTCAACTCATTATTATGAAACCCTAGTAATGAAAAATGAGGTTAGTTCATTTTTAAGTTTTTTACTAAGCCTTTTTTGTTTATTTCTGGTAAGCAATTACTTAGGATTTAGTGTAGCATGACCATAGATGATTTTGCACCAGTATCCAACTAATCTTTCTAGTGTCTATACATATAATTTCAATTGAGTAAAATTTATGCAATTTAATTCCTGCTGAATTTAAATGATTTGCTTTTCTGAATAAAATATTGATAATTTTAGTTCAATTCAAATTACACAAAGTAGCTAAAATACATAAAGATTTATTGATCAATAAAATATCACAGTTTAAATAGAAAATAATGTTGTAAATCGCTGTCTAAGAAGAATTTTTGCAACAAAGTTCAATCTGTTCTCTCTGCTGATTAATAATAATTTTTTGTTCATTGACTTGTTTCCTCAGCTTTCCAATCAACCAATCCTTTGTTTTAATCGCCCGTTTTAGCGCCTGTACTGTTTCTTTCATATCCTATATCCAAGAAAAAAGTAATGTAAATAATCAGCGATAATTCCAAGGAAAATGGACATAACCATAATATTAAAAAAAAATACTTCGCACAAATTATCTTGCTTTAACATTTTAAAACTATTTATACCCAGTTTAGTTGCATCTAAATATGCTTTAGATTACATTTATGACAACTTCATACATATTTTCCAAAATAAATATAAAAAGTTTCTAAGGACATTAAAAGTAATTTATAAGGACTTTATTTTGTAATGAAAACGACTTGTATACATTTGTAACGAAATGTTAGCTCTAAAGTTGCAAATAGGCTTCTTAGTAAAAAAAATTAAATAAATGAATATAAAATAGGTGCAAACAGATAAAAGCTATCCGGTGCGAACAATCCATGGTTTTTTACAAAGATACAAAGTTGTGTTCAATTCACATTGTTATTTAAATGATAGTCATTTCAAGGACATTTTGTAATTTGAAAGTTTCTAAGGACCTTTTGAACAAAAATAAGGGGTTTCTAAGGACCTTTTGAACAAAATTCAGGAGTTTATTAGTACTTTTTAATGGCTCTTTGGACAAAAAATAAGGAGTTTTTAACGAATACGAACCCTGTGTAATATATATTGCTTTAATACATTTTAAACTAAATGATGCCAAATTATGGAGCTTTTTTAAATAAGATGTTAAAATTACTATTTGGTACAAGTATATATTTGAATATAATAAAATAATTGAAAATGCAGTTTTGTCAAATTTTAATATAATTTAGGCAATTAAACAACTTTTCTCATTATAAGAAATGTTGTTTATTCATCCCTCAATAGATAATGGAAAAACGGTTTAACAAATGACTATAATGCTACAAGGCATGGTCACTCCTTAACAAAATAAGAAATCAAACAATTTTTTAAAAAAATCTTGGAAATTTCATTTTTAGTATTTTATTAACTACTATTGATAGAAAAGTTTAGCATTTAATTTTATTAAACTTAAAACAATTTATTATTATTATTTCTTTAGATAACCATATTACCAGAACATAGTCTTCAATGGAGCACATATACTTAAAACTCGATGCTAGCTAATATTCCGAAAAGCTATTTAATATACAAATATTAATATAACAAACCTCATGATTATCTTTGCCTTGTATGAGAGGTAGATTGAGGATATCTTTTGCAGACATTCTGCTATTGGGATTCTTTTTGATGAGCTTTTCAACAAGGAAAACCTTTAAAAAAAATGTGCTAGGTGAAAAATATTAAACATACAAGTGGTTTTCATTTTTTTTATAGAGATTGGTAAATAGATGACGTTTCATTATTTACACCCACTGACAAAATAGTCAGGGTTCCCTGTCTTTACAAAATATGAATTTCAATAATTATTCTAGAGAAATTCCTGTATTGTAACAGATTGTGACATGAGTTGTATTTGCACAAATTAACAGATTTAAATAATACATCTTTTAAAACATATTTGATGTGCATTCAATTGCTTTCCTTTCACTCTATTTTAATAATAAAAGTACTAACCAGAATAACACAATGTAAAAATACTCACTATATTTGGTTGGCGGAGCGTCAGCAGAACTAGGTGAGAGCTTCTTAGTTTATTATTAGATTTTTTAACTGAAAGCTATTGCAAGCATACATAAACATCAAAATGTAAATTTTACTTTTAAAAAGATGTTATCATTAAAAATTACTTACATAATTCGGCCAATTAGCTAGTAGCTCATTAGGAATGTCTCCTTTACTGATGTTATCAATGGTTTTACAAAACTCCATTTGAGTTTGGAAACGTAGGAGCAGTTCAATGAGGATGATGCCAAGGCTGTAAATGTCGACCTGAAAATGAAAAGAAATAACAAATTATTTGAGCATATACAAAGAGTGAAACAAACTGCATCAGCATCCCAATGGCATAATTAGTTAACACCTTAAACATGTATACCCGGTGTTGGTATTTTTGTCGTCTGAGTTTAAAAACTATATTTTTATTTTAGAGCAGGGTTCACATTTTGTACTTTTAATAGAATAGCTTAAATGCAAAAAAAGTTATATTCGAAAAATTAGATTTTAGTATCTTTTGCAAGACTCCAACTTTTTACCACTCAATAAAGAAGCATAAAACGTTACTTCCTAATAAAATACTCACAAAAAAAGTTGCAATGTAGCAAACACAGTAATAAGGTTTGATGTTTTGATTTTTTACCATTTTATCAAATAGTTCAAAGTATTTATAGTCTGTTTTACATCTGAGGTATTCAATACTAAACTCTGTTCAAACCCCCTTTTCACTTACTACTAAAATTGAAATGCCAAAGAAATCTGTTATTTCTATATAAAGTAGTATAAAATAGTGTCATAACACTATTTGATTGACAAAAAGCTTTTTCATTGCTTTGTAATGCATGTGATTAGAAGTATTCTGCTGGTGGTGCAAAAGCAGATTTTGTGTTCAACTTTTTAAAAAATATTAATTAGTAACTAGTGTTAATAATAACATTTCTAATTATTTAGAATACATATTGTACTATCATGGTTAATATCTAATCAAGTATTCAGTCGCTATGATATTTTGGAAACTAGTTTAAGTTGAACTGCAGGAATTGAGGTCACAACAACATCAGACAAAGTGAGTTAAATAAAACTGTGTAAAAAATATCAAATAATGTATTACAGTAAGTTACACAATATATTGGTTGGGATGTTTTGCTATTACTGTATAACTATATATTGCTTCACTCTGTTTTAATTTGTTCTTTAGAGACGACTTGAAAAAGGCAGACTTTTATTGGTTTGCTGTGCTATAAAAATGCCTGAATGACTTCATCTTGAAGCCTCTATTTCATGTGGTTAGTATTGCAGCGTCCCGGAGTTCATCCACCTTTCTTTCTCTTCCAAGCAATTCCCGGAAAGAATTTCCTCTTAATAACAGTTAGAAAAAAATATTTATTTTGTAAAAAAAAAAAAAATCTTATATGTTAATAACTAGCATTGAATTTTAATAATTAAATGTTAGTTGATATTTTGCTTGAAAAAAACCTTGTTTTGTATAAAAGGGCCATTATCAAAATTCAATTTAGCAAAATAGGCCTTTTCTAAGTATTTAATAAACAAATTCCAACATATTTTAAATAACAGACCATAATCCAAAATTAAGAAAGAACTTTGTACAACTCTTCTGTGTTTAAAACTATATACAATAATTACTTTATGGTATTTGATATTCAACATATTTTGTTACCAAATAATTTAGACACACACCTGAAACAAAATAAAAAATTTGCTGCAACAGAAAAATTACTTTATTATTGTAGTCGTGTCCATGTCTTTGTTCTGGAGCTGCATATGGGAGTGTTCCAAGATCAGAACTGTGATGAGTAGAGAAATCTTTTTGTCTGTTAGGTGATGAGCTCCCCAATGTGGCAAGACCAAAATCCCCTATCTTCATTACATTGTCTTTAGTTGAATAGAAAATATTCTGAGGCTAGGTATAAGAAATGGGAGAAAATTATATTTTGGTTGAATTCCTAAAACTCTTTATTTACAAAGTGAACTGAACACAGTACCATATTTGAAATGATAAGGTAAAATAGTACTTGAATCCTAAAGTATTTATCTTTGCTTTTTGGCGCAAATTTATAAAAATGAGCTGTCAAAATATGCCAACTGCTGTGTGTCATTCATTGCAAGTGCAATTTTAAATATTCAGAAATAAACATTTGGGAATTTTATTTTTAATTTATACAATAAAATACACATTTAGAATTCAATGGATATTTAATACATTTAAAAAAATAAATATGATTTTTCTATTCAAAGTATCAACAATTTTTTATAGTTACAAGAACACAAAACATCTAAAACATAAATAGGGTAATGAGCAATAAACTAGCCTAATATGCTATTGTTTAAATCTTGCATAGCTTTTAATAGTTGATTTATGTGTTTAAAATTCATATTTTTAAAATTCACAAAATTATTAAACAGGTAAAATTATATTAAGAAATAGTTTAAGATATAATACAGTTTTAAAAAGACAAATGTTTTAGGAGTGTTACAATTAATATAGTAATCCTTAGACTATCACTTAATTTTTTTAAATATTTTTATTATTATTATTTTATTACACAAGGAGTTTCTTTTTTTAAAATGAAAAATTGCTCACTTTGAGATCTCTATGGATAATGGACTTCGAATGAATATGTGCAACTCCATTCAAAATATTCTTAAATATATCCACTTCATCTATATGAAAAGGCAAAGGATCCTCTACAAGAAATCAAAAACATGATTGAGGTTGTGACAGTTACTGTCGCATTTTATATTATTCTCCAGAATATACAAATAAGTTGAGTTACAATGAAGTTTTAAGTCTAAAATTCTGACAAAAACTTTACGATAAACTTTAGAGTTCCGAAATATTGTTAAAGAATATATAAAATTAATGAAGCTATCCAAAAATCTGGTTTATGTGCCAGTCTCTCTATAATAAAGTCACAACTTTTCATTTCGATTGTATGCAGTTATTTCAATATTTTGCATTACTTTGGTTCAAACACAGCATTTAAATTAATTCTTTGATGACCTTTAAAGTGTTATAAATAGGCATTTCATGACAAATCTTAAAAATTAGCTTACAAAAAAACAAATCCACAAAGAAATTTTGTTGAGATGGTTAGATCTTTTTTTAAATAACTAGGTAATGGAATGTCAAAAAAGTAAAATAGAGGGTACTTTTTAAATACAAAATTTAAAGCTTCTCCTAGTTGTCACACATTCCATACACCTTAATAGTTTGCAGACATATTATAAGTGTTTTAAAATATTTTCTTTTAAGTCACAAAACTATTTTTAAACGAAACTTTTTTAACTTGGGGAAAATCTTAGTGTGAATTCCACATGGACCTTTTTATCTCAAAACTATATCTTTATCTTCACCCTATCCAATATGCACTGAGGTTAATAAAAAAACCATAAGAAAATTATCCTGTTTCCAACATAGGGAACTGTATGAAATACAAATTGATCTAAATATAAATGTTCAATTTCTACATCTAGCTAAATTTCAGTATGTTTATCATTTCTTTAGAGTCCTACAATTCAAGCTATATAATCATGGGTGAAAGTTGGTAAAAAATTCAGCCTTTCAATTAGATTCACAAAAGCACAACATTTTTAAATTACAAAAGGAGGTTTTAGCATCAAAAGCTTTTGATGTCCCAATGTTTTAGAACTAAAAATAATTGAATTTCAAAAAGGGATCATCTTGAGATTTTTTCATAATGGATTTTTTTTGCTCTTCTTTTTCATGTACACATATAGACTAATGTTTTATAAGCAAGAAAAGCTAATATCTGGTAAATATAGGGGTGAATAATGGTAAAAAACATGAATTTTTTAAATAAATTTTGAAAAGGATTCATCTAAATGATATTTTTCTATCTGTAACACAAGACAGAAGAATATAGTGAAATGCAAAAGAAAACTCTAGAATTTTTGTTCTGTTCAATAATAGAAGCTATTTACTAATGAATTATAATAATCAAACCACTGAAGTTCACGGATGAATTTCAAAAAGGACTAGTCTCAGAAAACTGTAACGATAATTTTCTTCATAAAATTTAACTTCAGGGTTTTTGCTTTGTCATAACGTAAACAGTGGTCAGTAATTTTGAAAAAAAAAAATGCTCAAATAAGTCAAATGGTCCACTAAAAATTCATTTTTTTGTGACTTCTGAAAAATTTGAATTTTTTAAAATGAGCCTTTTTCGAAATTTACAATAGAATTACTTTTATTTTTTAAACAATTAATGTACTTATTTACTAACTGCTTAAAACTTTGGTTAATAGTTAAAATTCAGGCATGAAAATATGCTCCATTACCATATTTAGTCAAAAAATTGTCAACTTTAAAATAATAAAATGGAAACTAAATTTCTAAAAATTGTAAGCTATTTTAACTTTAATTAAAAATTTAAATAATTTAAGTCTCACGCCAATGGATTTTTGGAAGATGAAGACAAGATTCCTTCACTTAAAAATGCATATACTATGGATCTTTGTATTGCAATCATAACTACAACTTGATCAGATAGTTATGAAAAATATTATTTCTTATTTGAGTGACATTACTGTGTAACTTTCAACAATATAATGTAAACTCTTGTTGTATCAAGAAGAGCAATAACTTCAACTCTATAAAATAGCTATAGAACTGGTAATTTTGTATTTTTAAATATATTTTACATAGATATATAATCTATAAACCTCCCACTAAATTATATATAGAGAGAAGTTAAAAAGGTGAAAATAAAAAAAGTTTAAAGCAAAAATACCAACAACTATACTCGGGGACAACCCAAATTGAAAGCTATGATATGTATAAATATTCAATTGCATTAGTGTCAACGTAGGCTATCCCCGATTATAGCAAAAACCTTACCTTTTGCCCTTTGATCCAACCACAGGCGAAGATCACAATCACAGTATTCCATTTGAATGCAAAGTATTACTTTTGGACACTAATGAATTCAAAAATAGTAAATGTTAAATAAAAATAAAGATGTTGAGAATTTCTTTTATAAAAACTGTTTACAACAAACACTCTTAATTATTTGTGGTCTAAATAACAAACAGTAAAATCTAAAAATTTAATATATTAAATAAATTTAACTTTTTCCAAAAGTTTGCAAAATAAGGGATCTTACCATAAATGAAAGATTTGATAAGGATGGCAAAAAGTCACCCCCTTCCTTTGGGGTTTTGCAACAGATGTCAGAAAAGTTCCATTGAAAAAAATTTGCTTCTGAATTGCTGCTAGACCATTCAGTACGTTCAGACATATCACTCAGGCGACTAGATTGAAAAAATTTATTTTGTAATTTATCACTAAACAAAGTTTGGCCACTGCTGGGATCTTCCACATTAGAAAATAATACCTCTTCAGAAAATTCCGACTGTTTCGATTGAAAAGATCTGTAAAAAAAAAAATAATATAATTATATAAAACCAAATTTTTTTTATCTATTTAAATTAATAGAAAGTGGCTTTGTACATTTCTGAATAAGCTTAATATGACATTCAAAACAATAACATTCCATTACATCAACAATAAAAATATCAGGTTAAAAATGTATGCAGAGCAGAAAAACTAAGTTTTCCCATAATTCTTGTTTTTATTGTATTTTAAAACATTATCTGATCTGTTTTTTTATTATCTCACTAGCTGTGTTGTGCCACATTGCTGAGACCCCTTAATGTGCATAGATCTTCGTATTTGGAAAATTAAAAAAACAAAACATACTTAACAGTTTATGTTGACTTTTGTCTTGGCCTGCTGCAATACAAACCCCATTGTCGACTTTTACCTTGCCGACTAAAATAAAGCGCCAATGTCAGTAAGTTGAAACTGGGGTATTAAGAAATTATCGTATAAGGCAAATTTTAAAACGAACTTGAACTAATGATCGTAAATTATGCAAAACAAACGACGAGAAACGATCATAAATACCAAACTCCTTAGTCAATTGAGGAAAAGTATACGAAACACAGTTAGCAGCTAAAACCTGAAATAATCATCTCTACTTAACACATATGCAATTCTCCCTCTGCTCTACAATTCATCTACATAAAGCATGCACAGTTTTCCATCGGAAACTGTATTTATCAATTAAAAAAAACTAAAATTTTAAAATTCTGTTCTCAGGTGCACAATTAGAGGTTAAGCAGTACTTATATTTAAAATTTCAGACATTTCCGTGCAGAGGCAGAAGGTAATTTGCATGCCACAGACAGACTCTTTCTTTTATTATTATAGATAACAAAATATTTTCAGAAAACTTATAAATTCATGACGTAAATGTTTTAGTTTAAAACATTAATTAGTGCCAAAAACAATACTCGAATGGCTAGTCTTAAAAATATACAAATCAAGATTCCCTAAATAAACGTTTTAGAAGTTATCAGGTGTTTTTTTTTATATATTTAATATGACTTAACTATTCGGGTTTCAAATATGTTAAAAATGGGAAAAAATATAAAGTATTTTATAACTTTGGACTCCCTTTAAAAAATAATAAGTCAATTTTATGTATTTCCATGTTACAAGTCCACAAAATTACATTGCAATTTCAAACAAAAAAAAATAATGCTCAAAATTGAAGCCTCTTCTTGAATATTTAAGTTTTTATTGCCCTGTCCCTCATGGTCACAGTTACTTATATATCAAATCATTCGTTATTATCAAGAGTATTCATTCATGAAATGTCTATATAATAGACCACTTAAACAAAAACACTTTTTTGGACTTGGGTGCTCTAAAAATAATTGAAAAACAAACATTGAAATTTCAACTCTAAAACATTCCTTTTATTTCCTGATATTTCATAAAATGAAATAAGGGCAACCAAAAAAATGCTAAATTCATGTTTACAGTTAATAAAGAATCAGATTTTGTGGATTTGAGGAAAAAGTAATTTACTTACCTCTTATGGGAGGTAGAACCACTTGCACATGCACTGAATTGAAGGGTATTGGCACATTTTGGTTTTTTCTTGCTGCTATTTGAACTGCTGTTGAGGCTCCCCAATTCCGATCCCTCAGTGCTGGATGAAGCTTCAGAGGACAGCTCAGATTGCGCTGAAAAATATATCTTATTTACAGCAAATTTGCATTTAATCACTAAGATGCACTGTGACTTATTTACCCATAAAATGGAAGTTCCACCTATAATAATAAGATCAATTACATATCCATATTATATAATCACAATTTTATTTATTTATTCTATTTTTAATATAATAATGCTTAAGTTAATGTCTCTCCCATGCCCAAGATTCAGCATATTGGCTGGTGGTAATATTCATTTCTGTTAGGGATGAGATGATAATTCAATAACAGTTAAAAAAATATCATTATTTCGATTTCCGATAATTAAAAATATTATTTTTGAGAAATGACAGTTCTTTTCAAATCTTCAAAAATGTAATTTTTCGAAATCGAACAAATTAAGTTCTTCAAACGATCAATAGATGCCGCTGTTTTATTTTATCATCTTTTTAACTTGATATTACAATATTACCAAGGATTTGCATCGTTCTGAAGGTTTTTGTATTGTTCAAAATATTTGAATCCAAGGAAATCGTAGTATGATATATATTTTTTAATATTATCGATGCTGTCTTGTATCGATGCTTAGATGTTGTTATTTGCAATGCGGTTCGTTCCATTGACGTGTTTGAAAACGGGAAGGCGAAGAATGTTTAAGGTTAAATTCGGACCTGATGAAAAAGGAAAGAGAGGTAGATTTTGTGTTAATGACTCAGTTCTCGCTTTCTGTTGCGAAAATATTTTATCGCTGAGGGTGCTTTATTTGCGGATACTTTTATTTTTAAAGTGAGGGTGGTGGTGGTGGTTTTTGCCTATGGCGCTGTTGCATTTGAATAAGTATTGTTGAAGCTATTTTGTTGACTATATATAGCGTAAAAAATATATATTCCAATTATTTGTAAATATCTGTATTAAATACACTAAATATAGTTTTTGCGTAGACATTTTATGTACATATTTTTGGCAGAAATCAAATAGCTTTGTTTTTAGAGCATATAGAAAGCCATCTTTACTGTAATTAAATCAATTGTTTAAAAAGGGGACCAGCAAAAAATGTAATATTATTTTTTTTTTTATTTGGATCAATTCATAGAAAATTAATTTCAAAATAATTTCATTCTAATTTGTGCTTTTTATTAACATTTAAAACGTTTTCATATACTATTTATATAAAATAAAGCATGAAATAATGCTCTTAAAATTAAATTATATTGTACTGTAAAAGAAAATGTTGTTTAAAACATATTTTTATGTAACAAACAGTTTTGACATGATTATTTGTTTTTTAGTTAGTTTGAATTAAACACTTATATACTATCTCCCTTTTCTAAAAAAATACCTAAATAATTATAATAAATAAATTATATATTATAATAAATAATATAAATAAATAAATATAATTATAATAAATAATTAAAAATAACTGTTATTTGCCAATAATATCGTAATAATTACTATTCTTTCAGAGTAACAGTTAAGCTCATCCCCAATTTATATACCCTTCCACAATAGGTTTCATTATAGGATATTAGGTATAATTCTACAACTTGGAAAAAAGGTATTATGATCGACCGACCGACCATAAGGACAAGCAACAATATTTTTTTTAACTGTTTTGTAAGTATTTTAATTGGACAAATTGTTTTGAATATAATTATATTGAGATATTATTTTTCTTTGATATTATGTTTCAATTACAAACAGTAGCCTCATTTCTATGATTAAAAATAGGGAAGTATAGGTCCATATGCCATTTTATAAACAGTTTTGACGTTAAGAAATTTGATACTTAATCGCACAAGCTGAGTGAAGGTTCTAAAAATATTATGTTCATTTCAATTGAGGTTTTCAGTTGTATTTTTTTAAATGACCTGCATTATTGAGAATTCTAATTGTAATATTTGTCTTAAATTATATACAACATTTTAAATATATATTATTAAAAAAAACATGGCATTTTTTTGTTCATGTCTTCATTTAAAAAAGGACATTGCCATAAAACATATATACTTGAGATATTATTGGTATAAAACTATAAAAAATGTAAATATATTTACATGTTTTTTCTTCTATCCAAGCATTATTGTAACTAACTACATTTAAGTGATTTAAAGTAGAAATACTTCTTACTTCACGAATCACCTATAAAAGATTGAATTGCATGAAACATTTTTTAATAAAAACTAATAGCAATATAAGATTTGTAATTCATTCAGAATAATTCAATACCCAACATAGCATTGTAAATTTCTGAATGAGCATTTGTTTCGGCCACATTCTCAATTAGGTATTTAGCCAAGATGCGAGTTTGAAAATTGTTTACAGAGGAAATAAAGCTATTCAAATGTAGTTGAACCTTGTTAGTACAAACAAGTTTAAGAGGAATTACTGATAATACAAACAATATTTGCCTACCCATTCTTTAGTAGTGTAAAACAAAGTTAATTTAAATGTTTAATAAAGAATGCAATTAAAATTTAAATATCGGAACTGGTAAACAAGTTTTCGAGGGGTCCCTTCCATTCGAATTTTATTTATTACACAAATTTTGAGAGAACTATATTCTCAGCTCATACCATAGTAGCACTCCAAACCCATTGGTTATGGTTATCAAGATAAGACAACTCTTAGAAACGAATTGACAAAAGACATTGCACTCCAATTTCTCAATGAGTTGACATTGGAATGGGCCACTTTTTGCTGTTTTTAAAGTTTTTCTTCCATAAATAATTCAGCTTGTCTTGTTAATGTAAAAATATCAAAAAAATTAAGTGCAGAAAAAAATGGTTAATTGTTTCATTTTTTGGGATACCCACAAATTTTAGCTTTCAAGGGCATTATAAGATCGAACCTACAATAAAGCAGCAACACCTTTAAAACCGATTCAACACAGTCAGAGAAAATTTACATAAAAAAAACAAAGATGTAAAAGGGTTTATAATTATAGGAGAATGACTATAATTATTCCTTAAAAGTTATCTTCTACAACGACTAACAAGGGTTTCAAAAGTCAAAAGTTATATTTTGTAAAAAGTTTTTTAGCTATAATGAAAATGCAAATTACATAAACCATTTAATGAGATTGTCAAAATTGTTCTTTTGAAGCTTGATTGTAACCTTATTTAATTTCTTGTTATGAGATTTCAATGTATGGAAATATACTATAAAACATAAACACTACATAATACAATTATAAAGTAAACTTCAAGATCATATTGCAATAATCCACATTGAAGACGCAATTGCAATAATAATACTTTATATTAAAATGAAAATCTGATTCTTAAAGACTATGTATTTCCAATACATAGCCTTTAAAAATCAGATTTTTTACGGATTTGTGCTGAAAATAAGAGATTTTTTTAAGAATCTGACTCAGACCTGCATATTTATAGCACACAGTTGGAAAATAGTACAAGGATTTGATTCCTGCCACTGTTAAATTTTTCAATGCCATTAGTTAGTATTAAATAGTCCATTAGTTAGTATTAATATTAAAACTCCTCATTAGTTAGTATTAAATAGTTATTTCCAATTAACATTAACTTTCCAATTAAATTATGAGAAGCTTCAAGTTGCTGTAGCATTTGGAAGGGGAAAATTAAATTACAAGATTGGACAACAAAATGCAAAAAGAGTATGCAAAACTATTCAGTAATACTAATGGATAAAGTGTTTTAAATTCAGTACACAAATCAGTCAACAACAAATTGAAAAACATGAGATGATGATTTATACCTTACTGTACTCAGAATCATTTCTTAATTTAAATATAATTTTCTTCACAGCATATATAATACCATCAAACTTGTGCTTTGCCTAAAACAACAACAGAAAAGACATCATTAACAAAGGACATCATTAACCTTTCAATTAGTTATTTGCTCATTTTCAACATGCCAATAAATCCAATAATGTGTTCAGATATAATAAACAATCTACTCAATTACCATGAAAACTGTACCAAAGCCCCCTTCTGCTATAACCTTTATTTCCTCAAAGGTTTGCTTGTATTTATCTTGGTATTTTTCAAAATCAGAAGTTTTTATAAAACTGAAAAGAAATTAAAAATTGACAATTCTTTCATATTTTTAAAAATTGACAAAAATATATAAAAAAAACCTGAATTTGCAGACTCAAAAATAATTATTTGTTACATTGCTTGTTTTCTGTAAAAATTCTTCTAGAGTTTTCCAATATATATATATATATAACGAAGAATTTTTATTTAACTAAAAATCATTAAGCTGTTTATAATTAAATAATGATGATATTTCGTCCATTTTTCTACAAATATTTTTGGGTTTTTATGTACCCTTGGGTTTGTATGTTTTACCACTTAATCATAGTTAAATGGTTCTAAATCTGTCATTATACAGATTTTGGTAAAACAAAAGTGTGATCAGTTATTAAGAAAAAATCTAAGTGTTAGTACTAAATGATAAATAAACATTGTCAATCAAAAAGTAATTATTTTTTAATCAGTGAGTTTCTTAAACTATTTAAATAAAGTATAAATCATTTATAACAAATATATTTTAAAATAGGACTTACTCTAGATACTGAAGATCTTGCTTTGGATTTGGAACAACAGTTTTATGTATCTATAAATAATATATTTTATTAAAAGATACAACAAAAGTGCTTAAATATACACAATGATATGTCTATATTCCTAAACTTTCCTATGTATTAATTATCCACAATAATAGTTATAATAAGGCAAACATAGCTTTAATTTTTAATTAAAAAAATATTAAAATTTTACAGATTTTACAGTGTTTCCATTTAATTTTCTTTTATGATTAAAGTATAGTACTTCTTAGTGTATTTCTTTTTTAGAAGTGACTTCACTATGCAGCTCACAAAATTTATGATAATTTTTTAACAATCCAGTAGTGCAACTACTGGAGTGTTAGGTATGGTTTTTGTAAATTGGCAGGAATTTAAAAATGTTACAATAAATATTAAAAAATTTAATTTGTTCATAAAATTAATATTATTTTTAACTTTTTAGTGCATTTTTTTAAAGTTGGTTTTCCTTTTTTTTAAAATTATTTTTCCTTTTTAAGTTTTAAAAAATTTAGCAGGAGGCTTTGTTCCTCGCCCCATATAGTATATTTTGTATATTGTGAGATTAGCTAAATTTTATAAGGTATCTTTACTTTTAGTAATTACATTTAATAAGTAGAAATAGTAAGAAAAATATTGTCTTTATGTTATATCTGATGTACAATTAAAAAAGACATGCATAGAGATAATGAGTAGAAAACCACAGATAATAATACTTCTTGCAAATATAGAAGCACAATTTTACTAAGTTTTTTTAATAAATTAAAATATACATACTTCAGTTACAACGTTGAGCAACTTAAAAGCCATCTTTCTTCTGGTCGGCAGAAGGTTATCTAATACTATTTTCTCATCCAAAACCTAGAAATATAAAAAGTAAATAGTAAAGTATATAACATGATTCACAAAATATCGAAATTTTAGGATGTTCAGAATCAAAACAATTTAAATGAAAATTTACACTAAGGGAACATTAGTTTATTACATCACACTGTTTTTCATTCTTTCATACCCCGTCCTCCCACCATTATACCTACTGTGACATTAGCCATATTCCCCCTTCCCTCCCATCCTTTACCCATGCCATGTCACATGGTTGGTTAAAAAAACATTCATTAACATTTCTTCTCAGTGTACCTATTTTACTAAACATTCCATTGCCAAGAATGTAATTTCTATAAAATGCAACTTTAAAGTTTATGAAACAAATTGCAACATTTTTTTTATACAAAGCTTTGTTATACAAGGCAACTACAAAGACCCGACTATTTCATGACACGCCAAGTGAGGTATAATAGCCTAACATAGCCAGGCATAATAACCCCCCCACCCCCACCCCCCTCACACTACAAGAGTTCATACCTAATAAATGAACGGCTCTCAGTTAAAAGATTTACAAAAAATATATATTTAATCATTTAGGGTTTTTTTTATATAAAAATTTCCTTTTCTTCAAATTGTAGTATATGTGTTAATACTGAGATTTTGTAATGTATTCAACAATACAGTTAAGTAAAAGAGGGGATATAAAATTACTTATTAAAAAAATAAGATTATTTTTGCTAAAAATAGTCGACAGTCTTATGTATAAAAATAATATAGAATGGTCTCAGTTTAGCTGCCTGTGAAGGCTTTCTCAGTAAAGACTATTACACTTTAAATAAAAAAATATATATAATGGATTTCTTTATATTAAACTTTAAAATAAAAATAGTATTTTAAATAATTTCTTTCGGAAAGAAGAAATCGAAATTCCACCGAAAATCTGAACAATCTCATCCCTGCTTTTAACAATTTAGATCTAAAAAATATTATTTTAGCATTTTAAAGAAAAATTTGGCTTAAGAAACTTCAAACAAACAAATATTGAAACCACCTATTAAGCAAATTTAAATACCATATTTTTAATATATTAATCAATTACTCCACATGTAACTTATAATGCATAATTAAAAGTAACAAAAATTTTAATTTTTGTTTTAGAAATTGAAAAAATTGTGGAATATTTATAAGTGATAGGGCAAAAAATATTAAGGGCAAAAAAAATTAGTATTGCAATATAAGCTGAACTTACATTTGACTTTGATAGGAAGCTGTATACACCTATAAAATATATAACAAACTTATAAGTTTACAGTAAAATTAAAAGAACACGAATTTCCTGTTAAAAGTGTATAAAGGCAGAACATAATTTTCACAAAACTACAAACAATCACATTAAACTAACTTCAAGTTGTGGCATGCATGAAATAATTATAGCCTTAAATAATAGATGTAATTAGTTTAAAAAAGTAAAGGTAAAAATTTTGTTAATAATTTCTTACCTAAAAATAATGTATATCTAATAATAAACCTAAAGAATTCACTGCATTACAAAAGTAAATGGCTAGGGGTATAAAATATAGATAGCTTTATTCGATAATTCGATGATAATTCTGGTGCAGAGCAAAAGACTGAAAGCTTTATAAGTACAGTAGAACCTCGTTATAAGATAAAAACTTGTCAAAAAGACATAGTGTTAAGAATAAGAAATACAAATTATTCGTATTTTCAAGTTTACAAATTTCGTATTTACAAATTAGTATATTGGAGGATTTATTAGTATATTAATAGAATATTGAATGGAAGACAAAGAAGTTGACATCGTGCGTAGCGAATGACACCACTTAAAAGTCGACGTCTTCCTTACTCGATTGCAATAATTAAACGACATTTATTTCCCTTATACAGATTTTATTCCTTGATAATATTATGTAAAGAAATTAATAGTTGTCTTATTAGAATTTTGGAATTGACTTTAAAGCGGTAAAATCGGGATGTTGCTAAGCCGCGAATTCAAGCTGTACTTTCAAGTAATTTATTTCTTAATAAAAACTAAATATTTTAATAAGAAGTATACATTCATCCATAATATAGTAGTATTTCCTTCCGAGATGGATAAAAAAAATACTCATCCACATTTAATTGTGACAGTAATCAACGATGTTGACCAAAAATAGTTGATGTTTTCAAATTTTTTAAACCTTTACAAACCGATGTTAAGAATTAGAAATTGCACATTTTGGTATTTAATTTTATATTTTAAAATATTTCATTTAATGATATTAAGATAGATGTCATTTAAGAAGTCCAATGGAGGTTTGAAAGACACAAGAACATCGCAAGTGGTATACTTTTTAAGCATGATGAATCGTCGAAAACTTCGAGGAAGGCCGTTTCCACAGCCACTTTCTTTTAATTTTTAATTTCTCAGCTTAAATATTTATTTTAAGAATTAAAATCTCACTCTATTTTCGATGACTTGCCGATTTTAATCGGAATTTTTCATGTACGAAAATACAACTTGGCTTATACGAGAGTTTTCAATTTTTGACAAAAAACGCTCTAAAATTAGTGGGTCGGCTTAGTATATGTGAGTATATACGGTAGCTATAAAAATTGTTTATTATTGAATAAAAGCTATAAAAATAGTTTATTATTGAATAAAAGCTATAAAAATTGTTTATTATATACATAAAAACAACCTTTGATGTAGGTCAAATTGAAATTTTTTTTTACATATACACTGCATTAATCTTTAGAATAAGAAGTCCCAATTCATATTGATTGTATATTCAATAGTTTGACATATAATTTATTTTCTTCTGGATTAATCTGCTGATAATTTCTTCAGTTAACACGTTCAACCATAAAGTTTTTTAGTTTTATCAATGATAACTGTTTGAAGCAAATGGCTAAAAATCTGCATTCACAAAACTAATACACACTCCTTTGTTATTTTTTGGCCATGCATAGTTTTTTCATCTTTTGAAGTTCGTGTATTGTCGATTTTTTCAAAACAAACCAGTCTCGTCAAAATTATATATTTGGCTCAACTGAGAACCATCATTTAATTTTCAATCAAATCATTCAGTTTTTTCTAAAGGGTCACCAGCTGGAAAATCAGCATTCAAACTGTTCAAGGTTTAATCTCTTGATTAGAAATGTAAAACTCGTCGGATTAAAATAAGCATCTATTACTATTATTTTTTTTAAAAATTTAGTCCGTTATAATATACTAGTCTGTTGTAATAAGGTTCTACTGCATTAGTTTTTACTCCTAAATAAAATTAATGTTTTGTGTTTGATACAGTAGATAACACAGATTTTCATTGAAATTCTTAAAGAAAATCCCTTTGTTTTTAGTACCCTCAATTTTCATAATCTCGAAAACAACTGAAATCTTTTAAATCCATTAAGATTCCTCAAGACAATTTAGTATTCATATTAACAGAATTTACAACAACTAACATCTTTGAGCACTTTATAAAAAATATCAAATTAATAATAGTTTTGTACACTTTAAGATACTTAATACAGTGTTCACTCTAGAAATAAAAAGTCGGCAGGGCGCTGATGGCAGTTAAAGGGCACCCTGTTTTTGAAAAGGCACTTCTTATTTTTAAAAGGGTAATTTTAAAAAAAAATTGGGGTGGACGCGGCCACACATTGACACATCGGACCCTTGACCAAACAAAAAAATCAAGGACCCTTGTGCTTGACTGAAATGGGCCAGAGGGGCAAAATGTTTTCAAAAGAGGGCAGCATTTTTGAAAAAGGAGCATAAGGGCGCTTATCAAGATTATAAAAGGGCGTGCAGGGCGGGCGCCCTTCAAAGAACGCCTAGAGTGAACACTGCTTAATACAAGATAGAACCCTACCATTAAACAATTGAAGTCTTCTCTCAGAATCTCTTTCCATTGTTCCACAAAGAGCTTCAAGTAAAACATGAAGAAGAAAGGTGTGATTGGAGGATTCATTCTGGGATTCTTCAGCATCCGTTACATCATCAACTGTTGAAAAATTACAATATTGTACATAAGCAAAACAAAATATAAAAGATCAACAGAAAAGAATACAATGGCTTTGCTTACGTTTTATGTCGCCATCGAATCGTTTCAAGGTTTTTAAAAGTGCCTCTCTGTCTCTGGAAAATTTTGGCATTTTCACATATATAGCTGAAATTAAATTAAAATTGATATATAAAATTATTTTTGTTATATACTTGAAATTCAACTTCCATAGATAAATAAATATTATTGAATTTGTAAATTATTGCCACAAATTCTGAAAATATATTTTATATAGAAAAGCAATTTTTCACAAATTCAGCAGTTTTTAATTATAAAGATCTCCTCATATTGGTTACATGAATAGTCGTTATAAAATGGCTTTACTGTACTGCAAAAGTGTTATTAAGCACCTATGGGTGTTCAAAAAAGACCCTTTTTTTAAATGTTCAAATGCTAACTCCAAATATTTGTACTTGCCTTAAAACAGGTCTGCATAAAAAAAATTCAGCTTAATTGAAATATATTTAAGGGTGAACTCAATGCATTTAAAGTATTGCATTATAATCCAATGCACATAATACATACAAAAGTCGAGCTCTTATTCTTGACACATTGTTTCGAAACTTCCAACTAGCTGTGGGGAAACAACAGCGCATGCAATGTTACAAATGCTCAATGATTGGAAAATTGTGGCCCTGGTTATGCATCTGTTTTGATACGACATCCAGTAACAGTGGAATCAACATTGGGGCCTACACCCTTTTAGAGAACACTTCTCGTAGATTGATAAAAATTTAGATTTCTGTATGTAATATTTTTATGTAGTGTGCTCAATGCAGCCCATGTCTTTTTTCAGCGAGAGATATAGAGCATTAATAGTTATACAGTAAGATTAATAGTTATACAGTAAGATTAATAATTATACAGTAAGATTAATAATTATACAGTAAGATTAATAATTATACAGTAAGATTCAAATTGATTTATAGATTCAAATTTTTAAAAATTATACCTTTTCTGAATTTTATAAAAAAAATTGAGTATGAATATTAAAATGTGTTTTCCGTTTTTCATCTTTAATTCTTTTCACTATAATTAAAACTAATTTTCAATTAAATTTCAATCAATTTTCAACAACTTTCGAAAATTTCCGCATTTATAATATTATGTCAGCTCAAATTTAATACATTTTCTAATTTTATGAGGTGTACAATTGCTAAAATTTTTACTAAAAGTTTTCGTTTTCTAATTTCAGAAATCACTTTAAACAAGTTCGTCAAAAAATTTTATTATTATATTTGTGTAAAATTACCATACCCAACCTATTTTTACCACATGTGTTTGAAACCGGATGTTTTCAAAAAAGAAGTTTCGTACATTTCCTTCGCGAAAAATGTATGTTTTGGGTTTTGAAAAGATGTCAAACATGATCTTTTAAAATTTAATTTGGAGTTTTCATTATGAAAAAGATATTTTTTTATATGCTTTAAAACTTAAATTTCATTTTATTTATTTTTTAAACTTAAAATCATAGCACCGCAGTATTGTTGTCATAGCAACAGTCAAGCTGAATCAGTGTCTGAATGAAGTTGCGTCACATTGCGCAAGAATATTACTGGTGACAAATCATAATCCATCCACAAGTTCCATTCTCATAATCTTTTATCAAGTTTAGCCTTGAACCTAGGAACATATATTAATTTTGAAACACGTCAGGTAAAAAGACAATATCTGGAATTTACGTCCCACTCTCCAAACTTTCAGAATTTTACATTCGTTTGTTGGCAATCTTGAACGAATCACCAGGTTACAGCTCAGCTCAGAGGAGTTTACTTACTGTTTGTTTTTCGGTTCTTTCGTCACAATATTTTAATTCCTACAAATAAGCTTTATTAATCAGCTTCTTATATTAATTTTCAGGTAAATTTGAATTTATTGCTGTTATAATATTTCTTTGGTCGCTATGTACTATTTTATCGCAAATCATTATGTCGCAACTATATAAAATCGCAAAGAATCTTTACAATTGCTTGAAAGAACTCAAAGCCAAACTTACCTTTTTATCATAGATGTTATATTTGTGAAGTAACATCCTTTATCAATTTCATTAAGTTTTAGGGAAGTTTTATCTAATGTTTAATTAAACTGATAGATTCATTACGTTTTAGATATATGATAAAAAAAAACATTTTGAACATTAAATGTAAAAAATAACATTCATAACATTATTCAATGATATTTTAATAAAAATGGATTAAATTTTGAGCATTTTCTAAAATAATAAGTGCATCTAACTCTACAACATCTACTCTCTCACAAATTAAAACTAAAGAAAATACTTTCTAAACAAGAAAACTTTTTTTAAATGCACAAAACGTTACATTTTCCATCGAAATACTGATGCTAAAATACTGATTTTTCGCTAAAATCGTCAACTCTAGTTAGCTAATGTGCTCAATGCTTGATAAACCCAATTAAAAATTAATGAAAGAGTAATAGGTAAAGGTTTACTGTACGGTCACCCCTGGCGACTTTTTCAAAAGTCGCCATTTTGGCGACTGTTGTCCAATAGGGTTGCTGCAATTCCTTGTCGTTTCGGAGGGGGGTTGCCATTTAAAAAAAATTATTGCCAAATGCGGAAAAATTGCGCCAAGGGTGACCGTACAGTAAACCTGACCCGAGTAATACTATAGTATGTAAGAAGTATGTAATACTAGAAAAATAACAATAAATCTCCAAATTGTGTAAGTTAGGGAAGAGCGAAAGGTGGCGATTTGTTATTTTTCCACAAATTGCCGTCCTCCGAAATCACGGGCAGGACTACTCACCGTGCAAAAAACGCCAAGAGTGAACACTGATAGTACAATTTAGCATTCACTCAAGATTTAATGATTTTTTTTCTTGCATACATATATTGGTTAATTTAGTGTTCCTGTTATGCGTTTTTCAAAGGGCGCCGTGCCCTGCCCTTTTTTTGTAAGTGCCGATGCGCCCTGCCCTTTTTAGAAGTGAAAAATATACCCTGTAATTAAATAAATGTATTTTTCCGCAAAAACGTAGGATTGCTTTGGTATCCCAATCGTACCCTCAACCAACGTGACATTTGCTGAACAACGTAGTTAAAGTAAAGAGGCGTTTCTCAGATTCAGTTGGTGACATAAAAGATAATTGTAGTCTGTTTGTACATGTGTAAAGGATTACTTTTCTTAACACTTGAAATGGGGTGGCACAATGCATCAATCCAAAAATTGCTTACTTTGAAGGAAGGTATTTTCCAAGAAAAAATTGTAAATGAATGAAAAATGAACGCCCCTAATTGTGATGCTCTTCGCTCCCTCACAATGCCTGTGGATTTTTCCCTCCCCTTTTTTGAAATTGCCCATTCCTATAATCAATCTTCACATCAGAAAAATAGTGAACTTTTTATCCCTTTTGTCCGAATATTTGCGATCTTCGTCAAACGAGGATATCACACGAAATTTATGATGGTTTTAACTCTTAATTTCGTTTGCCTCTGACGAATGCAACTTCTAGATGGCACTCTTAAGAATTTTTTCATTCATAAAAAACCTTAAAATTGTAGAAATTCACTAAACGCAATCTGCTGCGATCTCTTTTGAAAGACTTACAATCCTTTTGCATCTGGTGAATAAATGTTTATACTTCACCACTTTCTATTTCATCATGATTTGATTTGTACTACATAACAAAATTGCATTAAATTTTTCGAAAATATAATTTAATTTACGAAATTTAAATTTAGGACTTGTCATTTGGAGTTATAAAAATTGATTTTTGGAAGAAGCTTGTTTCTTTTTGTTTGGTTTGTATTAATGCTCTAATTTGTTTTATAGCTAATATATTTTGTTGATTTTTTTTATTTGAAACTTATTTCTCTCCCCTCTTTCTGAAATAGGAGATAGTAAAAACTTTTTAACAAGGAACTTTAGAAAAATTTAAGGATTTCAAAATTTTTTTTTTTGAAAAAATTAAAAAAAAAACACTATTAGAGATTTTTTATGTAATGAGTTTATGGTGCAGTTTTTAAATTTTATTTTTTGTGAAATTTTAAACATTTTTAAAAAAAACTCTAAATTATACAAACTTTCAAAAAGCTTTTAGAAAAGAGAAAATTCTTGCCCTCTTGAAAAAAATTCAGTTAAAAGTAAGTAAAGTGCCCTTTACATAACAAAAAGTGCCCTTTTTGACAGATCCCCCTGCCCTTTTTTAAAACTATGTGAACACTAGTTAATTCCTAGTGTACGATGCCCCCGCTAAATGTGATTTGGCGATAATTTTTATATTTTGGCAATCCTATTTCATGATGTTTTTAGCAATATCCTGATATACGGCAACACTACTTTTTTTTCTCGCACCGTTTCTTGTTGTTTGCTAAGGCCTTGGCTCCAATTTTCAAAATCACGCCAAGGAGGCAAGGTACACTAGGAATTTACCCATATTTTTTATAACATAAATGGTCTGTAAAATTAAATTCATAATCTTGATATATTTAGATTTTTGCATCCGTTTTGGTTTTGTAAAATACCTTGAAGTTTACACCAGATTCCGCTCATGAATTCAGTTATAAATTCAGAAATTTGGTTCACTTATTTGTTGGATAGAGGATGTTCACTTAAGCACCTTTTATGAAAATTATCCGATTATCCAGGATTTGACTATCTAAGTAATCATTTTCAATTTTCCGGCTAGCAATTATTAGGAAAACGCAATAACTTGTAATTATCGATAAACCAGACTTTTTGCAAACATTCTATTTGTCAAAAGTCTGAATCACCAAAGTCATACTGAACTCTGATTAACTTCTTACAGGAAGTACATAGCATCTCAAGTTAGATGTGATTTTTTCGTGCGATCTTGGAAGAGTCGTTAGAACTGCTTAAAGTATGGTATCCTTAGCTCATTGCAGGAGTGAAATGTGCTTTACTCTTCCTATTTATTTAATGGAATGTTCTCTCACCAGCCAGCTGTATAAGCTGCACAAGACCATTCTCGGAGGCAGGGTTAATTTATGAATAGAAAATTAACCAAATTCTACCAAAGAATGCTGAACAATCACTGTTTATTCACCATAATTTATCAATCTTAAGAAAAAGACATAAGTGCTTAATTTTTCTTTCAATTTTCTTTATCATGTTAAAAATATGTTTTGAAAAATATTAAAAATAAAACAAATAATTATTGATTAAACTTTTTTTTTTCTTATGTATACTTATATCTTTTATTTCTCAGTATATAATTTCAGGCAGGATATTTGTAATATACGGCTTCTGCCAATTTCCGGTCTATTGGTTGGATATCCGGAGCATCTCTAATTTTAGCCTACAGAAAATGAATAGCATAGTTCTTGTCAAAATAAAAATTTTACTATCGGAGTTTACTTAAAATATCAACGCTCAGCAGTTTGTACTGACATTTGTTTAGTTTGTCCCCCATAATGGTTAGATTTTCCTGGTGACATACGTGAAGGTAGTATAGCATTTTTTAATAGGGAGAATCAAACAATTTTGACATGTTACTTTGCATGTGTGGCTTCTGCTATCTAATTTTGAAGATCACTTGGATCAAGCACATAGGTAAAGGGAGGGTTCAAACCCCTCCTGTTATACAAGCTAATTTACTAATTGAAAAACATTAAGAAATTTGAGTGTTTCTATATACAGTCAAACCTCGGTATAACGAACCCGGGATATAACGATCCCTCGGTTGTAACGAACTTTTCAAATGGTCCGAACCGAACTCCTATGTCACTAATGTATTTTCAAATTGCTTATAACGATCTCAAAAGTTAGGAATTCGGATGTAGCGAACTAAAATTCACACTTTTCCAGTTTAGTTTCAGGTTTTTCACAAACATTTTACTCGCCCCGACCACATTCCTACCCTTTGTTCCTTTGACAGAAGCCAGGTTCCTCAAAGGTGACAATAGAATTCCCTGCTCAGCTCCTCCTCTTCCCCCATTCAACTGGTTTAGCATACATTCTTTGCCTATTCCTTTCATTCTATTGCTGAAAATTATCGTTTAACTTGTGGACTTCGCGTAGGTTTAAAATCGCTCCCGTTTGCTAATGCCTTTTCCATTGAGGATAAAGCAAAAATTATTAAGAGATTGGAAAAGTGTGATTATCGTTTATCTACAGATATTGCATACGAAGGGGGTGTTAGTTCAGATCCTTCAATTTCTGATGCTAAGGGTAAGGCAGCTGTGAACATTTTGCATAATTTCTTTGCAACAGAAACTGTGAATAAGAATGCAATGGACTATTTTGATGCTTTCAACAAAAAATCAAAACTTCTTTTCATACTTTAGATAAATAAATTTAAGTAGTAAAAATAATTTAATTGTTTTTTAAGAACAAATATTTTTTTTACTTTATTATTGCCCATTACTAATTGCAATTCAGTGTTCAGTGTAAGTAATTTGTTTTTCACAAAACGTGTTTAAGGACTTTAGGAAGTTTTTATATCGTCAATATTTGAAAATTCGGATATAGTGAACCCTCGGCTATAGCGAACTTCTGAACCAGTCCGTTGAGGGTTCGTTATAACGTGGTTTGACTGTAATACTTTTTATTGAGTTGATGATGGAAAAGCTTGTATTTAAATAGGCAAAAATTGTTATGCAAACTTGTAAATAGGACTTTTTTTATATTGATGCTTTCCCTTTGACAAAGACAGAATGACAAAAAAAATGCTGTGATTCGACTTTTATATTCATCAACAGAATAAAAATAAGGACATAATTTCTTCAACCGAAATAATTTATAAACTCACATTTCCCCAGAAAAGGCTCAACACTTGCTTTTATACATATTTTTTTAACAAATTTAGTTTTAAATATTTCTTTTGATTTTCTTTTTTAACCTTATCATATCACTGTATAGGAAATGCACTGTTAGAAAATGTAATTTAGAAGAGTATAAAAAGTTTATACCTTTAGCGAAGTGAGGGGAAAATAAAATATCTGAAGAAATCAATTGCTGAGTCACTGAACCCACCCCATAGGAAATCTTTAGTTACATGCCTGACTTGGATAGATGCTAATGCTTGACTTATGAGTAGTGACTTACACTAAGTTGTGTTTTAACTTTTATCCTTTTTTGATTGCTCCTGAGCAATACTTTATTATTTTATTTTATCAGGTTCTGTGTACATTGAAAATGGAAGGCAGACCCACCGTATCCATCATTATTATTGGGGACGAAATCTTAAAAGGGCAAACGAAAGACACAAACTCTCACTTCATTTGCCGAGAACTTTACAACTGGGGCTTGAAGGTGAATCACATTTCTGTCATTTCGGACGACCTCGATGCAATCGCGGATGAGGTTGCCCAGCAGGCCAAGCATCACACTTTTGTGATCACGTCTGGAGGTGTAGGTCCCACCCACGATGACATCACCTATGAGGGGGTAGCCAAGGCGTTTGGGGAGAAACTGGAGTTCAGCAAAGAACTAAAGAAATGTCTTTCACTGAGTTCAAAGAACACAAAAGAAGCATGCATACCAATATCTTCTAAAATCAACAAGACTAGTAATGTTTTCATACCAATCGTATCTACCAGAAACGTCTTCATGTTTCCTGGAATCCCATCCTATTTAGAGTTGGCAATTAAGGATCTGAAGCATGTATTCTGCAAATCCACTGTGCCTTTCTATACTCGAAACTTGTACCTGAATTTTAACGAATCAGGGATTGTAAACGTATTGAATATGGCAGTTGAAGAATATAAAGGTAGAGTCCAGTTGGGGTGTTATCCTTATATTGGTAACAGCTACAGCTGGTATAAGACGAAGCTTGCTGTTGAAGCGGACACTGAGAGTGGGATGGTTGAGATGGAAGCATTTTTGCGTAGCCACCTCCCAGAAAATTGCATTGTCGGAGAACATCCTCCTATGTCCGAACAAGCCATGGAGATGCTTCATAGCATCTGTGATGGCAAAATGGGTGATGCAAATTTTACGAAGTGTGTGAAAGAGAGCTTAAGTATTTTGGAAGAATGTTTCAACAAATACTCTGTGGACAGTGTCTGTTTAAGCTTCAATGGAGGAAAAGACTGTACAGTTCTTCTTCATTTTGTTTGTCTCTTCCTCATGAAGAAATATTCAAAGAAGGTGCCACTTAAAGTGCTTTACGTCACCAGTAACCATCCTTTTTCTGAAACAGAGCATTTCATACGTCTGTGTGAACGCAGGTAAATATTTTGTAGTGGCCTGAATAGTGATATCATCTTGCTATCCATTTTATAGTCTAGGTGAAAGGTTTCCGCACATGTTTAATCATCTATTACATATCCGACCTTAAACTGAAATATATTCATTTATTCTTGACCACAAAAACTTCACATAATCAAAAATTATTTATTTTTTTTCAAATGGAGCCCTAAATAAATTTAAAAAAAAAAGAAAAAACTTTCTGGTATATAAAAATATTAACAATAGTGCAGTTGTTTCTTTTACACTTGCTTTTTACCTTAAAAAGTAAGTATAAAGATGGGATTTTTTTATTGTGAATATAATAGTTAACTGTTAGAATTTATACTCATTGTGCTTCTTTTTTACTAATTAACCATTCAGATATTCAAGTAAAGTTGTTGTTTTATACTATTTTTTTACATTACATTCTATATATGATGATTCAGTCTTTCTCGATTCACGCTAATTTGACCCTATACAATGTTAACCTAAATTCAAATAGTTTTTATGAGATCTGTACTATCAGATCACACTAGTACTTCTACTGGTAATACTACTCTACTAAAAATAGTGTTTAAATAGTTACCTAAATGATTTGATTATTTCTGACTAATGAGGTAACAAATGTTGTAAAATATTATATCACAAATTTAAATCCAATATGGCAATTTTATTAAATGTATTTTTGGGGGAATTTTAAAATGTAATACGTTATTTGAAGAAAAGTAACAAGATACATTCAAAGACAATTTTTCAAATGAAATACAACTAAATAAAATAGGAAAGTTTGTAACACAAACAAAAGTTAAAAATCATTATTTAAAGAAAACCATATTGTCTGGAAGTTTGTAGGTTCGGAAAGTTCCAATTGCGGCCCATGGCAACCTTTTGTCTGGGCGATAAACAAATGTTTTCTTCTTTTAAAATATGGTAAACCCGGGTCTCTTCGACCACAATTGTTCTATTGCCTGTAGATTAGAGGACATATTGATATTCTTTAATTTGTTAGACAAATGAGTTATATTCCATTTCCCTTAAAAATATTTAAAACATTTGTCTTGAAAATAGATGCCTAAAAAAAAATCCACTCAAATCTAAAAGATTTTGTAATCTTATTTTCTTCCTCTTAGTTCCACATTGTTGTTGTTTTTGTCTTTATATTTTAGTACAATTTGTATACTATTGTAAAGAAATTACATTTAATAATATTTTGTGTTTCTCAGTTGTCTGAATTGTATGTTTTTTATTTAACAATGTTTAGTTGTTGATTGCAGCATTTGAAACTTTCATAAATTGTAAATAAATATGTTTCTATGTGTAAAGGTAAAGCGTCCCTTCACTTTTTGGAACAGGAATAGCTACACTCATATGAGGAGGTGAGAAGCCAAGCAGTACAAATGACTTTAAAAAATATTGAGAGAGTTAAGTGTGGTTATGAATAGTTAATACATATGAAATGTTGGTGACAAAGGGATACAAGTCAACGTTTATCACATGCTGAGATCTAGCAATATATTTCTGGACATTCCTAAGAATCAACTGTTTCAAGAATCAGTACTTTTATTTTAACTTTAAATTGCTTTTTCACAAATGATGGAATTGTCACTGGTACCCCTTGCCTTCTCACCCCCTCATATCGTAAGAATTGTTTACGAGTTAAGATTGAACAAAATGTATTTTTATCCATACTTTTTATTTATTGACAATATATTTCTATGTATTATATTTCTATATTTCTCTTGGTATAGGTATAACCTGGAGTTTCTGTCCTATGAACAGCCCATAAAGAATGCTCTTGCGAAACTGCAGTCTAACCATCCTGAGATCAAAGCAGTGTTGATGGGTTCTCGGAACACAGATTCACATTGTTCCTTTCTTCAACCCTTTCAAATAACAGATGCCGGTTGGCCGCAATTCATGAGAGTCAGTCCTTTAGCTAACTGGTCTTTCCATGACATCTGGACATTCCTAAGAACACTAAACATCCCCTATTGCAGCCTCTATGACAGAGGGTGAGACATCTGTTTCATTATTCTACAGTAGTAAATTGATAGGATAACTTTTTTTTAAATGCTTAACCTTCTAAGCAGAGAAGGAAATATAAAAATTTTGAGTGTAGTTTTCACTGCAAGATTATTTATATTCTAATATATGTATTTTATATATATTTAAATTATGTAAATTAAGAGATAGCATTCAAAGTATACCCCTAATTAATTAGATTTAAAAAAAAGGTTTAAACATAGAGTATTTTTATTAAATTTATATGCATTGCTGGGTAAACTGGATATCCATGGACAACTAAAGTCATTCATACCCCTTAGGGTTAATCCTTTTATGCAATGTGATGCTTACTAATTATTTAAAGACAGTCATTAAAACCATTTTAGTTGTATTACTATAGCATATAAATATACATATAATTTTTACTAAAGTACTTTAAATGACTTCCAAATAAATATTAAAGTTGCTATCAGACCACCTTTGACATTCAGGCTATGAATCGGAAATTAGACCTTTGACAGTTGTTGGAAGCCTAGTACATGGCAATGGAATTTTATGCGATTCAGTTTGTGTATTTTAAATTTTGATTTGCTTGGAACAGATTTCCAACTTTTTTTTTTGTCCATAATGGAAAATATTTCCATAACACAATAAAATTAATATATCTATGCAACTGAAAATTTGGCAATGCCAATAAAAGATAAAATATCCCAGAACTAAACAATTATCTTATTAAATCTTAAGCATTGACGTCACACTATTAAGAATGAATATTTTCCCACGACAAAACTATCAAGTTATAATCAAATTATGATTGCAATTCAAACAGCCTTAATAGCTACATTTTTAAGTGAAGAAATCTTATCTTTAGAAGAATCCTTTGGCATGGTATTTCAAGAATTTTTTAATTTGTTGTATCCACAATTTAATAACGTGTGGAGGATTTAGAAGTTTTCTTTTAAAAAATAAACACATTTCAAAGCATTTGTACTTCTATATGTCAAGTTCCAATCTTAATTTAATATCCAACTTGATTTAATTAAAAAAAAAATTAACATAATTTGCATTTTTTAGTAATTATAGTTTCATTTTTATTTTGACTGTTTAAAAAGGTTTTATTTTTATTCTATTTAGTTGATCCAAACATTTTGTTTTTGACACTTCTCAATATTTCACTGCCTTTAAATGGTTTTTTAAATTTCAGTATTATTGCAATCCAAAATACGCTAAATCAAGACAAAATCCCTGATATTTTGTTAAAGTAATTTAACATTATATTTGCAATTTAGGAGTGCATTATCTGACATAATGCCATAAAAAAGTAACTACTAAATTATTACTTTTTTTTTAAATATGTATGAATCCTACTAATTTAAAAATTTGTGCATGTTCACATTATGTGACCAAAAACACATAAATTTATTTAATAATTGGGAGGTAACCCATTAAGTGTCAACTAATAAAAAGATGGTAAAAAAATTGCTACTGCTTTTTATCTCCTCTTGCTAAATTATAACAAGTAATAACAAGCATCTCATGTGATACTTCATTCGTTAGAGCCGTTTTGGAGTAATACCTAAATTTAACAATGGTATCTGGATTTCTTCAATTTTTGCATTTTCATTCCTGTCACATCATTCTTATGCAATAAACACTGGATGTGGATTGTAACAAAAGATTTATTTTTACAAATGTAAATGTTTGTATCTTTGTAAATTTTCTCATATTGAGATAGAATAAAAACTACAATGTTTACAAAAATGAATTTTAGTATGCAAGTATAAAAAATACCAATTATTTTTACCTATTTTATTTTTTTAGTGAATCAACATAATATACATAATCTCTTGATTTTAAAAGGGGTCTTCTGACGCGGTTTTCCTATGCAGAAGTGGTGCCCAGAGGATAAAGGCGTTCAGCTAGTAATCAGAGGATTGTAGTTCGAGCCCGTGCAATGGACTTCACAACGAAGAGTAAAAAAGTAGGAATCTTACAATCGGTGGGTTGCCAGATTCACTACATAAATACTAGAAAATTGTCCAGAACATCCAACAAATTATACCGGCGTGACTTGTGCACAATAAATCTGACCGGGGTCCAAAATCCTAATGCCTGTTGAAGGCATGGGTGCCAGCTCAGGTGTTGTCCTTGTCATCTGACCATGGTTAAAAAATATGTGGCATCATTCCTGGGGCTTTCCTTTGAGATAGGCCTGAACCGTCGCCAATACCCCACTGTGCAACTCCAGTGCGACATTAATTAACCAAACCAAACCTATGCAAAAGTCCCTTCGTAAAATCAATTGGTTCGTATATATTTATTGTACATGAAAAGCCAATCTTTATTCTATATTAATAAATTTCAAAAAATGTTCGTATATGTAAAGCAAAGACATCTGCTAAAAAAAAAAAACTTTTCAGGTACACCTCCTTGGGTTGCCAGCACAACACTCTTCCTAACGAGAAGCTTTTGACCAAAACCAAAGACGGCAAGGCGTACTACCTCCCAGCTTACCTACTGAAAGAGCCTGAGGAAGAGAGGAATGGGCGAGCAACCTTAAATTCATGTAGTCTAAGCATTACTATATCTATACAATTACTATAGTAACACACTGTATTATTAAAGCATTATTCTAGAGCAAGTGCTATCAAACTTAAATTAAAACAATATGTTGTGGTTCACCTTATTCTTTCAATTTAAATTTGTCTCCTCACCTCATTCAAAAGATACCAAAATAATGATTTGGGACATATGCAGTCCTGCACTTCCTTACTTTTACTTCTTCCTTACCAACCTTGTTGGGCTTTGAGCCTATGGTTGGTCATGAATATTTGTATTTGGAATCCATACTTTTAAATGTATTCCCTTATAGATATTTCAAGGGATAGAACAATTGTTTGTTGTAGTAAGCCACCAGACGTGAAAAAGGTTTTTCTAATGGTTTACTAAACAATATTATTGAAAAATATTTAAAAGATAATGATTGACATAAGTATGGTACAATTGCTTTTGATGAATTTTATTTTTATTAATTTCTATAGTCAGATCACTAGTTGTTCATAAAATCGCTGCCTAATTGATATTTTAGACAATTTAAAAAAGTTTTTTTATGGGACTGTAAAATGTAAAGGCTTTTAGTTTATCCCTTATATGGCATGTCAATTGGTCTTTTTAACAATCTTTAACATTAATTTTTGTGAAAAAATCTTATTTATTTGTGTATATTTTTGGCTGATTTTTTAAGAATTATCTAATAAACCTGTAAAGTTAGGAATTTAGAATGGAGACTCTGTGTTAAACTATTAAAAATCCAAAATAACGCACATTTTAAAGACCAATAAGGAATTTATATAACAACTATCTATTTAACTAGATTTTACTAAACAACCAAACCAGTGTTGTATGAATTCTAGCTCTGCCTAAACTATCTGCAGCACTCTCTAAGCGATTCATTTCCTTATTAAACTAAAATGAAATAAAATATATTTGTGAAATATTTCACAATATTTTTTTATTGTGAATTATTTTATGTATAGATTTACGATTATAGTACTAAATTATTTCAGTTAACTTGAGATATTTTGAAATTCGGACTTTGTATGCAAGTCAGCTTGCTTTAAATGCAAATATAATATGAATGAAAAATAAAATTGAGTGTTAATTTACATTAAATTATTTTAATTTCTTATATTACTAAGTTTTGAAGAAGAAAAATGTTGACATCTTATAATACATTTTCTTTGTTCTGCCTTTTTTATATCATAATATTAATTAAAAAAAGAACAATAAGAATTAAAAATTTATACTTGCATATATGCATTAAAAAAATTTACATGTAGATTGCTTAAAAGACTATTTTGTTGTATTTTTTAGCCAATTTAACTCTCCCATCCAAGAAATGTTACATACATCTGTTTAGATTTTCAATTCAATTTTAATTACTTATAATGAACATGTATCATTTTAGTTTGGAAAACTTAGTTAAAACTGCTGCGTATATAACATAAATTTGTTGTTTCACCACAAATTTATATAATTTGTTTTACCTGAGCAATTATTTTTAACAAACTTTTACTTTACAGGAATGGCAGTCACAATGCAAAAAATATCATTACAAGATATTGTCTCTCTGTGCACTTCTCTTGGGAGCCTAGCAAATTATATCTCAGATCATAGATCCCTGGTTATGGTCATTGGAAATGGCGGAGAAGTAACATTTAGCAAGCAAGTGTCTCGTGTTTTATCAGAGTCTCGCCATGATCACCCATTACAAAAACTCATTGCCAATGCTGCTCATCAGTATCATAGTGGAACTGGAAGTGATTGCAAGATATTTCTACTTTTATTGAAAGAGATCATGAATGGTGTAAAAGAACTCCTCACAAAATTAGAGGAAGTACAAGTGAGGAGGTTGCTGCTGAAAGAGTCTGCTTCTTTGATGCACCATCTTCCTGTAATATTTAAAGAAATAAAAGCCTCCAATGCCCATATTTCAAATCCATTCTTGGACACTACATCATTCTCAAAAGATCTCAATGGGATTCTGTTGACTTTCTTAGAATCAAAGTTTTCTCTCTGCATTGCAAAGGAACTATCCAAATTAATGGGAGATTTCATTCACAAAAGCATTCATGATTGGAATAGCGCGACAGACTGCCTAAACTATCTGCAGTCTCGTTTCAATGTCTTCTGCTCCAAGTTCATTTCTCCCGTGTCTCAAGCTCGTGTTTTGAAAGGTTTCGTTCTTAATCATAGAATCAAAGTTTCCACTGATGAACTTGTTCATTTTGTTATTGTAGGGAATTTACCCAGGGGAATGGATGATGCAGCGTGGCTTGTGAAAGAGGGAACTATTCAGCCAAGCTACTATTGGGAATCATTTGTCAGGTCGCTCTGTTCATTAAAATCTCATGGAATATCTGCCATCATATCTCCTGATTTTGCTTGTGAAAACATCAAGTCACTCTGCTTACAAAACAAAATGCTGATCATCAGTGGAGTAGAAAAAGAAGACATTGAAAATATCCTATTCTTTAGTGGTATTTCTCCTCTGACCTTCATTAACAATAGTTTGGGACCACAGAACATTAGATGCCTTAAAAGCATTCAAACTGTTGCAAGTTACACACATTTAGAAACCTTATCTGATTTTGGTGCTTTTCAACCCCATCATATTCTTCTGAGTGCGCAGGTAGATTCTGTGTGGAAGGAATATTATGCTGAATGCCAAAACTGCTTGAAAGTGGTAGAACAGTGGATAAATCCAAAAATGTTTTGTTTTCCTGTTGAGGGGAAATACGATTGCCTGCTGCGATCATGGATGTTTCCAAGAGATTCAAGGACTGACATAAGTGATGACTTGCGTTCCACACCACATGTTTTAGGCATTGCGTTACCACTAGGCTCGTTTGAGATCTGCCTCAGGAATGCTCTGAACAGTTCAAAAGAAAAACATACATTGTTCCCCCACCTATCCTTTATATTGAACTCTGCATTATTGAGAGTTGCATGTGAGAATTGGGCAACTCCCCTCCGTTGTTTTGATGAGGAAAGAACATTTGCAAAGTTCATGGAAAAAAAGAAGCGTTCATTGATTCATCCAATTGAGCCATTACTAATGAAAGAAGTGCAATTGTGTAAAATCTTGCAACTGGTGCAGCAGTTAATCAGAATCGATGCAATTTTACCTTCTGTATGCTAAAATATGTTAAATACCTTTAGCTAGACAACATCTAACAAGTTGCAAATTATGAATTTTCAAAGTGAATTGAAATGCTATATATAAGTTTAAAAATATATTATATAACTAAATTTTTATTATTGTTAATTTATGATATCGTTACTGAGCCGCGATACCACATAAGTCCAATGTTACAACATTGGACTTTCGTTGTATCACTGCTTAATGGCCGATATATAATTTATATAAATATATGAAACATTTGTTAAATGTTAATTTTAAAATATTATGTAATCTACAAAACTCCTAAACTCGAATATTTTCATAGTAAAATATTTGTACCAATTCATTGATCGTTCGATTATACTCTAGTACACTTGTATTGTTTTTATTTTATGTTTTATTACCTGTTAGCATATATCTATAAAACAACTACTAACATTATTAGTTGTAAAATTCATTTAAATATTTTTGAATAAAAATATTGTATTTTAAGTATTTGATAGTTGTATCACTAAGAAAAGTACAATGTATGAATGAATTACAAAATTATATTGTTATTTATATTATTATATTGATTTATACTTGCTAAAACTAGGTATCATTCTAACTCGTATAGTTAACACTTTATTTTTTTTATACCATGAAAATAAATAAGATTCACTTAACAGAAAAGTGTTTATTTCCTCTATTTGTTGAGCCTTGTTAGGACAACATGTATGTAATGCCTTTTTCTGGCACCCATCTTTTATATCTTTATTCTCTGTCAATGAAGTACTTTATACCTAATGTCATGTTTACCTGTAAAGGTCATATTAGATGGCATAAGGATGCTTCCCATCCATGCGCTTCTCAGTTACTATGATTTCTGAGTAGTGTTACAATTAATCTTCAGGAGCACCAGAGAAATATAGAAATTATACCATTTTCACTAGCAAGACAATTTAAATTATAATTTCTAATATATGCATTTCTCTTTAATTGATAACTTACAATATTTTTTATTGCTGATAAATTATACCTCAATACATAATATTTTAGATAATTTTTATGAATTTAAAAATAGCTTTTTTCTCTCGTAGGAATATTAAAGATCATAAAAGCATGTGGCCATCATAAACAAAAGCGTTAGACCCATTTTTGAACAATACCTAAAAAGCCAAATCCTAGGTTAAGATGTATATTGTAGTAAAGCAATAGCACCCCAGAGGATTTGCCTTAAAATTTAATTTAATTCTGGCGAATGTTTTATAAATGAAGAATGCACTTTGGTGTTTTTTTTTACTTAAATTTGAGTGAATTAATTTGTTACAATAGTTCTAAGTTAATTTGGTAAGAAAAAGTACAGCAAAAACTTAAATATGATAATGAAAAATTGAGCATGCGAAATTCCTATCAAACAAATGAAAAATGTTTTTTTGGTGCAAAAATCTGTTGTAAGTTGGTTAGAATTTTGGAAAATTTTCAATATTCAGTTACTGTACAAAATTAACCTTCCTCAAATATTACCATTATAGTTAGTTTATAAATATTTAAAATTCGAGGGGGCTCCGCTAACGCTCGGAGGATTGTTACGCAATCCTCTTTGGTTTGCTTCACAAACCAATACTCGCTTCATATCCTGTAGACAATGTGCAATAACAACAGTACTGTTGATTAATAAATCAATGGAAAATCTCGACTGTAGAATTGTTTCTGCTCATTGAAAAGCGAAACATGTTTCAACCAATAGCATAAACGTGCCAAGCATGAATGAACCAATTTTTACTCTAATCGCCAACTTGTATTTAAAATTACTAAATACGTAAAATAATTGGCGCTAAAACTAAACCGCCAATAAGATATATATTAAATTACTGGGTTGCCATATCCATTCCGTTTCCTACCGTTAACAATACGAAAAATATTGGCTCGATTGTCGCAGATGGGGTGAATTTCTCGCCAAGGCGCTAAACTTCTAAATGTGGTTACTTGTTTACTTTCTTCCTGCGCCGAGTTCGTTTGGATTGCGTGCGCATCTTCCGCCGCGAACGCGTTCTGAAAGAAATACTCTTAGTGTTTAACGAACTCTGATTGGTTGTAGGATTATGCGAACTATTCAAAAGCTACAAATATTTAAATTCGAATATTTGTAAACGATTTTAAATTGGGTTTGGTGAATATTTTTTATAATTTTGGTAACATGTTATATTGTTAGGATAGCTATTGAAAATAAATTTGTTTAGAACGTTTGGATTACGTGGTTTGGTTTGTTTAATTTACGTCGCACTAGAGCTGCATAGCGGTCTATTGGCGACGGTTTGTAGCCTATCTCGAAGGAAAGACCCGGGAACGATGCCCCATATTTTTGAACCATGGTCAGATGACGACGACAACACCTGAGCTGGCACCCGACGCAACCTCAATAGGCGTCAGGACATTGGATTACGTGGAACGGCTTTGATACGCAATTTTAGCTTACCACATTTATTTATTAAATATTTTATTTTGAAAGTTAGCTATTTTTCTTTATGCGCAGTTTAAAACAAATTTTATTTGGTACACTTTAAATATTATTTAATTATAAAAGTTTTTTTTTTTTTTTAAACATTTTTGGATGTAAGTACACTTAATTTTCAGTTGGTATGCTTAGCAAATGTGGTATGGTTCAAAGATTAAGTGGGTTTTTTTTTGTTCAAAACATGTATGTCAGAAGTTTGAGTTATGATAATGTGAGTACGATCGAATGGTGCAAGAAAGTGGGATTATTGTCTGATAGTTAGTTATGAATGCGCTTAAAACTGGATTAGCACGCGGTACGCGCGTGCGCTTAAGAGTGCTGTCGAAATGCCCCAAACGACTGCCCGAAGGATTGCCTGTAAGCACCATGATCGACTGCCCGAAGGGGGTCATGGATGTAATCATGAGTAGTCGGAGGCCGAAGACCCCAAAATCGACGGCAGGAGCCTGTGACTTTAAGCGCGCGGTACGCGTGTGCGCTTAAGAGTGCTTTCGAAATTCCCCAAACGACTGCTCGAAGGATTGCCTGTAAGCACCATGATCGACTGCCCGAAGGGGGTCATGGATGTGATCCTGAGTAGTCGGAGGCCGAAGGCCGGAGACCGCAACTGCCCGGGACCATAAATCGACGTCAGGAGCCTGTGACATTAGCGCGCGGTACGCGCGTGCGCTGAAGAGTGCTTTCGAAATTTGACGTTCTTTTTGATATCTGTAACAGATCTTTTGTGTACTCTAGTTCTATTTAATGAAATAAAACTATATCTGCTTTCCATATAAAAAATACGATTGAAATCCATATAAAGCGAATGGATTTTGATCGAATTTTAGTGATTAAAAAATTACATATAATAATTATGTTTTAAAACATATTTAACTGGCATGGTTTTCATTTAAATAAATTCCAATATTTTTATATATATAGGTAATAAAATTTATTTTCTCCAAAGATGAGCGACCGCCCACCAGAGCGATGCCATAGATTACGTGTTCGTATCCCAGCGAGCTCGAAGTAGGCACCATAAACAGTAAAAATATTGATAATCTGCTAGTTATTTAGTTAAAAATCTTTTAAAATGCAAATATTTATTTAAAATTCTTTTAATAAAAACAAATCACTATCAAACCCACACGTTTTTCTTTCAAATAAATTCGAACATTGTTGTGTAGGTTAACATTCCTCTTTCACCGAAGACATTATGGCCGAGAGTCGTAAGCGACCACTCATCAAATAAGCGAAACTACTGAACACGAGTTCGATCCGCTTCGATTACAAGTTTTTTGTGATGCAACTTAAAATTCAACCACGGAATAATGTGGTTTCTCCCTTCCAATACAATCCAATCGCGAAATAAGGAGGCATACATGCTTTAACCGTTGCACTTTCATTCGTGACGTTAACAGAGCGCATCGGGTTGCTTTACTAGTGGTTGTCGGCAAGCGAGATAAGCCGTCGCCAACGTTTCCCGATTTTCAAAAATGCGCCAATTCACCCCATCTCCGACATCTTTACCAAAATATTTATAGTACTTCACATTAATAGTTACATCTAATTTAATTTTCAAGATCGAATTTCAATCTGTATACAATCCAAGTTAGAAGAATTTTTCGAACATGGCCATATTTTTTTAATAAAAAAGTATATTTTTGAACTGCTTAGAACAGTTTTAATTTTTCACTTTTAAAAAACGCTTAAAATTGGTGATTATTTTAGATATTTCGTCAATTGTTTAGAAATTTATAACTAAATCGTATTTTCAAAAACGCTCTGGTTGTAACCAATAGTTTAAACTATATCCTATATTTGTTATTTTTTTTTTGTTAAAAATTGGAAGACAAATATTAAAAAACATTAATTTTTTTCAAAATTTTATGACATTAACATTTAAAAATGTCAAAATACTGATCGTATTAAAAATATATATATTCACCTTCTCAAACATTTATTAACAAACTGGCACAATTTCATAATTTTAGGACATTTACTTTTTGATATGCGAGACGTACGTACAATAAGAAAAAAAAGTGGCAAATTAAAATTTTCTCGAAATATTTGAAAAAACTTGCTTCTTCACTATTTTTAATACCTAGCTTAATTAACAATATCTAATTTTATCGTAAGGATAGAAATATAATCTTTATTATGCCATCGGGAAGATGAAGTTTTAACAATAACGTTAATATATTTTTTTTAATAAGAAAATGTGTAATTTTAAATTTTTTATAAGCATTTTAGAAATCACGTTGCAAAAATGAGGATGAAAAAACTTCAAATAAGTGGAGAGTGTTTAAAATATTTATAAATTCAAAACTAGTTCGAATTAAAAAAAAAATGCTTATTTGAATTTCCAGTTCAAACATTCCTTCATTCCTTACAAAAATTGGATCTCTTCTCTTAATAATGTGTAGAAACTCGACGAACAAAATACTTGTAATAATATAATAATACTTCTAAACTAATAATCAGATAGAAGCAAAAATATATTCGTCTTCATTATCAAACATTTTTTAACAAATTCCCTTAATTTAGGATTTTTTACTTTTCGAGATACGATCTGAGAAGCAGCGAAAGAATTGAAAATTCACCCTAGTCCTTACTTATATTTTTTTAAATAGAGAGAAACTTTTTAAAGGTCAAGCCTTCTTTGAGAAAAATTAAAAATTTTTGGAATGCTATAAATTTATATATATTGATGGCTAAAAGCATAATGAATTCTATGTATATTTTTTGCAAAATCACCGCACGTCATCCTACTAACAGTTTCGATTTCTTCTTTGCAGCAGGCAGATTTTCCCCTGTGTGTCGTTTCGCTCACACAACTTCGTATTAGTATTTTAGCTATCTATTTTAATAATTTCTTTTCAGAAATGCAATGTTTAAGTAATTGCAAGGGCGGCTTAAGCCCCAAGCGGCCCATTATTGTAGTGCAGGTTTTTTATATAAAAAAATAGGCTTTGCTTCCATTATTATAAATTCGCAATTTTCTAAAGTTTGCGAAAGTGGGCATACAACCATTGTGCTTTTAGCCATCGGTATTTTATATTAGCACTTGTTAAAACTTCCAGTGCTATCTGTTGCAATAAAGCAAACTATCATATTCTTCGCTTAGCTTTTGCACAGCAGTAAATTTTAATTTCTGAATTATAATTTTCGCAAATAGAACGACACTCCAATCTACAAAATCAAAGAAAAATAATCACCAAATTAGATAAATAAAATTCTGGTTGATTAAATACTATTAATCATTCAAACTTTAAATAATTATAAAAAGTTATTACCTTTTTGTTTCAAATGAGACATTTTTTTTTAATCAGACAGTGGTTTGTTTGTTGACTTATCCATTGAATTTTATTCCAGGTTGAAGCATTTATTTTTTATTAAAAAATATCTAAATCGTACTATATTATGTATTTAAAAAAAACCCGTTAATTTAAAGATTAAATTAAATCATAAAGTTAGCCTACCAATGTTTTCAAAATAAGTTTTGTTGATGCGTCAAAGCTCGCGCACCTAGTTTAACCTTGGTTTAGCTTTGTTTGTGGACACGTGCGTTCAACCAGCCGCCTTTATGGATGCCAGACACAATTTAGTGTCCAGATAAAAATGTAAAGAACAACATATTTTACATTAGTGAAAATAAAAAGTACGCGTTTTGTATTCAGTAGACACATTTTTATATTCGAAAAGTTATGAATAAAATCATATGCATTTCTTGAACCTGCTAATGACGTCACATGCATCAAGGCTATTACAGATTTTAGTTACTATTCTACTTGAAGTGTACTGAAGTTAATACTAAACAGCCAGCGAGTGTACAAACAAAATTCAATATTTACTTGAATTTATTTTTCGGTGAGTGCTTTTAATGTAAAAATAAATTGTATCCTAAGTTATTACTACATTTAATTAAACGTTATCCTAATATTTTTATTGTTTTTTTAGTTGGAATGCCTATATAAATCATGATTTTGTATAATTTGACGCTTCAACGTGCCACCGGCATCACTCATGCTGTGCATGGTAATTTTGCTGGTACAAAACAACAAGAAATTGCAGTTTCTAGAGGGAAAATTCTGGAGCTCTTGCGACCTGATTCGAACACAGGGAAAGTTCACACTCTTCTTACAGTGGAAATGTTTGGAGTTATACGATCCATGATGGGTTTTCGATTGACTGGAGGATCAAAAGGTATGTGTTTCGAATTTATATGAGCATATGACTTTTATTCGCAGTATCCTGCTTCATTTATTAATTTTAATTTATGTAAAACGTAAGGATGCACAGCCACTTGGTATAAAGATTTTTTTATCGACAATTTGGGACAAACTTTAAAGGCATTGCACCTTCTTGGGTCAATTGATTAAGGAAGCTAGCCATGTCAAGTACATTACCTTAATATTTTTTCTGAAATCCACGATTTTGCAGAATTGCCCAGCATACAAAGGCATTAGGTACAGATGTAGTATAGGACATTTGGCATGCGAGGTTTTCAATATTTTTGGCCTGTTTTATATGAGCGATAAATTTATAGTTTGGCAACCCCACCTGCCATTGTTGGTATATTCCGATTCTTGTGGCGACTTTCAATCTGGCAACCCTATGACGTCATTGCGCTGTTTAACGACAATTTTTTTCCGCCAAAAACAAAATCCCGCCAAATGTCCTATACTACATCTGTTCCAGGCATTATTTACAATCAAAGTGAAGTACGAAACAATTTCCCATTAACAAATCTTACAGCTGTCAAATTTAAAAATGAGTAGTTGGTTAAAATGCAATGTATGATTCTCTCTTAATGACTAAAAAAAAAATGATATTTACAATGCAAGCACGAAAAATCGGTTTTGTTGCCAATCAAATAACTCCAGGTCTATTCCTAGTCTGTGGTGCCTCACTCAAATAAAATATTTGGCAGCAGTTGGTGAGCGATAGAGTTTATATTGTAGATGTTGACATGGAGGAAAGAGTTAGGTTGTTGACATGTTGTGCTGATTTCGTTGTGGATGAGTATTTTTATATTAGTAAATATTTTCAGAAGTTGGAAGGCAAACTTACAGTCATTGATTGATGTATGAATGCTTAATAGCTGGCAAAGATTTGTTACCCAAAGTGTGGAAAATACAGTCGGAGGCCGTAGATCAACTTCTGCCCGGAAGAATAAATCAAGGTGCAATTGTGCAGTTGTAGTGCAATGTTATTTAATCAACCATCCATTATATTTGCTAATTTGACTTGGTGGCAAGTCAATTTGGTCTTGGCAGATTTCCAGATTTGGGCCAAGCAGGCACTGCAAACTTCAAATTTACTAAACTCCATTTTAGAGAGGTTAAAAAAGATATCCAGATTTGGGGAAAAAACAGACGAACTGTGTAGTACATTTTAAATAGTTCTTCTAATCGTCTGCACGGATAACCAAAATCCCAATCAATAAAAACGTAAATTGTATGCAATGCAGATGCATTTGAAATTTACATATAATTGAAAATGAAAGTTTAGTTTTTATGCTCAAAATTGTTTTGTTTACATTATTTTCCAATATAAATAATTGTTTTATATTATTTTCCAAAAGCTATTTAAATTATTTAAATAAATTTCTACTTTAAAAATGATTTAATAACAATAAATTGTCTTTAGATTACCTTGTGGTTGGATCGGATTCTGGAAAGATTGTCATTCTAGAGTACAATGCACAGAAAAACATTTTTGATAAGGTAATCGTATAACCTTAAATTTTCAGAAGTTTCATATTCCTTTAATGTTTTGTTAAATTTGTTTTATTTCTACTTAAATTATCTATTTCTTCATAAAGAAATAATTTTTAGGACAATTCACAGTTTTCCTGACATTAGCATTTAGTTACACTACAGTCCACTTTGTGATGTGAATAAAAATTATTATATGCGAATCCAAATATTTCATTATGTTCATCAATGACATTCAGTAATTCTTTTCTATTTTGGATTTTCTTCCGAAGAAAACTGTATGAGAACTAATATAAATAATTTCTTAAAACTGTGAAGTGTTTGCAAATTGTGTTGTAAATTTCAGAAGTGAGCTCTCGCAGATTTGAACACGAGATACTTTCTATTGTAGTAATTAAACATTTTGGTATTTTTTGCACATATAATTAATGCTTATATGTCAACTTATTCATTACATTTTCAGAGCTTTTATGTACAAGTTATGTGATTTATAAGTTTTTCACACACTTACAGTTTATTTTATAATAAATTAAGAATTTGATAAACTGAGAGTAACACACTTGTTTTCAGAAGATTGTAAGATCAAATCTTGTAAAGCCAACCAAAGTTTAATTGCATAGAGTGAGCAGCTGACGTACTTTAAATTGATCCTGACCAGAGCAGCTGACGTACTTTAAATTGATCCTGACCACATTGTCCTCATGTTGACTATGGTGTAAAAGTTTAGTTTGAGGATGCCAGTTCTTCAAATCTGCTCTTAATAATCTGACTTTGACTGATCGATTTCCTCTTTTATAATAATATCTTGTTATTGATCCAAAGGGACGTGCTGTTATTCAAAATCTATTTGCTCAGATCTAGTACATATAAAAATCAAATGATTTTTTTTTTTTAAATCTGTTATAAATAATAATTTTTTGAATGGATAACTATTATGGATTTTTGTATTGATGTAGGTGGTGTACAATTTATACAAGGGATTTAATAAGAAATTAATCTGTTTTTCTTTTCAGGTTCACCAAGAAACCTTTGGTAAAAGCGGTTGCCGTAGAATCGTTCCAGGACAATACCTTGCTATTGATCCAAAGGGACGTGCTGTTATGATTGGTAAGATCTTACATATGTGTATTCAATGATTTATTGTTAACAAATATAATTACTATAATAGATTTAAAATCTATTTGGATTGTTAACATACTTAGAATGATGTTAACATACTTAGAATGATTAAAGCCACAAAAATAAAGCATTGCCCAGATCAGTTTAATGAAGTAGCTAACAATACGATCAAATTTAATTTACATTTTGCTCTATCAAGCAAAATAATACTTTATTAAAATACAAATGCAACGTTAAAATACGCAATAAAACCGATATAATCCGGACATGTTTCGGGAGATACATCACCCTTCATCAGCGGAAAATTTAAAGTCTGTGTGTAACAAAATATAAATAAGTCCAGAAATTTAAAGTGTTGCAAAAGAACAAAAAACTATTTCAATCGGTTGTAGTTATTTATTGTGTGCCAACAAGCGGTAAATACTGGGACGGGTGATCTGATAAAAGGTGATGTATCTCCCGAAACATGTCCGGATTATACGGGTTTTATTGCGAATTTTAACGTTGTATTTGTATTTTAATATTGTAAACGCAATGTTCTATAACATGAGTTTTTATCTTAAAATAATAATTTGTCAAAAATATTATCAGAATGTTAAATTTAAAAAAATTGACAGCAATTGTTTCACAGCATAAGATACCCACTAATAAATTACCTGATAAATAGCATATTATTTATAAATTTTTTTATTAACATATATGTAAGTTTTATAAAATTCAATTTTAAGTGAACTATTTTAATAGTTTTACAATCTTTAGTTTAGTTTTATTATTTATATAGTAATGTGCAAACATTACTATATATATATATATATATATATTATTGAATGTACTAATGTATTTATTTGACTAAGTTTGTGTTGTTGTACTAAAAAAATCATACATTTAATAAATTGTAATTTTTTAAAAATAATTACTGTTGGAAAATTTTAATTACTAATAATCATTTTCGAGTTTACAGAATGTTTAATTTCTATTTCTAACCTTATCTTGTATCTATTGAAATAACTTTTCTTGGTACATTTGATGAAGTTTCACTTTAAGTGCATGTTTGACTCATGTCACGAATAAAGTACATGCCTAATGTCCAATCATGTCTGAATGACAAGAAGTGCAAGAGCTGCATTGATTGTTTCAGGTGCTGTGGAGAAAAAGAAGCTGGTGTACATTCTGAACCGTGACACCGCAGCCCGCCTCACCATATCATCTCCTTTGGAGGCCCCCAAGTCCAACACGCTTGTCTACCACATGGTGGGCGTGGATGCAGGTTTCGAGAACCCGCTCTTCGCCTGCCTTGAGATGAACTACGAGGTAACAGCTATGGTGTTGCTTTTATTTAATGGTGTTTGAGTTTTTTTGTAATATTTTGGTAAAACCCACTGATCTGTTACATCACTTTCTGTATGACCCTTTTTTTTCGCTCACTCCTTTGCCCATGTCCAATAGCCTTCCATCCCCCTCCCCCTTCCTCATCATGTTATATACAGTTTTATGCAAATTGTTTGATCTGCAATACATTTTGCATGTATAGGGTGTTATTGTAACAATTAAGATATTATTGTATTTAAATGTTATGATTTTGATCAGCAGTAAAACTATTAATAGTCTAAAGGCTTTCCTCATTTTAGTTGAGTTGTTTAAATTATAGTTGTAGTGATGACATACACTCAACATTAATCCACATAAAATTGTAGGTCTATATATGAATAGATCTTATGCCCATAGATGATAATTTATTATTGTTCTATTAAGAATTTACATTAAAGTTGCATGAACTCCTTAAACATTTATTGACTTTCATCTTCCTAAATTTTTGTATTCAAAGCCAAAAGACCAATTTCAAAGATTGGTACTAGACATACAATTATATTTTTTAATATATATATATAAATTTAATATATTTTTTGAGTATTATTTACTTTTTTAGTTTTTTTCAAATTATATTTAATAAAATTAATGGCAATATACATACTAAATTAAGTGATGAACTAATGATTTACTTTCAACAGGAGGCAGACAATGATCCTAGTGGGGAAGCAATTGTAAACACTCAACAGACGCTCACATTCTATGAGCTAGATCTTGGTCTTAACAATGTTATCAGCAAGCACACAGAACCATTGGAAGAGCATGGGAACTTTCTTATCTCTGGTGAGCTACTTTAATGTTACTGTTATGAGAAAATTATTTATTGAAATTAATGTTTAATGTAGTTCTTAATAATCCTTCAAAGAAGTTGAACATCTTCAAGTCTTACTTAAAACTTTGTTAATCCCTAATTTCTTAAGGATATTAGGAAATCCTCTATTATTTGTTTATCTAAAATTTTATACCTTTACTTGCATTGAAGTAGCCTAGTGGGAAGAGTGCCAAGCTCGTAATTCGAAGGTTGCAAGTTCGATCCCTGTTGTCTGCCAAACAAATCTGTTGCTCATGGTGTGAAAGTTTTTGCAAATGGGGGTCAATTCTTTATTAGTACTTGCATCATACAGATTTAACCTTCGAATAATGAGCCATAAGCTCAGGTGTTGTTTGTGTTTCTGTATCCTTTCCTTTCGGATAGATCCCAAAACATTGATATTAGTCCATTGTGTGGCTCTAGTGCGACATTAATTCAACCAACTAATATATTTTTACTAGAATTATAAAATAGGGAGATTTGTTTTTTCTGTATGATATTTTCTGATGATGATAATTCAACAATATTCAGCATTCTCAAAATATTTTTTTTTGTGAAATTTTATAAATATTATGCTTGTTTTAAAATGTTCCATAAAGCAAGTCTAAATAAGTGTGAGCACTATGCACCTAAATTTTACTCTAACATATGATGTTTGAAAATTGGTTTCATAAAGTGCTACTAACTATATCAAACCTATTTTTCATTAAATAGTAATATTTTTTTAGATTTTTTTTTTATTACTTGTATGCTCTTATCTTTATATATCCTAAAAAGTAAAAAAAAAAAATTCAAACAATAAGACGAGGCTCAAATGTTGGTAAAAGTTGTCCTCATATTTTCATTTCATTGATGTGATATTTTCTCTATTTCAGTTCCTGGTGGCAGTGATGGTCCCAGCGGAGTTCTAATTTGTTCCGAAAACTACATAACTTACAAAAGTGTTGGAGATTTGCATCCAGATATCCGCTGTCCTATTCCTAGACGTAGGGTATGTATTAACTATAGTTTTGCTATGTGAGACAATGCAATTGTATAGAAATAAATTAAGGAGAGTTTAATGGGACATAGGTTTTCGATATCAATGTATAATTATTGATTGGAAATATTTTGATTGTATATATATATATATTTCAAATTTCATCCAACATTACTAAAATTAAAATTGTTTTCATTTTGTATGTATTATGTAGTTAGAAATATTAATAAATAAATTGATTTTTAAAGTAGCTAACAAATTTATAGTTTACAAATAAATTTATTAATAAAGTAACTTTCCGTTGTTCAGCATTCCATAACATTTTAGAAGTTATACTCTTTAAAAATATTGCTATTTTTTTTGTATTAAGCTTTTGCTAGACCAATTCAAACAATTCTCTTGTTAATGATTGCTGTAACTGTGTTTAATTACACAAAAGTACAAAATAAATTGCAAATATTCTATAATTTTGTGAATTTATTTACAGAACGATTTAGATGATCCGGAACGTGGAATGATCTTTGTGTGCAGTGCTACTCACAAAACAAAAGTAAATCATCTTTAATTTGTTTGTTTAGCATTATTCATCAAATTAATTGTTTTATCATTTTATGGTAATTTCAAAAAATGTCTGGTAAATTGTTTTAATATTATTAAATTCTTCTTTTATAGACTATGTTCTTTTTTCTGGCGCAAACTGAGCAAGGTGATATTTTCAAAATCACTTTAGAAATTGATGAAGATGTGGTAAGTTCCTAACTTAAGTTTTGAAAATTAAAAACCTTCACTGGCATTTTGAACCTGCTTTATAAAAGTTGCTTTAGTTTTGTAAAATATAGACTAAAGATCGGTTTTGTCTGTTAAAGAGCACATTTTACTGAAGGGGGAATTGCACTTTTAACTTTTAGCAAACAGCTTCCAAATAATATACTACTATATATTTTGCCCCAATCATTTATTTAAAAATGTTAACAGCCAAAATCTTTTTAGTATTTTTATTCCCTGAATATTAAAGGAGATATTGCTGTCTAACTTAAAAATTAAATATGTCATTTCATAAAATTAAAAAAAAACTTTAGTTGGTAGGAAATAGCTAAAATCATGTGGCCCAGTGTGGAATTCTCTTCATAATATTTAAACTTTGTATTTAATAAGTTCCTTGAATAGAGATAGATACTACTTTTATTCATTACTATTTCATATAAAGTTTTCAAAAATGTTTAAGATGAGCCTGGGTTCTTTTGGTTGAAAATCTAAGTTTTGCAATCCAATCATGTTTACTTGGTCCCTTCTATACTCACAAATGTCTCTACTAATATTTTTTGGTGCATGCTTTTAATTTTTTCAGGTAACTGAGGTCAAATTAAAGTATTTTGATACTGTTCCAGTTGCAGCTTCCTTGTGTGTTTTAAAGACAGGATTCCTGTTTGTGGCTTCAGAATTTGGCAATCAGTAAGTAAAAATCTAAAATAATATATTGATTGAAATTTTTAGTATTCAAATTAACACATAGAAAGAGAGACTTATATAGTTTACTAAACCTTTAGTCTGGTCACTTTAAAAACTTGTTACTAATTTTGGAAAAAATTTTTTGTCAAAAAGGTTTCCTACAACCATGAAAATATTAATATTGTGAAATAAATTATATCAGTTAAAAAAAATAGAGAAACATTGAATAGGTATCAACTGTTTTGAGTTAATTTTCGACTTTTAACTTATTGTTAAATACCTGTCTTATATGAATTTCTTGAAGAATGTAAAATTCTTAGCTGAGTGCTGTTGCATTAATTTAACAGTTTACAGGGAAGTGTTCGTTTTTTAGATTTTGATTTTTTTTTTCTAACGATTGAAAGGTTTTTATTTAACCATTATAGAGGTTTCATTTAAAAACAAAAAGATTTCTCCATAAATATATAACACTTACTAGCAGAAATGTTTAAAGCGTGGATTGAATATGTTTTGTCAGTGCTCACTCTAGAAATGGAAAGTGATAGAGCGAATTTTTTAGATAAAAGGCAATTTAATAGAGACCCAAAAATTTCCCAAATTTTGCTAAAATCGACACTCTGGGTGTCAAAATTATGTTTGTTTTTTCTGGCAAAGCTGATTGGTTCTTAATATGTAGTCAAATAAATGTACAACTGAATTCAAACTAAATAAAGGACTTTAAAACCAGAAAGTTTGTTGCAAATATGCAGGAAACCCTAAATTTTCCTTCTTTAAATCAAAAACACCTTTACGGCTGAAATACTGATTTTTAGTCAAACCGGCCACTTTAATTAGCTGATGATAACCAAATACATAATAAATGCAATTAAAATTGATGAAAGCATGCAATACTAGAAAAATGTTATCTGCAAAAAAAATTCTGTTAAAAATTTAGGTTAGACATGTTTAAAGAAACAAACTTGTTCAAATAATTTAAATGAGTTTTTAATTACAGTTAACTAAAATATTTTTAAAACTAATCTTATACACTGACTAACTATCCTTTTTTTTCACTGTAGCTATCTGTACCAAATCGCACACCTTGGGGACGATGATGACGAACCGGAATTCAGCAGCGCCATCCCACTGGAAGAGGGTGATACCTTCTTCTTTGGCCCCCGGGCCCTCAAGAACCTGGTGCTGGTGGACGAGCTAGAGAGCCTCTCCCCCATCATGAGCTGCCAGATTGCTGATCTGGCCAATGAGGACACCCCACAGCTATACGTGGCGTGTGGCAAGGGGCCCCGGTCCACTCTCAGGGTACTTCGACATGGGCTGGAGGTGAGATCCTTTAAAATGGTTGCTTTAGTAGTCCGTTTCTGTGCAATATGTGCTTTAAGGTACTTTCTAAGGTTTTCATGGCCTGGTTGGAAGGGTACTGACTACATAATCAATAACTGCTAGTTTAATCAATCCTTGGTGTCCATCCGAACATCTCCATGGGGTTGTGGTGTTTATCATGGTCCAAATGTTCGTGTATTGGTTATTGTGTAGGTTTTGATTGCCATCTTGGTTTGATATACTTGTTATCTGAGCTCTAGTGGGACATTCATTCACTCCAAACAAGGAAACAGACCAAGTGCAATTTTTCTATTTTTAATTATCGATATCTGTAAATGCAACTTGATGAGATTTATCACAATACAAATAGACTTTGTGTCTCGAATCTGAAACAATAATACAAACATACAAATATGTTGATGTTTAGGAAACTTAAAAGTTGAAGGTGAATTCCTTAGCAAATAGTTTACATTTTACATACCTCTGCATACAACAAAAGAAATGCTCAAGTGCAAATCAACAGTGGTATAGATTTATATTTAGTGCTAAGTTTATGTTTTAACACATAATTAATAACTTATAAATGTGCTGTTGTTTTCATTACTTTTGTTATTGTGACCCGAAAAACATAAAAATGTCTAAACTTTCATCTTTATGCATTCTTAGACCCTTGTTACAAATAAAATGCCAACCTTCTTCCCACCCAGTTATATTTTAAATACTCGGATTTTCTATCTTGAGTAATATATTAATTTTACAATTGTCCTCAAATTTCCTATTTTAAGAAACTTCTTGATTATGTCATGAATGAATTTATAAAGTTTGTCAATGTGAAACTAGACGGATGGTACAAGAAAGTTTATGAAAATATGTGAATAGAGGAGAGATGTCTTGCATTATTAATTATTCATTATTAAGGTATTCTACTTTGGCAATCACTCACAAGATTAAAAATTTTATAGATCAGTTAGCTGTATAAGTTCCCATTTATCCTACATTTATAAACAATAAAGTAATTTGTAGTACTCTTATAATTAAAAAAATATATAGTTTTCTCATATAAAATATTTTCCCTTAGGTATCTGAAATGGCTGTTTCAGAGCTTCCTGGTAATCCAAATGCTGTGTGGACTGTTAAAAGGAATTCTGACGGTAAGTTAGCTCATAGCAAATTATATGTACAATATTTTAAACTTGTATTGTGAATTAAAGAGAAAAACATTACACTTTGCTTATAAAGAAATTACTAAACATATAAAACATTTTAGTTTCATGCAAATTTGTGTGTGTGTGTTTTAATTTCACGTAATTAATTCAATTTGTAAACTTATTAATTACTTACAGACAATTTACCAAGTGGTATAGGTCCAAAAACAAGTTTCCAAGATTAGAGCTTTTAAATTCGTTATTGGGCAATCTATTGAACTTGGAGCCACACGACTTGGCCAAATGGTAGAATTAGCTGCATAGTAATGAAAACTGATGTTAGTTTATTTTCAGATTGTTATGACTTAGCCTTTTAAGGATAACTTTGTGTAGGAATAGAAGTGTGCTACAATCAAGAAACCGATTTTTAAATATTCTATGATTGTAGTGTTTATTCAAAAGCTCACAATATAAAATCATTTGCAGTGAAGTGCCATTATAATGGCATGTTCTTTTGTTTCTTATTTTTCAAAATAAATTTAAATACCATGTTTTTGTGTTCAGAATTCGGTATTCTTTTGCAAGTCTGTTCATTCACTAATCAACTATTAAATCTTTTGTTTATATTTTAATGGATTTAGTTTATCGATATATTTTTTTTATATAGAACCCCAAACTTAAAAAAAATATTTAATTACAAACTTTAAATTTATGAAAATCTTATATAAATAAGCTACTTCATTGGTAAGGTTTCCTGCATCAATTATTATTTTCCATTTATTATTGAGATTACATATCTAAACTAATTAAATTTTTCACACAAAGTTCTTCATTGCAATGACTGTTTAGTAACACTTGCACAGCATTTTTAAATGCTGGCCCAAAAATAAAAAGTTTTTAAAGTGTGCCTTAACTTTATATAATATGATGCTTTTGATTTAAATATTAGTTTGATGATGAGTGATATGTAATTTTCTCTCTACTTGTATTCCAGAGGAATTCGATGCTTTCATTATTGTGTCTTTCGTGAATGCCACACTTGTTCTGTCCATTGGAGAAACTGTGGAGGAAGTTACAGATTCTGGGTTTTTAGGAACGACGCCAACTCTTGCATGTGCCCAAATTGGAGACAATGCCCTAGTTCAAGTGAGTTAATGAAGGGATTTGTAAAATCATATAGACAATCACAAATGTTCTGGCAACTCATACAATGGGATCTTTAATATATTAGAAAATATTTGTTACTACTCCAATTCTTACAAAGTATCAAATATATTTAACTAGATGGAATCCATTGAGAAAATATTTAATATCTGTATATCTTAAGTTGGCTTTAGCTCCATATGCCATAATTACTGAGTACAAAACTTGGCTAGACCTGGTTGTTTAGTGACGATTTAGAATTCTAGTTGATATTCATACATCTCAAATTATTTATTTCTGGAAGTTTAATTTATCTCTAGAAGTTTTGATAATCTAGTTTCTTGACTAGTTTAAAAAAAAATATGATTGTATTTTATCTAAAATTAAAGATATTGAGCGCAGGTTAAATTTATGTACATTAACTTTAAGCCAAGATAATCTGGAAGTAGTGGCTATCCAATTATGAAAACTAATAAAAATATAAGGGATGTCAAATTTTTGTCCACATTTACAAAATTTTCATTAAAATTTTTATATTTGGTATAAGTTTTAAATTATTTTTGCCAAAAAGAAAACAGCACATGAAAGTTGAAAAAGATTGTATGGTCTTCACAAGGACCACCGTATAAATAAAACATTCTAAATAATTAATCACATCCGGTTTTGGATTAATTGATTATACTTGTTTGTTTACCCTCCAGATCTACCCTGATGGCATTCGACACATTCGTGCTGACAAGAGAGTGAACGAGTGGCGAACAAGTGGAAAGAAAACCATCGTGAGATGTGCAGTCAACCAGAGACAGGTGGTCATCGCACTCACGGGTGGAGAACTGGTCTATTTTGAAATGGACCCTGTAAGTACTTTCTTGCTCTAAATTTTTATAAATCTGTAGGTGTAATTTTCTGATGACTAGGGTCATACTATATTGTCTGTGTATTTCTAGATTTTTTAACATTACACAGGTTATTTTATTTATAAAAACACAATATTTTGAATTAACATTGGGAAAACTTTTGAAATGCATTTCTGCTAAAATAATTAAAAAGTATTTTTAATAGTGAATGTGTGTGTTGGAAATATAAATTAAACTCTCATATTGTCTGAAAATAAATTTGCAACTTGAACATTTCCTCTGTCTTAAAGTTAACATGTTATCTTTTAAGCTTTTTTTTATACTTTTTTTATTAATATGTCATGTCTGTGGCCTTGAACAAGAAAGAGCAATGCCGTTCAGATATACTCAGTGGCGTAGGAACTTCTTTTTTTCAGGGGGGGCTGAATTTTTTTTTTCAATCTATTTACAATATAAAATAGGACGGAGTTGCGAGCTATTAAACAATTAAAAAACAATCAATGCTTTAATTTTTTACAAAGAAGTGTTTAACTTCTTAAATGTTTTAACTTGTTTCCGTTTTTGTTTGGTTAGCTTTAGAACATAAAGTTACCAGGAAAATGTTATTAATAATTTCAAATGTCCGTTTTGTACGCTAAAATATGATTTTTTTCAGATTTGAGGAATTCGTCTCTATTTAACTTTCTTTAACAAAATGTAATTTTCTAAATGAAGAAATTTCAACTATATAAGCTGTTTAGAAAATAGTGCATGAATATGATGGCTTATTACTTCAAAGGGAATAAATTATGGGAAATACGATTATAATTTATGAAATGTCCATAATAATATATTTTTTTATTTAAAAACGCATTTTTACATTATTCTTAAAATTACTCTTTAAAGCTTTAGCGTTGTAGACATTTATGTAAATACTTGAAATTACGTTTATATTTTAGCTGTGTAAATTGATAAATTTATAAGTAGTTTTCAAACTACAACTATCATATTTATGCTTTTCTGACATTTAAGAAAGGACGTAATATATAAAAAAAAATAAAAATAAGCCAGAGTATACTGAGTACATAAAAAAATAAATTAGATATTATTGTGAAAACATATAAATTTGTCAGTTCAAATATTACTGAAATGAAATAAACCATAACTAGTATTCTATTGATGCAATAAAATAATTAACAATTTAGACTTTATGTAAATACACATTTTCCTTACACTAATTCTACAATGACTTACATACAATACTTATCAATGAATACAATACTTAATGTTATTCACTTAATAGTGTATAACAAAGCTAAACATCATTATAATTAGAGTTACTGCCAATTTATATAAGCATAATTACATTTATCGTTAGAAAATATGGTATTACTTTTAATTGACTTTTAGAATGCAGAAAAAATTACTTAACTGACAACACAGAGGAATATGCTGACAGAAGAAATCTACTACCATTCGTTTGTAAAAAGAAATGCTTCTTAAAATTGCTGTCTTTACACTAAAAAAAGAAACTAATGCGGTTGTAAGATCTCACCAGGGATTTCTTTTTTGTTGCTTCCATGACTTCGGCCCCTAGGGGTAAGTTTCAGAAAAGCCTATATAGAAAACTGTCTACACATGCATACATTGTCATTCACAATGGGGAGATCATCAATCAGCTAAAATCGACTAAAGGGTGAGAGCCAGTAAATTACAAACAAATGGGGACGAACTATACAATTCCCAGCTTTGGTGGCCATTCACATGTCTTGAAGAAGACCGTGCTACCCAGGGTGCTACCGACATGGCTGGTCGAGTAACCAGATGGCGGTAGCATTTTGCAAACGAAGTACAGCTGTTGACGGCAAACAGGTAATTTTCTGGTGTTTCTCACAAAAGGTGACATATGACTAATGACATGTACAAGTCGTCTTCGATTGGAAACAGTTGAGAAAGGAACTCATTGTCCTCCTGTACCTTTCAAAGCAAATTCACCCCACTTTAAAACACGTTTAGAATAAATAAGGGGCGCTTCTTTTCGAATGCCTCTTTGTAGGAATTCTCTATTTCATCGATTGGTTTTTTAAGTATTTTTTCTTTAAAGTATAATATTGGGGGGGGGGGGGGGGGGCTGAGCCCTTTCAAAATAATTCCTGAGGGGCCCGAGCACCCCCAGCTTCCTACGCCTATGGATATACTATTAGTTGAAAATTTCGTTTGGGTTAAAAATAAATATCAGTATACTGAAAATGATATGTACATTTGACAAACAACTGGTGTTTCTTTTGGTTTCAGAAAATTATACAAGGAATAATAGCTGTTTTCTTAGAATCTAGAAATGCTAATTATAAATATTGTACTAAATGTTACTTAAAGATTGTTTATTGTAAAGCAGTTTCACTTATGTTTTAAATTCCCTGAATGCCTAAGTTAAAAGTTTGCTTGTAATTTTAGACAATTTTATAACAAGACACTAGTTAAATTGAAATAATTATATATTATACAGTATATATTTTACTGTAATTGTAATTAAAAGTGTAATACATTTGTCAATGCTATGTGTATTTTTGGACCAACATTTAACATTTTTATTTCAAATCTGGTAAAATGAAGTAAGCTATGTCACTGTTAACATTAATGTTACAACTCAAGGTTGTACATTTCTAGAAAATATTAGTAAGGAGAAAAAGTACAAACTAATATAAAATAAATAATATTTCAAGTTTTTCGGAAAAATCAGAGAATTTTCCATACATTTTTAATTGAATGCACTCTTTCTTATTTCTCCTGCATTATTGATCTATGGTTATTTTTTGTGTGAAGGTTTTTTTGAAACTAAAAAATATCAAATTTCTTAATTCTATATATTTTATTAAGTACATACATCTATTTCATTTTAAAAAGCTTCAATGTTATTGTGCAATATTATTTAGGACTTCTACAAATATTTACTCATCTGTCTTTTTTTTTTTAAATCAATCAAAAATTCTTGGGACTTGTAGTTTTAACTTTTGAAGGACACTGCTGTGCAAATCAGACCAATAAATATTTTTAAACATTAATTTCTGAATTATATTTGAAGAGTTATTTTTAAAATTATTTTAAAAGTACACTTCAGAAAAACTTATATCATTGTTGTTACCTCTAAAGATGTTTGTAACGCAGTAGACAGTTTCCATGATCGGTTCTCTTTCTTGCAGTCTGGTCAGCTAAACGAGTACAAAGACCGTAAGGACATGTCGGCTGATGTGATCTGCATGGCCCTGGCCAGTGTACCCAGTGGAGAGCAGAGAGCTAGATTTCTTGCGGTCGGATTATTGGACAGTACAGTACGCATCATCTCCTTGGACCCAGCTGTAAGTTACATTCTCATTACTTAGTTAACTGTGACTCTAAAAGTCCAGTGTTACCCTCCCCTTAAGGCAATTAATTACCTTGATCCTAGCTTCACTTTTTTTATATCCACCTACTATCGCACCTTTATTTAGTCAAAAATTCCCTCTAGTGTTTGGTGGTTGAGGGAAGCTTATTCAAGTTCCCATACAAACAACTTTGTCCCATCAGAAAATTCGAGCCCCCTACAAAACTGAATGGACTTGCTGTGGGTAGTACTATATTCTAATTGGTGGTAGTATAGAGCCGGTCTAATCTTGAAATTACCACTTCAATATGAATTATATAACATTTAAATGGTGTTTTAAAGACCCCATTTAAATTAAACCCACTGGTGATAGAGCAATTAGTACATTACCCATTAAGCATAAATGAAGATGAAATTTTTATGTGTTATTCTCTGAATTACTTCCTTTGTCATTTCTTAATCGAAGGTGGGTGTTTGATTTTAACATGGGATTCTGACTGAAATATTGGCCATCTGCCCTGTAAAGGTTAAGGGAATATAATCTGCAATTATTGAAAGCAGTGCTCAGTGGAACAATCCATAAAAGTCATTCTGGAAAATCTTTCTCAAAGTTGAATAAGTCTATCAAAGAAAAGGAAACATAACTATAGGTATGCAGTTGTCAAGTATTAAATTATGGATTTGGTTTATTATTAAACTGAAAAATTATACGTTTTTGCTGTATTATGACAGCATTAGCTCAAATTTCACAAAGATTTAATCTTTTACTCTGGAGCTTAAAATGTTACTCTGTTTATTTTATTTTAAATTTCCGTTATCAGTGTTCCACTTGATATGCAATTTTTATTACAACCTGTAGTGCATGAAATATTAAAAATAGGTAAAGGACAGATAAACTAAAAAATATCTTATATTCTTATATATTCAGCACTTAGGCATCATGAAATAGGGTTGTTAACTTTGAAATTTTCTTTTTGTGGTTAAAGTTAATTGTATTGATACAGAACTTTTGATTACTTTTTCAATTTTATGAGTTGAACATTATATTTTATTTCTCTCTAAACAAATTAATTGTGAAAAAAAATTAGTAAAAGCAAAGTTGTAATTGATTTTTGATAACAAACAACTATTACATTTATTGGGCATGTAATTTAGGACTTTACTAAAGGCAGAGACTAAAACCTAAACAGGAGTATTTTACTATTCAATAGATGCATATGTCAGTATATATATAGTTTTTCAATTGTATATTTTAGATATTTTTATTTACTTGCTTATGTTAGTGTGGTTCAAAAGACATTCTTCTCAAAACGGATTTATTTAAAAAATACTTTATTAAATTATGCATCCGTTTGATTTTTTAAAAAAAGTTGTATTGCTATTCTAGGATTGCCTTTCGCCGCTCAGTATGCAGTCGTTGCCCAACACTCCTGAATCTCTGGCTATTGTGGAAATGGGTGGAGGAGAGGGAATGGGTCGAGATAGCAGTGGACAAGGGACGCTCTATCTTAACATTGGTCTACAAGTGAGTGACCTATCTTGTCCATTCATTAGTTATGTATATCATAAGGTATTGTGTTTAAAATGATGTGTGCAGTTCTGAAATGTAAGCAAATTTTGTGGAATTATTTAAAATGTAAATGTTGACTCTACTTAGATAAAGCACTATTAAAAAAAATCACTGTCACATTTTTATTTTGTTTTGATATCCTTAGTAATTTTGTATCTTGTTTGGAATGGTTTAATCTTTATAGCAGTTTAATTCAAATTAATAACCAATTTCAAAAGGAAAACATATTTTTAATTATTACTTAAAGTCTTCCTGATAAGAGTACATTTATGTACTTCTGACATGTGTTAAGTTGTAACATTTCAGAATATAGGTCAGGTTATAATTAAGTGCAATTTCTAAAAACTGGTTCTTGTCGGGAATGGAAGACTTCAATGTCAAAAGAGCATATGTACATATACTTTACTTATTTATATGATTCAGCTTTGTGATGTTTTCACTTGGCTCAATAAATTGTTCTAAAACCAAAATGCTGGATAATTAATTAGTAGAAGAAATAGATGAGTACCGGTTTTTTCATAACAAGCCAAGATGAGGTAACCGAGAACATTGTCAATTGTAATCATACAAACAAATACAGCACTTGCACATTTTTGCCACTTATGTTGTCAATTGTACATTTTAGAACTATTTACTTCAATATTGTACAAATATGAAGTTGTACCAAGTGAAAGTATTAGTGTACCATACTTTCTTAATTTTAATGTAGCTATAAACTAATTCAAAGGATACTTAATCTTGATCATTGCTTATGTTCTTGTTTTCATATAGAATGGTGGCTTGCTGAGAACTGTATTAGATCAAGTTTCCGGGGACTTGACCGACACCAGATCTCGTTACTTGGGATCCAAACCAGTAAAGCTATTTAAAGTTCGTATGCAGGGAAATGACGCAGTATGTATTTTTTTATAATAAATAAATTGAAAATTGCTTTAGATAATGAATTACTTTAAACAGTATGCCTAAATTCTTATTTTCATCGTAGGTTGTGGCTATTTCCAGTCGCTCTTGGCTCAGTTATTACTACCAGAACAGATTTCACCTGACACCACTTTCATACGAAACCTTGGAGTATGCTTCTGGATTCTCCTCTGAACAGTGCCCAGAAGGAATCGTAGCCATTTCACTTAATACTTTAAGGTATTCAATAAATTATTACATGCAATAAGGAATTTTAAATGTTTTTTTTTATACCAAAAATGTATTATTAAATCATAGAGTCAAAATAAATTTTCTAATAAGGTGATAATGACACTAGTAGTTTCATACTAATCTTGTTTAATTATATAATATATCAATTGTTTTCCTTCTGTAGTGTATCTAATTTTTCACTTCAGGGTTAAAAAAACATACAAGAGCTAAATTAAATGAATGCATTAATTGCTTAATAGTTTATTTATAGCCGTTGTGCTAATTAGCTTAAAACTGCAATTTTCTGTGAGGAAATTTCGAAAAATAAAAATTAAACTGCTAATTGTTTAACATAAAAATGAGAAATATCAAGTAAAAACTGGCAACTAAAACCTCTGTCTCTCTCATCAGAACAAGTGAATACTTCTTGAAATATGCTATAATGCAAAACACACAATGGTGTTGTGTGTTTTAATTTTAAGAGATTAAATTGAATTTCTATTTGTTGTGATAATGTTTTTGAGATACAGTATTAAAATTCCATTACAGAATCTTGGCCCTTGAGAAGCTTGGGGCTGTTTTCAATCAGGTGGCCACTCCTCTGGAATACACACCAAGGAAATTCGTGATCCACCCTGAGAGTAATAATCTCATCATCATTGAGACGGATCACAATGCATACACCGAAAAGACAAAAGGCATCAGGAAGAGGCAAATGGCTGAGGTCAGTTTCACAAACCTTTTGAATTTTAGTAATTTTATCTTTTTATTCAAGTATAGCAAAAGCCATTGATCAAGACAGATTAGTATGAACAGTTTATTTATAGAAATTGAAACTTATTTTTTTGTGTGCAAATTTTCATTGTTCCTGATAGCTTATAAAGCAGCGACTCACGTTGATAAATGTAATTTTTATATTCACTTAGCTGCTGAACTTATACTTGGTGAAATAAAACTTTTTTTTTTTTAAATGAAAGATGTTATGTCCTACCATTTAAATGAAAACTTTTTTACATTTTCTAGCTTGGTAAAATGACTTATCAAATTGTAATTTTCATATGCAAAATTAGCAACAGACAACAAGACAAATCTATTGAAATTTTAAGTTTACTTTACCTAGGTAAAAAAAAATCACTGAGTATTCAAACCACTGATTTTCATAAATTGTGACTCGTCCACTAAAGTAGTGTAACTGTCTTTTAGGAAATGGTGGAAGCTGCAGGCGAAGAAGAACAGGAGCTGGCAGCTGATATGGCCGCACAATTCTTAAGTGAGAATTTAGATGAGAGGACATTCGGATCACCCAAGGGAGGTTCAGGAATGTGGGCCTCTGTTATTCGAATTTTAGATCCTATTGAAGGAAAAACCATTTTCAAGATTCCTCTTGCACAGAATGAAGCTGCTTTCTGGTAGGCAAAGTTCTTGCTAGTCATTTTAGTTGTGAATGCTATGTAAACTTTTGGAGTGTTCTCTTTAAAAGTATGTTTTGGCATGTAAACTTTCAAGGTCCTATAGTTTAAAAACATTTTAATTTTCATGTTGAAAGACAGAAAGAGGTATTTTTAAAATTATCATTCATATTAGGTTAGGATATGTCAATTTGATTAATAGTTTGGAAAAATATTGAAATTACATTTCTAATGGACATACCGACCATACACACTATATAATGCAAAAGCAAGAATCGCAATAGTTTCTTTCATAAATAAAAACATTGGTACTTTCAGATTAGCTATAAACTAAAAAATAGCCACAAAATAATATATATTTTATTTCTAGCCTGTGTCTTGTAAAGTTTGCAAGTCAAGGTGACGACCAGTTTCTCCTGGTGGGCCTAGTCAAAGACCTCCAACTGGGTGCTGGCCAATCAAGTAGCGGAATTGTGCGCACCTACCGGGTCCTCAATGAGGGCAGGAAGCTTGAGTTGGTTCACAAGACACCCGTGGAGCGAACGCCGGGCGCCATCTGCCCCTTCCAAGGGAGGGTGCTTATCGGGGTCGGCAGCATGCTGAGGATTTATGACATTGGAAAGAAGAAGCTGCTCAGGAAATGCGAGAACAAGGTTTGTTTTTATGATTCTTAGCTCTTGAAAGTAAATTTGAAGAGAGCCATGCATATTAAACAAACCAAACCATCAATTTATTAAAAGGATTGATGTATTTTTTTTTTTACAAATACTAAACATCTGCTCAGAAATTCAATGTAACATAATATAGTACTGATATCAAACTTTTTCCTGTGATCTACTAGAAAGATTGATTAACGAATAATCAAATAACAACACGGTATTTCTAGGCTTGAAAGACGAATAATTTTGCTTAGAAAATAATTTTTTTTTATCTGCAATGGAACAGATAAAAAAAGCATTGTTTGAAGTTCCTAAAAACATAATCAACCTAATCAATAATTTAAAAAATATTCCTAAATTTGGTTCCTTTTATTTTAATCAAGTATCAATATTGGTGTGATTGATGTTCTAGTATTTTTGTAAAAGTGGAGTTACCTTCTTATTTAATTTTACTCACTGTGATTCTGAAGTCATTTATCCTTGGTTTTAATGTACAAATGTCTGAAACTCGTATAAAAAAAAAGCAAAAGGAAATAATCTTTTTGAAAAATAAAATAATTTATTCTTATTATAATATTTTTATTAAAATATGAAATTCTTTTGATGTTATTTCTATTAATAAAATATAATTTTATTTGTATAGTGTTATACTATTTAGTAGGAAAGCAAATTAACCTCAAATGAATGCTTTGGAACTGTCTTTTAAAGTTTTCTTATATCATTATGCTCTCTTATGCCCTGGATTCCAATTGAGGGTGTAATCAACTTTATACCCTCAATTGTAGCAATAGCCAACTGTATGTATACCCAATTTGTAGCAATAGCCAAATCCTTCTTAGTGGCATACCTACAGTTTGTACACAAACACAGGAATTTGATTAGAATGGTAAGTTAGTCGCAATTAAAATGAGTTTATGCATTGTTTTTCAAATTTGCACTGTATCACAGAATTCCTTTAAGTGTATAGTTTGATACAGAATTTCCAATTATAGAGAACTTTTGTGGAATTGTATTTTAGTAAAGTATTGTATTTGGTAATTTTAAAATACATTTTATAATTACAGAGGGAAATATTATGTTGTGAAGTATTTAATATTTCTTATCAAAGTATCTGATTGATAGTTGACAAATTAATTCTTTTAAGACAGTTTATTCAAGGATTGTGACAGGAGAATTTTTTTTGCATTTGTTTAAATGAATTTTCCTATCAAAGAAGAAAAGATTATTATTATTTTATAATTAATTATATGTAACATTCATTCATTTTCAGCATCTGCCAAACCAAATCGTGACCATCCACTCTGTGGGCAACCGTATCATTGTGGGCGATGTGCAGGAGAGCTTCTTCTATGTGCGCTTCAAGAGGCAAGACAACCAGTTGATCATCTTTGCGGACGACACCAATCCCAGGTGGATCACCACTGCATGCCTCCTGGACCCAAACACAGCAGCAGGGGCGGATAAGTTCGGGAACATTTCCATCGTGAGTGCTTTGTCATACTTTTTGTGTATTGATTCATTAAAAGCTTTTATAACTTTTTTTTTTAAAAAAATATTAGTTTTTCCATGCAGAAACTAAACTAATACGTATTCATAAAAGATTTACTTTATATTTTTTTTAAGAATTCTAACGTTCATTTGTGGCAGCCAATCTGGTTTTAGAATTTCATTTTTTGAAATTCGGAAATACTCTGAAGCAGTATTTTAACTGTGATTGTATTTTAAGCATAAAGAATTCCCATTTTGTTGAAATATTAATATACTAGCTGTTACATCATACACATTAAAAACTTGAGTTGCCCCCATTGGGTCTTGAACCTGCGACCATTTCTTCTGTAGGGTCTTCTCTATTAACTAAGCTGCAAAAGCTTGGCTTGTTTCCTTTCAAGTTCATTTTGTTCCTAATCGCAAGTCCCACACTATGGCCCTATGATTACTATTAGATGGAAACTTTAAATATTAATTGAAAAAATAACTAACTACAATTTTAAAATACTGGCTCAGGTGCACTATTGGAGGTTAAATAGTACTTATGTTTAAAATTTCAGACATTTCTATTCAGAGAAAGTATCTGTTTTGCGTGCCACTGGCAGACTCTTTTATTATTGTATACAATATTAAGTGACTACAAGAGAATTAAATAATTAAACTTTCAATATCTTTTTCTTATTGTAAATAGGCATATCTTTAGATTATAAGTATGGTAGAAACACTAACAGACAATTCTTAGTTTTCTAAATATTTTTAAAGTAGGTTTATAAAATATGTGCATCAATTAGAAATAAATGATTAAAATAACTGTTAAATGTAAAAATATATTTAAAAAAGCTAAAATTAGTATTGGAACTTAAAGTAAATTGCTAATTTTTTTTTTAAAAATCCAGCTAAAGTAGTTTTATTTAAATGATGAGCAATTTTTTACTTTAGAAGATAATGTGCTTTTTGTGAACAAAATATAGATACTAATAAAAATTTCATGAATATTTTACTTATTCCTTATTGTTATTTTTAATACACTTCTACTGAAGCACCAATTTTTGGATACGTCTTTTTTTGTTTTTACTATTTTCCCGTTCAAAATATTAATAAATTGATTAAATTATAATTTTGTTTAAATTCTACTTTTGTGTGTTTACAAAATATTTTGCCTATTTATTGAAGCCAAAATTTGCTTATATTTATACAAAATAATTATACTTATTTCAAAAACAAACATAACTTCCAATTGTTCTAGGATCATTATTGTTTTCTCTACGAAAACTTTTAAAAGGATAAGACTTCATAAATCTTAACTACATTACATTAATGCAGGTTAAAGTTTTCATGTACTTTTATTTGAGTATATATTTATATGAGTGATTAAAATCATGAACTATGTGAAATATATTGAATGTTTTACAAAATCCCTATATAATAAGAACTAATTTTTAAAAATTAATTTTCTGTTGAAGCCTGAAATCTAAATTATTTGAATTGTTTGTTTATATATATTATAGTTCTCAAATAAGCATTTGAACATTTTTATCCTTTTGCAGATAAGACTGCCGACAGCCATCAGTGATGAGGTAGAAGAGGATCCAACAGGTGTCAAGGCGCTCTGGGACAGAGGTTGGCTTGGTGGATCCTCACAAAAGGTCAGTTTACAACCTTCAACAGGCACATTTAAAGTGATGTGGTAAATCTTTCTCTAGACTTTCCAAAATTGATTTTGGTTGTTGTATAAATATTTGCAATTACAATACAACATTGAATCGCAAAAAAAAGACAATATAGATAGCATTATAATAAGCCACATATGCTGCTGGGAAAATTTGTTTAGAGTTTTGGGAACAATGCAAGCTACAGTTTACTTGACAGAGTTTATGCTATTGGATCCAGACAAGATAGTACTAAAAGTACTGTTTTGAATTCAGGCCCGGAGAATCTGGTAATCGAGGAAACATTTGGTAATCTCTGTTTCTTTGACTAATCTTAGAGAATGATTGTTGTTTGACATGGTGCATTCTTCTTGAATATCTCATCTTTTTGAGGGAAGACAATCAACATCACAAAAATGCTTTATCTGCAAAAAAAGGAAAAATACTAAGTTACTTTTGCTTATTTACAAAGAAGGTGCACCTATTGAACAGACACCTTTTACATGCGGGTTTTGTGGTATAGTTCTCAAAGAGAGAGAGAGTATTCTGTTCTCACTCCAGCAAGATGCATCATCAGAACTTTTCTGCACAGCATTCTTAGCTCTTTGGCCCTCCTATTAGACATTTCTGCCGTGGGAATTTTGCCCACACATGTCAATCCTTTCTGTCACGAGTAAAGTGTGTTATTTAACAGCATAGCAACATGGGATCACCATTGGCTTTTGGAGAAAAAGTGGGGCAGTATTTCTGAAAACACAAGGCATAGTTGAAACACTAACCATACAAATGAGCCAGGTCCCTAATATGAGCATACAAAAAGCCCTGTTACATATAGGACTTCACGTCAAATAGATGTTTGGGCATAAGAGCAAATGATGGATGAAAGGTCTAAGAAGATGTAAATGCAATAACTTTAAGAACAAACTGCAACCAAATTTAAAAGAATTAGTTGATTAATCTATTGAGTGTGCATGTGTTGCATATGCTGTGGAAACTATACCTTTTCTTTTACCTCTTGAAAATCCTCTTTGGATTTATCAAAGCATGTTTTCAGAATACTTATCTTGTCCTCAAGTCTATTAAAATGTTTCAATGCATGTATTAATATTTCCTTTTGTCCCATCCAGGCGGATATCATTGCCAATTTTCATGTGGGTGAGGTGGTGCTTTCCCTTCAGAGGGCCACCCTAATTCCTGGAGGCTCAGAGTCTTTGGTCTACACCACGTTGTCGGGATCCATAGGAATCCTGGTGCCCTTCACGTCACACGAGGTGAGAATGCCAATTTCTCTTGGTTGTTTGACATATGCAGGTTTCGTAAGGTGCTAAAAGATTGCAAGCACTCCCAAGTTCTGTTTGGTGTTTCTTGTTTGATTATAAAATACTTAAAGTTGTTTAAGTTTTTCTCAAAAAGTCATTATTGAAAAGAGATAAATTGATTTTCTTTGAATTTTATAATTTAATGGCACTTATGATTAATTTCACTTGTTAAAAACAGATGAAATATTAAGAAATGTCATAAAAACAAGTTCATATAAACTACTGACTTTTTTTAATTATATCTTGTATTCATTTATATTAACATGTTTTTTTTAAAAATATTTTATTGTGAATGTTTTACGTCCTTTAAAAAATAATATTTTTACTTAATATAATAAGTGAAAATCCCTTTTTTTTTATGAAACAAATAGTATTTTTTTCTGGATAAGGATGCTGCTAATAAAAAGAATAATTTTAAAACTATATAAATTTCTTAGTGTAACTATATTGATTTTAAAAAATATAGTCTATTTAATGTTTTATCTTTTTAATAAGGAAATATTCATTGAAGTATATAATGGATGGAGTTAATGGATTGTGTATTTCAGGATCACGATTTCTTTCAACACTTGGAAATGCACATGCGCTCTGAGAATCCTCCCCTCTGTGGCAGGGATCATCTCTCCTTTCGTTCCTACTACTACTCTGTGAAGGTAAAGCTAATGGTTTCTCATATGACTCTGAAGATAAAGAATCAAAATAGTTGGTGCAATATGTATAATAGGGGCCTGTTTAGTAAATGCAATATTCATTTTTATTTAACTGGAGCATTGAAGATTTTTAAAATCTTTCTCTACTAAAATAATTTTAAAAAAATCTTGAGTGATCTTAAGTTTTGTCTCCATGTATAGAAATACTCATAATCAAACCAATATTTTCTGTAATAGCTATCAGTTAAACAATTATTCAGTAATAAAAAAAGTCTTTTTTTTTTGTATTTTCGTATCATCTGAGGATGAATAACAAGATCTCTTTTACATAAATGAAAATTTTTATTGGTGTTTGTTTTACAAAAAAAAAATTATTTGAAAATTGAGCATTAATCTAGAAAAATTGTTTAAAGAAGTATTTTTTTTAATATACCTGGTTAATCATATCCAATATTAGTTTTCTCATATTTTATATAACAATTTCTTTTACCCTGAGTACAAATAGATTTCCCTTTATATATTGCCTATTTTCAACATTTGGATGGTCTGTCATAAAGTTAATTTCTTTAATCAGTCAGCCAAATAAATTTTCTCAAGTTGTTTTAATGTAATGGGTCACTTTACTTCAATTAATGAAATGTAATATTCCTGATGGAAAAAAATAGCTATTGATGGCCATGTTTTAAGAACTATTTGTAAAACTTAAGTTTTATGATTATTTTAATTCTATTATTTCTCTGCAGAATGTAATCGACGGAGACTTGTGTGAACAATTTAACTCTTTGGAACCTGCAAAGCAGAAGAGCATTGCTCATGACTTTGATAAAACTGCCAGTGAAGTATGTATTTTTAAATTGTAATATTCTTAACATAGAACTAAAACAATTCAGTAGAGTTGAAAATTAAACAATAAATTGAAATTAGAATATTCACAAAATTTAACTTTATATAATCCTATACTGAGGCCCAAGGTGTGTGGTATTATGTCCTGGGGATCACCAGTTTTTTCAGCAACTCACTTTTTAAATTTATAAAACTACTCTATTTAACAATATTTTTGAAATATAATGGTTTGAAATATAACTTTAAAGTAATTAACATTTTTTGAATTGGGAACATGCACAAACATTAAAATTTATTTAAACTCTCAAGCTCTTTCAGAAACATTTAAAAAAAATTAAATAATAGGGATTTTTAAAAAAAAGGTTCATAGTTGAAAGTTTTTTTTAAAATTAAACATTCATTATATTGTTTAAAATATACAATAAAATATTTTATTTTAAGCATTGCCTGTTTCGTTCAGGGAGTATTTTAAGATAAATATTGTCTTTACCTGATAACAAGGTAATGAGTATTATTGTATAGTTTATTTTGAATTGAATTGTAAATTTAATGAGTTCTTCCAAAAATATTTCAGAGAAACTTCATATGTAAATAGACTGCAGCTATGAACCTAATGCAAACTGCTAAGAATAAATCAGAACTTAAATTTAAATTGCCACATAGCATCAGTTTTGTGTTTGAAGAAGTTTGGAATTTGGTATTTATAAACTTCTAAACATTGCCTTTATTGTTTTAGATATCACTTTTCCCTTTCACTTTAAGTGTGCACTGACAGACGAATATGGCAATACAAAACACCACTTTACTGATTTCTATAACATTGCAAATTTTGAGTTTAGCACGTATTCATTAATTAACTTTGAATACCATGCGTTTTTATCAGTTTATGCTATTTGATTGTGAACTTTGTGATATGTATATCAAAATTCCAATATGAACTTTTTGACATGAATACATCTAAAATCGGTAATTGTATGTAGTTGCGATCTAAAAAACACTTGTAAAATCCCCATAACTTCAGGAGAAAGCAGCCTATAGGGATAAATGACCATCATAATAGAAATATAGGACGTTTGACCAAACCAATCACTAACCCATTCCGACCTTTGAACTGTGTGTGGGGGGGATGTTACAGTCCAGTGTCTTAGGCTTCAGTATGCACTTCCAGCCCCATAACTCCATGGGAAACTTACATATACATATCGTCGCCTCAGAGCAACAGTAGGATATGAGCAAAAACAGAGTTGCCTATAAAATTGATTTTAAAATTTGCTGTTTTTTTTCAATGCTGAATATCTAAGGCTGTAGTTCTGGGATTTCAAAGAAGACATAAAAATGTCCGAGTGTTCCACTAAATAAAGGCACATTTGGTAATATTAGCAAGACCGGAAACTCATTTTCGGTTTTTTTTAGATGTCTTACTGTTCCTCTGAGGTGACATGTTACCTATACCTAATGCATGTATAAGCCTCATAACTCCAGGGGAAACCTGTACCAAACTTTATGTTACAGGTGGCTCTGAATGCTATACTTTTTTTATTTCATCTTTTACTTGGAAATTCTTCTTTGAAAAATATTAATTGTATGTATTATAATAATATTTTCTCCTGAATAACGGTCAACCTTTTTATATCCTATAGGTTTCCAAGAAACTTGAAGAAATTCGAACAAGATACGCTTTTTAGTGGTTTGTCATCACTTTCATCTCTGTGTGTATATATTGGAATTTATGAGTAATTAGCATTGATACATTGGACTTTAAAAACTGCATTGAACAATTCCTTCTAGTATTGCCATTAATTTTATACTGTCATTTACATCAAGAATGCGTGAAATAAAATATTTTTTGTGTTTAATAGCTCATTCTTTTATTACTTTAATCTGTATTTTTTAAATATGATAATTTAATGTTCTAGTGACATTCTTCTTGGTCTTAAAAGATTTTCAATTGAACATTTGCTCCTTTAAAGAGTTTAAAATGTATCCGTTTTTATTTACAGTGCTTGCTTGATATTACCCATGAATAATAAAATAATTTTAATATTAAGGATATTGTTTTTTATAATAGTTCCAATATACTTTAAACAACTGTTTAAACCTGTAGAATGGACACCAAAACTTTGTTGTTACATACTTGAATCTGAAATGTTTCCTCGATTGCTAAGTAATGCAGTTGGTATGCAATAAAAATTAAATACATATTTATCTTCAAAATTAAATAGCTTTAATTTCTTGAAATTTATATATTCATATGGACTGATAGAAAATGAACTAATTTCTATCAGTCAGTGTATATCCAGTTTCCTTTTGTCAATACACATAATTTTGAAAATTCATATGCTAAAACAGTTTTTAAATGTAAATTAGACTCTCACAGTAGAAATAACATCTTGGTATTCAATTCTTTTAGAATATAATTTAGTTGAGTACTTTCGTTCAAAATTTTGATTATAAAAATAAAATTTTAGTATATATATGTTTTAAATCAGCTATTACATGTATTAGAAAATAACTAATTGTTACAAAAGTATTTAAATACTTAGAATATTAGCAAAGCTAAAATAACCACTTAGAAATTAATTATCATTATCTTTTTTGATGAAGAATTTAAGATAGATTACCTTAAGCATAAAATTTAGGCAAATTATAAAGACTGATTATACGGCAAGACTGAAATATATTTTCTTAAATTTCTTTATATATGAATATTTTGAAAGTAAGAAAAATGTAATGGTGTCCGTTCTACAAAAATAACATCATTTTAAGAAAATGTTTTCAGCTGTACGTACTGATGTAAATGCTTATAAAAGTTTGCTAACTTTATCTCCGAGATCCAATAGACACAGCTCCATAATGCAGAATTCAGTAGAAAATTGGAGTAATTATTATAAAGAAAGGTTTAACAAGTAAAAATATTATTACATTACACAAACTAATCAATCAATAAAAGATAAGGGGGTTGTTATATTCAGGGTAGGCAAACATTGAGCTTAATTAAGAAATAGTTCATTTTAAAAACTTGATACCCTTGCTTGACAAATCCGAGAAATTGAAAATATTTTTTAAAAATTGCATTGTTGAGGAAGCTCTATAATTGAATTTTGAAAATACGCTTATAAAACTGCTTTTTTAAAACATCAAAACTTTATTTTAACAAATGAGAATGCTTTTTACAATAATGATTGGCATTTTGTAATAAATTTATAACCTTGTGGGTAAAGCCTCTGATATTAATTAAAATATACCATCAAACCCAACTTAGTTTGACAATTAAGCATAAAAGTGAAAATCCTGTATTAACATTTTGCAGTCAGTTGAGAGCCCCTAACCGAACAAATATGGCATAGACCTTCTAGTTGAAAAAACTGCAGAATTAAGATTTCTTTATTTGCTTAATTTTGATATGTTCTTGCGAATTTTACACTAAGAATTATAAAGAATACTTAGTAATATTAAATAGAACTTTTTAAACATTTGGGACAGGAAACTGTAGTTGTTTGCCTCTCTCGAGTAGTGGCAAATGTTCATAGATAAGTAATGTTGTGCTAAATACAATAATCAAAAAATTTCCTGCTACATTGCAGAAGTAAACCATTAGTTTGAATTCTTTTAATATTATTATGTTCATAATTTTAAGTTTGGAGACAGAGTTTTACAGTAAAAAATATTGTGGAGTGATGGAAGAAATTTCATGCAAATCATGTATTATAAGGATGGTAGATGTAGCTAGGAATGAAATGAAAACACATTTTTGATTGTTGTAACTAACGAGTTCTAACGTTTTTTCACAAGGCAACATCAATTATATACACATTTTAAAGTCAATTGTGCAGTGGTCACTTGAGAATTTGCTTTTGTAGTCGTTCCTCTCATCTCACTCTAGAACTCAAATCCAACCCATTTCTGGCAATAAAAAAAAAGCGGCTGAAATATTGTATTTTTTTAATGTATAGCTTCAAAAATCAACTACATGAGATGCAACAGAATCGCTTTTAAGATGATATTTCCCGCCATAACTTTGTGGCAAATAGCATGCTTGACATAAACGTGGTTTCGTTTGCTAGGAAAAACAAAGAATTTTAACTGCTTCACTGATTAATCTTATGTTAGGGAAGTTGTTAATGTTGTTTCTATCGTATAACAGTGAGAAAATGCTTAATTTTTTTTTTTTAAAAATAAGTAGTGAAAGTTATTGGAGGACAGGATTACCTCTACTATCCTGTAGCTAAATCTAGCACTGTTAAAATCGAGAAACTTTAAAAAAAAAAAACGCTAGAGATTTATAGTGTATCAGAAATTAAATTGTTTTGTAACAGCTGTTGTGAGTAAAAAATAAACAGAAAAGAATTTAAACCATGATAACCAGATATTTATTTAGAAGCTGTACCAAAAATAACATAGATTTTTTGCACTTAAAATACACTTTAAAGATTTGTTTCATATTTGCAGTATGGAGTTGTCTGTCATTTTGTCATAACAAATTTTCATCCAATAACTGAGAAAAATGAACACACTTTAAAAGTTAAAAATATCCCTACTCTGGTTGTAAATCACTTTTTCTATATACATATAGACACTTTGGAAACAATGACAAGATGGTTGAAAGTTTGAATAAACTTCAAATTGGATGCAGCTTCAGAAAAATCCGAACAAAGACATTCTTTCACAGAAGAAAAATCACAAATATCAATTCTGAAGCTGACACCCGAGTTTTACAGTTTCGGCAGGTCACCGGCTTGAAAGACAATTACTGAATTGACCAATGGATGCTCAAACAGTTGCTGCACGCATTTCTTCAGAATCCACTTGGCGAGGTAATGGATCCAAGCCATTATTTTCACGATACCCATCACTCTTTTGAACAGATTGTTCTTGAGTCGAATCACAGTCAACTTGCTCTACACTAAAATCCTGTTTTGAATTCGATATACATAAAGTTCCACTGAGCTGGTTTTCAATTTCAACACCCGAACTGTCGCTAGTCAGGCGATTCTCGTCGCTTGATTCTTCCATCGAGCAGTCTCCTTTCCTTTCTTCGTGGTGTGAGTCCTCGTTCTTCAAATCACTGCACTGTTTCTCGGGTACGCCTTTCGCCCATCTTTCTGCTGTCTTCTCATTCTGCATCACAAGTGCTGTCAATTTGGTGTTCGCCTCTTTCAATTCGCAATGCTTTTCCTGAAGTTCTAGCAAGTCACTTTGCAGCTTCTCCAGAATTGGACTAGGGTTCTCCTTGACCAAGTCATCGCTCAGGTCCTTGAGGCGCGACTCGAGTACCTGGAGTCCCGATATCAATTCTTCTCTGGGCAACCTAAGCAGCTCTTCGAAGCGGTTGCTCTTATACGAGATCTCGAACTCTCGATCGTAATACGCACTGTTGTCAAAATCTTGTGGGGAAATGTACTGATAGTCAATGTCTATGTATGCAGCATCTTTGCCAATGGGCTCCGAGATGATTCTATCGTTTCCATCATTATTCGTTCCACACGTTAGGTAAGGATTGGGGGTCTCGAAACTCATGTAGAGATGACACTCATTGTGGTCATCGATTATGAATTGAGTGGAATTCTTCGGGGCTTGTGGTGCATTAGGACGAATCATTTGACCAGAAAAAGTCTCAGCTTCAGTTGTCTCCAGCTCTTCGTTCGAGTCCCATGGAGAGTCAGTGTCAAAAGAAGGTTCAATATCAAGGTGTCCTCTGGATCTGCTCAACTCAGATTCAGAATAAACTCTAGATCCACTAGCGTCCGTGCTGGAACATGCTCCAGATCCACTTGCTTCTGTATCGGGAATCTCACCTGTTCCGCTCATGTCCGATCGAAGTTGTGCTGCTCCGCTCCCGCTCGGTTGTGAGTCCCCACTCTCCTTTCGCTGTTTACGCTTTTTCCCCCTCCTCCCCCTTCGCCTAGGCTTGGCGTGCTCCGCAGGACCGTGACTTTTTTTCGGAGAAGATGAATCGCTTTTCTCGGCATCTGATTTCATGGAACCATCGTCTAAGGGTTCACCACTCTCATCATGTTCAGAACTCATATTCAAAACCCCGATTTCTTATCTCGAGCTTCGCTTTTAAAACCACACCTGCGACACGAGCGACCATAGAAATGAAAATGTCTCTGATTATTAAAGAATTTTTGTGTTGCCAACAGAATTTCATGTAATTCGAAGAAAAAATAATCGTTTTATTTACAGAGATTTCCTCGAATTTCTAAAGCATATCCGAAGTTTAAAAACACTTTTGTAGCTTAATTAGTTATTTTAAAGATTAATTCCCATTAAAAAGAATTTATAAAATGCACAAAAACAACCGTTTTAAATTTAGATATGAAAAAATGCAAACACAAATAAAAATTTAGTCACAGATTTCTAATTTCCTTGATTTTATTTCTTGAAAACATTAAATACAGCATATTTCAGCAATGCAATTATTTATATCACTTTCATGACCTGTTGTAATATTTATCAGTTTTCCCACCAAATTTGCGTCATTTCACGCAGCTGGCATTTCTGTCTGCCAACTGCCATTGCAGATTGAAAGCAAACAGAGATCACCATGTGGATGAAAGTTTACGGATGTTGTTGCAAAGTTCCTTATTTTATGAGTGGAAATTTTAGAAAGTTTATTTCGACTTGTTGTCCTTCTTGATTGTTTTAAGTTTTAGCCTATTCTATTGTTAATTTTTTACGGATGCCTAAAGGGAAGAGAAAATATAAGTCTGGTAAGTGTCAATAATAGGGTTAACGCAAATTATTACATTTAGTTAATCTTGTAAAAAATATTTTTTTTTAGTCCCGAAAAGTTTGTATTTCATTGCGAAATCAAATTTTAAATGATCACTTTTTATTCTCGCATGAAATCTTGCTTGGAAATTTATATTAGGATATTTAATCTTGCTGATTGTACTTTTTCCTCCAAAATACGATTTGTTTGAATGACGTATGTTTTGGTTATGTAATCTAATTTAAAACTTTTTTTAAAAACAATTTTATCGATGTAGGTTGTTATATAATTAATGCTTGTTTTAATTTCACACTGAATAATTTTAATTGAAGGTTTTTCGTACTAATTAAAAAAATATTCTCGTATTTATATTAACATTCACACTTTTTTTACTGAGTACTGCAAAGCATTTTTAGTTGTTTCATAGGTATATCATATTGCGCCATATAAAGTTATTTTTACTTAATTTTGTTTGTGTGTTGAAAATGTCCTCTTTTACAGTTTAATTCATTTATAAAATCCAAATATTACTACTGGAACATCAATTTTGAATGTCATGAATGAATCATGTTGATAGTCTTTTTAAAAAATTATCTTTCCAATCTGAATAACTATAGGCAGTTTTATATTTCATTAAGTGATTTATTAAAATAGAATTAAAACCATTTTCTAGGTTATTAATGCTTAAAGAAAAGGGAGGTTTGCTAGGTCTTTTGTAGATTAATGCTCTCCGAGTTAAATTTTTTGTATGAATTTCAAAATTAGGTAGGTTTTCTTTCTGAGAGGCATCAGCTAATGTCTATTAAAAGAAATTTGTCATATATTTCTCAAATATTTATGTTTAATTTTATATGCTACTAGCATTGAACATTGAATGTATCTTTACCTTTCGGCATTTCACACTAACATTTATTTTTTTGGATGACCGGTGTGCTGCTCGCAAGAAAGTACCCAAATCTGTTTTTAAGCTGTAATACATTTTACAGAAAAATAATGAAAGAAGGGATGAGATTCTTCTGCTTTTCGACAAACTTTAAAGATTGAAAATTAAAAAAAATCTAATATATTTTTATTTAAATTGTTAAATGGTCTTTATTTTTGTCTTCCAGCAGTCAAAGAATATTTTATATAGTAGTTCCAGGCAAATTAAAACTTTCAATCACATCCAGCAAAGTCTATTTCTTATGATCTTCAACTATAAACAAAAAAAAAACATTGATTTGATCCCCTTTTAACTGTGCCCCAAACCACACACAAGAGATAAATTTCAAATAAAAAAAATTAACAAAATTTATTAGTAGTAAAACAATTTAGAACATTAATACAAACTAAACAAAAAGAAACAAGCTTCTTCAAAAATTCAATTTTTATAACTCCAAACAGGCACGTAGGTATAGGTTTTTCATGGGGGGGGTTCACTGACTGAGCAACGGATTTCTTTACTTAATCTCCCCCCTTCCCGAGGGGGGGGGGGGTAAGGTACCTAAGGAAATCCGTTTTTTTTTTTTTGGGGGGGGGGGTCCCCCTTAGAGGGATGATTATGATTTTTACAGTAATTCGGTTTTTATTTTTTATTTTATTTTATTTACAATGGGAGGGGTTTGAACCCCCTAAACCCCCCCTTACCTACGTGCCTGACTCCAAATGACAAGTCCTAAACTTCAATTTCGTAAATTAAATTATATTTTCGAAAAATTTAATGCCATTTTGTTATGTAGTGCAAATCAAATCATGATGGTGAGTGGTGAAGTATAAACATTTATTTATCAGATGCAAAAGGATTAAAAGTCTTTCAAAAGAGATCGCAGCACATCGCGTTTAGTGAATTTCTACAATTTTAAGGTTTTTTATGAATGCAAAAATTCTTGAAAGAGTGCCATCTGGAAGTTGCATTCGTCAGAAGCAAACGAAATTAAGAGTTATAACCATCTTAAATTTCGTGTGTATCCTCGTTTGACGAAGATCGCAAATATTTTTTGCGGAAAAATATTTTTTTTAATTACAGGGCGCAAAGAAGATACTGAAAAAAAGGCAGGGCACATTTTTCACTTCTAAAAAGGGCAGGGAGCAGCACCCTTTGAAAAACGCATAACAGGAACACTATACATGAGGGAGCTCATGAACTCCTTTATGTACTAAATGGGTTGGCATTTAATAAATACATTATTAAATGATTATTTTTCTAATGTAGTATTTTATATATGTAAAACTCTCAAATGTTTTATTACTTGAAACGTCTTTCGTGTGTAATGGCACTCTGATTTTTGTTTTCAGCTCTTTTGCTTTTCGTTGAGAAGTCATTTTTTTCTAAAATGTTACCATTTACTTTTCCTAAAATATGATAATTGAATTAAAATTTTTTTAAATGGACATATTTACTCAATAATTTATCAAATATAAAATTGGAAGCGGCACTAAGATAATTTGAACTTTTATGCCGTTTTTAAGTAGGTACTTAAAAAAAACGTGCAATAAATCAATTATATTTTTTAATATGCAATTAACTTTTAGAAACATAAATAAAAATTTAATTATTTTAATTTGTTTTCAAAAAGGCTAAAATTACTGTCCTGGTGACTGGCCTAAAATGTGCATTTCTAAAAAACTAAAGATAAAACTGATGAAAAAAATATGTAACTTAGATGTCCAAAATATTATTAGAGTAGGTTATAACAGCTATTTAGCAAATTGAAATAATTAAAGTTTTTAAAATAGGGTGTCTGTAGCTTGCGAGAATTGTAGTGATTGGTTCCAGTGGCATATCATCTTGTAATTAACAGTGCCCATTTCAGGTGGACCCTTGCGTCACAAACAAGACCCAAGTTTTGCGAGTGAGGAAGAGTCTCTTGCTGATAACAGTAGTGTTGTTAGCAATTTATCGGATCTGAGATTTGACAGTGATGAAGATACATGTAAGAAACTGTATTTTCATGTCGTGTCTGTTTTCTTTTGGCTCGTGATTATTAAGATTATATTTATTAGCTTTATGAAAAGAAAAATTTCTTGCGAAACGTTATATACGCTTAAATTTGTTAATGTTCTTCAAACTTATTATACTTCGCCAAACAGTGGTTCTTACACTTTTTACCCTAGGCATAACTCAACTTAAGCTATAGGTTTGCTGTGCTTTACGTAAAATTTTGAATATTTTTAAGCTGTTAAACAAGTTAATGTTTTTGTCTACATATATTAAACCGAGAAAAAAACTAGTATTATAAGATATTGGCAATAAAAGCTATTGCCTTACTTTACTTTTGAGAAAAGTATTTTGTTGCAATATTTAAAAAGAATTTTTTATCAATTCTAAGTTTTTTGGTAATGCCTATGCTATGAATTGTTTAACTATCAATGACCTGATGGAAAGATGTTGTGTTAATATACAACTATAACTTTGGGCTCCTCTTGAGGGATTTACCGCATAATTTTTTCTCTTAAATAAAATTTGTTAATTTATTTGAATAAAAAATATATTTTAAGTTATAAAATTCATACACACTCTGTAGTTCTGTTTCTTTTATTAATATTGCATAATTTAATCTCAAGCCATTTCTCTGTTGGTAACCAAAATAATGAGATATTTTTGTGTGTGGTAATGCATAGACCAAAACATTGTATTTTAAACTGCTAAGCGAACTCTCATTGCCTAATTTTAAGGACATGGTGTTTTTTGAAACTTTGATTAAATGCTTACAAAATAATAGAAGTTTATTAGGAAATGTTCCGCTTACTGTTAGGATTTCATCAATTGAAGCCTACGATTTGCATGTATGGAGAATTGCCTATAATTATAGGTAGTGGTGTGGGTCTTGTTGTCCGATGTTAAAACTTGGGCGCATGGCCTAACAATTTCATGGTTTTCTAGAAGTAAAGCGGGAAAACTTAATAATTTATTGACAGTAGTCAGCAATTTGAGAACTTCTGTGTTAATTATCACTTATGGGGCTTGTAGATCCTTTCATTAATTTGAGTTTTTTTTTTTAAATCAATGCCCTGCTTGTAAATTAATTGCACTGCCTTTTGTAAAAATTTATGTGATAACGTATTTTTTTGTAGTGATAGAAGCTGACGATGAAGTCATTACATTTAATGATTTTGAAGACAAACTCAAAGAAGCTATTGAAGGCACCTTGCAAAAGAGGTGAGATAAATACTGCCACTTTGGAAACTGTTACCTTTTACATATATCTTGTATAAAATATTTTTATGTGTTTCGCTTCAAAAGGAAGTGACTTGTTTCATTTGATAACCCATGTGTATTATACACATTTAATCAGAACAACTGGTTAGATATATATTCAGAGCCTGATTTAGAAATGTACTGTACACAGTACTCAGTACTGTACACACAACATCACTATGAGGGTACCTCTGTTTTCGAAAAAAATCAAAAACTTTGCATATTAAGGTTATTAATCATCTAAAAAAAAGGAAATCATGTTTTGGGAAAAAATTATTTAAAAGTTACGATTTAGAAAAAAAAATTCAATTATAGACGACATTTACGCAATGTTTATGTATAAATAAAATTTGGTACCCCTAAACAGCCCCAAGGACTATTTAAACTTTCTAATGGTTCATCACAATGACAAATCTGAATGTTCCTTGATTGATATCATTTACATCTCTTGGAGTTGATTAATCAAAATCCTTATTATTTAATAATTTCAATTTATGACCTAAAAATAAAACCTACCAAATTTTGGTTTCATGGAAAGAAGAATAAAAAAAGTAGGCAAGTTAAGACTATTGCTTACTACAGTGTTCACTCTAGGTGTATTTTGAAGGGCGGTCCGCCCTGCCCGCCCTTTTTTCATCTCGATAGCGCCCTCATGCCCCTTTTTCAAAAATGCTGCCCTCTTTCGACAAAAATTCCGCCCCTATTGTCCTTTTTAGTAAAGCCCAAGAATCCTTGCTTTCCTAGCTGTCTTTAAAAATGGCATCGATAAAAAAAATTTTTGTGTGTAAATTGGAAATTAAGTGAATTATGACAGTAGGAAAACAAACTTCTTTTTAACTAAGCTTGTTGTGAAATCGCGATGATCCGCGGTAATTTTGAGCACGGGGCATTGCACGAATCCTATTGGCCTGTATGATGGTTTGGGGCGAGATTACAAGATTAGACATTTTGTTACCAAATTTTGGATTTTAGTAGCCTTTTCTTCAGTTTTATAAAGGGCCTAATTCGGGCTAATAACCAATTTTGTTGTTTAGCGAAAACATTAATTTTAAAATGCCAAATTTTTGATTTCAAGTAGTATTTCCACAAAGTGACATCAATTTTATACTGTTCTTTCCTTCGAGATAAGCCCCCGAGACGTCACCAATAACCCAATATGCAGCTCTAACGCAATGTCAACTAATAAATCGGATTTTTTTTTTGTTTGGTCACGGGTCCAATGTGTCAAGGGGTAGCCACGCTTACCCATTTTTTTTTGAGAAAGTGCCCTTTTAAAAACAAGAAGTGCCTTTCCGAAAAAGGGGTGCCCTTTTTCTGGTAACAGCGCCCTACCCCTTTTTATTTCTAGAGTGAACACTGCTTACTATATATTTGTAGATTAGTATTATTTCAAGGATTGTAAATACTACCAATTGTTATCGCAAGAAAATAACTTCACACTCAATGTGAATTTTTAATGAAAGTATTGCATGAAATTATTTTTAAATGCTACTTGAAAGAAAATGTATGTACTTTTTAAATTAGATTTTGGAATTTTACTTTGGTGATGTTAAATAAACTTGGCCAATTGGTTTTAGCCAAAAATCCATTAAAATTCATTATAACTTAAAATTATTTTTTTCTGACATTAATTATTTCTATTCTCTTTTTAGTGCCAAGTCAAGGATAGCATCTCTTGAAGTGATCAAAAGAAGTTTGACTTCAAAATACATATGTGATTTTATCTTAGACAGGCAAGCTACTTTACTGTCTATATTTTTATTATCTTGTGGTCTATTTTTTTTAATTCCAAATTGTTACAAGCATTTGAACTGATTATTTATGCTGCAAGACTTTTTATTTTATATTATTGGTACTGCCTCTGTGCCTAATGAATTAATAGCGTATAATATAAATAGTAACCATATTTGCCTTGTGACAAAGAAGTAATTTTCACTTTTAGAAATTTTTGCTTGCAACTTCTTTTAAAATAATAAGTTATAAACACAGAAAGTTTCTGAATATTCATATTAACTAAAGAGAGATTCATACCTAAATGTAAAATAAAAAGGATTTTTGGGAGTTTTATTTTAAATGATCCAAGTCTAAATTTGCTGAAATAGAATCCTTCTACTAATGTAGGTATATTAATATGTATAATAAATAATGACTTTAAATTAGCATTAAAATGTATTTGGTTAATATTTAGAAATCAATGAAATGATGGCTCACCAAAATGAAAAAATACATACGTGTAGTTGATTTTTAATATTATGCATCTAATAAAAAAATACATTACTACTTGTATAGTTGTTATGTCTTTATATAGTTGTATAAAATATATAAAGACATAATGTAAAATATTGTCCAACACAAATTCAGAATTTATTTTAAACATATACAAAGTTTAGATTAATATAATCATTTGTATATATTAATTTTCAACCATTCATATTCAAAAGTACGTAAATATTCTATTTCCTTTTATTGTACATTTTCTGTTCTTCTTTCTGATAAAGAATCTCCTCTCTTTGCAGAAAGATCACCTTGTGCGATGTAGTGGAGCGTTCTGTGAGACGGGGCAAAGGGGAGGAGCAGGTTGTTGGGGCTGTGGTGGGGGCCCTGCTGTGTACGCAGCTGGGCTCCCTCGAAGGCAGTGAGGAGGTCTTCCAGGCCCTGCAACCCATCCTCATGGCAGCGCTGCTGGATGCCGCCATTTCCCCTGCAGTCAGGGCTCAGGTGAGAACATCTTTACTTGTACATACAAATTTCATTTGTATTGTATTAGGTAGGTTGAAATATATCGTTTCAGATGCAATAATTAAAAGAATTGCATTTTGATTTTTTTTTACAATAAAAATATTTTTAAATTGTCAAATTCAAATTAATTAAATTGCTTTAATATGTGCTTAAAATAATAAGTGCTTTTTAAATTTTTTAAAAAAATTAATGGAACTCTTTTTTTTTTTTTTTTTTTTTTTTTCCTGAAGAAAATATTGGAATTTTATATCTGCTGCAAAATATTAACTGTATAGTAGAACCTCATTATAACTGATGTTGCTTAAAAAAAAATTGTAAAAATTGAAAACCTAGATGTTGGAAGAACCATCTGACGTATTGGTTGAAAACAATTTAAATTTTATTTAATTATTCAATTTAATGAATAATCAACAAATTAAAATGTGTTTGCATATTATGAACACATACGGAACCTCTGTCAGTTATTGACTGAAGAAGCAAGCAGGAAACAGATCCAACAGATAAATTAATTATTTTTTCAAACCAATGAATGTAAGCAATCAACATTAACCAGGACCTACTTGTTCTAAAGATTAATGCTGTGTATACTGTATATGTAGGTACACATATCTTTCAATTCAACCTATGGTGTTAAAGACTGTTTTTATTAGATAGAAAATAACACCTTTTGTAGCTAACTAATGTACTTTCATTGATGTACACACTGTTGGAGCATTACATAGGAATTACTTGTAATGTGATATATATAACACTTATTTATTATAAACCAGATCTTCATTAAAATAGACTACTTTTAGTCCCTGTTAGTCCGTTCTGTAACGAGGTTCTACTGTACTGTTGTTTTTTAGTAATGTGGTGTCCTGAAAAAATTTCAACTCTTTTGTTTGTTTTCCCAATTACAGGCAATTTATTTTTCCGTGAATTAGCGGAAATTCATGAATTTCACTTTATGAAAAAACTGATTTCAGCTAATTTTTTTGTTTGACCAATCATGTGAAATACAAAACATTCTAGGGACATGAACTAAATTTGTTTTTATTTCCAGTGTGCTTCTTCCTTGGGAGTGTGCTGTTTCATTTCCGGTATGGGTGCTGAAGTAAGTCCTTTACACCCTTCTATTTACAATTTAAAAAGCATTTGATCATTTAAAGGGTTTTACAATTGAATATTTAACAGGGTTTGTACGGTCATTAAAAACTCCTTATTTTGGTTTCATGTTCACAAGAGCCATTAAAAAATACTTAGACTCTTAATATTTGTTCAGAAGGTCCTTAGAAACTTTCAAGTTTCAGAAGGTTCTTAAAAAATCATTGAAAGGACTATAATTTAAATAATTTTACTAAACCTAGAATTAAAATATTTAATCGTAAGGTGAATTAAACTTAACTTTGTATCTGAGTGAAAAACTCGCTGCTTCTTTGCATCCGATAGTTTTTTTTTATATATATTCATTAATTTAAATTTTTCAAATATATTTTTTAACTTGCGACTTTAAAGCTAACTTTTCGTTACAATTGTATGCGAGTTGTTTGATTTAAAAATATTAGGTCTTTTTAAATCGCTTCTAAGGTCCTTGGAAACTATTTTTATTTTAGGAAAATACGTACGAACTGTGTTTTAACTCCTGGCGCTCGCACGATTTTTGCCATTGCGAAGTTGTTTTCACGTCTTGGAAATTTAAATAATTTTTCCTGGGCGTGCTATTTAATTTTTTTTAATTAATTGTAAAGACATAGCTAGTAATTGTATCTCAAACATTTAAATTAAAGAAATACTGCAAAAGGGAGTATTTTATTAATAAGAAATTAGGTGCATTGCTTGAGAAACTGGAGATCCCTACACCCCTTGAGCATCAGAGGGTTAAAGATAAATTGAATGGTTCTTTCTAAATCCTCGAAATTAACTAAAACTATTAAGCTGTATCATTTTAATGTATATTTTTCTCCCAGGTGATCCAGTCGACCATGGACAGCCTGTTCTCTATATTCAGTGGCTCCCTGCTGAAGGGAAATGGGGTTCCCCCTATCCTGCGCCCAGAGGTCAGTTCCTTGCACTCCAGTGCTCTGCAGGGGTGGAGCCTCCTGCTCACAGTGCTCTCTCCACCCTACATCATGGCCCTCACTGGAACGTGAGTGTTCATTCACGTCTCTCTGTATTCCCTCTCTAGATTGGACTATTTTTATTCCTTTTGTTAACCAAATGACAGATTTTAACCTTGCAGGAAGGGAAATATCGGAATTGATTTTTTTGCTGTAGAGTTTAATTTATATTTCCAACATATATCATTTAAAACAAAAATAACATTTGGGATATTTTATAAAATATATTTTGTATAAATGAATATTTAAATTTTGTTACATATGTAGCTTTAAAATATATATAGCTATGAATTGGAAAAAAGAATTATTTATAGTCAATATCAAATATTACCTGACTTAGAAAATAAATTTAAAAAAATTACACATAATGAATTTGAACATTAAAATATCGACAGCAGGGTTCGAAATTAGCGGTTATTAGTTGTATTTTGCACCTAAAAATTTCACTTTGACTAGCGCAATTTTACGTCCAGTCATTTTTGGCATCTAGCTTTTTTTTATAAACATTTCAGTTGGACAATCATATTTTTACACCCAGTCGTCACTTTGTATGTCTAATGTGGATTTTAAAAGATGCTCTCGTACTTTTTAGTAAGACAGTGATATTTTTAGAGTATAAATTCTAATTTTATGCAATTAAAGCTTTAACGATTACAAAAATATCCTAATAGTTGGCAGCACTGTTTAAGCAATTTGAATTATTTTAGAATTACTCCTAAGCAGAACATTTTAGCAACTAAAAAAAATTGTTAGGGGCTAATGACACTTAACTTTTATCTCCTAATTTCTAATATAGTTCATCCTAATATGCAGAATTTATAGAATTATGTTTTACTATAATTTTTTTTTCTTATTATGTATTATGAATGAAGACCTTCAATTTCTACTCTTAAGGTATAATCAAAATTGTTATAGTACAGTATAAGATTATATGTATATTATATGTATACATTTGTTGGTTATCAGTATAACTGGATTAAGATATTACGGTATGGGTTACTTGGTTTAAGTTCTATGGCACTATGTAAATAAAATTATTAATGTTTTGATTTCATTGAGTAGTTGTGTACTTCAATTACTCAAATCTATATCACAACTTTGTTCCAGTAAATGACTTAAGATCACAATTTTGACATTTTAATCAGTTTGTATTTTTCTTTTAGCCACCTCAGAAAATTGCCTCAGCTATTAGACAGCACTGATGTTGATGTAAGAATAGCAGCTGGAGAAACATTAGCAGTATTTTATGAACTTGCTAGGCAAGACCGGGAGGTAGGTGCTTTTATCTCCTTTTCAAAAACTGCTAGTTTTTTTACTTGCTAAGATGAAACAGATGTTTCATTAAAGTTAAAAATGTCTTTATTTTTAATGAGAAATAAATTTATTATGCTCTTGTTGAACGATATAAATTTTATTGTTTTGTACTTGTGGTTTCATTAGGTTTTGTTATATGCTAGCAGACTTTAATAAGGGTTTTGTCATGCATGTTGAAAGAACCAAAACTATTTTTAACTGACTGAACAGCGCTCCAACCAAAAACTCCTAAATAAAACTTCCAGAAATTTTAAATTAAAACCGGCAAGTCGAGGTTATAGATTCGACTGTTAAGTATTTTATTTTATGTATGTTCGCCCAGGATTTTGGTTCTAATTCCGATATTTGTTGATTTTTTTTTTGTTGGATAACAAATGCTTCACTTGGGAGCAATTTGAAAAAAATATCCGGTTATCCGGCATTTAACTATTCGGAATTCTCAATTAACCAGACCAATCGGGAAAAAAATATTGTCCGATTTCGAAAATTATTTTTTTGTTGGATAGAGAATAGTGTTCACATAGTTTTAAAAAAGGGCAGGGGGGGGGGGGGGGGGTCGGATTTGTCAAAAAGGGCACTTTTTGTTATGTAAAAGGGCACTTTTTGTTGACTAAAAGGGCACTTACCTTACCTTTAACAGGATTTATTTTCAAGAGGGACAGAATTTTCTCTTTTTTAAAGTTTGTATAATTTAAAGTTTTTTTAGAAAGGTTTAAAATTTAAAAAAAAATAAAAAAACTGCACCATAAACTCATTACATAAAAAAATCTCTAATAGTAGTGTTTTTTTTTTGTTTTTTTTAATTTCAAAAAAGAAAATTTTGAAATCCTTAAAATTTTCTAAAGTTTCTTGTTAAAAAGTTTTTATTATCTCAAATTTCATTAAAAAGAGGAGAGAGATAAGTTTCAAATAAAAAAAATTTAACAAAATATATTAGCAGTAAAACAAATTAGAACATTATTACAAACTAAACAAAAAGAAACAAGCTTCTTCCAAAAATCCATTTTTATAACTCCAAATGACAAGTCCTAAACTTCAATTTCGTAAATTAAATTATATTTTCGAAAAATTTAATGCCATTTTGTCATGTAGTGCAAATCAAATCATGATGAAATATAAAGTGGTGAAGTATAAACATTTATTCATCAGATGCAAAAGGATTGCAAGTCTTTCAAAAGAGATCGCAGCAGATCGCGTTTAGTGAATTTCTACAATTTTAAGGTTTGTTATGAATGAAAAAATTCTTAAAAGAGTGCCATCTGGAAGTTGCATTCGTCAGAGGCAACCGAAATTAAGAGTTATAACCATCTTAAATTTCGTGTGATATCCTCGTTTGACGAAGATCGCAAATATTTTTGCGAAAAAATATATTTTTTTAATTACAGGGCGCAAAGAAGATACTGAAAAAAAGGCAGGGCACATTTTTCACTTCTAAAAAGGGCAGGGCGCGGCGCCCTTTGAAAAACGCATAACAGGAACACTAATAGAGAAAAATCCACTTAGGCAAAATCTGCAAAAAAATAATCGGTTATCCGGCTGTTATATATCCAGAAATGTCGATTAACTGGAGTTTTTTAAACAATTTATCCCATTTAAAAATATTTCATTGTTTAACAGAAGTTGCGCAACAATGACATTTCGTTTAACCAGTATTTATTGGCAGTGACAGGGATTGTTTTACAATATACATTGGTAAGCACAAGTTGCTACTTGATGTTCTTGGTGAATAATAATAGGGGGCGAAGCCCCCTGCTAAATTAAAAACTGAAGAGGGAAAAATAAAATCTTTCTAAAAAAAGGAAAACAGACTTTAAGAAAAATTATTTTATTTTTTGATATATTAGAAAATTGTTTATGTACTGTTCAATCAACAAAAGACTTGCAAATTTAACACAGATTTGAATATTTCTGAGCTGTCTAACATAATGAAATCGACAGACAGTAGAAATCACTATGAACTAATTACGGATTTATGTCCAAGGAGAGAAATCTCATATATAAAGGTATAACATTAGAATCCTACATAAATGAATCTTTCAGATAATGTTTTCAATTCGTAATTTTCTTAAGGTTCCCTTTAGGTAATCAGCGTTAAAGTAATTAATTCTTAATTGTTTATGTTTGAAATTTTTATGTCTAAGGAGAGAAATCTCATATATAAAGGTATAACATTAGAATCCTACATAAATGAATCTTTCAGATAATGTTTTCAATTCGTAATTTTCTTAAGGTTCCCTTTAGGTAATCAGCGTTAAAGTAATTAATTCTTAATTGTTTATGTTTGAAATTTTTATGTCTGAGGAGAGAAATCTCATATATAAAGGTATAACATTAGAATCCTACATAAATGAATCTTTCAGATAATGTTTTCAATTCGTAATTTTCTTAAGGTTCCCTTTAGGTAATCAGCGTTAAAGTAATTAATTCTTAATTGTTTATGTTTGAAATTTTTATGTCTAAGGAGAGAAATCTCATATATAAAGGTATAAGATTAGAATCCTACATAAATGAATCTTTCAGATAATGTTTTCAATTCGTAATTTTCTTAAGGTTCCCTTTAGGTAATCAGCGTTAAAGTAATTAATTCTTAATTGTTTATGTTTGAAATTTTTATGTCTGAGGAGAGAAATCTCATATATAAAGGTATAACATTAGAATCCTACATAAATGAATCTTTCAGATAATGTTTTCAATTCGTAATTTTCTTAAGGTTCCCTTTAGGTAATCAGCGTTAAAGTAATTAATTCTTAATTGTTTATGTTTGAAATTTTGCTATCCCACTCTCATCCCATTTTTTTATAGGACTTTGAAGGGTTTGACATTGATGATTTGTGCGACAAATTGCGTTTGTTAGCTACTGATAGTCAGAAGTTCAGAGCAAAGAAAGACCGCAGACAACAACGATCGAGCTTTAGGGATATTCTTCGAGCTATTGAAGTGAGCTTTATGCATTTTGTTTAATTCACTGTGCTATAGTTGTTTATTTATCTTAAAAATTATGTTGTAAAGTATTTTATTAACCAATTCTAAGTCTAATATTACATTTTCAAAATATTTTATTCATATCAATTACCAACAATATATGTTTTTTACATAAATTTTAACAAATCTGAATTATAAATTAAAGCAAATAATTTTTGTGACTATAATTTAAAATTTTATTGCATCAAAAATATAAATCATAGCTCTACAATAAAAGTCCATTATATTCAATTGTCCCCTCAAACAAGGTCAGAGATATTCTAACTTACACTACCTAAACTTGACATTTTTTTTGTAAATAATTATTTTTAAGAAATCATATGATTTAATATATAATTTCTATTCTAACTAACTTGCATTTTGAAGATATTATTTAAATAATTACTCTTGCTTTAAAGCCACATGCAGATAATATGGACAATATTTAAAACTGTCAGTCTATTGTACAAACTTCCACACCAAATCCAAAAATGAGAAAAAGAACTACGACAGATTATATTTGCAATAAACCTCTCTACACACAAATATCTTATAACTAAAAAAAGTCTTTATTTTACTCATCAAAATAGGAATAATATAAAAATAAGAGATGGACTTAAAAAAAATCATTCCTGTTGTACTTTTTGCTCAATAATTATGCGTCTAAAATATGAGTAATTTAATAGGTATGCATTAATTTGTGGTAAATATCAATTCATAATAAAATCTAATATTTTTTTTCATTAGCAACAATGATGTATAAAATGTCTCCCAATAATAACGAAAATTAACAATAAATGCCCCTCCCGAGAATAAATCCAGGATCTGTCGTTGCCTTATCATACACACATGCTTCATGTGTAGTTTTTTTTTTTTTAATTTGCATTCTTCAACATCTTCTATTGATGTATATTTTTCTTTTTTAAGTATTTTAAAGCCTCTTATTGACTGTGTTATGCCACAAATTGAAAAAAATGCCATTTTCAGTGTCAATGGACATGTTGCGAGTTGTTGCATCAGTGACATTTCTATTGAGTGGTTTGATTTCAAGGCAATTTTCTTAAAATTAACATTGTGTGACCAATGACCAGTTGTCGCATAACACTGTCCATATTTGCTGTTGTATTGTGTATTAATAGTTCAATATACTTTTACATTAGAGGAATAGGTTACATGCTTGTTTCTCATATATGATATATTCTGTTAAAAATAATGACAATGGCTGTTTTTTAGGAACGGGAACCTCTTGACGTCCGTGTGAAACTTGGAGAAGAGATCCTGTATATTGACAATTGGTGCCACAAGCGACAGTATGATGCATTTTGCCAAATACTGGGCTCTGGAATGAACCTGCACTTAAAGGTAAATTCCTTTCAGGCATGTAAATCGGCCAAACGTTTAACATATTTCACAATTAATGCAGGAATGCTAATAAAAATTGGGGAAGTATGAAAAGAACGGAGGGGAAGTTTTTGTCTTTATGTATGGATTTCTACTGATTTTTAAAAGACTGAATGAACTGGCTTATTCATACAACATATACTGAACACTAACTCATATTTAATGTATTATTTTGAGTAATATCTGTTAAAATGTTACACTAGAATTAAATACGCATAAAAAAATTACATACACGTTTATTGGTAATTGGTTGAAAATAATGGATAAAAATGATGTAATTTTAAATATGTTCAAATTACCCTTGAATTCGTCTTGAAATATTCACCAGCCTTCACTTCATCCATGGTGGAGGATATTCTCCATATCTTCTGCAGGTTTCTTTGACCTTGTCTATGAATAAGTTTACAAGCAAATTCAATGCATATTATTTAGTCAGCAGCATCCCTTTGCTGCTTTGATCGATAAAAGTAATTTAGATATGTGTACCAAGGATGTGAATTTCTTGCGTATCCTGCATACTCCAAGTTTGTGAGGAAAACTTCCATAAATGTAAAATAATTTTGTATGAAACATTTTTTTGTAATAATTTTTTTTCCAATTTTTCAAAAAAAAAATGATAAACTGCTAGTTTTTCAGAAATTGGCCTGTTTTCATTTGCATTGACATTCTAACGTTCAGCCAAACATGTCTAAAATTACATCTTTTACTTATAACAATGCAAAAAGTTTTACAGTCAGCTCTTCTAATGGATGAAAGAGTTTACATAATATAGATAACATACTGTATTAGTCTCAGATTTTAAATATAGTAAAATCATGCTAGCTTGAACAATATTACACTATTTCTATAATTTGTTATACAGTGTTCACTCTAGAAATAAAAAGGGGCAGGGCGCTGTTGGCAATAAAAGGGCACCCCGTTTTTAAGAAAGGCACTTCTTGTTTTTAAAAGGGCACATTAAAAAAAAATTATGGGGTGGGTGTGGCCACACATTCACACATCGGACCCTTGACGAAACAAAAAAAGTTCCGATTTGTTGGTTGACATTGCGCTAGAGCTGCATATTGGACTATTGTTGATGTTTCGGGGCCTATCTCGAAGGAAAGATCCGTACAAAATTGATGTCTCTCTAGAACATTACCTTAAAATCTAATATTTGACATTTTAAACTGAAAGTTTTCCCTAAAAACCAAAAATTTAAGTAACCCTAATCAGACCCCTATACAAAACTAATAAAAAGGTTACTTAAATCGAAATTCATTTCATATGCGGGCACATATGAAACCAATAGGATTCGTGGAATGTCCCGTGCTCGAAATAACTACGGAATCATCGCGATTGCATAACATGCATAGTTAAAAAGGAGTTTGTTTTTCTACTGTCATAATTCACTTAATTGCAATTTACACACAATTTTTTTTTTAATCGATGCCTTTTTTAAAGACAGCTAGGGAAGCAAGGACTCTTGTGCGTGACTGAAAAGGGCAAGAAGGGCGGAATTTTTGAAAAAAGGGGCATGAGGGCGCTATCGAGATGAAAAAAAGGCGGGCAGGGCGGACCGCCCTTCAAAAAACGCCTAGAGTGAACACTGTGTTATAAAAGTGAAGAATCCAGAGATTGGATACCAAAGCTCTGTGGTGGTTTTCAAATTGAAAGGATTTTTTTTTTAATGGAAAGATTATTTCTTTAGTTAATGTTCAATCAGTATATAATTAGAAACATTTTGATTTCTTCAAAAATAATGAATTTTCTATTCATTGCATATTTAGCGATTTGTGACAAACTCCCAAATCGGGAATCTTTCAAGCTTGGTCATCAGTTTCTAAACAAATGAAAATTTTGTCCTATCAGTAAAAAAAAAAATGTATAATTTTATGATGCTTGGTGTTTATTTTTTAGCAAATTTTAAGATATTTTCTTGAATCTGTATTGAATTTATCATTCTTTGCATTACAGCAAAATGAACTTCTAAGAGAAATCTTCCAACTTGGAGATCCAATCCTAGATGACAAGCCTTCAATAAAGAACTCAAAGTTGCAGAGAGTGAGTTATCCATCATTGCTATAAGTTATCAATTGCATATATTATGATTCCTGATTTCTTGTGCTGACTGTATTTTTATTTTTGTTTTACTTATTTAATCTACTAACCACTTACGAAATTTCAAATTACCAATAATTTCAATGGCTAATGTCTCATTTGTATATGATAGACAAATTTTAATGATTATTATTTAATTTTTTTTGCAGCATTCTGCACATCTTGCGGCCGACAAAGAACGGACAAAGTGTTTGAGCAAGCTTCGTGACAAAAGGGCTGATGTGTTGTGTTGATAACTCCCCTTCTAGCTTCCAAAATTTTTTTTAATCAATACTAGGAAACAACAAATTATTCTTTGTACGCTGTCTGGACTGCAAAGGGAATTTTTAGTCTCTTTTTAGTATTTTGAACTTTACTAAACTTTTTTTAACAAAATGAAATATTTCTAAAACCTAATTACGTTTAATGAAATCATTTTTTAATAAAAAGAAAAACTCATCTTAAAAATACTTAATATGAATGGATTGTTTTTTTTTACAGTTAATCATATATCATGTTTTTTCCCCCTTGTTTTACTTAAAGAAAGTTAATTGTTGATTTTTAAATAGGTGACTATAGTTTTATATTAAAAACTAATTTTTAGTGTCTGTTGTTTGATTTCTTCTGGTATGTTAAGTTCCTGTTGATTGTAGATTAAAATGAGCTTTTAAAACATTGCTCTTTGCTGTCAATGTGAAAGTGCTATCTTTGTGTAGCACAAAATTTGTTTATAGATGTTTATTGAGAAGTGTGAAAAACACTTTTAAAATAGTACTTTATATTCATATTTCTTTTAAAAGTTTTAGTTTTAGAAATGATACTTAAAGAAACTTTTGTGTTTAACATTAATGTAAAAGCATACTGTTTTAAATTAAATTTGTTGTTAATAAAAATTAAACTATGAGTCACAGTACAGAAAAAACATTTTAGGGAAAATATTTTATTTTGGTTGTTTTAATACTAACATTCAATTGCTGTTTCTTAATCTAAACTGTTGGATGACAATGTTAGTAATTAAATAAGTTTAATTCAAGATATTTTTTTATTTGAATGTCAAAAAATCAAATTCACAGAAATCTAAGCAGTTTTGTGGGTTTAATATTGTTTTAAAAATCAATAGTTTCAGATTTGTATGAAATTTACTTTTGTAATTAATGTAAAATTAATTTCATTGACTGTATGTAGCATTAAATGAGCAGCACTCCATTCAAATTATTTCTGAACCGTTTATAAAAAAAAATATTCTGTTACCATACAAACAAATTCCCTTGTAACAAAATTGTCTGATATTTTGATTTTCAATATATCAATTCTCCATTGTCACACCAGGTATCACTTCTACTAAGTCTGAAACCAATCAGAGTGGAGAAAAAAGATTGTCAAGATATTGTACTAATATTTTTTTTTTCTTCCCCTTTAAGTTAAAAATAATTATAATGTTTCCAAGTTTTTAAATATTAAAAAAAAATCTGTTCTGATTTTGAAAACTGTAGGACGAAGCTGTTTTTTAATTGTTTTAACAACTCAAAAAGTTTAGTTCTAGAAACAATTGTTTAGGCCATAATATGTTGATATTTTCAAAAATTGTATATATAATTAACTGAGTGGTTAGTTAAACTGCTTAATTGTGAAATGTTTGTTTTAACACTGGCTGGATGACCAAAATATTTTCATGAACTGACAATTTAACACAACATTGATCTATCTCTCCCTTCCCCAAATTAAAGAGTTTTGCTTGTTTTATATATATGATTTTTTTTTAATATTCTGTTTAATTCACTTGTACATTCAGTATGCAAAGTATTTTTAAAAGAAAAAAATGCTGTTAATAAGTTAGTCATTGTACTCAACTTTAAGTTTTTTTTATAATAAAAAAATATTTAGTAATAATCTAAATCTGATTGGGATATCGAATAACTGGACCAAGAAAAATGTATAGTTTAATTAAGACAATAAATGGAGGACTGAAAATACAAACAGGCCAAGTCCAATTTTTTCTGTTTCAAGTTATTGATATCTACACATACAGCTTAGCAAGCTTTATTACAATGTAACCTTGCAGCTACTGAAACTGAAAATAATAATTCGCATTATAAAACAAACAAACAAACAAATCAATATGTTGATGTATGGAAAACTTTGAGGTTATTTCCTGAAACACAAACATGGTCCTTTGTATAATCAGCCCTTCAAATGATGTGAATATCGCCAATATACCACTGTTTGTTAGTTCAACATTGTCATATCCTCTCATAGGTGAAAATCGTGAATAAGCAGTTTTCTATGGATTTGATAAGTAAATAAGGTTGTCCCAGAATACTTTATAATCTTGTTCCTTTGCTGCTCCATTTCTATCATGCATTTGATGGATTATCATTTATAAATACTGATTGATTTTTCTAGTCTGAAATCATTTTCTTTTAGAAGAAAATGAATTCTTACAACAAACTTTAAATGGAAATGTTTTTAACATTTATTTACCAAAGGATTTTTTACTGTTTAAAATATTGGATTATACAAAAAAAAAACTTTGTGAATGTAGCTTTAGCAATTTTTTTTATATGTATTTTTTAAAAATACAAGAATTGTAAACATGATTTTTATAAATATTTTGCAATGCGATAGTCGTTCCTTGCTTAAAAAAAAAAGTTTCACTTGAGTTTGAAAATGCTGAAATGGGAAATATTTCGGCCAGTTTTTACAATTTGATGGATTAAACAACAGTAGACATTTTGTAGAATTTATCAATTTTTTTTAGAAATCTTTTTAACTTAATTTTTGTTATCAAAGTTATTATTTTTCAATTGGGTGAGGCTGCCAAGTGATGTAAATCAGAAAAATCCTTAAGTGAACTAACACCATTTTCTAGGCAGCTAGATTTATCATTTAGCCAAAAATTGTGTGGCCCCAATTTTAATAGGTTGCTCAATAACGAATTGATTGTCTATTATGGCCAATGCGAGTTAAGACTTCAAATGATTTATCTCAGAACTCTGTATTTGGACTTATGCCACTTAGCAGCTAACCTGCCCAATTATTTCATAAATTTCTTATAGTTAACTGTTAATACGTACACATGATCTAAAGAATATTTTTTTGATAACGGAATATTTTCATCTATTTCACGCTAAACATATTTAGACATTTTAATTTATATTGGAAAGAAAATTCCCATGTATTTCTTATTATAAAATATCTTAATCTAATTGTAGATAGATTAAGATGGCGACCATCCCATTGAATTCTACAATCGTTTTGAAATTAACATGTACAGTTTTAGTGTAAAATTTCATCTTGAGTTTTTATTTTAATTGAATGGATTAACTTGAAAGTCTGTGATCTGAATGAAACAAAATATCTAAACTGTTCTAGTTGTAAAAAAAAAAGTGATTATATATATTTAAAGAAATTTATCTATTGTGTATATGAGTGTACTTGTTTTAACCGAATATTTCCTTAAAGTATATAACTGTACAGCCTGTCGTACATTGAGTAAATAAATATTATTTATGAATGATTCTTGTATCTTCATTACAACAAGAGTAGAGTTTAGAAACATTTTAAGATTGACAACGCTTGTTAAGCTTCCGTATGCCTATGGGAAACTTTTTGCTTTTACGGCCAAAGGGGGTCATTATTTTTTTAATAATCATTTAGTTTTCAATTATTTCTTTAAATTTGGTAATTCTCGATTTTATTTAAGTTTGGATTTATACAAGAAATATTTTTTTAAATATTTACTATTGAATTATGCTTTCTTTTGTAATGAAAACTGTTGGGGAAATGGTAAAAACTGCAAAATTTTAATAAATTTTATTTCTGGTCGAGTTGACAATTTTTCCTTTAGTTAGCAAACTTATGAAACTTTTTTAAAAATGAAACTTGGATAAAAAGACAAATGTTTGCCAAGTAGGTTTGTGATTTTGCCAAATCCACAGGAATTGACCAACATTCTGATTTTCTGGTTAGTTTGACAATTTCCCATCTAAAAATATTTTGTCCCGTCCAAGCGGGAAAAACACGTAAATTACCAGACTAAAAAAAATCTATAATTTGACTAAAAAAGTTGGTAAAAACCCATATTTGACTTTCCAAATTTAAGGCTTCTCTCCCGCCCCAATCATAAACCCTAGCTATGACCCTGTCATTGCCCGTCCCTAAGAGCGCCCTTGACTCAAATATAAGTGCGTTTAAGTATTAAAAGGGGCCCGCAACTGCTAAGAGCGGCCGTGCACCGAATGGACCACCATCGTTCTTCCTCTGGACCTTTCATTCATGGAAGGTAAGTCGCGTGTGTCTGTGAATAACACCTACCTGACGTCATCGAAGGTGGAATTTTCGGCTAAACCGGTGTGGCGCAATCCGAGAGAGGCCGCCACTGCTGTTGACTCAACAGGTGGTAAAACTTCCTCTCGCATCTCTCGTCCCTTCATTAAATCCAGCATTGAATCACTCCCTCCCCAACAGACCGCATGCGGATTTGTGTGTGTTTTTCTTGCCATTTGGATTATACTGTTGTTTTTCTCGTTATTCTGGATACCTTTTTTTAAGGTAAGTCTTTAGAAAATCTGCCATGTTGCTGGGTTATTTTGGCAAGTTTTCTTTTTTGAAAAATTGCATGGGTTATTACAATAGACCTTCCACACTACGACCCCACGTTATAACAGAGCCCCACCCCCCTCCTCTTCCCTAAATCATCTTCACAACCACCTTTTTTAACGACGATTTTCTATCTTGGAGTCGTTATATCAAGGGTCTACTATATATATATATAGATATATACATACATATATATATATATATATATATTTATAAGTACATAAAGTTTTATATTTTGTTTAGCGGTACATAAACGTTAAAAAAAAACTTTTTGCTTATATATTTTAATTGGAGACCGCTATATGGCGTAACTCAAACTTTACGCTGCTGCTTTCAGCCACATTTATCAGAACATTTGGTTTTTATAGAATACTTTGTTGAATAAATGTTTTAGTGTAGTTTTTTTATTTTTGGATGGATTCTTTGGATCCAATATCCGTACACTAATTCCAGCAATTTTTGAACACGTTTTCCCTTTGAGGCACATAATTCCCTTTTTTGAAGATTAGATTTACATCTATTTTCAAATCATCTCAATAAAAATATACCAGGCGTTTATAAAAATCGTGCATTTGTGCGTGGCTCGGTTCTTAATATCTTTTGCACGAACGCAGTAGTATTATATTACTAAAGAATATTTCAATTTGTGTAAACTTATATAAAAACGTTTATATTGCCTAATATTTATTCGTCGAAGAAAATCGAATTCGAAAATTCCGTTGCCAACTTCATACATTTGTAGAATGAACCTTAAATCTAAAAACTTTTGACCGTTTTTCTCAATTAAAACGAATTCAGAGTTTTCTCTAACAAGATCTTTATAAGTTGGCAAATAATTTTTTTTTTTGTCTTTTAAGAATGGCAATTAATATAATTCGCGAAAAATAAACTGCATTTCAGAAATGACTGGTGAGAAGATTTGTCACTTTGTGAAGTGTCTGAAAGAAAATCTATTTCATGTATGAAAATTTATTAATAAAAATGTATGTTACAGATATACATGGCAAATAATTGTCCACTAATTAAATACCTGGCTTTCTGACGAGTACTTTTTGAAGTGTATAACCTTCACACTTATTATTTAACGAAAAGTCTTTTAAACTCGACATAACCAGTCTTCTAACACGATTAAACTCATTTCTACTAATGTGTTTTACCGCGCATTTATATGAGTAAGTTTTACACGATTTTGCGGTTTGCGCATTACGGTGAGCAAGCGTTAGAGGGCAATGTACTGTACACCGGTGACTAATATATGTTCGAACATTTATATTGAAATAGAACTGTATTCGTAACGATACAAGTTATCTTAAACAAAACAAATACCTGGACGTTCTATTTTTTGAATGTCTATTTATAAAAGTTACAAAGAACAATGTTATATCCAAAACTTAAATTAAAAAAAAATCTATAATAATAAAATAAAGTGTCTGTGAGTGGAAAACAAAACACCTACTTCCTCTGCGGATAAAAGGCTAAAAATATTCCTCCTCAAGAGCACCTGAGACTCTGAATTTAAAAATTTTGTTTAGTTTATAAATTTCCATATAAAAAGAAATGTCAATATTTTTAAAGGGTTGTAAGATACTGCCATCAATATAAAATACTTAAAAAAATAAATATATGTTTATTCTTTAAAATAATTTAAACTAAAGTTATTTTGTTATGTTCTTTGTTCATATGAACAAAATAATTAAAACTGTTTAGAAAGTGAAACTTAAACAAAATTATTAAAGAATAACGTGATTAATTGTTTTATTTACTTATAAAACATCCGAAGGTTAGTAAAATAATAGAAATATTGTTACTATTAAGAAACTCAAGATTCTGCAGGATAGGCCGATTTTTCGCCAATTATTTAATCTCGCCAACTCAAATTATATATCTGAAACATCGTTTCAAACCAGGAATTATTACATTTTAATCTTAAATTATACTTCATGGAACTTCAGAGCTGAAAGTTTAAGTTAATATGTGCGTTGCTTCATTTACTTCTAAAATTATACCGTTTTTTAAAACCGTGCGAATAACTGATTGCATTTGTATTTTAAATGGTGAAAAAAAAAACTTAACCAGCTGTTCCAGAGTATAGTAGTGCGTAATTCTAGGGAAAATGCATCTGTTCGAGTTAATGGTCATTTTACTTGAATACAATCGAAAAAAAATCATTTAAAACTACACCTCAGCGCCAGACGGTCCTAAGTCATATTTGAAAACTTTATAGAAGGGGGTATAAACTTAATCCTATTCTCATTGCAAAGCATTGGATTTGGGCTTTTATAGCTAATATTAAAGGCTTAAAAGTATTTTTGAGTGAATTTTTATGGTATGATTCGATAGAAAAAAAACAAAAGTAATTTTTAAGACCTTATCTTCAATAAAAGAAAAATCGCCAAATTTTGACTTAGGCTCGTCTGGCTCTCAGGTACAGAAAATATTGTTGGCCAAATTATCAAAAAAAATTATTTATAACGCATTTTATTTTAATAGATATTTATAAAGATAGAAATGATTCTTTTCTAAACATTCGATATACGTCAATTGTTACACCTTTATGAAAATAATTCTAAATTTACGAATTCGATAAAAATCAGTAAAAAAAATTATTTTAGAATTTTACAAAAAATTAACAACACCTTCCCATATATTCAAAATACTTAGACATTTCAAACATGCTTTTAATTCCAAACACATTAAGTAATGCGTCGTTTAAATCATATTAAAAAAAAAGATGAGTGAAACCTCAATAAGATCCCTAATATGGTCATCGTAGGATATAAAAGAACAGGATTTTATGTTTACTTTTGCGAAAACGATGGCGGGACAGTTTCCTTCTTGGAGAGCATTTTCTCGTGTCTAGAAAGAAACTTTGGAAGTGAGTGTCGGATGTGGAAGGTGAGGTCTCCTGTCTTATCTTATCCGAGCGTAACAGCGAGAGAGTTTGTTTAGAAAGCCTCTTTTTCCTGCTACCTAAACAAACACTTGGAAAGCAGATAAAGTAATTTTCAGAAAACACCTGAAAAATTACCGCTTCAAAGAACCGATGGTTACTACAGACCTGCGATAGTGCAAGGAATCGGATAAATTCCAATATTTGTAATTGTAAGTGTGTAAAAGAGAAACAGGGGGAAAATATCTATTTCCTTTTCATCAATCTGTTTGGTACACAAATTGACTATTAAAGGGATGTTCCGTGAATTTCCTATGTGCCTAATTGAGTTTAGTTCCAATGGACAATCGTTTTGCCTTTTGCCTGAATTCATTCATCGTCGGTGTTAAACGTTTAAAATGTAATATACACTCAAACCTGTTTTTGTGCAGTGGATAGGGACCGCATAAAAAAAAAAACGCATAAAAAAAATTCGCACAAAACTTCACGAGTAGCAATAAAAAATAGTTTTCGCAACACAATTACAAAATATTTTTTTATACGGTAGATAGGGACCGCATAAAAAAAGTCTCATAGAAAATAACTCAAAACCTTACGAAATAACTAGGATTGCTTTTTTAAACGAAATCAAGACACGAGGCTTGACAGCTACTTGGAATCTCGCCAAACCTTTTGGAATCTGATTTAGAAAATACACATGCGAACATTTTTAAATATTTTATTTACATATGTACTTATTTTACACATACAAACTTTTCAAAACGTATAACCATTATCCTTCGTAGTCTGACAATACGCGAACTTGTTTCAAAGATACGACCTTGCACTCGTTTAGAGTTGACTTTTTTTCAGTTACCATGTAGTCGGTGATCAGTTTTTGCGACGACTGTTGTTTCACTAGACGCTTGTATATGTCTCGGTAACCAGATAATCAATTATGTTCCAATTTGATTGAAATTTTCATATACCGCGCAAAAAAAAACGCATAAAAAAGTCGCACAAAAAAAAAATCGCACAAAAAAAGACCGCACAAAAACAGGTTTGAGTGTATTACATGTTCAGTAAAGTTGTTTTGAGCATTTCATGCATTATTGGGAATGGTCAGTTCAACGCATATTAATATTTTATGTTCAATGCCAAAGTGCAAAAATGTTGGTTCTATGCTTCATTAGAATCGATTTATTGTTCAAAGAAAGTCTTCTTGAATATAAATTTTGTGTTTAGAGAGTGGTCATTTATTAAGTCACGCAATTTTTCGTCCTTCCTCCTCTTTCCCCATGCCCCATGTCACCCTCCATCACACTTTCTGTCGAGTTATAACTCTTTTTCTTATAAAAAGTTATAAGACTTTTTTTCTCGTCTATTATGAGATGTAGAACTTAAAAAGTCAGTCAAACTTGAAAAAGTAGTTAAAAGTTATTGTTGCAGAGTGAATTAACACTTTTACATTTCGATGATTATTATTTGATATACATTGAATGACACATTCTCAAATTCTGAGCTTGATGTTGCTGACATCATAAATATTTTCTAACCTACACTATTTGATATTTAAATTTTTAATAGGAAAAACGAGTCTTTCTCTGCAGACAACCTTCCTCCTTTCCTGATAACTTCTGACCCCGTGGGAAAATGCGGGGGCGTTGGCCGTAATGAGTGGCCACTTGAGACGGTTAAATATAGAGAAAAGAATGCTGCTTTCTACCCGTGCGATTGTTTTGCCACCGAACAAAGATAGAAGGCAAATAATGAGAGCTACTGAAATTCAGACACACTTTCGAGCACTAATCTTTTTTTGATTGATTAGAAAGTTAAAAACTTGGTTTGTAAAAATAAACATATTTTTTACTAGCCTTCATCGAAATTCACTTAATGGGAAACGTATCATTTGATTTTCTATGTATAGCAATTACAGCCACAACCTTTCATTTGAACTGTGCGTGGTGTTTTATACAAACAGCACTAGGCTTTTTTTGCGCGGCATTTCATATGATATAAAGGATTTTTCTAGGCAATTTCATAATAGATTATTAACAAATAAAGGTATTTATTTAACTTTGGAAACTGTTCTATACGCTATGCTAATTTTACTGATCGTAATCTTAAGAGCGCCTAGAGATTTTTCCATAGCAATTTTAAAGGAAATCAATAGTTATTTTAAGCTCAAGAAACCCAAAATTCGACAATGACAGTCCAACTTTTGATTTCCATGTCAAATCATTCGTTTGTGACATATTTTATAACTAGTCCCCCGCGCGTTAAATTTTGTTATTGTTGAATTAACTTTTCTTGATATGCTTTTACTACTAACGAAAAAGCCTCCGTTTGTGCATGCCCAGAATGGGTAACAGGATGAAAACAATTATTCAGTTATATTTTGGTAGTAGCGTTGGGAAGTAAGGACTTCAACGAGCAGCCCTTAGGGGTGTGCGACACGTGCCACCACACATAGACCCACGCTTCTGGAGGGGCCCCGCGCTCACAGAAAAATGTGCGAAACGGAAATGTTAGATATTTTTTTTATATATAGGTGAAACGTCTTTAAAATCAATTACAAGTGGTATCAGAATATAATCAGAATTCTACTTTTTAGAGTGATACATTGCAACCCTGATTCTGTGACAAAAAACTCAATTGAGAAGAATTTATTCTTGTTTGATCAGATATCAGGCTTGTTCTTAATTTTCAATTAACAGAACTAAATCATGCGGAATTTTTACGTTAAATAAGTTATCAAATAAATATTCTATGCAAATGAAATATCTAACATTTGTAGTTAATTATCAACTTAGTCAATAAAAAAAAACTGTAATAGAAACTGTAGTTTTTTAAACTAACCTACAGAATGGCTTTTCGAACATCTGACATGTTTCATAGTTTTTATTTGGAAGACTAAAGAAGCTCCGCTACTAGGTTCGCACCGGATCCCGTGGGTGCAATATAGGCAGGCCCGCAAAACCGGGGGGCTTGCCCCCCTCCCCCCCCCCCCCCCCCCCAATAACTGGAAACCCTGAAAGTTGGGAATTTCAACTTCTAAAAATCCCCGGGTTGGAAAAAGATACGCCTAAAGAAAATGAATATTATTAACAAATAAAAACTATGGAAGATTAGAAATTGCCCAACTTGTAAGATTACATTTAAATTAGACCTCAGAACGGACACTGCTTGTGAGAGAGCTGTTTAATATTACCTAATAAAAAAATATGAAAAATGTCGATAAGTTGGAACTGGGAATTTTCAACAATGCTCAGTTGGGATTTTCGAATCGGTAAGTCGGGATCTTCGAATAAGTCGGGATCTCCCCCCCCCCCCCCCTCCCCATAATATTTTGTGTGTGACGGCACTGAATATAGGCGGCCATGAGCAGAACACACAGCCTCTAATGTAATAAAAAAACATCCAAGTAAATATATATATATTTATCTTTTGCGCTCAAAAAGGAACTTAAAATGTCTGATTGAATAGATCCTCAAAATGTCCTATTATCCTTGAAAACAAAAACGACATCCATCTAGTAGATCTCACTTTCGGTCCGGAAGAAACTTTGCAAGGGCGATCCGAATCGCAGCGGAGGGTTAATGAGATCTGATGTACTCGCCATGGAGCATGTCGTCGGCCACACATAAGAGAAAAACCCTCAGAAACAACAAGCAGCAGGGATCGAGTGTCCTTTTTTGACCACCCGATCGGTCTGTCTGGGCGCGGTCTCGTCTCCGAGGTGACAAGTCCTCAATTACTGCACATAATAAACAACACGCTTCAGCGTACGATTTGAAACGGAAAAAAATGAGAATGTTTTACATCTTCTTGGGATAATAAAAGTTATAGACTGGACTGCACGGTTATTTTTGTTCTATACCGAAAGTTCCAATTGCGGCCCACGGCTCCCTTATTGCCGCAATTGGGCTATTGCGGTTCTATAGTAAAACATTTAATTTTTTAAAAAATAGTATTATCATGTGTTTTGAAAAAAAATGAAAAAATATCAAATTATCGTTAATTAAAAAAAATGCTTATGACTTTTTCCAAAACATGGGCATTTTTAATTAGTCTTAAGAAGTTATATGATTTAAAAATTTGGAGAATTTGCCTATTTCGTTCCAGACAGAAATATGAAATGACTTAAATGATATTATAATTCATTAAAATATAGCACATTCGTAGAACATTATATGCCAATCACGACGACGCAGTTTTGTTGGGTTCCAATGATAAAATATTTTGAATGGTTTAAAAGGTGTACTATATTGATCCCAATGTCTTGCTGTTGTGGAAGCTTTTATTTATTTATTGAAGCATCGTGTCTCATCAGCATAATCATTTGGAGCTATTATAAACCGAGAAGTGCTAAAAACATTATAGTTAGTTTATTAGTCTCATTATTTACAATGTGGCATTTGAGATCGGTTGGGATAAATTTCATTATTTATTTTCTTTTAACTATACTCGAGGACAACCTGAGTTGAACATGAAGCGCAAGCTATGATATGTATAAAATATTCAATTGCTTTAGGCTCAACTTAGGTTGTCCCCGAGTATAGAGTATTGCTGTTGTGTTTTAATCTTCTTTTAAATTTAAAATCTTCTCGTAAACAATTACCAATATGTGAACTGTTACCCGCGGAAACAAAAGTACGAATTAATTCGAGAAATTCAAAAATACATTTAAAATTCAAACATGTCGAAAATAATAATATAAATAGTGAATGAAACAACTACAATCAACTTCAAATTAAATATTATCGCGGAATGAAATTAAAATTGTTCTAAAGAAAACCTTTGCAGATAAAAATACGATCTCCACCTCTCAGAAATAATACAAAACAACGTAAAATTTTGAAAACTTTTCGATGATTGGTCAGTTTGAAAATATTCAGTGTTAAAAACAGCGAATTTTATTATTCAAATTTTTATGATTTAAAAACAATGATCTTTTATTTAACTGCCCTGATAAAAAAGTTGCAAGATGTATCAGCTACTTTTATAAAAAAAGGGATTGAATTGACGAGGAGATATGGATACGAATTATTGAATAAAAAATAGCATCCCGTAGTATGTATGAAATAATGGGGACATTGTGTAAGTGAAATTAACCAGGCAAACATACAAGGGCGAGGTATCCAAGGATTTGTAGATTAAAGATCCATGAAAAAAATGGCCCATGAATGAAGAACTTTTGACTACTGTTTTCTGCTCTAAAATATGTATTATAATTTATGTTGGAAACTAATTTCTAAGGAACTCTGAAATTATTTTTTATTTTTCGCTTCACATACTATAAGTTTATTGATATGGAAAGTTTTTTTTATTATTAAATTTATAGAAGTACAATATTTTTCAAAACTAATGGTATGGGGCACAAATTAAAAATTATGTATTTAAAATTGATAAATATTTTTTTTAGTATAAAAAATTATAAATAGGAAAAAATTATTTTAAAACCTTAAAGCAGTGAAAAATACTTCATAATTGCAAAAATTGTTTGATCGTTAATGGCCAAAATGATATAGTAGTTTTAAAAAAAAAAGACTTCGCACACCTAAAGCGATAAATTTTTACTGTGGAATCAAAATTAAAGAAATATTTGCAGGCTTATATTAGTTAAAATATCAGATAATTGCGCTACACTGCAAAAAATTAAACTGGTCCAAATAAAATTTTGACGAATATTACTTTTGAAACAATATAGGATTAAAACAAGCTCGTTCGAACCAAATTTATTTAGACAACACTTACTTGTTCTCTATGGTAACCATGGTAACATTATCCCACCTTTAATTCAACTGAGAAGAGAACATGGACTTGTTTGTTGAACTAACCGATCTTTGTCTTTGTTACTTTCTTTTAATTTAATTTTGTGGTGGTCTATTCAAAAGCTCGAAATTACTTACCAGTGTTCTTTTTTTTTATGAGGATAAGTTAAAAACAAGTAATATGAACGTTCGAAGTTCAATCCCAGACGCGATCATTGTCCCGCAAAGCCTCTTTTGCCACACGTGTCAGAAGAACGAAAACTAAATACGCGCATTAAGTATAGAGAGGTCGGCCTGTTTGTTAAGTGTGTGTTTGAACCGCATTTTCAATTAAAGGACTCTCCTTAAGAAACAAAAGCTTCCCCCTAGAGCTTGCCTTTGTGGCAATGTTCCGAAATACCACTTCTGAGCGGTGCTGAATACTTTTGTTGCTATTATTTTGTTTTTAATCTACAACTGCTAATCGATGAGACCAGGGCTTGATTACCGCATAGGCCCAGGAAGCCGAGGCTTACACTTTAAAATTTTTGAGGGGGCCCCAAATCACACATTTTATATAAATATTTAACACTCTTAACATAGTTTGCTATTAAATTTGCCTTTAAAAAGTGGCATTACTAACTTTAGCAAAAAAAAGTTGTTACTTTTGTTAAATTTGTTCGAATATTGGAAAAGAAGAAGGTACAGAATATTAGGAATATTCATTACTAAATTAACGTTTTTAATATATTTATAATGTGCTCTGTTTTAATGCCATTCAGAGGCAAGGGTTTTAGTGCATGTAAAATCTCGATTTGATGTTCCAGGGTCTATTTGAGAGCAATAGGTCCCCCATTTGAATGCAGGCTTCCATTGCTTCAATGTCTTAATCGGGCCCTGGATGAGACAGGGCTGAAATAATACCCCCCCCCCCCCCCCCGCCTTAACATCAATGAGTTTAGGACTTGCTGTCGCACTTAAAAGGTATGGTCCTGCAGATTAAAAATGGACTACAAAAAATCAACGGACATTAAAGCCATTTCTATCTTTCGAACTATAAGTTGGACCTTTCAACACGAAGATGGAAGTTGAGGAAGAGATGGAGGTTGAGATAAGGAGCCGTTTAGTTCATTTATTGCGGGACGCCCCTTTAAGCGGGAAGGGATCTTGCGTGACCTGAGGAAAAAGCGGGGGGTGGGGGGGAGGGTATTCAGGGATTGTTTGTGACGTATCAAAACTTTCCAGGAAAAAAAATCCGGAATCTGATAAAAAATTAACATTTTTGTATTATTTGATTAAGATACCAATGAATATCCACATTTTCTCTTGACTTTCAACGCTCTGTGTAGTTACGCTATTTTAAATTTGAAAATTCCTTTTCATTCTACTAACACAGAAGAACATTATAGTGCTCAATATTATAACATTTCATTATTTAAATCTTGAAATTAGTGTGATGTGTACACTTAAATATAGAGGTGCGTGATGCTAAGTGTCAGAGTATATAGTGTTACACTAATCATTCAATAATTTTAATTTTTTAAAAAGCACAAAAGAAATTTGAACGGTAACATATGTAAAGGGGAAAATTCATTATATAAAAATTAAGGGGAGCTAAGGCCCTTAAAATATTTTCTTGTGGAGGGGGATGGGGATCCCTGAACTTCAGTGTTCCTATTTTCTAAGCTCGTGACTACATCCGTGGTCTACCGTTCTACCGACAACTGATGAAAAGAGAAAGTTTTCCATACCTGGTCTTGTGACGCAATGCAACTAAGGTCATTTCATAGGAGATGTTTTCCACGAAACTAACACGTGAGTATTTGCACCTGAACCGGTTTTCTTCCATCGAAAGGACGCAGTAAGTAATAAGAAAAGCGGGGGGTTCATTAACGGAATCGCAAACAAGAAAAGAAGGGTTTCGAAAAGGAAATTAGAGGGCAATTTACGACCCCGGATACTCCCTTCGTTATTAAAGAAATGAATGATAGCTGATAGGAATACTTGAACATTTATCAAAAATTTGATTAAAAAAAAACATATATTAACATTTATTAGACTGGACATAGTAATGATGTTTTTTGGACAGGATTGTTAGTTTTTCTTATTATAATAAAATAATTTTAATGTTGTATTGTTATGTATGTCTTTAAGAACAAAGGCGCAATTTAAATAAAGAACATTAGTAAAGGGCCAGATTTAGACATACGCATAGGCTGCAGCCTTGGGGTCCGCTCCACAAGAAAAAAAAAAGTAAACTTGTGTAAAAAATTATTAAAAAAAAAGGTTGATAATCCAAATTCTAATGAAAATAGTATACTAGAATCTTTTTATAAAGGAGAACAATTCTATTTTCTTAACGACTGTAAATATACGTTCACTGTAAATATACGTTAATACTTTTATGTTCTTTAAAAAAAATATGTTTAATTTATGATAATTACAAGGCATTGTTTTACTTTTTTTTTTTTGGAAATAAAATGTTTTTATTTTTTTTAAATTTTTATTTTGCGTGCCATTTAAGGGTAATACAAAACCGATTTCCATAGCCTGCGTGGTTAGAGCATTGTATTGTATTAATAATGCAAGTTCAATTTGTTCATGACGATTTTTTAAATATAAAATTAAAAAAAAAATAGTTTCAATTATTAATTATTATGACATAGTGTGCTTTGAAATAGCTAATACTGGCACATACATACCTTACCATGATGATATTATACTTATATAGGTTAAATACCATGATATTATACTTATCGTCGGCTTAGAAATAAAACCTCGTATATTTAAACAGAAGATTTACCAGCCGTATGTGTTGACAAAATAAAAGCGATAAACTTCGAAATATGAATCACCTTGGTGCTGGATTTTAAAAAGGGAAAAACATTTACCTTGGATTTCGTCGCCAACTACGGATGGTGAATCTTTGGTTTAAATATACGTGGTTTTATTTCTAAGCCGACGTTACATTGATTAATTACCGTTAGACTGCCGGATGATGGTTGTTCTTTATTCTAATAATCTGACTATCGGAAGGTAAACGAAAACCTAATATTTTAACTTAACTGTTCTCAAGTTTTCTCTTTAATGTGTAACTTAATTATTATATACTTTTAACGCCGATGTACATTATAAATGTATTATTGTTAACATACTTTTTTTGTGTGTTAACTTACGAATTAGAAAGTTAATTTTCTTACGTGGTTGATACAACGAGTAACAGCTTTTTAAATTTTAAAAATAGATTAGTTTTTCGCGGTTGGACGGCGACACTTGTGAATCCAAGTGTAAAATTTTCATAAATTTTAAGGGGAATCTTTCATTCTTTCGGGGAACAGTGTTTTGTGTTCCGGTGGAAGCCGCTGGACCTCTCTTCTCCTGCTTTTAATGATTTCCTCCGGACGTGCTTCCGGACAAGCAGGAATCAACTCAACGCCACTCCGTCTGCCGTTCACGGACACTGAAAACAATAATCGCTGTTGCGTCCAGTTCGTAAACATTTGAGGTATTCCTATGTGTCATTCATTCCTTACCACGAAAAGGAAATGCTTTACCAGGGCAATACACAATAATTTTTTATTAGTAGTAAATCTGTTATAAAATGTTTCTAAAGTTCCATAGTAGGGGAAATTTATAATTTAATTTTTCTCAGCTGTCTCAAAATCTAATGTTAAATATGTGTTATTTTCGTTTAATTCAAGCCTATTATTTTAATATTGCGTCGGCGTCGTTCCCGCGCAAAGAACAGCAATTTTGATTTAAAAAAAAAAAACTTTTCGACATTATATTTTGTAGATATCTTTCTATATTTTGACTTGACAAGGGCAACTGGAAGAGGTTGATATCTATAAAATTATGGAATGTAATTTGTTGTGAGTTCATTTTTAGAAAAGTTTGCACTCATTGTGACAACGTGTAAGATTGATGTTCCACTTTTTATTGTTTTGAAACTTGATGGAACAGGATTTTTGATCTGGTATGAGTTTGGAAAGTAAATATCCGCTTAATGTAATAAATTGTTTATTTTTTAGTATACAAGAGTATTTTTTATCGAACTCTTCACTATAATTCATTACTAGTCAACAAAAGTGTGCTGGTAGCACATATTATTTTGGTAACCCGCAAAAATATCACTAAATTACAAAAATATCACCGCAAAGATATCACTTATTTAATGTCATGATATATTGAATTAGTTAATGACATGACAGACCAAAATCAATCATTTAGAATTTTCTCTTTTCAATTAAAGTAAGGATTTTTATGAAGTACAAAAATATAAATACAAATAATGCTGATCAACTGTCTCAAGGTCCAGCAAGGCTGGCCCTGTCAATCTAGCATCCTCACGATTCCTCAATACCGATCCAGCTGCTTTTTAAAACTGCCCTCTCTTGAAGCATTAACAACATACTCAGGCAAACTTTCCCATTTGTCTGTAACCCTTTTAAAAAATAATGCTTTTTAACCGGAAACTTCCAGTTGCGGCTATTGGTAACCTTTTTCCTGAGCGATAATAAACACCTGTTTTTCCTTCCCCCTCGTATTGAAAATAATTTATTTTGGAAGGAAAATTTTTGCACGGTCGAAATGCGGCCATTTTTGGACACACTAAATTTATCTTTTAAATGTATTTCCTTTTACGAGGGAATATGTATCAAAGTTGTAAATGCGTTTTTCGGGAGGTTTTATTGAATTTGTACATGTTTTTTTTTCTATATCATTTGCAGAATTTAATTTGGATTTAATTTAGGTGTAATTTTAGTGAAAAAAATTAATCTTATAGAAGACTCTCAAAACGACTATCCGAAATGGGGTTAAGAGGCAAAAACGACTGCTCCGACAGTGGTGGCGCCAGAAATTCCCCGGTGGGCACGGAGGCTGACTTTCGCCGACGGGGGTGCTAGTATCCTCGACATAAATTGTACATATAAAATTACTTCATCCTAAAAAATTACGATGTGGCTTTGTTGAAGCACTTTCAGAAGGATTATACGTTAAACGTAATTTTAGCAAATATCATCAAAAATAGGAAAGAGTCGCCAACCAAAACATATGCAATAAATGAAGATAAACAAACTGTCCACGCCCATCCACGTTCCGTACACGCTTTGCATTGTTACCACATTTTACACGCATTGGCGGCTAATTTCCTTTTGAACAAAAACAAATTTATGTAAATACATAGTTATATATTTCAGGGAATAAAAGTGTTGGAATGGATAATCCTAAAAGAGTAATATATGGTGTTCAATCTGATGCTCCAAGTATTAGGTGATAATAAAGGTGTTTCAAAAAATTAATTATTAATCCAAATTGTAACTTATTTAATGCCGTTTGAGAATAAATATCTATAATATTTAATGTTATTTATATGCATTGCGTGATGAATAGTAGTACTTTGTATAGGAATTATACACATAGTTAGTATTTCAGGATGAAATTTTTTAAATTAGTCTTGTTCAAAATCAATAAGTATGATTTTTATATGTTTTGATATTTTAGTACTATTCCAACTACTTACTGCATAAACCTAAAGCATAGTCCAATTAATTATCCACAAAATATTTTTGTTGATATTTTTGTTTATTTTACTCTTATATAATAAATAACCAATAAAGTGCTTAAAAGTTTTTAAGGAACATATTGTCACTTAAAGTCAGATTAATTTTTTATATTTTTGAGAACATAGTATAAATCTTAAAAATCTATGTCAGACAAACGTTTTATTTTGTCTTCAATTTTCATAAATGCAATTCAATATTTTACTTTATCGTTCTCTTGGGAAAAGTTATTTATTTATTTTACTATTTGATATGCATGAAACTTTCAAAGATTGCGTAAACTCATTTGTGTTACAAATGAAGGTTAACTCATTGTGTCCAAAGATGGCTGTCTTTCGACCTTTCGTACACTTTCTTTTCAATATCGTACAAGGGGGAAGGAAAAATCGCATTGTTTTTCTTTTTTCAAAAAATATGGTAACCCGGCTCTCTTCGGCCGCAACTGGGTCATTCCCGGATTTAAATTATAGAAATCGCAACTTAATCGGGGCGTTAAAAAGTCACATTGGCAATATTAAATTCTAATCTCTCCACATCACTTAATTTGAATAACTGAATAAGGTAACCTTTAATCCTTTTCTCCCCGAATGTATACATATTTAGAGTTCTAATCGCCTCTCCATAATTCATCCCCGAAGTACCCTGAATCATTTTCTTAACTCCATGTTGAACCCGTTCTAACAAACCAATATTCTTTTTAAGATAAGGTTGGTTTGGTTTGGTTAATTAACGTCGCACTAGAGCTGCACAGTGGGCTATTGGCGATGGTTCGGGGCCTATCTCGAATGAAAGGCCCGGGAACAATGCCTCGTATTTTTGAACCATGGTCAGATGACGAGGACAACACCTGAGCTGGCACCCAACGCCTTCAATAGACGTCGGGACTTTGGACCCCGATCAGATTTATTGTGCACTAGTCCCGTATACACGCCGTTAATTTTTGTGGGTGTTCTGGACGACATTCTAGTATTTTGGTAGTGAAGTTGACAACCCTCCGATCGCAATATCACTACTTTTTACTATTCTTTAGTCTAGTCCATCGCAAGGTTTTGAACCAGGGACCCTTGGATTCCCAGCTCACGCCTTAATCCACTCGGCCACGGAGGCCTCTTTAAGATAAGGTGGCCCCAGAATTGTACTGCATTTTCAAGATGAGGCCTAACCAAACTCCTATACATTGGAAAAAATTACAGAGGCTTAAAGTATTCAAATTTTTTTTTTTGGGGGGGGGGGGGGGGGGGGGGGCTCGTGGCCATAAATTAAAAAAAAGGCATACATTTTAGGGAATTTTAGCCAGATTTTCAAAGTATTCGGGGGGGGGGGGGGGGGGGGATCAGGTCCATGGACCCAATACAAGTTTATTCCTATGTAAAATTACCTCCTTTGATTTAGTTGATACATTTCTTTCATTCAGGTCGCTCAAAATCTTTCCCAAAAATTAACTAAAAAGGGATTCAGATCCTAACGCACTTTATCATAGAACACGGTCTTCTAATGTGGATTCATAGAACAATAGAATCTTCAGTTTCTGCGTGCCGCTGTTTTTTGGCCGTGAAAACACGCGTTCGATGCGTTCTTTTTTCTTCTCTCTTTTTTTTCCACGATGAATAATGTCCTTCCTTGTCCCCGAGACGCTGTTTGAAAAGCGTGTTTCTAAGGCCCAAAATGTTTTTAGCGAACGTCCGATTTTATTCTCCTTTTCATACTCTTAGTAGATCTTTTGGGAATTCGATATGTGTATTTACAGTTTTCGAAAAATATCCAATAAGCAGACGGATAGATTTATTTGGAATGGGTTTTACCTCATAAGTATCCTATTAATATTTTATTCCCTACAAAAAACTTTTTAACAGTGGAATTTTTTTTAAAAACCTATTATTTTTTATTTCAAAGCATGAACAATACACACAGGACCGTCGCCAAAAGTGGTTGTAGGGGTAGTCTCCCCCCCCCCTCCCCCTACAATAATTCTTCAAGTTGGAATTTTACATATTAATTTTAAGAAAAAATTTGAAATTTTTAGATAGTTTGAGAGTTTTGTTTAAAATATCTAGATTTTTTTATTATTATTTGGCAACTACTCTTTTGAAATATATTTCGATATTCAAAAGTGATTTAAATGGAAGATTGTAGCTCGAGAGGCGAAGATTTTTTTTAGTGAATGAACTCTAACTTGCTAAATAATACTCTAACTTGCTAAATAATAAGTCAAATGTCTGATTTGGAAAATTACTGAATTTTTAAAACTTCACTCAAATTTTATGTCCGCAAATTATTGTCGTATTTCTCTAGCGACGGCGGCCCTGAATGCACACGCTTGTTGGTTCTTTTATTTGGATAGTTTTATTTCGATAAAGTTTTTTCAAGCAATTGTTTTTGTGTAAAAGAATTAATTTTTATTTTGTATGTCTCATTGTTCCGACCAGTTACTTATTTTACTTGACCACCATTAACTTTGAGGAGAAGGGGAGAAAAGAATATAAATGTATATATAATTAGGAATGTATTTGAAAAAACTTAAAATTATAAATTATGTTACAAAATTTTTGAATATTCTTTATTAGGTGATGATTAAAAGTGAAGAATAAGTATAAAATAAATGCTTTGGCATTTATTTATCTAGTATTCTTATTTATGTATTTGTTATATTGTACTATTTATATTTCGCATCTCAAGCAAATTTAAATTTTGTAAAATTATTCTAAATTTTGTAATTTTTACGTGGAAGGAGAGTCTAGTGTACAAAAAATGTTTGTCCTTTTCTTAATTTAATGTTACAAATAATATTAAATTAACAAAAGATCTTGAAAATATCTTCTTTGAAAATTATCTTTTGGATTTTAATCATGTGGGTCGACAATACATAAACAAAAAAAAACTCACCCCCTCCAAATTCTTATGTTATTGTACATTAAAAATAAACAAAATTTTATTCTTGTTGAGTTCATTGAGTTAAAAAGTAAAATATATTAATTACAAATGAAAAAATATGCAAACAATATATTGCATGAATAATATTCAGAACATTTCCTTATAGTTTTTCCTTGCAAAAGGGATATATAAAAAAATATATTCGAAATTCTTTCAATGGCTCTGACGGTCTTTGACTTTCGTCGAGGAATGATTTCGGAATCCATATCCACGCATTAAAAAAAAAATAGCTCGTTTTCACATCAATGAAATGTGTGCGCATTCCTGCAGTTCACACTTCCGAGAGTTGCTGGGACTGATGGTGTATCCGTTTCGCTCTTCGAATCAATCATCGTTTTCCTTGGACAAAAAATAACGGGCGTTCCTTTTATTAAGAGACTCCATCTCAGTCTAAAGAAACGTCGTTCTCGTTTATTACAATTTGGAAGTGCAAAACTGATATAGTGGCATTGCCTATTCTGAGTAACATTCAGGAATGTCCAATTGTTCAGAACATTTATAACTACCTAATTGTGATCACAAATTTAAGTCATCAATCGAAGAGGAAACAGTCATGCACATTGAAATTGTTTTAAATAATATATGGAATCACTCCATATACGATACTCCCACTTGAGCTTGTGTGATCACTTTATCCTGACTGGTAAGAGTATCGGTATATAATACAGGAGGTCCTCGGTTCGATTCCGAGTGACAGAGAAAAAGTGAACAGGGCTAAAAATTAAGTGTGCAATAGATTCTAGAATGATCTATGACTTTGCCTCAGACATGAATAAATCAAAATGGATGGTAATTGGTAAATGTTTTTTTTCCCTTAACCCATCGCTGTAAATTAGAAAATTAATTTAAAAAAATCACTATAAAGGATTTAGCTGTATTATTTTATTTTACTAACACCAACTTGTAAAATTTTCATGAAAAACATTTCAAATTTACAACTGGCCATTTTTAATTTACGACTGCTCTAATAGACCACGAATTGTCCATTAACATATTCCCTGCAGTGTAGTAAACAGTTTGAGTTAGACACAGTCCATATGTACGTTTTGTTTTAGACTATTCAATTATCGAAATTATACAATTATTATTTGATTGTAAAACTTCTGTGCATTAAAACAGTGTACAAAACTTTGTTTGAGCTTCTATTTCGTAATTCTAATAAGATTGCATCTGAAAAAGAGTTAAACTTTACGAAAACAATATTTATAATATTTAATAAGAATTATAATGGAATATTTAATTTATCCAAATATTTTGTATTTTTTTGCTGTATAAGGCAATATATCTGGGCATGTTTATATATTAAGATATCTATTTAACAGGAACGCACAGTATGTCGGCCCATCAAGTCGAAAATCGGAACATTCTCAGAAAAATTCTATAGACACTCCTCTGAACAGTAAACATGTCATAGACATCCAAAGCAAAGACTTATGCCCATAAAAAATTCAAAGTGGGAAGAAAGGAGCTATAAACAACAGTTTTGTAATTTAGTGTCAGCTGTCAATTTAGACTTGTAAATTTGTTCGTTTCTTGTGAAAGTTTTTATACGTTTTTTATTACAGTAGAACCATTTTGGGTTATGTATTGAAAAGAGTTTAAATTTAAGTATTTTTGGTTCGAAAATATTTTTTGAGGATATTTTAAATGTATTGACCAGGCACGTAGGTATAGATTTTTCATGGGAAGGGTCCAGTGACTGAGCAACTGATTTATTTAGGTAACTTAATTCCCCCTTTAACCAGAGTTGGGGGAAATCCTCCCCCAAAATTAACAAACTCCCCCTAAAAAGAACTTATTAATATTTTTTAAGTAAACAGGAATACGTTGGCAGATAAATATTGTAACAGCAACAGTTATAATTTATTTTTTATGGAATCGTTACCAATCTGTTATTAGTACCTATTTTTAAAATTGTAAATACCATTCCCTAATTAAGAAATAAATTTAGAGAACAAATTTAAGTTTTGAGAATCATTGTTTAGAATATGGTTTTGGAGTATCTTGTGTATACGGCCCCCTTTGTCGCCGAAATCCAATTGCTAGATAATAAACCCTATGATGTCATGTTAAACTTAGTTTGAGATAAAAATTGCCTCAATACATGTTTTTGGAAGCTTTTTGAAAACTATTTTGCGGGGCAGGATCCCCGGAAAATACCAACTTTACAAGAAAGTAAAATTTTTTTGGTTTTTTAAAGTATTTTTACAGTAATTCGATTTTTAATTTTTGTCTTCTTGACTTTCAATGGGTGGGGTTTGAACCTCCTGAACCACCCCCCTTACCTACGTGCCTGGTATTGACGATATCCTCACGTAAGATTAGTAATGATTTATTGAAAGTGAATAATGAATGCAGCCTACGTATTCAAGCAACTGCTCTTTTTTTGAGTACCTATTTTTAATATTATATTGTAAATCCGGCCCTGACCGTTGGAGTTTTGGCGCCCTCGTCAATGAAGAAATAAAACGAACGTGCCTTCAGCAGGTATACGGTAAATTCTCCCGACTGAAACCGCTCCACCCACGCGATCCTACAAGTGTTTACACGTGACCTCACGCACCCTCCCTCCTCTTCCCCTTCATGACGAAGAATGTACTCACTCATTTTGTGACCGGCGAACTTTCTCCATTCTGACTGACTCTCTTTCTCAAGTCAACACGCCGGACTCTCTGTGGACGGACACCCTTCTGATGCCGGATACCGCGTTCTATTTTGTTGAACGTTCTATTTTGTATAATACCGTTTGTGTGATTTTACTCATACAACCGGACATCGCGTTCTTTTTTGTTGACCAGCCGGATTTTACTTTCTGAGTCTGGTAAGGATATACCTTTGGCCCATTGATCCCGATAGAGTGAATGTACTGAGACAATCTCCTTTGCTGGACTTTATTGTTTTCTGTAGAGTTCTATCACTCTGCATTGTGCAACAAGTTTTGTGTCAAATGCGAATTTTGTGTCAAATGGTCTGGGAGTATTTACGTAACCGCATTTCTCCGTGTGATTCATTTTGGGAATAAACCGATGGTTGCTCCGTTTGTGTGGATTACATTTCCATAAGTTGCTGGACTGGATCCGAAATCCGGCTTCATTGTGCTCCGAAACGATTGTCGGCTGTAAATCACCCCTGCCGGATGTACTTTTCTGCATTCGGATTAAGGACAACTTTGTGTGAGTGTGAAAGTGTGAAGAATAGGTGAGCAACCCATTCAAATGATGATTTCGCAGGTAAATAAATAAATAACTTTTATGATCTATATCAGTGGTTCTCAACCTTTATTTTCTCACGTACCCCTTGATAAAACTTTTCATTTTTGAGTATCCCCTTCTTTAAAAACCCTACTCACTCATTCATCTACGTGAAGAAAAAAAAATATTGTTAAGGGAGTATTGTTCTTAGGTTAGATGGCAAATTAATCAAATGACTTAAATTGAGGAAACCTACTGGCTTTTATTTATTATGTTTAGTTTAGATGTTATCTGCCATTACTCATATTATTTTTGCGTACCCTCAACTGGACCACCATTTACACGTTCCACAGATTGAGAACCGCTGTTAATAAAATTGCAGTGTTTGTGTGTGGGGGTGGGAGGTAGGGGGGTTGATTGCTTATATCTCGAAAACTTGATTGCTTATATCTCGAAAAGTAATGATCTGATTTTGATGAGACTTGGTAAAATCATAGTTTCCACTCTGAAGAATTATAAAATAAGTTCCCCTGGTTATTCTTCCAATTGAAGTAAAAATAAAATTTTGTTCCCTTTAATCACAGCATCTGTTTGACTAATATTTATGAATTTCGACAAACGTTCGATTCGATCGCACACCTTTTTCTGTGTTTGTCCGGACATAACTTTTTACTGCATGCATCTTTTTTGATAATATTAGTGTGTGTGTGGGGGGGGGGGGGGGGGGTTCGTGTTAGCCCCATGCTATACAATTTCTATGAAAATTCAAAATAGGGTCAGGTGGGGTAAAGTGGTCAGGTGGGGTAAAGTGGTCATACTCTAATAAATGTTGTAGTTTTTCCTCCCTATTTTTTATTATTATCGGAAAGGTTTTACATATTTTTGTTTTAGTTTTAAGTAAAGAGGAGCAATGTTTTTCACACAAAATTATAATTTTAGTAACACATTAAATGCCAAAAAATAGCCATTTTATTTTTGAACGTTTCAGTACAATCGTTTGACTGTCTAATGACCTTCTCTCCTACATTTTGTTTAATCAAAATCTTAATATATTAGTTATGCAGGAGGCTTCAAACATATCTCAAGAACACATTTTCATTAATAGGCAAGTTGTGTTTATTACATTTTTTATTTTATAGTGTTTTTAGTAACATGGGGTAAAGTGGTCATATGACTATGCTTAACGTATTCATGGTAACAATGAGTTTATTTAGGCCTAATATTTAATGATTGATTATTAAATATTAATTTAGAATAATAAAGCATATATTAATTTATCATAGTTTATAACATGAGATAAAGTAAACTGCATTAGGCTTAACTTTTACATTGCTTGGAATGACTTTATTAAGACCTAATATTCAGTGATTAAAATTTGGATAAACTAGTATAATAAAATAATTATTTTGTCTTAATCACGTTTTTTCCTTCTTTTTACGTAATAAACATGCCAAGAAAATATGTTAGGAAGATTGTACCAAATTACTCTGATGGTAGCCTACAATTAGTTATGCTGGCAAGGCTAATTAGCTATGCTGGCTAGGCCAGTTAGCTATGCTGGTTAAAAAGGGCAAATCCATTTATGCTGTAGCTCAGGAATTACCCAAATTTAAAAAGATGGGTCATTAACAAGCCTAGGCATAAAGGTCCTAATGAGAATCATGGCTTTGAAGAAGAATCTTACATCGTTAACAGCTTCAGATTCATTGCCCATGTTGGACATCCATTCGATCTTGTTCTGATATATCAAACTTAATCTAAATGTATCTTAAATATCCTAATAGTAGAGGAAGTCCATTGGATGATAAAACCACCAAGACCTGATTACCTCAGAATTTGTGAAAAACTGTCAACAAACAAATTGCCCAAACATAACAATGTCCTTACCGAAATAACAAAATTGCCCATTGACTTCACCAGGTCAACGAATAGATATTCATCAGAATTCAGAACCATCAACATCCGATATACGTAATTTAAATTTTAAAAGTACAAAAGTGTCAAATATGGCTAATACAACAATTGTATATCCTCTGAAGGACTTTGAGCTATACTGACAACAATATCTCCACCAGTGTCAATTGTACATAGAATGGCTATACATAACTCTAAAGATAAAAACAGAAGAAACAGTTGCACTTTCGTCTGCAATATTTTTTTTAATTGAAAATTATCAAGTCAACAAATTCTTTTGAGCCAATTTGTGCCACAGATATACAAATTTGACAAACCATACTGGTGGGATGTTAGTAAAATATGAAGGGAAGAAATCAATTAAACAGTTTATAGGACAAGATTGAGATAGTAATTAATGGGACTCTTCATTATATATCTAGAAAAATCCTAAATTGGTGACTACTACTAAATTGTTGACATTTCCAGAATATAACGTTGAAAGAATATAACAGAATAGTTCCAGAATATAACATTGAAAAAACAGAGAGTCGGAAGTTATTAAAATATTCTTTAAAAAAAAACTTTTTACCATAGAGGAACACTATAAATTTATAATTTAATAATAATATTATTTAAATTTATAATTTAAATAATAGTTCACAAATATAGAAGTTGTGTAAAATATTTTTAAGTAATAAAATGGCACTGTTTACTTAAAATTTCCTTTTTATGTCATATTTCTTCAATATGACCACTTTACCCCACACACTGACCACTTTACCCCACCCCATGGGGTAAAGTGGTCATAAAAACATGACAAAAAAAAGATGTCATTAAAAGGTGTTACTCTCAAAGAATATTTTTAAAGTGTATTCTAATGTACTCTAGAACAATGTAATGTAAAATAAAATCCAAAACAATAATATTTTTTAGAAAATTTCTCATATTTATATTCATGCAAAGTTAAAAATGCCTGTTTTTATGACCACTTTCCCCCACCTGACCCTATAACTAGGACAATTTTTTTTTAATTTTTAGATTTTTTTTAAAGGTAAGTTATTTTTATTAAAGCCGTGCAAAGAACGGGTATATTTACTAGTTCAAACGTAAATTTTATTAATTTTTAGAGTGTTATTTAAAATATAACCAGAAGCAAGCTAGTCCATTTGGTCAGTGCTTCTTTTTTAAGTGCAAAGTGGGTCAAATTGAAATTCCTGTATAGGATGTTAATCACAAAAGTTAAGTAGTCATAACTTTAACAAACACAAATAAAACTTATAAATTATGTAAGAGTCATTAAATTTAAAATAGGTTTGTGAAACTCTTCAAGTTATGTTCTGTGACATTTTTTATGGCAGTCTTTCAACATTTTTACCCGATGCAATCGGATATCATAACTCATATCCATTCACTTGTCAAATTGATTGAGGTGGAAAATCGTTTTGTCTCTTAAGAATATTTTATTCTGAGAAATCAGGTATGGCGTAATTGTATCTTGGAAAAGAACAATACAAATTCTTATCCTCCAATTGTTTAAATTTTATGGTGGACAAAACAAAATAACGTTTAATTTTTAGTATTTTATAGAAAGAATTGCAGGAATTACTCTCTGTACTTTTTTAATTGGTTTGAATAGGTTCGCTTCAATAAATAATTTTTTATATTACAGTAAAATGTATTGCTCATATCGTCGCTGACGCCATGATACCACATCCCAACCACGTATTCAACATCCGTTGTCTAAGAAGCTTATCGAAAAAATTTAAACGATTCACTTCTTACATGTATAAATGTTTTGAACGCACCAATACATTTTATGAATTAAAGTGTGTTTTTGGATAGAAAAAATTGCGATTTGAAATCGTAGCAGCTTTCCAAGTGAATCTTTCATTTTTACCTTGGTTTTGACGTGTAAGGTCTTTAAATTCGGGCCACCATAAAGAATGTATTTTTAATTATTGTATAGGGTAATTATATAGGATTGTTAAAGTATAAGGGATTCGTATGCAATCATCATCGAACTATGTGTCCGAACACCTATCTTCGAAAACATTTTACGATATTCTACCAAATATAAATTTCTAAGAATAATAATATAATTTTCGAGAACTTAATGCAGTATATTATTCAGCATTATTTATATGTTAATATAATATCATTATATATATATATATATATATTAAATAAGCTGTCAAAAAGAAACAATTTATCACAACAAAATATACACTATTCGTTTTATATCCATTGCAAGATATTCATAATACTTTAAATGCAATAAAAAATCGTTTGTGGCACAAATTCGAAATAACATATATAAAATGGATCCCCAACTTAGAAAAACAACCTATAATAGCAGGTGTTTTTTTAGATAATAAATAATTAACAAGTTTAGAAATAGTGGATACAACTTGTTTTCAAAAGGTTAGTTACAAAAACAATTCCTTAATATTCTAAAGTATTGTGTTTTTATGAATAGGTTATTGTTATTCGTTCTATTTTATTCAAGTTACTAATTTGACTGAAAAGTTTGTTTTAATGATAGTTTTTTACATAAATATCCCATGATTCCCAATGGTGACACATTTTTTTCACCTGGGAAAACGAAGAAGAAATGAACAAAGAAGAATCGAAAAGAAAGAACAATTATTAAAAATATTTATAAACCTCAGAATTAAACAAAAATGAAGTATTGTGTTCTCAATGAAAAAGTAAACATTTTAATAAAACATTTGTAAATTTACAATATTTTTAACACAAAGAAATTTGACTTGGAACATTAAAAAAATGGAATATGTACTTACTTGTGAATTGACGTACCTGAAGCTTTCTTCCGACAATTTTACATTTGTCCATTTTTAGAAGTAAATCGCTTACATTTTTTCGCCAAGCTTCTTAGATAACGGATGCTGAATACGTGGTATCACGGCTTAAGCAACAATATCTGAAATACTAATAATCGTATTTTGTTTGCATTTGGTAAAGTTAGTGTATCTATTCGAAAAAAGGTTTTAACTTCGAGTGTTTAATAATTTAATAGAAGATGTTCGATAATTTAATAGAAGATGTTCGATAATTTAATAGAAGATGTTCGATAATTTAATAGAAGATGTTCGATAATTTAATAGAAGATGTTCGATAATTTAATAGAAGATGTTCGATAATTTTATAGATGTTCGATAATTTAATAGAAGATATTCGATAATTTAATAGAAGATGTTCGATAATTTAATAGAAGATGTTCGATAATTTAATAGAGAAGATGTTCGATAATTTAATAGAAGATGTTCGATAATTTAATAGAAGATGTTCGATAATTTAATAGAAGATGTTCGATAATTTAATAGAAGATGTTCGATAATTTAATAGAAGATGTTCGATAATTTAATAGATGTTCGATAATTTAATAGATGTTCGATAATTTAATAGAAGATATTCGATAATTTAATAGAAGATGTTCGATAATTTAATAGATGTTCGATAATTTAATAGATGTTCGATAATTTAATAGAAGATGTTCGATAATTTAATAGAAGATGTTCGATAATTTAATAGATGTTCGATAATTTAATAGAAGATATTCGATAATTTAATAGAAGATGTTCGATAATTTAATAGAAGATGTTCGATAATTTAATAGAGAAGATGTTCGATAATTTAATAGAAAATGTTCGATAATTTAATAGAAGATGTTCGATAATTTAATAGAAGATGTTCGATAATTTAATAGAAGATGTTCGATAATTTAATAGAAGATGTTCGATAATTTAATAGAAGATGTTCGATAATTTAGTAGATGTTCGATAATTTAATAGAAGATGTTCGATAATTTAATAGAAGATGTTCGATAATTTAATAGAAGATGAGTTGCAACTATAAAATTCTTTTTTGTGCTGCTTTCTAATAAAACTAATTTTGTTCTTGGCATTCGTTGAACCAAACTTTAAAAGAAGTATATTTCTGGCCTGGGCGTCTGGTATAGGGTCACTCTAACAGTGCGGAACCCTGTTGCATGGCACTCGCCGCACACCCCTAAGAACGTCCCTGTGCACACTAAAGCTTAAGGCGTCGATTTAATTAGGACACAGTCTTCTATGAGGTATCGTTTGCTTTAATTATCCCTGAGCAAAATACTGTATATTTGCTAGTTCTGAATAGTGTATAGAGTGACGTATTTACACGTGGTTTAGTGGTCTATTAGCTAAAAACGGCAAAATACAAGGGCAATAAATATTTTTTTAAATATTGGAATTGAAAAGAGTATCAATCAAACTCGAAAAAAATTTTTTTATCTTGATCAAATAAAAAAAATATATTTAGAATTAAATAATTTTTTTTTTTTTTAACGAGTTTGATTTCCATGATGATATTGATAATAATTTTACTTTATAAAAAAAACGCGATTTTATATATTTGCTTACCTTATAAAAAAAAACCTGGATAATTATAACACAACTTTGAACCATATATTAAAAAATATCAGTCACTATTTGACCCTTATTTTACTTTCTTGAAAAAGGAGCCGGCAACATTTGGGTTGGCAAATTTACAAATCCGATGCAGATAGATAACATATTGGATATGTAACTTTTAATACTTCTCCATCAGCCACCGTTTTCTCACGGTCCTCCACTTCATCGAGGTCTTTGCGGGCACTCGAAAATGCCACTCAATCTCCCTTTCCCCACAGAAAACAATATATAATGCGACATTAACAGCTTCCCGCGACAAACACGGAGAACACACATTCCCCTGATTGTTCGAAACGAAAAAAGTGAGGGCGGGTCGAGCAAGAAATGCGGTAGAATATAAATTTCTACGACTACATTAATTCCATTCTCGTCTATTTAGAGCAGTGATTCCCAACCTTTAGTTAACCGCGGACCACCGTCTTGAAAGTTGTACATTTCGCGGACCAACCAGTTAAAAGTGAGACATTGCGCGAACCACCACTTTGTAGTAACTTTAAAAAATATTCAGAAACCAAATACACACGTAATTCAGGTATTAAATACTATATATTAATGAAGTTAATAATAAAAAATATATTTAGCTTACTTTTTTTTAAAAGGATAATATAGCTTTTGAACATAATGGAATTGTGTGTATTTATTTGATTATAAATAACAATGATTGCCTCATTTCGCCAATTTCTATATTTTGCAACATACTTTTAAAAATGTATTAAAATTACATTTTTACTTTTTTAACCCACTTACATTTTTCATTCCACAAAAAAACATGTTCAGTGAATACAATATATATTACTAAATTCACAATAGCGACATCAGAAAAAGAAATTGTACTTGTTTCGACAAAATATATAGGTTAAAATCTATAGGAATTAAGCTAAAGAAAAATGTATAATAAAGTAATCTTTAAAAAAATAACGATTTCAAGAAAAATGCGCTAAAAAGCGAAAAATAATTCTTAATTGTACAAACAAATTGTAAAAATTGAATTATTTAATAATAATTTTATATTTATTACAACATTTTGAAATTGGCGCAAGAATTTAGGTACGTTTTTTGTAAATTGGCACCAACTTCAATACGTTGTAATAAGTAAAATTAATAATAAATAATTATATTTTTTTAATTTGTTTGTAAAATTAAGAATCATTTTTAACTTTTGGGCGCATTTCTCTTGAAGTAGGTTTCCTTCTTTTTTTTTAATTGTATAATTTTTCCTTTTTAGTTTTTAAATTTAACAAGGGGCTTTGCTTCCTTTTATTAACATATTCTCTTGGAAAATCTGAGGGGGCCCATTAACCCTAAATCCGGTCTGAAGCTACTTTTTTCGGGTGCGCTGAAAAATCGTCATCAATATAAAATTTTATATTGTATTGATTTTTTAATGCGTTAACTTCAAAGGTTTTTTCAGTGTTTTAACTTTTTTAGATAAAATACACATATGATGTTTTTGTTGTTTTTTAAAAAAAATCTTTATATAAAATGTGGGCGGGCTAGTGGTAAAGTATCAAAAATCCGAAAAGGAACTGACACCATATTCCATTACTAAGCAGCTCAGTCTATCATTTGGCCAAGTGGTGTGGTTCCAAGTTAAATAGGTTTCTCAATAATGAGTTAAAGGCTAATACACTTAACAGTATAGTTCAGGCGAGTTCGAAACTTTAAACACATCTATCTCAGTACTCTGTTTATGAACTTATACCACTTGACAGCCAACTTACCCATTTATTATTGTATATCCATATATATAATATATTTCATTATGACGAAAACGTTTGCTATTTAAGTAAGTTTATCTATCTACAAAGTTGAACTGAAATTTTAAAGGGGCGATGTAATGTCGTTCCCACGCATCTACAACGTTGCTATGCTCGTGTAGTATTGTGAGAGCCCATGCCCGGATCTGAGTGAGGAATTCTCAACGGTTTTTGATCACGAAGACGGTTGGGTTCCGTGCTGATCGTGCAGAAGGTCGCTTTCTACCCGCATTCCTAAATTTCTACCGGCATTCGTGACTGGAACAGAGTGGAACGGTCAGTTACTTTTGATAATGACGGCTGCAGTCTGCATTTGAAGGAAAATGTTAGTATTCAACAACACACTGTGGTTTCAGAATCCAAGTGGCTTTATTCGATTTAAATAGACACGGTATAATTTAAACTTCAAAAAAATATTTTAAACTTTTTGAATCAACATTTCAGTGTACATTTATATAAGAATAAATAAACACAAACATTCCATAATTGTTTTTTTTTTTTTTCAAAATTTGTACTTTTCAAATTTTTAAAGCTTTTTTATAAACGTTAAGGCTTTTTTTTAAAAAAATTCACCTATTTTTTTTTTCAGATCCTTTGAACATTAGAAGTAGCATTAAAATATTTTGTATGCCACATGTATTTGATTTTTATATAGATAGTTATTCGTAAAACACTAAATTGTTTTTTAAATCTAAATTTTTTTTAAACTTTAGTAATTGAAAAAAATACTACTTGTAGAGCCCATTCACATGCCAATTTATAATATACATAACTTACAATATGCTTAAAAATTATACATTTCTACATTAATACTAAAAAAGCCTTAGTATTTCGAAAAACTTAATATCAAGAAGCCAAACACTGAGAAAAACAATTTGAAATTTTCGTCCATTGAAAAACATACTGCCCTCAAATAACTCATTAAAAAACATAAATACAGTTCTAAAAATTCGTTAATATTATAGAGGTTCATAATACCTACGTTATAATTACACTTTTTTAACTTCTAGTTGTGATCGGCGAATCTATCGATGACCAGAGGCTTTGCCTCTGATAAAGGCTTCCATTTATTCACATTGTTAATTGAGCTCTGATTTGATGGACAATAAACATTTTAAAATGAAATTCTACATATGCATCTTTCCATATTTACGAGGACCGTTCTTTTGTTTGTGAATTGTGGTTAATCCGACAAAGACTACCCTTATTTGATACAAATTTTTTTTACCGTAACTAACTTATACAAAGAATGTTTTAATGTAATAGCAATGAGTACATTCATTCCACAGTGCGGTTGGTTGATTCAACGACAATCATACAAATTTTTCAACAGATAAGCAAACTGCAGTAGCGTTATGTATTTTCTTTATTTGGTATTGATATTGTAATTATTTATTTTTCAGTTATGACCTGATGTGTGACCCACAAGCATGATCCCTTCCTTCCCTGTCTCTTGCGCTCTCCTGGTCTTCGTTATTGCCGGAACCGCTTCATCCCGCCGTCCATCCCCCGTCCCCTACAACCTCCTTGTCTTCCGTGACCCTCGCGATCCCTCCCCCATGCAACTGGTCGTCGTCCACAACACGACGAGAGAGGTCTTCGTCAGCGGCCGCAACTCCCTCTACCACTTCGACGGCAACCTTCGCCTCAAAGGCAAGGCCTCGACAGGCCCGAGACTCGGCCATCCTGCATGCCTGCACCCGTCCTACCCCTGCAACCACACGAGAAAGTCCACCGACGACGACGCCCGCTTGCTGCAGGTCGTGCAGGACGACGATCCCCTCTTGCTCAGCTGCGGGACCCTGTACCAAGGGGCGTGCAGGGTACGGCCCCTGCATGGCGTAGGAGGACCGAGAGGTGCGTGGGTAGGGCCCCTCAATGAGACGGTAGGACTGGTGGGGTCGCCGGGGGGCTCCACTGTGGGCTTCGTGGGGGACGGAGGTGTCTTATGGTCGGCGGCCACCTTTGACGAGGGGCGACCGGTGGCGAAGGTGGCAGTGTCCAGCAGGGTCTTGCGGCAGAACGGCGACGGATTCCGACTGGAGTACTCGCATGGCACAGACACCGAGTTCACGGGGCTCCACTTTGATGCAAAGTATAGGAGGCTGTATAAGGTCAGTGTGCTAATTGGGTAATTCATTATTAAAAAGTAATAACTATCCACTTCACTCAAGTAATACAGTCTAAATCTCAAGATATATATCTGGGATATCAGGATTAGGTATCATCCCAATATAAATCGTTCCGTGTACAAACGTGATGGTCTGTCAAATAAAAAAAGAACCTTTTCTTTACCTAGTATGTTATGTTCCGGAAACACGAGTGTAAGGTTTTACGGCAATGTGAGCGACACACACAAAAAAGGAAAGGCATGTAACGGTGTTAAACAAGACTTTATTGACACGCAAAACACACCGAAACTGTTTTGGGAAAAAAATCTTTAAACGTTATAGGAGATGTTCAAAATTTCTCTCTTCTACCAAAATGCAGGATTCACTACGTCAACGCATGGATTTTTGGGACTCGTTCAGTTTGAACCGGCTGTTGAAGTGAAACATTGTATACTGTCTAGTTTCCGGACACAACTTTTTATGCAAAAATTGTTCGTCATGGTCTAACGGACGAGCACAGGAAGTTTGTACATGACCTTTAATGACACCTTATTTCAGCTTTGGTCTAGTTGCGAAGTTTGTCTAAGTAGAAAATTAAAATACTAAAGATTTTATAGTAGGTAAATTAACCATGTATTTCCTATTAAATGTAGGTTTCCGGGTTTTATTCACCTTTCCAATGAGACAATTATGACTAATATTCCAGGATTCGCAAATATTTTCAAGATTTATCCCTTTAACTGCATCCTAATATGTGCCCAGATGAAGAGCAGTTTAAATAGCGTCGTGCCAGTACTACAAGTAGATAACTATATATGAGGATTAAGGTATTACATATAAGTTCCTATTTGTAGTACTCACCCGTACATAAATCGTGGGGTGAGCTCTTCAGCTATGAACTATGCAATACCTTAATATTCTAATGGAGTTATCTATAGTTCTAGTACTAACCCGACGATATTTTTCTTGTAGTCTAATATTTGAATTAAAAAAAAAAAGTCGGGAAAAGACAGTGGTGCCGGAATTTATTCTTATTTCACGAAGATATAACAAGGATAAAAATTGACGTTTTTGCTATTTGTCATTTGAAATATTTTGTGGATTCTTTTCTTTGCAATACATTATTTGGATGAAAGTAGGTATGGCCCCGCTGCCATATCTACCAATCCGGTTCCAGGGCTACTGGGGAAATAAATACCCCTAAAAACAAAGCTTCAGATATTTATATTTTAATCGAGCAACCGAATCCCCGTTGTTGTTTACCGCCAAAAGTCTCATTACTTCATAATAAAGGAGCGAGTGTGTCCGGTAGAGTAGAACGAAGTGTATGTGTGACGCGTGTAGGTTGACGTCAGCTCCGCGGATCGGCAGACCGTGAAAACCACTCTTGTTTGGCAAATGCAGATGGAAGTCGAGTGGTCTACCTCGGTGGTCGGCTTGACTGTGTATTTTGCCGTTGGAAATGAAGGGGGGGGGGGGGGGGGGTCTTTGTTTTCGAATATATTTTCACATCACTGCTAGACAGAAGGGACTCTTCATCACTTTCCTTGCTCACTCTGTTTGCTTAGTACTTGAACGTAGAATTTTGATTATTTTTATTGGAAATTGTAGTATAAAATGCAATGCTTGTGTTCAATTAAATTAAAATTACAAAAAAAAAATTGAATTACAGTAAAACACTAATTATCCGAACCAAACAAAGCGGATCGCCAATTATCCGGATCCGTATCGCTTTGATATATAAAAAGAGATCAGCAAAATCCCCATTTTAAAAGTTTCTTATCGGTGAATGATACTGTTTTTAATAGTTATTGAATAACATTTCATACAAAAGCAATTTTCTTTTTGTGAGTTATCCAATTATCCGGATATTCGTTTATCCGGATTATTGTTTATCCAGATGGGATCTAGTACCAATTGATCTGGATAATTAAGGTTCTATTGTATTATGATTACTGGAAAAAAATAGTCAATGACATGATCAATTAAATTATACCATTGAGATTAGGAAAAACTAAGGCCAAAATAATTTCTTAGAATTTAATCACCAAAAAAAATGGTAACGATTTCATCACATAAATAAGAAAAAACGATAAGTCTAAATAAATCGCGAACTTGGTGAAAATCTCACCAAGTCAGTTTTTTCAATTTTTTTTATTCTTAATCTTCCCGCGTAGTTATCTGTTGTCGGATGGTAAAACTACCTAAGTCTATACTATACTAAGTTTGGTAGGGAAATAAGACACTGTTAAATATATTTAGTTCAACACAGTCTTCAATGGTTTTCACCCTTATCTAAAGAAAAACCTTGCAATTTCAAAAATGCCGTTAATGACTTAGTTTTCCACCAAATGCATAAAAATTATGAAAAGAAATGTGTTGTTTATGTATGTTTAAATTTATTAATTTTATATTATTTCCCTTATAATAAGTAACACATCTTAGTAACATTATACATAAGTATGCATAACGTTATGAGGAATGGGTGGACTGGAATAGAAAAGTAGAAGTAATGTCAATGTCAAGAGTAATTCATTCACTGAATGGCCAAACATTGTTGTGGCCATTCCTATATCCCATATGCTTCCATAACCCATACGCTTCCTTATCCTATATGCTGAAGTGTAGGACGAATATTGCGTCCAGTTATGGTTTGAAATGATTCTTGATTAAAATCTACTGTAATTTGATGCGCTTGCTCTTCGACTGTCCCTTACAAATCGGGACACTCTTCTTTCCTTCCGAGCAATCAATAGCCACTGACAAACCACAGGACGCACGTGGAGACGCAAGCTTTTGGCTAACAGTCCAGTCCAGTCTTTAAACACTTTCACTACAACAGCTCCTGGACATTTCACAAATGCTGCGATTTTGCTCACTCCTCCATGACTTCGAGCACCCACAGTTCTCTCCTTCCACGTTCAAAGTCTAACAAATCACGTTTTTACTCATACCTGTTTGAACAAAACGCTTCCACTAATTACTTTCCTTTCTCTTGCCCTCTGTCAGAAGCAGTGTGACGGCATAGTCCATTTTTTAAAAAACTTCTGATACTCTTAATATTTTAGCCACTCAGTGTTTGATGTCATTGTTCTTTTAATAAACTTAAGCAATGTATTTTACACAATTCGCAGGTGGACTACATCTACGGCTTCGAGCACGACGGATTCGCCTACTTCCTCCAGACCCAGCGCGTGGCCATCGAGTCCGAGTCCCTGGAGACTCGTCTGGCTCGCGTGTGCTCGTCCGACCCCACCTTCTTCTCCTACACCGAGCTCCCCCTCCGCTGCCACTACGGCCTGGAGGTGTACGGGCTCGCGACGGCCGCCTACGTGGGGCCCGCGGGCGATCTGCTCGGGCGACGAATGAAGCTGGACGGCGGCGCCGGGGCTCAAGTGCTGTACGCTTCCTTCGTGAAAGGGGTGCCAGGACATGGGCCCGGGGTGACGGACCGAACGCGGGGGTCGGTGTTGTGTTCCTTTCCGATGTCGTCTGTGGTGGAGGTTTTCACAAATGCCACAAGGGATTGCTTTCGGGCTGAGGCGAGGACTCAACTGCTGAAGCATGTCGTGGGGTTTGACATGCCTTGTAGTAGGGAGGTGAGTTGACACTATTTTTATATATTAAGTAATTTCGTTAAGTGATTGCTTTAATTCATAGAGCATTGCTCTTTGAAATTTTGTGTATGCTAACGGACTCGGGTTTGGGAGATCAGGGGTGCTAGCACCATCTTCCGATTCCAACACTTTCTGGTTTGTACCGTTCTCAACGAAAGTGAATGAAATCTCAAAGAAAATATCACGTGACCTCTCGTTTCCAACGGTGAGATCTATTCCAACGACATCATGCTAGGGCTCCTGGAGTTTGATCCCAGTCGTCCAACCAAAAACAACGTGTAGAGGGGAATGTACAGGTTATAAATGTTTTCATGTTGATTGATTATAGAATAGAAGTTTGGAATGTGGGGCTCCAGTTTAGGCAGTTCCAATAAAGATACTACATTATGCACTCTACCGTGGCGATATTAAGAGTGAGGTAGCAAGTGCTAAAAGTGAGGAGGGGCAAATGTGCAATATATTTATATGAAAATGTGTGTAACCCTTTCAGGTCCAGTGGTGACAATTAGAACCATAATGAATTGAGTAGTAGTGGTGTATGTCAAAGACAAGCTTACATCACTTTTCTGGCTGTTGCTTGCAGTAACCAAGGAGTAGATTTTTGAAACAACTGGCGGAAAAATGGTGCAAGTCTGACTTTGACTATTACTTTCACAGCCTCAATCGGAAATAAATTTGTGCCTGAAAGGATTAAATATTCAAATATTAAAAAAAAAAAATTGGGGGAGATACATATGCCCTACTCGCCACAACCGCATTCATACTCTGTATACACTAGCTCAAATAACAGTAGAATACTCTGCTATATTTGTAAACTTTCACTTTACATTCATTCAACCTTCAGCTCACCTTATATAACAAATATTACTATTCCTTAATGTGTCTTAATATTATAGTTTTAAGATATTTTTTATTGTACGTAGAATCTATTTATCTAATAGAAATTTTTACTATGGAAATAAATATTTAAAGTGTCTTGTCTTGTTTGTCACAGGACGGTGTGGAGATAACTGACAACTTTTGTGGCTCTGGATTGAATCATTACATCGGGGGCCGTGAGTCTCTACCTGGGGGGTTCCGTATCCATCTGGACGCCCACGTGACCTCCCTCGTCATCACACTGCAGAGGGGAAAAGCTGTCGCCATCGCCGGAACAGACACTGGGGACATCTACAAGGTGAGAACCGGCTAAAAGCTTTTAAAACACTGCTAAATTAAATTTTGCATGAGTTTCCTCCCTTCAGAATCGATGCACTTGCTCGACCTTGTCACTTATTGGTGACATATTTTAAATATAGATCCCGGGTGAAACTTTTCATTTTGAGAGCGCTTGATTTGCATCGTCGTTCCTAATGACGAATAAAGTAACATCTAAGTCTTATCCGGAATTCGAATCCAGATCCCTGATGGTGTGTAGGTTAAGTACTTTGTACAGTAAAAGATGAAATTTTTTAGTAATTTAAACAGCTTTTTTAAAAACATAAAATATTTGTATAAATTTGCGAAAAATTAAACAATTTGATTTTGGTTAAACTAAATTTTATAGTTATAAAAGTGCACATTTCCTTTCCAATAGGTAATTATTTATTTTGTGGAAATGTAATGGAACAATAATTTCTTACATTTAATTTCGTAATATATCTAGCCTCTCCGCCGTTTTAGTTTCAGCAAGTTTTGGAACTTTTTGGGATTATTCGAAACACTTGAATTTTTGATTACTTCTACGTCATCATTATTCACAAACACCCTTTCGTAAAAATTCAATATTTTGAGTAAGTATTTCAACGATAGTTTTTTTTATAAAACATTCCTTTGTACGTAACTTTTTTTATTAATGTGCATTAGCGACGTTTAATTTGAATTTCTTCAACACTAGGCTCATTCTAAGCAAATAATAAGTTCCTCATTAGTAGGCCGTCCATCAACCTCTAAAAGGGATTTTTTTTTAAAAATGTGTCCATTAAAAAATTGAAAATAACTTAATTGTACTTATTGAAGTTATTGCTCAAGGTAATATGGTTAATCGAAACGTTTATCTGTCCAATTTCACTGCCCTAATTTTCTACATCCCATAATGAAAAAAAGACGCAATTTTCTTAGGCATTATAGTGTATGTAGGTATAATGTTCTGCCCTATCCCAATTTCGAAAAGTTATAGTTAAGTTATATAAACTTGTTTCGATATGGATTTTTTCAAATATCTAAATATAATTGACTTGATACTTTTCATATTTTTTTTCCATAATTTATTGAGTTGACCGATTCCAAAACGTCTCTTGTTTACTTTTCAAAAACTAGCCCTTCACATTTTGAAATCAGTTTTTTTCGTATTAAATTTTATTTCCACACCTGGGATTAAGCAAAGTATGTTGTTTAATGTGTAAAACAACATATAATTTTTAATTCCAGATGCATAGAAATAAATTTTAATGCGACAAAAATGTGATTTAAAAATATGAAGGTCTAGTTTTGAGAAGTGGGGAAGAAACGCTTTGGAATTGGCCAACTCAATTCAAGCTTTTTGTGACTGTTCATTTTTAATGTGAGACTTTTCAAATTCGCAGTGACTGCTCGTTAGAAAAGGAATTAGAGCCCTGACTCACTATTGACGATTTATGAACATCGTTATGCATAAGTATATTCTATATTTCACAAACAACACATTCCTCGCCTTCCAGATTCTAACATACAGCTTCTGGCTAGTGTCCTGGACTTGTCCGCACCCAAATTCGTGGCAGACATGTCCACAAATCAGGTGGATGTCCTGTCTCGCTCGGAATCCCATTTGCTTTCTCGCTGTGGTAGAATGCATCTTCTCCGAGCCGGAAAACGCATGAATCTTCTCAGAGATAGGACGGAGAACATGCTAATAAATTGGCGGGTTTTTAGTGCTTCCCACTTTCTTTTTCCTGAAAAGAAATACGATTCTGTTTATTGAATAAGAATGAAACCTAGTTGCGTAGTCATGAAATAAAAAGTGTGGGAACGGTCTGACTAACCTTTTTATCGTCTGAAGCAACTGTTATTTTACTACACAGAAATTCTCTGGGAGTGGTCCTTTTCATCTAGATGAAATCTCTGTATGTCGCTCATGCATCGTTCTTATGCTTCTACACTTCTTGGACAGCTTTTCCTATTAGGGCTAGAATCAATATAACATGAGCATTTTGAACATATTCTACTTTATAATGTTTTATGTTAATATTCTAGTTTAATGGTTCCATTTGCAGCAGATTTCCTATAAAGGTATTTTTTTACAAATGTACACCAGATTACTATTGATAATAGACTAGATTATCTTCTTCACTCGCTAATTGTCTAATCTGTGGCTCGGTTAAATTTGTTCTACGTGAACTGCAACACAACTTTATAAATGCGAATACGTTGTTGTTTGCATCATAGAACTGAGACATGCATTTGAAAAGATATGACGAGATGGATCGGCTAAGAAATTATCGTTTCAAAATTTTGTTGTATTAATATTTTGGACACTCAGCATTTTTACTCATCAATATAATTTATTTCAATTAATATTCTTATTATTTATTTACGTATTTTGCGGAATTACAATTGAAGGACAGGTTAACTAACATTTTTGAAAAAAATTATAATTTTTATCTAGATTAAGGCTTTAAGTACATATGCATATTCTCTCAAAATTATATGGCTCTTCTTGATTTATTTAAGCAGACACAGAGAAGTAAAAAGTATATGTTTTACTTATAATGGTTCTGTTTTACTAAGTAAACCTAAATGCCAAATGTGTGAAAATGCATCCATTTTGTTAACCTATCACGCTCACGGACGATGAAAAGGAAAAAGTATCTTGCCAATTTTTTTCTTGGCGACAAATAGTGGATGTTCAATGGAAAGCAACCCTTTTCTTCAAGATTCTTGTCAGTGAAAAAGCTGTTTATCTCGGAAAGGGATTTTTGTCACTAAACTCCTTCTTCCACTTATCCCTTCAATTGAATACATATTTGGCTTGCAACACGTTATAACTTTTTTTATTTGCTTTCGAAAGCACTTTTCAAGATGCTTCTGCAAAGTAATTTAAATATAATTTCTTGAATGTGTGTTCTTTTTTTTTTTTTTTTGATTTACTAAGAATACATTTTGCGATACCGTATTCTATGGTGATTGGGACAATTATTTTGACCTTACCTTCCGTGACACTGACCATATATGGGCGACATTATCCTTAAAACAACGGCGAGTGGCGACGCTTCTAATTAGAGATGAATATTCTTTAGCGCCAAACGCAAGTCGCGCTCAAACAAATGTGTCGGTCTGTCCGGAGTGACACCATGCTCATATTTACGATGTCTCATTCGCGTAACTCGAGAGAAACCACGCGATTAGGACTGATTCACTGAGAGCTCTTGCTCTCGAACTACTCTCGTGATTTACGCGCCTTTAAGTGGTCCGAAAGAACGCGTTTGGATCAGGCAGAATACTTCACGCCAGGCTTTTCCCTTGTGTGTTCAGAAAATGTGTTACAAAAAATATTAACGCTGACATTTTATATGAAAAATATCTAAAAAATGGGTGAAGCTGTCCATGAAGGGATTTACGTGAAAGGTCGGGATGCGTCGTCAACAAAAACCTTTGCTAACAGAAAGAAGATAAACTTTTCCATCTGACGACGTGGAACTTTTTACACGCATCGATGTTTAATTTCCAATCGAACGCGACCAGATTGAGGTTAGTCATGCTGTTTGACATGGAGTTATAGTGGCAAAAATTATCCCGATTTATGTCCACACACATTTATTTGCTAGAAATAAAAATATAAATTAAAAAAAAGTTATACACTACACGGCCTCATTTAAAGAGTTATATTTGCACTTATCCCCGTATTATTTAATATAATAGATCTTCTTACAATAACTCCACAATGAGTACAACATAGTTCTATCCCAATAATCCATATAACTGAGTTTATAAGTTTTCAATGAAAACATTTTAACCCTTAATGCTCGAAAGGCTACTCTGCGGAAACATGTATTAATGCTATAGAAATCGGAAGGCTCTGCTATGGAGTCATTTTTTTTATCTCTTATGTATATACACTGATCTGTTGGTATATATTATAAAATAAATCTCGATCATTAAGGGTTAAAATGCATATTTTTAAACTATCTGAGGGGTTTGAACGTGTATATCCGTTCAATCACTAAGTTAAAATATTTTTCAAACTTTAAGCATAGAGAGTACTTTTGGATTCCTTCTCTACTCAAAATAATTTTACCAAAAATATTTTTTTAAAAATAGAATATATTGAAAATGTAAACTATCCTGCAGTGAAAACATAATATCATACATACAGAACAGTGCCCATACCAGACCCATCATCAAAGTTCTTTGGGCCATTTCCATTGGTCCCCAAATGGAAATGGTCCCAGAGAACTTTGTAGCCATCGAGTGACGCCAAGGAAAGGAGATATGACAAAGAGGCGGATGCCACTTGAAGTGTTTGCCATTTGTTATATTCTATATTAGAGAGAAATGTTAGATCTCGGGGGCGGTGTGGGAGGACGGGAGATGCCCGCGTGTGGGAAGAAATCCGTTCTCTTGTCTCTGAAGAAATTCGAAAAGTAAACGCATCGCTATCAAGCAGAGAGTTGCTTGTAAGAATAATTGAGTTCCTACTTGGCAGCCTTGAGCTATTTAATTAAGTGCATAGGGTCTTTTAAGTGTTCCACAGTAGTCTAAAGGAAACATTGATACTTACTGGATAATTATTAAGTACACAAAAGGAATTTATGCAACAAAGTTTTTTTTAAATATTACCTACAAATTAATTAACCGTTTTGGTCTTTCATTGGCGGTTGTCAGAATAAAGAGGTCACTAAATCATGGAGTCGTTGTAAGAAATGTCTACTATATTAAATAATACGGTTAAGTGTGAATATAACTCTTTAAATGCTAATGTATATAACTTTTTTTTATACTTTTATTTCCAGTTTGTGGACATAAATCGTGAAAACATGCAAGTTAATTTACAGTCATTGGAGGGTGGTTTTAATAAATTATATATTTAAATACACATATGGAATGTTTTAACTAGTTAGTTATATTCGCCAACTCTGCATTGAATTTATTTTATAGGTTATAATTATAGACTTCGTGTGAAGATCCCTGAATACCTTTACAGCTCTATCATATTTAATAAATACATAAAAATCTAGTATCAAAACATTTAAGATTTAAATTTCATTAGTATTTGCTTATAACTGCAAAATGTATTCAAACATGCGAGATTTTTTCCAAAGCCGCATTTGTACAGAGAATCGATATATCATACTCTAAAAACTATCAGTAATGTGAACTCGCCTTTTCAATTGGAAGCTATTTCTGAACGAAAATACTCAACAGGTAGAAACTAGCGCGTTAATTTTACAATATCAATGCATAACAGGAGTGTTAGTTGCTACTATGTGTTCAAACATGAGACATTTATTCCAAAGCCGCATTAATGAGAAAGTAGTCCAATGGTTATTGTATGTATGAATCTCTTCCTTGTTTCTAGATCCACCTGTCGAAGCGCAAGCAGCTGTACGTGCGGAACATCGCCGAGGGGGAGGAGGACACAAGGGTGCGTAGTTCCAACGCACTCGACATCAGCCACGAGAACATCTACTTCCTCGTAGGGAACAGGGTACGTATGTAATGTACACTATAATATATACATCTGGTCAGATGAAAAAACGATGATATGGTTCTCATCGTTCAACCGTAATCGATGAAAAGCCTGTCATTGGACAATGAGATTTTGCTCCTTGAGAATGGTTTGGTAGTTAATACCAGGGTTCACTCTAGAAATGAAAGGGGGCAGAGTGCTATTTTGAGAAAAAAAGGGCACTTATTTTTCTCAAAGGTACTTGGATGAGGACTCAAATTCGATTTTTTTTTAACTCTGCAGTCTGGTTAGATGAAGATAATTAAATACATTTCAAACCCATTAATAAATGAAACAGTATATACATATTGAGAAATCGCAATGAATATGAGAGAAATTATAGTTCTTTTACCAAAGTTGGAATAATCGCTTACAAATATGTGATTGGAATCTATCCCTAAGGAAAGACCTGGTAATACTGCCTCTTAATTTTGACTGTCGGGCACATAGGTCGGGCACCTTTTGGGGTATATTTTGCGGATATTCACTTATTGTAGTCTCTTCAAAGCGTCCGGGCGCTTATTGAAGACTATTGTTGTTGAGCGATTAATGATAAAAACTATAACTATATATATGATTTGTCAAATTGCAGCATGCGATTGGCGATATTTAAAACATTAACTATCCCACCATAGGAGGAAGCAAGGGCGCATGGCCGCCCTTAAGGGTGTGCGAATCGTGCACCACACTCTCTGCTCCCAACGTGTTTGGTCCCGCGCCAAGCAAAACAAATTACAAAATAAAAGATTTTTGATGAAATTTAATTCTTATGTTTAAAACAGCAATCATTTTTTTTTTATTTGCGTTTTCTCATATCTGGGATATATTCCTTTACCGAATGTAAGTTATCTCACGTCCAGTTAATTAACGACTGTTTATTTCAGTAACAGAAAGAAAGGAAAAGATAGAATTATTCATTATGAGATCCTACTGCAAATTTAAAAATCTTACTTTATTAAGAAGGATTTTACATTTATTATCGATCAAAATGCAAGTTTGCATTGTTTATTTATTTATGAGGATGATGTGCACTTTGAAAGTTAGATTAGTGTAATATAGAACTTGTGGGCGTGAAAACGGGAATGCTAGATATTCCTAAATAACAGGGCCAGGCAGCTACTTCGCACTCGATCTCGCGGCTGCTAAGGGCGGCCCTGATAGGGCGTGCATATGAACATTTAAATAAGTAACTTAAGTTTCAAATAAGCCATTCTATTAATTTTTTTTTTTTTTTTTTGGCATTTTGTTTGAAGTTCCCTGTTCAAATCTTTGTGCCGACTTTATCTCTTCGTTTCCTTAATATGACTGCATTGTTTGAATTGCAGGTGGTGAAGTTCCCCGTGGGCTCGTGCTCCTTGTACCGCGAGTGCGGCTCCTGCCTCAACACCGAGGATCCCCTGGGGTGCGGGTGGTGCGGCGACCACTGCGCCCACCCGGACGAGTGCGAGACACCGGACGCACTCGCCACAGACACCTGTCCGCCGGTCATCTACGAGGCAAGTTGAAAAATCCATTCTCATATTTGACGAAACTTTAGCCATTTCTACTATATGCTCGGATTAAAAATTTGAAACTGAGGAAATTAATTTTTTAACGAAATTTATTTGTCAAAAATGAGGCCAATTTAAAAACATATATAATAATCCAGAAAAAGCCGAAAAGGAATCTGAGTAAATGAATTTCGTTGAAAATAAAATCACGGGATTCAATGACATAACAATTGTCAAATATAATGAAAGTAGCATTGACGAATGCAGAATTATCAAAATTGGGAGTGTTATTCCTGAGAGTGAGGCTGGAACTATTAATTTTACTAAGTATATTCAAAAAGTTTTTTTTAAAGACGTGGACATTAAGAACTCGGTATCTAAACATGTTCAAATTTAAATGTAGGATTTTTAATTAAAAAAGTTTCATGTTATAAGAACCTGGCTGGTTCACTCAAATATACGACACAAAATTAAACTAAAAATAACCACTTCGCTGACTGCTGTCTATCCATTTGCATATACTAAAACGATAAAATAATTATATTAAGTGAAGAATTATTAATATGGAATTTCAAAAAGCATTAAAAAATATAAAAAAAATATTTGATTTCAAAAGTTGTGTGATTCTTTCGCTACTAGCATTTAAAATTCTTAAAAAAAAATACTTCAAATTTATAAAATAAAATTAATTCAAAAAATTGCAAGTGTTAAATTGTAACTATTTATAAGCTATCAAATTATAAATTGAACTGATAGGTGAGTGTGTCGTTTTCAGGTGTCCCCACTGAGTGGCCCGACGGAGGGCGGGACTCTCCTGTCGATCGCGGGCGACAACTTCGGGTCGGCGCTCTCAGGAGAGCTGCACTACACCCTCACCGTAACGGTGGCCGGGATGCCCTGTCACATCATCCTCTGGGAAAAGGAAAGGTAAGAATAATCTTTTTTTCCTATATTTAAAAGATATTCTTTTTAGAACAATTTGAATTTTTGTAAGATATTCAATATACAATTTAAGAAGTTCGTAGCTTCCAATGTGAGATGTTCATGATTTTTCTATTTGGAGTATTTAATCTTAATATTAACTTACTTTTATTACTTCACTGAATAATTCTGTCTTTATTTGGAAATTATTGGATTTATGACATTTAATGTTTAAGTGTTCAAAATGATGGATAAACGTTAAATGTTTGGTGCTGCCATCTGTTGTCTGCAGAGTGAGCCTTAAACAGATCGAGGTTTTTTAATGTCCGATTTTTTTTTTAAATACATACATAAATATAAGTTTGATTAACTTCTGCTATTTGAAAAGAAAAGTGCATATATTTCAGTGTTCATTTTTGTTTTCTTTGAAAAGGGCAATTATTGTTTCAGTTAATTTTTCAACAAATCACAATAAAATTATATAAACGTCACAAACTAATATGATACTCTAAGAATAATTACGATTATCACACGTTTACGTTTGTGTTAGTTCATATTAAATTCGTCAAATCATAGCAACTCAGCTCTATTTTGTTTTGTTTTTACCGACAGTCCTCTTTACACACACGTTGTTATTGCACACTGAATCGAAAGTTGTCATATTTCTTTGAGATATTTAGTTTCGGTATCACGTCATTAATGATTCGTTTCGCTGAGTTCGAACGAAAGTAAGCTTCTCTGACATCTTCTCCGTGTTTCGCCATTTCAGACTGCAGTGCAAAACCTCCGGGATGGTCAGTGGGGCCGAGACTTCAGGCCCCGTTGTGGTGAACGTGATCGACCTGTCGTGGACCCACGGGGAGTTCGACCAGAAGGGGACAGCGATCGCCCATCTCAACTTCACCTATGTTGTGAGTATGCTTATCGTCCTTCTCTCGTAACAAATACTTTTTATTGAATCCCTTTCCTTAACTCTTTATACCACTCGAATTACCTTGAGCTTTCATAGAAATGTATGCAAATCAAAGTTAATTTAACTCATCTCTTTCCATCCAAGGTTTTTTTAAAATCAATTACCTAAAACCGAACATCGTCTTTTTATTCCTTTGTAAACTAAAGTTTCGTCAGATGGCTATGAACAGGTGTAGCTCAAGGTTCCGCTTTTGATGTCAGATGAATGAGGGTGCCAAATGTTCTATAATGGCTGCTGATGATTAGAGTGGAAACTTTGTACTCTACATTTGATATTTTTTAACGTTTTAAATTTATAATTAATTTAAATTAAATATAACATTTAAAAAAACTTTCTTGACCATTCATTACTGTTACATTTACTACGTTATTTATATTGATACATTATTATTTAAAAAAAAAATATATTTAACTTATAATTTAATTTTTTATCAGCAAAAAGCCCTTCTGACCACTCATTAGATAAGGTGATAGACCCTTTTAACCGATATAGGTTTTAAAATATAATATTCAAAGATGTGACACCTGTCCCCAAATTACTACAACAAATTCGTTTTGTATAGAAGGGCATCAAAATCATGTTCACTTGTTTCAAAAGAATTCTTTGTCCGTCCCTGGTTATTAAATATCTTAGAAATTGAATAAGTGGACCTCAAGGAAATAGCATTTAGTCAAGGTGGAAAATTTACTATTATGTTATTGAGTTACAGGGAAACTCCTCCTATTGCGTAGATATCAATAGAGAATAGAAAATGTGGTGTAACGTTCCACATAATAGTTTTACTCCTAAATTATAAGATTACTGAAAAGTAAATGCTATTTATAGTAGTGAATAAATCGTGTTGTTTTGTTTGAAGGTCCCACATCTGTTCGGCGTGTATCCGGGCAAAGGCCCTGTGTCCGGCGGCACCAACGTCACCCTCTACGGCAGCCACATGGACTCCGGGGCGTCTCACACCGTCACCATGGCGGGGGTGCCCTGCGTCGTGCTCAGGTGAGTAGACAGTCCATACTATTGCTACAGCTATACAAGTTTATAATAAGGTCAAACCTATTTTCCAAGTTATAACAAGGGAGAAGGGTAGAGATAGACCATTAAAAAAATTGCCATTGATCGAAAAAAGTTCTTACAACTTTTTGAGGAATCGATTTTTAAGAATTAATTCATTGGAATAGAAAGTGATCAAGCAGGTAAAAAGGTAGAAAAAATTGCATTTTCAAAAAAACTTAAACTTTTTTTAATTAATTCTAAATTTACCATCTTACTTTTCATGTAATCCTGTTGTAAAGAACTACTTTAACTAACATTACTATTATCCAAATCGATAATGGAGTTTATTATAGAAAAACTGTACAAAACTGAAAAAGAAAGTTTTAGATATCGGTCGTTAGATGGAGGTAAGAGAAATTTGAACCAAATTTTTGAACAAATAGTTTTTACCATAGATAGATGCTGAGGGAACAGGTTGTGTTAAGTACATATAAATAACATCTACATCAATTCATCTTTCTGCTATCAGAAATTTGAAATTTTGTTAAACAATTCATGAATCCAAATAAGGGGCAACAATCACAAAAACCAGCCGATTTCAGAAAATCTTTTTAACATTAGTTTCATCTTTGAAAAAGATATATACTAAAAAATTAGTATAATGAGTAAAAATGAATAAAAAGAGCAGTTGCATACATAGGCTGTCTTCATAAATCACTTTCAATAAACATCAACAATTACAGCCAAGACTTACCGGGAATCGCACCCAGAACCTCATGCACCTCAGTTCAATGTCTTATCCATTAAACTACCAGGTCGTCTTGAAGATGTTATAAACAGAAGAAATGTTGAAAAAGTTTGCCAAGAGAATGGGAAGTAAGATAATTGAGTTGTAATAACCCAGTTTCCATTTCAGCAATCGACATCAAATAATGTAGAAAATCATCTTCTGAATAAATTATTTTAAGTTTATCAGGTTTTATTAAGATAGAAGATGAGATTAGCAATACTAAATCACACTGATCATTATTGAGAAAATGCGGTTACTTAAATTTGAGTACGTCGTCGCTCATTTACGACGTAATTGCACTCAAATAAAAACGAGTATGTTCAGGTACTCATTTTTAAGTACTTTTTTTACAGTGCATACATGCTCCAAAAGCGAGAGGACTTTCACGAGCATACATGAAAGGGGCGTGTCAAGTCCAATTTTAGCTTTCATGAAGGATCCATGGCTTAACACTAATTGTAAACCGCTGTTCTACACGCCACTTCTAGAATAGTCATCGAGCCCCAGTTGCTCAGTGGATAAGGCGTTCAGCTACTAATCAGAGGATTGGTGGTTCGAATCCGTGCGATGGACTTGACAAAGAAAAGTAAAAAAGTAGTGATCTTGCAATCGGAGGGTTGCCAGCTTCGCTACAAAAATACTAGAAAGTTGTTCAGAACATCCAACAAATTATACTGGCGTGTATACGGGACTGGTGCACGATGAATCTGATCGGGGTCCAATGTCCTGACGCCTATTGAGGTTGCGTCGGGTGCCAGCTCAGGTGTTGTCCTCGTCATCTGACCATGGTTCAAAAATACGAATCTTTCCTTCAAGATAGGCCCCGAACCGTCGCCAATAATTAACCAAACCAAACTAGATTTTTTGTTTTGTTAAATAACGTCGCACTAGAGCTGCACAGTGGGCTATTGGCGACGGTTCGGGGTCAATCTCGAAGGAAAGACCCGGGAACACATACACATTCACACACACATTCATACATGCACCTCGTTATTTTAAAACCATGGTCAGATGACGAGGAAACACCTGAACTGGCACCCGACGCCTTCAATAGACGACGGGACTTTAGACCCCGATCAGATGTATCGTGCACCCAAACCAAACTAGAATAGTCATCATTTGAGCCTCGACATTCACAGGACCTGTATTTTCTTTCAGCATCCAGTCCAAGGAGGGTTGGTGCGTGACGGACAACAGCACGTCCCCGCGCGAGGGCCCCGTACTCCTGCTGATGGACGACGCGGTCATCGAGGTGGAGGCCTCCTCCTCTCTCCAGGGCGATTCCTCCGTGTCCAGGAATTTCGTCTTCTTGCCCGACCCCCAAGTGATCGACGTACACCCTCAGGTTACCACACTCAGGTAAGTCATTCATCAAATTACGTGCCCGAATGCAATTTCGATTTCGTGATTGCCAATTTGATTATTTCATAATAAAATAATTAGATAGCACAGAAAAATTTAGCTATTTAAGATCGAGATTCGTACATTAAAAACCTCGGGTGACAATGCATTTTAAAACAAGGGTTCCCGACTAAATTTTTTTTCACCGAAAATGGTAGTTTATGACATCTTCGAATTTAAATACTAAACATGATATTCTCCAAATTTATCAGGCCCCCAAAATGGCGAGGCATGTGCTTTGTTTAACTGTGCTTTAACCAGGGCCTGCCTAAAAGTGATACTTACCAAACACTAGAAGTCTTAACAGAAACAGGTTGATTCGGGTATTTAAAGTTTATTTGTGTATTCCAGTATTGAAATATTCTTATTCGGCAACTTCTTTAATGCACTTTAAGTTCAGGAGAAAATAACCTGGGACTGTAAATATATATGCTAATGGCCAAGTTTGACTATTTATAGCATGTGAAAGTTTATAATATACAGGATGGTGATAATATTATTGGGGAATGGTCATTGTTGGGCTGTTTAATTACATATAATAAAACATTATTTTGCTATTCTTTAACTACTTTGTTTGTTGCTAATAAAGTTAAGCGACTTGTTTAAAACATAAGCGAAGTAGTTGGGCATAAATAATGTTTATTATGCCAATACAGCTAAATATGTTACAGAAAAACAATAACTATCTCTTATGAATGCATAACCACACTGTATTAAAAGCAAAAGAAACATTTTTTTAGGTTTCGAAGTTAATCGAAATTTGTTCTTGACACTCGATTCCCAAAACACAGAAGTGCGTATTCAGATATTTTTTTACTTTTTTTTACTAATAACGCGGTAATACTGGAGATAATAGTTAATATAAAACACGTAAACTCTCCAAAAGCTTATTTGACAGAACAGAAAAGTCGAATGAACACTGTACAGTTTCATAGTAGTGAGGCATACCTCTCAATCCAACAGAAAATATAGAATTTACTTCTATGTTTTCATAACAATCACTTATTATTACTTATAATTCCGTTAATTTATATAGTCACCAGCTCTTATTGTGTTCTATGTCGTCAAGTGACCAATCACGCACTCTGTCTCTTTTCAGCGGTACCGTGAACATGAGCGTGAGAGGAGTGCACCTGGACAGCGTGGCACGCCCGGCGATGGTGGTGATGGTTGCTTCTACGCTCACAGGGGAAAAGCTCGAGTTTCACGAAGTGAGTGTGGCTAAATGGCCGTTGTGACGTCACATTGTTTACAGGTTTAAAATAAGCTCATTGGTCAATTCGCCCATATTCGTTTGTTGTTTCGTTCGTACCAGCTTAAAGGGGCGTTATCCATCCGCCATTTAATCGGAGCCGGGCTATAATAATTTATTTCGCTTTTTTTAGTGCTTTATACTATAAAAGAATAGAAATGAACGTACATTGTTTTTAATTTTCAGTTTATTTACAGTAATTTTTTCTGGAAATTGCTACGGAAAAATTCTATTATTACGATTTTTTTTATAAATTCTATATTTTTTGGAAAAACTCAGATTTTTATGGAAAAAGAATTAAGAAACAGCGAGTGTTATTTGTTTATGAAAGTATAATTCATAAATAAACAACGCTTCCTTTGAAAAATTAATTTTTTTTGTTTCATTATGTTCTGATTCTGAAAATGTATCTTTCAGAAAGCTGTTTCCTTTTTACTACTTAAATGTAAGTATATCCGAGTCCGATCTATATTCATCTTCATAGAATAGCTAAATAATGTCGTAAACTTGTAAAAATCAAAACCTGTGACTGTTATTTTCGCATTTTAACCTTTGCCAGTATATTAAATGGATTTTAATACAGGATTTCAAATCAGCGGTCGTTAGTCGTATTTTGCTCCTAAAAATTTCAGTTTGGCGACCGTAATTTTACTCCCAGTCGTAATTTTTTACGTCTAACATTGATGTTCAATAATTCCTCTCATACTTTTCAGTAATTTTGTCAGTAAGATGGTGATATTTTTAGAGTACTAATGGAATCATCCTTCTAATTTTATGCAAAAGCAAGTTTTAACGATTACAAAAATATCATAACAGTTGGCAGCTCTGCTTAAGCAATTTTAATTATTTTATAATTACGCATAAGCAGAACAGTTTGGCAACTAAAAAAATCTTAACTTTTATCTCCTAATTTCGAACTCTATTTCAATGAATGGCTTTGATGAGCAGCCACTAAAAACGTACTTAGAACTAAACGCATGACATAGTTATAACCAATATTTTTTTTCACAGCCGTGCTGGGTGCAAGAGGCAGAACGGATGACCTGTCGCACTCCCCCCTTGATCGGCCACCCCGGTCTCCACGCCCCCACCGAACGCGCCCCTCTCGTCACCCACGTGGCCTTCCAGATGGACGGAGCCCCTGGACCTCGGGACCTGCCCCTGCACAGCCCGGAAATGGCACAGCTGCTGTACTACCCGGACCCGGAATACGAGGCTTTTCCAGCTGGCCTCATCACCACGCCCTACGACGCTGCGCATCTTGAGCTAAAGGTGAGTGCTTCAGTTGGTTATTTACGTTATATCGATTTAACTACAGAGTTCTTATTTTGTGGCAATCACGTGATTATGGTAGGACGGAAGAGAAACCATCTTGGTAAAAGGACACGGGCATCAGTTCCTATATTCGTTAAGATACATTGTTAAAAATAGGTACTTAAAAATAAGTAAAATGCACTCATTTTTGATTACATTTAATTCTTATCTAGCTCCGAATACATAAATTTCATTTTTGAAAAAGACATGTACTCAAAAATGAGTAAAATAAATAAAAAGAGCAGTTGCTTCCCTAGATAGGCTGCCTTCATAAATCACTTTCGATAAATTTCAACAATTACAACCAGGACTTACCGGAAATCGAACCTAATCCATCTACCTGATGTCGTCCGCACCGAAATCCAGGGCCGTATCCGTTGTACTACGAGATCTAAGTGAAGAAGTTATAAACAGAAGTAATGTTAAAATGGCGTGGCAAAAGATGGAGACATAAGATAATTGAGTCGTAATAACCAAGTTTCTATTTAAGAAATCGACATCAAATAATGTGAAAAACCATCTTCTGAACAACTATTGTAAGTTTGTCAGGTCGCTTTGTTAAGATGGCTTCACACTGGTCATTTTTGAGAAGGTACGGTTACTTAAATTTGAGTACGTCAAAACGAGTATGTTCAATTACTCATTTTAAGTACCTTTTTTTTACAGTGTATAACGAAAGTTTAAGTTATACATCTTCGGTTTATTTATTGCTGCTGTATTTATTGTACTTATAAAATATCAATATCCCATCAATATGTATTTTTCGAATATATTGATATATTCGAAATATGGAATAATCGGAAATATCGATTATTGGCTGGAAATTAATCGCGATTGCAAAATGTCATCATCACCCAAGCCTACATGTTCAAAAGTAATAAATATCTTGTACGTTAGCTGCCTGCTAAATGTCTGAATTGTTATGCTTGGGATTTTTAGGGTAAATTCCTGGGCCTGGCACAGTCCCCTTCCGACATCCTGGTGACGCTGGGAGGCGGGGCCCACGTGTGCAACGTCACCTCCATCGACTCCGAGAGAATCCTGTGCCTCATCCCAGCGGAGGTGGTTGCTGACAGGAATGCAACCGCCTATCTCGTGGAGGTGAGAAATTGCTTCTTTAAATTTTTTTTTCTATGGCTCTACATTTCCAATGCACCACTGTTTCTGGGACTTGATATAGTTCCCTGTGATATCCAACAGTTATTGGTTAATTGTATCACACATAGGTGGAAATGTGATATAACTGGGGAGTTGGATATATTGGTCATTTGTTATGGTGGGGTAAAATGGGTATATTGGAAATTAAATATAAATTACATATTGTTAAACTTATGCTTTGATCGCGTTTTTTAAAATACTTTGTTAAATGGAACACATTTTAGTAAAAATATTGATTTTTGAGTGGATTAAACCAAATCCAAACAAACATATGATAATGTGATGCGGAAATACTTCGATTTATAAACTAGAAAAGTCGAATTATTTACCAATATTCATGTGTTTTGTATAGAAAATAAATCTTTAAATTCATTCCAATTAAAGAAAGAATCTTCTATATTTATTATTTTCACTGATTTGCAAGGTGGAATAAAATGGGTAATCAAATTATTAATGTTAAAGAATAGGAAATTCGGAAAAAATTAACACTTCGAAAAATGTACAATATTTTACAAAAATATTATTTGCAAGGTAATAAATGACAGGAATTAGCTACAATGTATTAATATAATTAAGTTACATACCTGTTTTTTTTTAAATAAAATTGTGAACGAAAAGAACATATTTTGATTACAAAAAAGCGCCATTTTCTAGTTTTCTTAGAACATAAACAAAAAGTTTTAAATTGATTAAAAATTCGTCGTAAACAAAATAAAAATAACGTAAACACAGCAAATATTCTAGAATCAACATAAACCAAAAATTATACCAGCAGACGTTTTATTTCAAAGATAATAAATAATAAAAAAAAGTAGATTTTTTAAAATGGCGGATTATATAATGGCTGGAATAACCCTATTAAGAATAGTAAAGAAAGCCATTGCACTATTTATTGAGCTTCTTAATAGAGCCTATACAAGTTTAATAGATGCTTCCGTAATGCTTAGACAGATGAAGTAAGTGCTTTTCATCTAAATTAGGACTTTTGCCGCAAACCTCAATCTCTTCTTCATAATTGTAATTTTTAAATGAAACACACTTCATTCTATCCTCATTCTACCTCTCATTTCTATTTAAAAATAAGAATCTTTAAGAAACTCCTGTTTGTTTTCCTTCTTCAGGTGTCTTCGGGCGACGGGAGATTGAAGCAACGACTCGGGTTCGTGGAATTCGTAGAGCGCGAGACGAGTCCAGTGACGATAGGCGTGCTTACGGCTGCAGTGTTTGTAGCCTGCCTCATAGCAGCCCTCGTCTACCTCTACTGCCGCCGTGTGGCGCGCAGGAAGCGGCACCCGGGGTACATCGTCGCCTACACTGCCGAGCAGAGACAGCAGCAGCAGTCAAATGGAGATGCTTGCGCAGGCGTCAGAAGACTGGACAGCAACGGTAAGTAAAATGTTTCGGATAACGTCGAAAGACTTATGCCATGGTATGAGCATTTAAATGTGATTTGAATATTGTTCCTGGCAGAATAGGACATTAGTGCACTAATACTTCCAAGACTAAACCACTGAGCTCAAATAAACACTGAAGTGAGTGACGCCCATTGGAGGGGGTGTGCGAATGAATACTATTTTGAAGATAAGGTTGAGAAAACATTCTGCTTTGGTTTTTGCACCGTTAGTTATATTGCTTCGGTCTTGAGTATTTAATTAGTTAATTAATATATATTATAGGTCTTTTTCTTGGAAGTAAGAAAGCAAGTTTGGTAAAACATTAAATGTGTAACATTTTTAATGCATTTTTGAAAGCCAGAGGAATGTGGTTTTAAAACTAGGATGTATGCATTTCATCCTATGTCAAACTTCATGTGAAAGAACTATATTTTTCTACATTGGCTCAAAAAGGTGTAAAGTGGTCGGCCACGCTTAGTCTTCCCTCCAGCGATTGTTGTAGCTCAGTTGGCTACACTGAAATATCGAATGATTCTTATTGAGCGGGTGGTCCATATCGACAAAATAAGTAACGACTATTTTGTATCTGAAAGCAAATGCAAAAAAATCTACGGCAGAGAGGTAACCAGTTAATATTCAGTGCTGACCAGAACTCAAAATTTAAGAGAAACCCATTATCACGGGTATTAAAATATTAATTATTAAAGTGCAAGCTCAATTCTTTAAACTTCAACGGCGTCAATTAGACAAAAAGGGATACATGCAGAGCTGAATGTTGAGCATTTCAATTTCAGATCTGTTGTTTATTTCCAGACTACCAAGATTGCCGCGGCCGCAACATCAATCGCCAGACATCCGCCAAGGATGCGACCGCCGCCAAGTGGCACCCAGAGGGGGCGGAGGCGGCTCAGGAGGAGGAAGAAGATGTGCCAGGGGTGGATGAGGAGACGAGGCACCTGCTGGAGTCCCAGAACATCCTCATCTACAGGAGCGAACTCACACTGGGAGAGATCATCGGAGTGGGTGAGATAATTCATTCTTTTCTAGCTTGTCAGAACAAAGGTTCTCCTCTCAATTTTTCCGATGTTAATCTGACCAGGTTCATATTGAATTGAAAAAATGGCACATGGAATGGAGAATTATGTAATGAACCCATTACATTTAATCTCTCCTTCAATAAATATACCTATTAATTCCCGGGCAGGCGAGAAGATGCCGTGACGGCAAGCCTTTTTATTGACTATACTAGACTCGCATGTGCATTTTCAGCTGGCAGAAGATGAACCCAACTACGTCATGTGCGATGTCTAATGATCTTTTAAATATGTAGGGTGGAGTGGGGTAAATGCAGCCACGGGGCAAGTGTGGCCACGGTTGGTTATTTTAAAAAAACATTGATATTTTACTTAAAAAAAACACTTGGTATACAATACTGGAATCTTCTCTTTTGATGTTCTTCAAAAAGTCTTGCAATTTCTATCTTGATAGTTGTTTTTTTTTAAAGTGCTTGCATATTAGGGCTCACTGGAAGTTCGGTTTTGAAACTTAATCACTTTTTTTATATTTATTTGTCTTACTACCTAGAATATCCAAACTTTGCATTCTTATCAAGTTTAATGTGTAGTTTTTAACCATGCACCTTATTTTAGAATTGAACTGATGGTTTAGCATTGGTAACCGTGGTTACACTTGCCCCGTCATTTTTGCCCATAGGTCCACTTTCCGCCGGTGGCACATCCCCCACTCCACCCTATTGGTGACAAACTGCTCAGGTTTTACATTAGACAGGCTATGTTATTTTAACAATTTAAATCCTTCAATTAAACAGATTTCATCCATAGTTATTGTCGCAAAACCACAACACCTTATTTGAGATTTGTTATTAATATCAGTTCGACATGAAGGTTTAAATCGTTATCAGTATTCATACAGTGTTAATATTTTTGCATATATTGAAGATTGGTATGTATTCGATTTAGGCCACTTCGGATGTGTGTACAGAGGGGAACTGCAACGGCCCGGAAAGGATGAGAAGGTGGAAGTGGCCATCAAGACCTTGCACAACAGTGAGTGTACCCGCTGTCTCTTATAACTCTATAGAACTCGCTGAATTTTTTAACTCTTGCTCCCTGCTCTTGCATGAGTTCAGTTTTTTTTTTAATTTACTGCATTTCTTATTATTAATAAGTATTTTAGAGAATAATTTTTAAATGACTTTACAGTGAACTAGTGTTAAATATTGAATGACCTTGTTTTCCTGCAGGTTCTGCCAATGTGGCTCAGGACGTGGAGTCTTTCCTACAGGAGGGTCTGATGATGAAGGACTTCCAGCATTCGAATGTACTCACGCTGGTCGGGGTGTGCTTCGAGGAGGACGCAAGGAGACAGCCCATGGTCGTCATACCCTACATGAAACACGGAGACCTGCTCGCTTTCATACGGGACGAGAATAACGTGAGTACTTCGTGCAACTGTGTTTCGGATTTTATTCAGAATATGCCTTAAACTTTGAAGCCGTAAAGTTTTCATTTTTTTTCCTGCTGATGATGGAAGGCGGTTTTGCACAAAAAACATACCCAGTTCAACTAATTGCGTATTTTACTTTGTTTTTAATATTAATATAAATACTGTTTGAAACTGTGTTGAGATTTATTTGTGATTGAGTGCATGTTATATTTTTAATTTCAGCGTCCTACTGTGGGCACCCTTCTGGCGTTCGGTGTCCAGATCGCCGCGGGGATGGCGTACCTGGCAGAGATGAAATTCGTGCATCGGGATCTGGCAGCAAGGAACTGCATGTGAGTCCCTTCCCAACCTCTCATTATTAGAAATATTCTTTAGTATATCCAGGAGACACTTGAGTTACTTACTCACTGCACAATATTCGAATACTTTTCATTACTTTATCATTTTGTAATCGGCCAACACATTGCCGTTCGGGCCATAGATTTGTAGACATCCAACTTACTTATACACCGAACAGACTATTTGAAGTCTAGTTAGTGAATATAAATCAGGGTAATGATAATCAATTTTGGATTAGTCATTACAGTGGATTTTAATAATTTCTTGATATAACAGTGATTTATCAGTATGATTCCCTTTGCCACCGATATACATATTTTTAAACATCCCTCACTTCCGGTAATGATTCCTTCAAATACCCGATGCTAACTCTCTAATTCAAGCAATTGCTTTAGATCCTTAATCTTTACCCTGTCTGACTCACTGAGAGGAGGATACTGTGGTGGTCCTTTCAAGCATCTGATATGTACACTTGGGTTCAAGCAATTGTTTTAAATAGACTTTAAAATATCTGCGTAGTATCTACATTGCCCAAGGTATGATTTGGGGGATTTCCAAACGCACAACATTGCGATCGGAGGGTTGCCAGCTTCGCCTAAAAAATACTAGAAAGTCGTCCATAACATCCAACAAATTATACAGGCGTGTATACGGGACTGGTGCACGATACATCTGATCGGGGTCCAATGTCCTGACGTCTATTAAGGTTGCGTCGGGTGCCAGCTCAGGTATTGTCCTCGTCATCTGACCATAGTTCAAAAATACGAGGCATCGTTTCAGGGTCTTTCCTTCGAGATAGGACCCGAACCGTCGCCAATACCCCACTTTGCAGCTCTAGTGCGACGTTAATTAAACAAACCAAACGCACAAGGATACATTGTCTCTCTCCTGCCCAACAGGCTCTCTGCCGACATGGAAGTGAAAGTAGCTGATTTCGGACTGTCACGCGACATCTACGAGCGCGACTACTACAGCAGCGACAACAAGAAGACCAAGCTGCCCGTCAAGTGGATGGCCCCGGAGAGCCTCGAGAAGGGGACATACTCCACCAAGACGGACGTCGTGAGTGCATTTATCATACTCATGAATTATTTATATTTAACTTATGTACTACAGGGCTACAATAAATAAATGATTCAACGGGCTTCAAAACACATTTTATTTAGAAGAATAAGCCATACAAAGATGAGTGATAAATGAAAAGATGCATACACTCACCAAGTTTTAGGTACATACTACACATGCTCAATGTATGCGCCGTTAGTCACATGACACATTTATAAAAAGTGATCCAGTTCATTCCATTTATACAATATTATGTAATTTTCCTGTACATGTTTGTCACAACAGTTGACTGCAATTCGGGGCCCTGGTCTGCCCCGATGGTTTTCAGGTTACGACCCCAGACTGCTAACTTATCTGCATGTCTCCAACACCTTTTCCCACCCGACCCTGATCGGTTGAGCGTGGCCCCGCACTTAATATATTACCCAGTACATTAACTGGGCATGTTTTTTATTTGCTAGTATAGTATTATAATGACTTGATGTTACTGGTCTATTTATTTGTGTTTATGAGCATTTAAAAAATGAATGGATTGAAGTAGTATTTTTTTCCTTTTTTTTATCTTTTATCCTTGCAGTGTTTTCAACATTAGAAATAGATAAGCTCTGTCTTTCACATACCCCAACAAGAAGAAATCACAGACTTATATCTTCTAAATATAACGTGTTTTGTAATCCAAAGGAGACATTTATGTATGCTAACACTGTATACTCTCATTAAAGCTATAAAGTAATATCTTTATGATTCGAAAACTGATAAGCAACCATGGTAGTTGCAACAGTTGTCCTCTTACGTAGATATATGTTTGTTTAAATCGCTCTGCTAATTTTTTTTTATGGAATGTTTGTTTCACAGTGGTCATATGGTGTCGTTCTGTGGGAGCTGATGACTCGTGGGGTCAGTCCTTATCCCGATGTCGACAACTGGGACATCATTCATTACCTGAAGACAGGACGTAGGATGCCTCAACCTTCCTACTGTCCGGATATGCTGTGAGTTTCTGCTTACTAAAATCTATTTCCATTAGAATTCTATTATCGATGTATTTCTATTATCGATTCTATTATTATATTTCTATTATCGATGGAAAAAAGTAACTCCGTTGTCATAACTTGCTTCCAAATTATGTAAAAGCTTTACACGTTTTATTTTGTTTCTAAACATCTAAGGGTTTTCAGACATGCATTATGAAGATAGATTAAGAAATTTGAATATGTATACTTTGGAAGAGAGAAGAGTTAGGGGAGATTTGATTCAACTGTTCAAATTTATTAAACAAGGGGATGTGGAGTGTTTAGATTTTAATATGAGTGGTAGAACGAGAGGTCATGGGTTTAAATTAAACAAATCACATTTTAATCGGTATAAAGGAGAAAACATCATTTCTATAATAGGTTAATATACGAATGGAACAACTTTATTGTTAATTGTAGAGGAGTAAAGGATTTTAAGAAGAAGTTAGATAGTCATTGGGGGATAGTTAGGAGATACTAGCTGGACCAACCTTGTTGGGTCTTCAGCATGTTGTTGGTCGTTAATAATTTGTATTTTTAAAACTTTTTACTTACAGGTACGAGATAATGCTGTCTTGCTGGGCCGAATCTACAAAAGCGCGTCCTAACTTCTCTCAGCTGGAGGAACAGGTTCAGAATGTGATAGATACATTGCAGGATAATGCTCCACAACGCCAAGTTGGTCTCAACGTCACCTACATTAACTATCCTATACAACAGCAAAGTCCAGCCACCTAACACTCCACACCAGAAGTCTTGTTCAGAGCTTCTAATGCACTCTCTTCTCTGGGCTATGAGTACAAGATTCTGCACTGTTTCAGAGATCTTAGATATGCACATGCCAAGCAAGTATTTTAGGGAGTTGTTTGCTTCAGAAAGAACAGGGCTGTTGGTAGGTTCAAATGAAGAGCTTTTAGTGATACAAGACAGCCTCCTAACACTCCGCACTGTCTTATTCCGAAGATTCAGAGCTTTCAATTCAGTCCTTGTTGAGACTACTCGCTTCGAAAGTAGACTATAATCGTGAGTTACTGTTTTGCTTTGAAGGTTTTTTGATACTACGCAAATACTGTGGGAAATAAGATCATAGCTGTTGGTTCATTCAGATGAAAGCTCCGGAGAGTACAAGACGTAACCTTGTAAATATAGTAAAGATTTGTTGATCCGCATAAAAACTTCAGATGGAAAAAGAACACAAATTTCTATCTCTCCACATTGTCTTTTCACGATGATACGAAGCTTTTTCACACTTTTAATTGATCCGTTAAGAATGGAGACAAATAGGTTTTAGCTCCCATTATTCGCTTTGCATACCCCTACACATGAAAAGTCCTGTTCCCCGTATAATTTTCCTTTCATATGTGATCAAGTTGTGGTGTTATAGCTTCTTTTTTACTTATATATACATCTGGTAAGTTTGACTTACGCTAAATAGTCTGAAATTAGTTTTAAAGCGATCATTGCTCCAGAGCTTTATCGACGTGCATGATTCCAAGAAGTGTCAAGAAACTTACTTAAAACAATAAGTGTGATTCTATTTTATCCCAAATATTGGGCTCGGACGAGTGTATTTGGGTGTGTTGTGATCTTCATTGCTGACACAAAGTTTACAAGGACATAATTAGCTTCGAATGAAGAAATGAGTAGTTTTGGGATTACTCCGGTGATTTCCATACAATCCCAATCAGGAATTCCTTTTCGATTCCTGTCACACAGACCTCGTTTTTCCACGATAGACTTGCTTCCATTTACGGAGGATGGTAGAATTTACCGTCGTTCTTTTGACTTCTAGGAGGAATAACAATTCTCTTGCATTGTGTTCATCAGTTGGTGATTACGTAGATGTCTCTTAATATTTCAATGCACATTGAGCTTTATCTGGGCGTTCACAGATCATTCCATCATAAAATGGTATATTATTTAGTTCACTTCTTTATTTATAATATTTTGCACAGGTTCCTTTATAATTTCTAAAGTGATTTCACCATTGTAAGAAGCCTAATTTAACATGAAACGAATACAAAAGGGATAATGTGTTGTTTATTCCAGATTGTGGTCCAACTCAATGTGATAAGAAGTCTCATTTTATTCATAATTTTAACTCTTTGCACACCACAAGATGCCTTTGATATTTACGTTATTTTTACTTAACAGTTACCTTGCTTCTGTACTTTTTCGCACCATTTTCGGTGCTTCTGGATGATAATCATTATTATTTATTTTGGAGTAGGGGAGAGTTAAAGCGACAGGTTTTAAACTAAAAAACATGCTGTTATCGTTCATTGGAAGTACAAAGAACAAAATAAGAAGATGTTATTTTGTCAGTCACCGAGAGTGACGTGTACTTGTTTAGATTTTAACTTTTTGGAGATTTATTTTTCTAGTATGTGGTAGTACGGTGATTTAAATGTGCCTTACAAACGAAGAAAATTTTGTACATATCATTCATAATCCTTTTAAATGTATTTTATAAAATGTTTGTAAATAGTACTTATTTTTTTTAAAATAAAATTTTGCGAGTTTTAATGTATTGCTTTTTTTTCTATTTTGTACTTGTGTTTTAACCTTTTGGTTCAAATTCCTTTCCCTATTTCCTTCTATTATTATTGATATTATTTATTCTGGTTGGCGATTACGAAACTTTCAATATGCTGGCTTTGGTAGTTGCATGCCGTGTTCCGTATGATGAAATAACACCGTTGAATTTCCGATGATTTCACTAAGTATAATGGATTTAGAAGCAGATTATAGCACCAAAATGATTCCTTTGCTTTCCCATCATTACCACGTTATTGCTCAGAATTCTTATTTAAAGTATTAGAGTGGAACTCAAGCAGTATTGATCTGAAAGTAAATGATCCTAATTAGTATGTTGCCTGTATCGGTTTCTAAAAATATATATCGGTACAGTATCCTTGAATACTTTTCAAAATGTACGAGTAATTAAAAAAAATAATCTAATGCTAACAACGTGCAAGTAATTTAACGAAAAAAGAACGAAGTCAACTCTTTGCTAATCATAGTATAATTTTATTAAATGGGAAGAAGAGATTGGATCAAACAATAAACACAAGCATAGAACATAGTACGTTTTTTCATTTTATTATTCCATAATATAAGGTTTTCCATTTCTGACCTTTGACAATAGTTTGATTTGGTCCTTTGTATCTATTATCTTAAAAAAAAGTTCTAAACCTTTCAGTATCTGATTTAATACATGTGTTAGATACCCACAAACTATCTCAGAAAATACATATTTATCCCTCAATTCCCAATACAAAAAACTTCACTGCTGTAAAAATTAAGGAACAATAGTAAAAAAATATTAGCAGAAATATCTTTTAAAATAACTTTTTATTTAAATTTGTAATTTAAAGATTACAAATAACTCTTCAACTCTTAAATTAAGAGTCGAAAACCGATTTAAGATCGATCCTCAATTGCATATGGGATAATGCAATACCCAGACAGTATTGCATTATCTAACTAAGTAGAAAAGAGGTTAAATGAAAATCAAAAAAATCTTAGGATTCCTTATGAAGTTTTTAATTTTATAAATAATATACATTTATTGATAAAATTGCTTCATTTGAAAACTTAAAGAATTGAAGATATCTATAGTAGTAAGTGACTATACATGTGCATGAAGGGTATATGATGCAAATTAAACTAACTGAACGCAATTTATTACGAAATATAAATATTTTACGCATTTTCTTGTTATCTCCACAGATGGTCTTGTAATATCACTCCTGATATCTCACACACATTATGAAACATATATTATTATAGTTCCTTAAATGACAGTAATTTGGTAACAATTAGGTTTTATATAATTTTAACAATTAGGATATCATATATGTTCATCTAGATTAATGTCATATCAAGTTTTCTTTTACTTTCGTTGTCAGTTATTGAACCGTGCAGATAATTCCTTGAATATCTCTCAGAATCGACATAAGGGTATTTGAAATCACAAAGAAGTGTTAAAATATCAAGTTCTTACTTTCTAATACTATATTTGTGTTGATTTGAATGGAAATGACATCACACGTTGGGTGGTTTAAACTGTTCAAACGTTGTTAGCTACTGGCTGTTTTCTTTACAAATGGAGCTTTTCCTTAATTTCTTTGATTATAAAATAAGCACGCTTTACATTTTTGAAGAGGAGAAGGTATAAATATGTTATATATAATAATTCTATTTCAAATTTAATATATACTGGACAAAAGAAACTTACTTATAACTCTCCACATACTAAATTATGGAAATTCTAAATATTTGTAAAGGTTGATTCCAGCGGATGAAATTATAACAGAACCAGGAGCCAGTATAAATAAAAATATTCTTATTCATCACAAGCGTTCAGTATTAAATCCTGATATTCATAAAAGCAATGTACAAGCGACTGAACTACAGGTTAATATCGTATTGTTCATGCACTAAAAGTATTGCAATGAATTCTTAAAACGAAAACAAAATTGTAATCGTACGATTTTCAACTATTATGTTGCTGAAAACGCTTTTAAAAATCAATATATTTCACAATCGAATAATCTGATAATTTGTGTTTTCTCGCAATAAATTAACTAAACGATTTTCTACAATCGATGTCTGCAACTGTCTCTGGTCCTCTTTCTCATCAACCTTCGTCTCACGCTTGCTTCACACGGGACATCATGAGCCTGTTACAGCGGTTAACTTTACATTGATTCGAATTACAACGTTCAGACGGGACATCCCTCTTTATATTATTCAATGGTCTTAGACTGTTGAATTGGCTCTTTGTAGAGGCTCAGCATTTCACGTGTAAAGTCTGTCAAAATGTCAACGTGTTTCCAAAGAAAGGATGTATGTTCTGGAGATAACTATGGAATGAAAGGCGGTATGGGCTGGGGATAGACAGCTAGAAAGCGAAGGGTGTGGAAGCAGCGTTGTCGCGTGGTTCACTTGACCTGTATCTTCCTGAGGGCCGCAGTGACGACGCACAGGTCCCCCTTGAGCTCGCTGACGAGGTTGGCGATCTTTCGCGTGTTGCTGAGAATCTCCACGGTCTGGGTGTAAGGGTTGTAGCGGAGGCCGAACGGACGCTTGATGGTGCACGCGAACTCTCTGCAAGGAAACACACGCGTGGTCACTGGACAGAAAGACGCTGGTGGCGACTGAGGGGGGTGGCTGGCTTTTTTAAAACACTTTTAAATAAGTGAAGCATTATGAACTTTTATTGCACATATAGTAAAGAAAGAGGGGGATATATCATGCAATGGAAAATAAAATTATTGAAGGTTGGTGACATATATCGTGGGGATGGTTGAAAAATACCATGAGTCATTCGTGGGTGCTATGAGATGTCGGGCTTTTCTTGAGAAAGAGTCATTGAAGACTGCGTTAATAGAATTATCTAACAGTGTTTTATTTATGTTAAATAATTATTACTGACTTGGTAAGTTCTTTGTTACAACAAAATCTTTTATCGCTTCTCAGGTACATCAAAAATAAATAATTGAGAATAAATAATTAAAGTTGAGCGTAAAAAAAAGTTTACTGCAAATTACTTGTGAACCTTATACTATACTTTTGATTATTTTATTATATTTTTAGCATTTGTATACATTTCTTAGCGGCTATATAGTTTACTTCTTACTTTCTTATCGGGAGAAATGTCTACGTTAAACTAGAGTTCCTTTTGTAATTAAGGAAATTAGCGAACGTATTATATTATTTTAGCATGTTAATTTAAAGCATTCATAAAATTAAAAAAAAACCTGGATATGTTATTTGATTGCATACGAAATGCTATTCATACAAAATAATGAGGGGTGCCAAAATTAAGCGTGTGTGATTATGCTTAACAAAATATTTTAACCTCCTCTGTTCTCCAATGGTTACCTCATTTTTTCCTTGGCGTCGTCGAAACTGTCGGTGAAGAAGTAGAGATCCTGGAAAGTGGTGATGAGAGGCGTCTGCTGACAGGTCCGCTCGGGTTCGAAGGGGAGCATCTTGGCGACGGGCGACAAGGAATGCTGCACAGAAACAAAAACACGCAATCTGAGCACTCTCATATTTGAGAATTCTGCGATCGCCAAGGCGAGTTGGCGATCGCAGATATATTTGATATATCGATCAGATATATTTGATATATCGATATATTTGACAATCGTTCCATCATTGAATCATGTAACTTTTGATTAAACAAAAATCCTCAAAATTTTTTTTACAAATAGTTTAAACTCACTTGTAATTCGGCCACAGACGATAAAAGGCCTGCTCCGTAGACTCTCATTTCACCCCCTTGCTTACAGAGCCCGAATTCGATTGTGAAAAAGTAGCACTGCAGGAGAAGAAAAAATGAGATTATTAATAAATATTACCAAAGATGAATACTTATCAAAATGTATTATTTCAATTTTGCAATCGAAAATATATAATAAAACGATAATTTTCAGCAGTGTACACTTTTTTTCTTTTTGAAAAATGCTTTATTACGCTTTTATGAGAAACACGTGATTTTTTGCAAAAAGCGAAAATTGGTTAAAAGAAAAGGAATCAACCTCTTAGGAAAAATCGAAATTTTGTCAAATCTTCCATTCTTTAGGAATTTTTGACAAAATTATGTTTCAAAGCCACAGAGAACCAATTGGAAAGCCACTTTCCATTGATAAGACACAGCGGCTTACAATTTCCCGTATGAACACGCTCATAGGATATAATGTAATACTATTTCATGCGGCCGCTCCCATGTAAAGACTGCATAAAACTTTGAATAGGCACAATCCCCACTGCATCCGTAAGCAAAGCCGCCCCTAGGTGTGTGCGACAACATGTCAAAATACAATCGAGTCGTTTCTCACTCACCGTGGCCAGCTTATTGACTTCGTCGTCCGATGCACCGAGGGAGGCGAGTCCGAGTTCCTGGGAGAACTGGGCAAAGCTGGCGTCGGCCAGCAGCGGCACGTGGCCTAGCAATTCGTGGCAGCAATCCCTGCAATCAATCCCAAGAAAAGAACAAGAATGAGCGCAACACGAGTCACAGCTATTCATTTGCGTTGTATTTCTGTGAGTGTAAGTACTCATTTGAAAGAAATTAATACTAACGGCTCAGGAGTGTAGAAAGGATCCGAGCTGTGGCGAATGTATTGAGTGCAGTGGAAAACTCGAAATGACAAACCAGCCAAGAAGTCTCGAGCCGACAAGTAACCGGCCACTGGTCGCAGCTGAAATCCGGTTCGCTCTAAAAAAAAAGTTTACTTTTATTTATAGTGTACTCACTTCACAAATGCTTTGAATAAGAAAACGTTTATCAAACACTATTTATGTATTTGTGTTTTAATAGACTGAAAACTCTATTATTCTAACAATATTGACTCTTAACTTGTTTTACATCTATAATAATAAAAGAAAGAGTCTCGTCTGTGGCACGCAAAACACCTACTTCCTCTTCACGAATAAGCATGCAATTTTAACTATAAGCACTATTCAACCTCTAATTGTGCCCTTGAGAGCCAGAATTATAAAATTGTAGTTAGTTTTTTTTGTAATTAATATTTAAAGTTTCCATCCAAAGATGTCGAAAGACCGTAGTGAGGGAGAACTGCGCATGCGTTATGTAAGGATTAGGTACGGAAAGAACTCGGAGGGAAAGTAACCAAGCTTCTGCAGCTCAGTTGATAGAGTGTTTCCCTTCGAAGAAAATGGGCGCGGGTGACAAGGGACCCCTATTTTTAATGTATATGTCTTAACTGGTTCCCGGCAACACGGGACCAAACAGATAGTTTAACCTTGCCATGTAATCTATTCATTTATAACAAAAACCATTGTCTACTTAAAAATAAGTAGATACTATGTGTGAATTATGTGGTATGAATTACATTGTGGTATGAATTGTGCACAAGTTTTCTTCAAACCAGTAATAACCTAAACTTGGTGCAATACAAGAGAAAAAAGAAACTTTAACATTTGAAATGATTATTGGTATGAAAGAGTATTGGCAAGTTTAATATACTAAATTTAATTTCTTAAAATTAATCTAATGTGAAAAGTAAATGAAATGAATAAATATATTGGACATTGAATATCAAGGCATTTTCTTTTCGGATTGTTTGCGGTAATTTTACATTATCTCTTATAGTTCTTTAGTCTAAGTATAGCTTAAGGTTCCACTGATTAATATCAATAATTTAAATACTGAATATGAACCCAGTCCTTTTCAGAGTAGGCTGCTTACTCGATCCACTAGACAATGTGGGACACTCGATAGTTTAAAATTACACCTGTACGTTTACCCGCTGCCAAAACAATTGTTTTCTGTACATAGATTAAAAACAAAACGTGTAAACTGTTTACTTAATAAACTTTAAACATATATTATGATGTATCTTACGTTTCAGAAACTGGCTGACATCTTCCAGCTGGGGAATGTTGTTTTTCCTGAAATCATTGCAAAAGAATGTTAACAAATCAGTTGGCATATTTTTTTACTACTGTCCGTTGGGACTAATATGCAACACATTACCTGTAACCGCAGAACTTCACCAATAGTTTGAAATTATCGTTGAACTCTTTGCAGGCGTGGGTGGGGTAGAGTTTCTTAAGGTGCGTAAACACGGTTCCCCTGAAACAACAGCGCTTTTTAAGATTTTATTCAGCAGAACAGTACTATGAAGATGCAATTGAGAACAAATTTACTAACATTCTAATGGACAAGAAGTTAACGCATTTAACTCATCAAATGGTCCTTACTACCCATCTATTATATTAATATGTATAATTCCTGATAACGTTACGCTATTGAAACATTTTATGTTTTGAATACAAATAGTTTTGCATAAAATACGTGAATTAAACGTTTGAAAAATGTATTTTAATGATTAGTCAGCCTTTTTAGTATCTGAAATTTCCAAAGTAATTAATATCTTCAAAAGTTGAAAAGAAACATTTACAATTTTGAAAGTCAAGTGTATTTATAGGTTGGAAAGTTTTAATTGTGGCCCATGGCAACCTTTTGTCTGGGCGATAAACAAATGTTTTCTTCTTTGAGAATATGGTAAACCCGGCTTCCTTCGGCCGCAATTGGGCTATTGCCTTATAAGTCACTTGTTTGAGAGTTTCGATATTTAAAAAGATACAGTAAAGAAATAAAGGCGTTTTTTTCTTTAATTATTAGTAAATTTTATATTTTATTTATAAAACAAGCAGTATTAAAATATCTAAAATTTATAAAAAAAACTCATTCAAATATCTTTTAAAACAGCTTTCATTGGTTTCTGTACACTATAAACGGAGAGCGCGTACGCAAAATCAAACATGTAAAAAATATATAAAATGAGATAAGCATTGAATTTCATTAAAAAAAATAACCATATCCATTTTTTGCAACAAAAAAAAATTCAACAATATTTCTTTTATTTTAAAACTTGACATTCAAAAGGTTCATAGACGTGCGTGCATTTACCAATCGTAAATATTGCGTATTTGCGGTTGTTTCATGCGATTTACGATCGAATTGCCATGTTTGTTTTTGCATACACGCTCCTCAAATTGAAAAAACAAATTCTTACCAAGTTTGAATTTCTTCTGCTGTGTACTGTACAAAAGGAATTGTACGACCACTAAATTAAAACGGAAAAGAAATGAAAACACATGATTAAATTTTTATAAAAGATTACAAGGGCTAAGAAGACAAAACTGATTTAACAATGCTTTTTAATCTTGTAAATTCGTTCATCTGAATTAGATGAAAAAAAAACTTTATCAATTAAGAAAAAGAAAATAATACCTAATTTAAAAAAGATCATTAAAACATAAACTATAATGTAGAAAATTTTCAAATTATTATCTAGAAGGGGAGAATAAAAGTACACATAAACAAATTTTCTCCAATAATACACTTTAATATTTTTCATCAAAATGGGTAGCCCCTGCTAAATTAAAAACTAAAAAGGGAAAAATAAAATAATCTTTTTAAACCAATTTTAAGAAAAATGCGCTAAAAAGTTACAAATAATTTTTAGTTTTACGAATAAGTTGAAAAAATTTAATTATTTATACCAATTTTATACTTTTTGAAGTCGGTGCCAATTTATAAAAATCATACATAAATTTTCGCACCAATTTAAAAAAGTTGATTGATATTAAGATAAAACCTCGTCTTATAGAACTTTGCGTTAAGAATATTAAAATACAAATGCAACGTTAAAATACGCAAAAAAATCCATGAGATCTGGACATGTTTCGGGAGATACATCTCCCTTCATCAGCAGAAATGAAAAGTATGTGTGTACAATAAAATGGAAATAAACCCAGAAATTGAAAGTGTTGCCAAAGAGCAAAAACTATCTCAATCGGTTGGAGTTAACTATTGTGTACCAACAAGCGAGAAATACAGGGACAGCAAATGTTTCACTGACAATCGAATCAATATTGCTAAAAACATGAAACACCTCCAGGAAGTTATAAGAGAAGAGATTGATATTAAATCATTTATGTTTGTCAACTTGTTCGTAATTTAAAAAAAAAAAATACTTTTTAGCACATTTTTCTTTAAGTCAGTTTTCAATTTTTTTATATATAAAAAAAAAATTATTATTGAATTGCAAATAGCTATTTTATGTATAGCTGTTTAAACCCAAGAAATGTGCAGCATTGAAAAAGTGATAGAATTTTATTTCAGAAAACCTATTGTTGTTTGTTTGATGTGAACAGTGATTTCTGTAAAACGCTCTTTCCAGCAAGGTGCATTACTCGGCACAAAAACTCGCACTCAATCTCAAATGCTTTCCAAGTCACAATTCTTCTTGCACTCACTCCGACACAATTTTCGCCAATGTTTTCCGATTTGTAAATTACGTCCGTAATATATTTCCATATTTGTTTGTGCATGATAGAATAGCGTCTATTTCGGCTGTTTGCTAGATCATTTTCGGCTGTTTTGTTTTGAGATAATTGGGATTTTCTTTTGACGGAGTCATTGAAGACTACGCTAATCTCATTATAGTTATTATTGATGTGGTATTTCCAAGAAAACGGTTTACTTTAGTGCTATTCAGGCATAAAACAAATAATTCAGAGAATAAACTGACGGTGAATTTTTTCACCAAATAATTTGAATAAAATATAAAATAAAATTAATATTGTAGCAATTCACGTAATGTATAAATATATTTTAATACAGTATGTGCGCAGTTGAACTATATTATGAGAATACAATATTATAAACTACATTTGAAGAAGTAGAGTTTACTATTTTTTTTTCAAGATTTAGTTTTAAAAAAGCTTTAAATGGGAAAGAATTCAATCATTGAAAACATTCAGTATCAATACTGTTTGTCTGTGATTGTGACTTACTGTTTATAATCAAAAGCTATATCAGTGAAATGCTTCCTTCTATGGCGGTAAACAGTGTCCTTAAATCCCTAAAACACAATTAATAAAGTTGTAATTATCAACAGAAAACAATATAATATTCTTTGAGGTCTAAAATAATCATATAGACGCATTTCATGATCATATGATTACTTTAAAAGTAATTAAATAAATTATTTTTTGCAATAACTTAAACACACAAAATCAAAGCCGCATGAATGATAAAATATTAGGAATTTTAATTAACTTCTTTTGAACAATTTATGAAATTGATAAATTATAAAATTACAGGAAAGGTATATTGTAATAAAAATTTAGGGATTAATTATAAATGTTATTATTTTTTTTATTAAAAAAATTCAACATGTTAATTATTCACAGTTCATTTATATTTTTTTATAAGAAAACGAAAAAGAAAGGAACAAAACGCATAGGGATATCCTTCTTAATGCAACTCACGGGATGATCTGCATCCAGCTCAGAACCATACATGAGCACGCGGTTTGCCGACTGGTCCAAGTCAGACATTTTCCTCGGGAACCAAGGCATTCCCTCAAAAGCTAAGCAAAAAGGTTAATCATATACACATTGGAAATAACAATTATTATTAGAAAGAAAATACTTTTATTTCTAATATTTCTTGTCTCTTCCCAAGGTAGCATCTTTTTCAATCTTCGATAAATTGATATATATTTTTTAATTATAGGCCATTTGATTTCTTATTTCAAAAAGCTTCATATTGTAAGCAAATGTTTTTAGTATTAATTCCGAAATTACTAAGCCAACTCGAAGTGGCGTGGAAATTACAATAACTTTGCGAAATCTTACAGCATTGGCACCTTATTGGCAATAAATTTGGAAGATTTTGTAACAAGTACCAGGGGACCGAGCCCAGCTCGCTCGCATATTTAATTACTAATAATATTTCTAATGAATCGAATTAAATGCAAATGCTTTGAAATGTCCATATCAACGGTTTCATGATATATTTTATCGTCTATTAATGTCTTTTCACTATCAAATAAGTTTAAGTTCTTTGAAATGCTCATATAACTGGTTAGAGGTGCAGAGAATGCAAAGATACTGCATCAATTCTGAACAGCTAACTTAAATTAATATTTTTTACTATCATGAGTGTCTAATACACTCATTCACACAATTGGCACAATCTATTTAACTGTTTCAGTAATTATTTGGAATAAATAGTGAACTATTTTAATACACATTACGCGTAACATGGTCTCGAGATTAAAATTTGATGGATTAACAAACCCGAATGGTCTATTAGACTCTGGATTAGATTGGCGATTACCAAACCACCTGTTCACCATCAACCAATAACAAATGCGAGTGAAGTCACTTATACTTGAAATTACGTCATGTAAAATTCAGCACCAAGCAATGCAAAGTATCCATGGTAAACAAATGCACATTTTTAGAATTCTTTCCTTTTTTTCAATTTCTAAAACATATAATTAAAAGTGGAAAACTTAAATTTCTTCTTCGTTTCTTGTTTAATATTATTAGAAATAGTTCTAAAATGAAGAATTATTAGAAATAGTTCTAAAATGAAGAATTATTAGAAATAGTTCTAAAATGAAGAATTATTAGAAATAGGTCTTATAAGTAGTTGGTAAAATAAAACTTATCAAATAATGTTGTAAGACAAAGATTCATTTTAAATTAATATAAATTTTATAAATAACACGTAACATTATTTTAATAAAACCTCATTCAATTGTTTCCATTGGAATATAAATGCTTAACAAAACAAACGAAATTTTTTTTAATCAACCGTATTTTGTTTTGAATATTCTATATTCTATTTGTAGAAATACATACCAACTACCAACTGTATAGCGAATTAAATAATCCATTTTACATGGAATAAAAAAACTTACGTGGTTTTTCAAACGGTATTTTTCTTTACTTACCTGTTATATAGAATTTTAAACATATTGCTTTTATCTATTCCACTTATGACGTCACGTATATAAACATAGTAAAAAAATTCACAGTATTAAATTTGTTAAAGCTTTGATTATTTCAATTGCAGACGATTTTTGCTCAAGCTCTTTTTAAATATTTATTAGAAAACTTATAGTATTTAGTAGACGAAAATACCACGTGTTTAAAATGTGTATTTTCCTTATTTGAAAAGGCAAACGATTTTTTAATTTTAACTTACAGACATTTTCTTTATTTATTTATTAGAAAAAATACTTTATTTTAGAATAAAAACTATAATAAAAATATATCATCAAAATATTTTACACGTTTTAAATTAAAATAACCTAGGACGAATTAAATAACGTTTAACTGTTATTGCCGTATAACCTATTAACTCATACGCGATGAAGAATTTGCAATGGAAAGAATGAAATCGAATTTTTAATATGCCTATTTCACCCTCTAAATGACATTTTTCGAAGATGAAACCTATCCCAATCCAAATTTTACCCCAAAAATTGGTAATACATCAATTTTCGTGAAAATCGTTAGAGTGGATTTCGAGATTGTGCAAACAAACAAATAAATATAGTGACATTGCTCGTTTAATAGTATTAAAATTAATTAATAATAGATTATATAGAGATAGATGTAGAATGATTTTACATTTCCCCAATAACGCATAACTTTTGCATAAAACTCCTTTTAAGTTGCACATAAATTATAAATCCGACAACAAAAATTAATTGTAAATCAGCCAATGATAAAAATTGATAGTAAATCAGCCGTTAAATTTTTTTCAGTAGGTTTAGAAGAAGTTAATCGATTGTTAACTTTTTAGCGATTAAACCTTTCGAAACTGGCTACTTTTATAGTGATTTTAAACTGGGATGTGTAATTAGCATAAGGAAGGTGCGTAATAGAAAATAGGATATTTCTACGAATCAAATTTCGTGTATTTTGCCGACAGTGAACGCAAACGCCCTTTGTTAAAATATTATATCTATAATTTATAATACATGTGTTAAAATTTAACTTGTGATGCATTGAAGAAATTATTCTTTATAATATTAATTAATAACAGTTTTACAAACAACATTTGATATTCAAAACCGGATTCATATTCATGCAATCCAATGTTCAAACATCTACAGCGATGTGCGTTAAGCTGACGTTGGACGCGGAACCTTTTGCTTCATAGCCAGATTCTTACGATTCAATTAGATACAGGCTGCACTGTAGCACAAGGTTTGGTTAGTGAATACTTTTTGGGCCCACATTATACAAAGATCAGAGGACTGAATGTGTTAATAATGAGTCTGATAGACGAGTTACACCTTACTCTACACGATGGTATGTAATTTATCCCTATAATATAATGCAACGTAGAGTTATGAAGCTGAATACTGCAGTTAGTCAAAACTCCCCCCCCCCCCCCCTCCTTTGTTGTATGAAGGTCATAGGGGGAAATGAGTTGATGATCGGCCTGTTCGAAGCATCTCGCCTTGCTCTATACGATGGTATGCCATTTATTTTCATAGGCTGATTCCACGTGGAGTTATAACGATTTTAGAAATATCGTTTTGCACTATGCGACTAGTACCGTTACCGAATAGAAATACTTATTAACGTCAAAAAGAGCGCCATGGTCGTGTAATCGAATATGCTGTTTGAAGTTACCAGCACACGATGTGTTTCTCCACTCACCTGGTTCCAAGCCTGGGCTTATCGGTGTCGGGGCGGCGGTCTCCCCCATGTCCACCTCCCCTTTCTCGAACTGCTCGAGCGAGACGCACTCCACCTCGTGCTCGAGACTGTGGACGAGCTCGCCGATCTGCGACTCGCCGCACTGCACGTCCACGTAGATCTCGTACTGCGAGGGACGCTTGCGGGACTTCCGGGACTCGATGTGCACCACGTTCGCGTTGTTCTCCTGTGCAGCGAGATAAACGTCCCGTTCAACAAAACAACAGAAGATTAGAACAACGAAAAATGAACCAGACAAAGGGACAGCTAACACAGTTACTGCAAAACATTTAGCGTTCTTTTTAATTTATATAATCGAAGACGCGGTGCAAGAACAAGGCAGCTGCTGTTTTTAAAATTGGTCAGGAAGGACGATAAACGATGTACGTTTCTGGCATCTTATAATACAAAAGTACTGCTCCTTTTCCTGTATATCTCTACAGCCATTGTTTAGAGCTGTCTGGTTCTTGCACCAATCGATAGAGGATTTTTTTTTATCTTATAATAGGAATAAGTGAAAAAGTATAAATCCGAAAAAAGTGGAGCTGTCTGGTTCTTGCATCCACGTCTTCAATTGTGCATTGTTAAAAGTAACAGTGTGTTTGAAAGTAATAATGTGTTAGGGTAGCTTATTGCTAAAAGGTTCCTACGTGATAGGTGGTGTGGATCGTGAAAGGGAATGGTGAGATTTACTTAACAGTACATATTTTTAATAACAACAAACTCGAAGAAACAATAAATTAATAACAAGAAATGCATGAACTCGTCAAAAGACGTGAGCATACAAATTGGGGACACCACAGCATTCCAGAGACTTAGGAACTATTACACAAGTTCAAAATTACAAAAGTTACAATACCAAAATTACATAAGTGACGAGTTTTAAATTATAAAGTTTGAAATTACATAATACAAAGTTTATACAATTAAGGGAGTTAAAAATTTAAAATTACATAAAAGAGCACAAACGCCCCTCGCCAAATTGGCGTGAAAACATTATAAAAGTAACATAAAGGCAGAAAAGAAATTAGGACATTTAGACAATACGAAAGAACACATACAAAAACAATATCGGGTATAAAACAACTCAATGGGCAGCTTGACAAGTAATTTTGAGAGATGATGGCAGTTTAAAAGAAGGTGTTGGATTAAGAGGAGTTACAAATTTGTTGAGAAATATTTATGCAATTCGTTATACGATTTAAGGAATTTTTATCGTTAATGACATTTTTAAACCATGCTGTGTAATTATCGTCTGAGGGCCTAGTAAGTGACGTGAAGCTACAGTCGAAAACGTAGTGATCAGGGTCTCCGCAAGACAAAGATCAGAATCAGAGACTTTAAGGCGATGGAGGTAAGTTTTAAAGTGTCCGTGTCCCAGTAGGAATAAAATAAGGGATTTTTTGGTGACTTGAAGTTCCGTGGACTTTTGCGTAAGCAGTTGTTGTAGTTCGTTACACAACATCTCCAACCAAGCCACTGGAAAACACACGCAGCCTACCAGGCCACTCAGGAAGCAGAGCAGCCGCCACAAAACCATTATCAGTTGTTAATATTATTTTTTTCAAACAGCGAGCATTTTCTCCGTTATGATGCTAACTAGCGCCCATCGATGTGGGATGAAATTTTGTCCTGTTTAAGAGAAATCGTTTGGAAAGCGGCACACCATCTTTCTCATCTCAATCACAGAAGCATCCATGTTTTATACAGGATTTGAACTCAGCTCTCTGATGTTAGAAATGCTTACTCTATCTATCTATCTACTAGACGATGTATGCGATCCATTAACATATAAATGATACAGGAATCTCAAACTGGTGAGCTATTAATAAGGATTCTCTAAAACATTGTATTTTAATTAGTTTAACGATTGGAAAAACTATTTCTACATAATTTATATCATAATTAATTGTCATTGTGTTTTTTTATATACCCTTGCCTTTTGTTGTCGAAGCTAGAGACCTCTTCCCCGTGAACAAAACTAACTAAAATAGATGTAAAAAAGCTATTTGAATAACATAAAACGTAGGTACGATAAATTCATTAACAATAGTTCAAGATACCGCAAATTAAACTGAGACAGACTTCTGTAGTGTTATATAAAACATAATAGGTGTAAAATGTGCAGTGAGTGTATGATAAACTCAAAAGGTAAAACGAAACGCCTTAAACTTCTACAACTTTTAACTACTAAATGTGTTACCTGGAATACCCTGAGTGCTCTGATGAGACCTCCAACTTGATTCCTCAGCGAGAAAATGACAGCTGCCCCTTTCCCTTCTTCTAATTCCACCTCCTTTTGCTTCTCCTCCTTGCTCTCCTCCGCAACGTCCGCCTCCTTGTTTTCCCTATCAAAGCGACGACAAATCTTTTTCTGCAGGAGAAACATACATGCACTCGTCAGTGTCGAAAATGAAGACTGTTCGCATAAAGTTTTCAGTTATAACATCAATTGCAAGTATTTAAAAAAAAGGTTTATGAAGAATAGAACGCACACAAGTGTACAATGGGGTTCAGAAAATAAAATTATTGAGACACCTGAAAATTCTATTCGACTCAACTTCCGAAATTGCCTGTTTATCATTAAAAAATTGTGTTTAAAGTATTTTTAAGTAAAGTAAGTAAACTTTAGGCTACAATAGTACAGAGAAAGTGCAGGCCGAAAAAATTTACACCATTGCAATTATGTTTTTTATTTATGTTTCCACCATATTATTTTTTAATTTATTCTTTTAATTTAATTATTATTAAAAATACCTTTTAAAAGTTCCTCCGATTCTTCATGTTTTAATTTTTTTTTCGCTAAAGAGTACTTTTAGGAATTTAAAAATAATGTGCACTGCCGGAAGGACTGTTGATACGCAGACAGATACATGCGTCGCGATTACACTTGAGAAATCATACTTACGAAATCCATTCTGTATAATGGCGTCACTCACAGATGAAGCCTTGCACACTCTCCCATAGATCAGACATTCTAAACACAATGATTTTTCAGGGCATCTCATATACACCAACACTTAAAGTACACAGCTGCCTTTTATCAAATCACAACCCAGTAACATTCATCTTTCACCTTACTCAACCACCAGAAGCTCTAAAATATACAACTTGTGAAAGATTTCACACAGTTTCAGACAAACCTACGAGAACAGTAAAACAAACAGATAAAGCAATAGAAAACTCAATTTCTAAACTTAAAAGAGATATAGACTGCTGTTCAAAACCAATTAAAATAGATAAAACCCATAAACTATCCCCAGGTATTAAGAATAAGATCAGGGAAAGGAATAGACATAGGAATGTTTACAAAATAATTACACACCCGCAGGCAAAATGTAAGTGGAACGAAGCTTGTAGGAAGGTTAGTTCTCTCACAAAAGAATACAAACAGACTCAATGGGGAAACACAGTAACGAGGCTCTCCACACAGAACAACACAGTTTGGAAAATGGCGAAAACCCTTAAGGCCAAACGACAAAACATAGGTTCTCTTCAGAGACCGAACTCTACTGTTTACACAGAAAATCCATGACCGAAGTTCTCGTACTAGTCTACACAACCAGTTTTCATCACACTTAACACCTATTAACTTAGAACTTGTCGATGACACCATAAGTAAAGTAGATAAAATACTTAGCATATGAGTCACACAACATACTACGTTACACTATACCAGAATAACTCACAGACGTCATTTAAATAATTAAATCCGAAAAAGACCTCTGGATATGACATAATATGAAACTAAGCACTTAAAAATATTACCTGCAAGGTAATTGTTCACATCCCAAACATCTTCGGAACAGATGTATTATAGGACATTTGGCGCGTTTTTTTTCTTGGCGACGAAAAAAAGTCTACAAAACGGGTTTCTTTTATTTGCGCAAATGAATTTTAGAATTTAGTATCAAGTTTTATGCAACAGAAGCCGCTATTATACTTTCCTGATGTTTTTAAATATTAACGGACACTCTTAAGCGCAATTTCAATATTTTCTAACATTTTTAAATTTCGTATGAATTTCTCGTGACAATTTCATACCGTATAAATTTGAGATCTGCAGTTAGAAAAATCTTCTTCAGAAATCTACAGCGCATAAAAATGCAGTTTTTAAGAATTATATATTCGTCACCTCATTGTTGTTCGAGTATTTTTCCATAAAAATTAATTCTTCAACATACCATCGAAAATAAAGTCAGTTTTCATACCAGCTATGACGTCACTAGAGAGAACGATAATTTTGAAGAAACGATCTCGTCTGTCAGCCTATGGTGATGAAGGGACTCATTCCAGCAGAGGGTATTTTCGTGTGCCGATAAGCAGCAGCCCCGTTAAGAAGTTAGCAGACGAAATTGAAGTGTTGCAGGGCCTTATGAATACCGCCCCTGATAAAATTCATGAGCTCCCCCGCACTTGTCGCGAATGACGAATGGGACCTTTTTCCATAGATGTCAAGAGAAAGAACGTTTCAAAGGAGTAGACTGTGGAAAAATTCTAGAATCGTTAGAAATTGCAACGTTTGCTTAATGTTTGTATTGTATGAATAAGTCGGAATGTATACTAAAATAATAAATAAATGTTTATAAGTAAAATGTAAAAAAAAAAAACTATATGTCGTCAATTTGAGTATTTTGATTAATTTGACAGTTAACCTAAGAATATTACTGCCTAACAAAATTTGTTTGCGTCGACGGATCAGTGAAAAGGGCTATGAGAGAAGGGAATACTCATAAATGAAAAGTTTTATCCAGGTGTACGCGAGAGGAAAAAGGTCGAGAACAGTGAACTCTAACTGCAACTTCTGGAAGGTTCAACACTTTTTCCTCAAAGGCCCGTTGAAGACAGTGTAGAAGCAGCCATACTGTACACCAATTGTTGTTTCAATTTTTTTTTCTAATTTCAATTTCTAATTTCTCTAATTTCAAGGTTTTTTTTATATTTATTTATTAAACGAAAACAACTTTCGTACGTACTGAATTTGAAATAACTTATTCATGTCCCTTTTGCAATTTTTTTCATTTTCAACGTTACAGAAAAATACGTTGTTTGTTTCTTCGATGTCAATCGTCATTGTCACCGTCAGTTAAACGAGTCGTCTTTGACTTAAGCCGCTTTGGCGAGATTTGCTCTCAATGAGAAGACTGGAAACGTGCCGTCGTCCCAGGAAACCACAAGTTGGTGGCGAACAATGATTAGCGCCATTTGGCGACAACCCTTGCCTTCTTTTTAACGAGGGCGGTCCTTAAGCACTTGTTACTTTTACTTCCCCTAGTTCAAGAGATCATCTTTAATTTTGCGCCATTAGACTCGAAATAAAATTGAGTGCGACTTACAAACTCAATAATAATTGTTTGAACAGTTATTATAAAGGCCCTGGATACACTAAAATAAATGTAAAGTGCTCTTGTTTGACGACTTTTATGATCCTATTACAATAGGATGGAACTATACAAGTAATTATTTCTAAATAACTATTTTTTTTATGAATAATTAATCTTATTAATTAATCTAATGAATTTTAGTATGATTATACATTATTAACTGTATTCTTTTTTTGTTCTTGATGAAGCATTGTGTATGTGATTGATGATAAATAAAAATACTTATGATAAAGTAAAATTTCCATTTACTGAGCAGGATATTAATTTTGTTTAGAGTCAAGAGCTACATAGATCTTGCTACTTATTATAAAATTTTCGGAAAACTTGACACTTCAATTAAAATATACAAATATAGAAATAACTACCTATATACTATGAATACTTAATAACCAAAATATTTTAAGATTTTAGAACTAACTTATATATATTACATTAAAAAATCGTGTGGTTTTGATTGGTAAATATAGTTGTACATCATTCATTTACCGAACTGGCAAAAACGAAATGGCGATTGGCAAAACTGCACTGAGTGAGCAAAATATATCGAGTAATTTAAAAAATATCATTATATATTTTTAGATTTTGAGCCCTCACTTAATTTTTTTTCTGCATTTGCTACTGGGAATAATCACATAATTTTATCTTTAGAATAAAATAATCTTTAAAAAAAACGACTTTAAGAAAAATGCGCTAAAAAGTTTAAAAAAAAAAAAATTATGAACGAGTTGAAAAAATTTAATTATTTAATATGAATTTTATATTTATTAAAAAAAATTTGAAATCGGTGCCAAAATTTAGGTATGATTTTTGTAAATTGGCTACAACTTCAAAAAGTTGTAATAAGTATAAAATTGATATTAAATAATTAAATTTTTTTCAACTCGTTGGTATAATTAAAAATTATATTTTACTTTTTAGCGCATTTTCCTTAAAGTCGGTTTCTCTCTTTTTTTTTTTTTTAAAGATTATTTTATATTTTCCTTTTTAGTTTTTAATTTAAAAGGAGCTTCGCCCTCTGCTACTATTCATCAAAAAATTCAAGTAACAACGTGTGCTCACATTTTATATACACAATGTATATTGTAAAACAATCCCTATTCATGCCAATCAATGCTAGGTGAATTAAATGTGATTGTTGTTCAATCTTTATTCAACAATGAAAATATTTTGAAATCGGATAAATTGTTTAAAATTATTCAGGTTAATCGATATTTCCGGATATATGTAACAGCCGAATAACCGATTATTTTTTTGCAGTTTTTGCCTAAGTAGATTTTTCTCTATCCAACAAAAAAAAAATTTCGAAATGTAACACTATATTTTTTTTTAAACGGTCCGGTTAATTGAGAATTTCGGATAGTTAAATGCCGGATAACCGGATATTTTTTTCAAAATGTGCCTAAGTGAAACATACGCTATCCAACAAAAAAAAAATGTCCAAATATCTTAATTAGAACAGAAATTTTGCGCGAACATACATAAAAAAAAACATAACAGTCGAATTGATAACCTCTCTCCTTGCAGAGCGATTTGGCGGTTTTAATTTAAAGTTTCTGGCGGGTTTTCCTTTAAAGTTTTGGTTGGCGCGCTGTTCAGTCGCTTAAAAATAATGTCTTCTAAAAACAAATTTTAACACCAGAAAATTAACACTATTTGTAAATACCATATGGATAAATGAAGCCAATGAACAAGCGAGTTGCCGTTAACACCGTAGGTTAAAAATGCCTTCCTTGGCTGCGTGTGAAATTTAGATGTCTCCTCATTAAAGAGTAGGTGTGAAACAAGGGAGAAATTTCCCAAGTTCCTCTCCTGTCCCATAGCAACAGAAAGCAGAGAAGAATCGCCGAACGCAGTTCTCTAATCAGTCGCTAATTGCGACTTGCATTTGGAAGGCGTCATGCCAAACAGAACCAGAGGCTGATTCAATAGAGGGATACGGGGGAATACTTTTGCTTCATGTTGCTCAATGCGAAATTTACATTCAATAAAACGATAAACGCGGTCTGATGTAAACTCACACAATTCCCTATTGCGTTGAGGAACGACTCAAGGAATGTTTGTGACGTAAGCGAACATGATTTTGGCACCGCAATTTACACAGATAATTTGTAAGGCAATTTTGTAACTTGGGCCATATTTATTAACATTTGGATTTTCTAACCTTTTCAACTAAAAAAATCCTATATTTGATTTGCTAAGGAACAAAATTTGGGGGAAATTTTTGTCTGCAAGGTCAAGAGTGCGTTTACAGATAATAAAATAAAATCCAGACTATATAAACTTTATAAAGTAATATATAGGTAAAAATAAAATAATAAATGCATATCAAAGTTATTAATTTTGTTGAAATATATAATTCAATTAACAATATAAACATAAAAAAAATTTCAACGTTGACAACAAATTTATAACTTGATATTCCCCCTTTTTCACTAAATTTTGGCACCCTTCTTAGTCTGGCACCCCAAGCTGCTGCTTGGATCTTAAGCTGTGTGATTGCGTTTATTGAACACCCATGCAAGAAAAGCGTTTCCTTGAGAGTATAAAAATTGACATAAATTTACAATTCACGGAAACAGCCAAAAATAAGAGCGAAAGCTCACTCAAAAATTCCTTCAAATATATATAGGTAGGCTTTTTCAGTTAAAAAAGTTTAATTCAAAAACAAAATCCGCATTTTTTTTTACAAAGCTGTAATAAATTTTAAAAAAAATAATGACATATCAAGTAAAACTATTAAAAAATTCCTCGATATTGTTTTATTTATACTTCAGTTATTCATTTATGAATAAATTTCAATTCTTAAATAGTTAGGTCAGTAATGGAACTAAATTAACACTAATTTAAACACAATTTTTTTAACGAAACGAAATTTTAAAATTACAATATTCGGAATTATTTTAACATAAGTAATTATCAGTATGGAACAACTTTTAATCGAACGTTTTTAACTAAGAGGGTCGTTTAATATTCTTATTTATTAATATTTAGAAATTGAATTTTAAGTATTTTTCACAGTTTTGAGTTTAATTGCAAGGGCTTTGAGGCTCTTGCAGTTATCAGTCTTGTAGGCTTTTTCAAAAATTGAGCTCTGATAAGATCCATAGAAAAATAAACCTTCATTGAAAAAGAAATTACGGTAGTTAAAGTTAACCCAACTGACGGAGTTAAATATGTGAAGACATTTGCAAATCAAGTCACAACTTCCTAGGAATTCAATTTTAATTATATTCATCTTTTTTTTTCAATACCACTAAACTTCTCTTTGTTTTTCACCGCATCGAAAAAGACGAAATTTCTTTTTATAAGAAACAAGAACAAAAAAAAATGCCTTACAAATAAGAAGAGTGAAAGAAAAAACTTGTATAAAAAAAGATTTTCTTCCGCCCTTTTCTTAAAACCATATAAAAATATAATGACTGCATTCTTGGAAGAAGCATAAAAAAGATATCATTTCGACAGCGAATATCTTTAATTCTTTCTTTATGTAGAATTGTTTCCTTCGAATAGCCTTAAATATGAACAAGGGAGATTTAATTCGTGGTTATAATTTGAAGAGTGAAATTCCTTTTCATTTAGCTAAGCGCCTGCTCAAAAATTTAGTATTTTCTTTCATTTAGATCCGCTATTGAATAGATTTTATCTTTGTTGGTGATTTTTGAACGTCTTAAATTGAACGTCTGCGCGTTCAATTTAAGATTGAAAATGACAGCTTAAAGTATTCTGTTTTTATTTTATTGTTTTCCACCAATAGGAAAGGAAATCTATACTACGAGAATATTTTGTTTTATTTTCGGAGATTTAAACTAGGATATTAAAATCGGTCTCAATTAAAAGTAATTTTGTATAACGTAATAAATTGAACGAGACAACATTTTTAACAGACTGCCCAGCGCGCCTACCAAAACTCCAAAATAAAATCGCCAGAAACTTTAAATTAAAACCGCCAACATGCGCCAAGTCGAGAGGTTATCAATTCGTCTGTTATGTATTTTTTTAATGTATGTTCGCGCGGATTTAAGTTCTACTTCAGATATTTGCACACATTTTTTTTTGTTGGATAGGGGATGTTTCACTTGGGAGCAATATGAAAAAAAATATCCAGTTATCCGGCATTTAACTATCCGGAATTCTCAATTAACCGGACCGTTTTAAAAAAAAATATTGTCCGATTTCGAAAATTCTTTTTTTGTTGGATGGAGAAAAATCCACTTAGTCAAAATCTGCCAAAAAATAATTGGTTATCCGGCTGTTATATATCCAGAAATGTCGATTAACCGGAGTTTTTTTTAAACAATTTATCCGATTTCATAATATTTTCATTGTTTAACAGAAGTTGTACAAGAATGACATTTTGTTTACCCAGCATTTATTGCCGTCGATAGGGATTGTTTTACGATATGCATTGTTGAGACAAAATGTAAGCACAAAATGTTGTTACTTGAATTTCTTGGTGAATAATAGCAGGGGGGGGGGGGGGGGGGGGAGCCCCCTCTAAATTAAAAACTAAAATGTAAAAAAAAAAATTAATCTTTCTAAAAAAAAAGGAAAACCAACTTTAAGAAAATGCGCTAAAAAGTAAAAAATAATTTTTAATTTTACGAACGAGTTGAAAAAATTTAATTATTTAATATCAATTTTATACTTATTTGAACTTTTTGAAGTTGCTGTCAATTTACAAAAATCATACCTAAATTTTGGCGCCGATTTCAAAAAGTTTTAATAAGTATAAAATTGATATTAAATAATTCCATTTTTCAACTCGTTCGTAAAATTTAAAATTATTTTTTGCTTTTTAGCGCATTTTCTTAAAGTCGGTTTTCTTTTTTTTAGAAAGATTAGTATATTTTTTTAAAAGGAAAACCGACTTTAAAAAAATGCGTAAAAAGTAAAAATAATTTTTATATTTACGAACAAGTTGAAAAAAATGAATTTATAGTAATTACAACTTTTTTTAAATCGGCGGTAAAAATTAGGTATATTTTTTGTAAATTGGCACCAACTTCAAAAAGTTGTAATAACTATAAAATTGATTTTAAATCATTCAATTTTTTCACCTTGTTTGTAAAATAAAAAAACTATTTTTTACTTTTTAGCTTATTTTTCTTAAAGTTGGTTTACCTTTTTTAACCGATTGAACAGCGCGCCAAACAAAACTCCAAAATAAAACCGATAGAAATTTTAAATTAAAACCGCCGATTCGATTCTATTTCAAATATTTGCAAAAAAAAAAATTTAGTTGGATAGGGGATGTTTCACTTGAGAGCAATTTGAAAAAAATATCCGGTTATCCGGCATTTAACTATCAGGAATTCTCATTTAACCGGACCGTTTAAAAAAAAATATTGTCCGATTTCGACATTTTTTTTTGGTTGGATAGAAAAATTAATTTGGGCAAAATCTGCAAAAAAAAAAAATCGGTTATCCGGCTGTTATATCACCGGAAATGTCGATTAACCGGAGTTTTATCAAACAATTTATCCGATTTCTTAATATTTTCATTGTTTAACAGAAGTTGTACAACAATGACATTTCGTTTAACCAGCTTAACTTAAATGCTTAACAATTTCTTTATAGTTTCTCTTTAAGTTGAATCATTTACAAATATTCTTTTGTCGATTTTTTTTAAAGGGAAACCTCTGAACACAAGAAATTATAACTTTACTAGCTGAAATACCCGTTCTACGCACGGGAAGGAAATAAGTTACACAATATATACAAATACAATAATTATAAGCGAAATATATAATATTCTTAATTTGTCACCCATCAGGAGGAACGAAATAAAGTATTAAAAGTTCCAATTTGTAACGAAATTTTATTATCAAGGTCCCGCAAGAACTGGAAAAATTGATATTATGGAGAAGTTGGCTGAATAATATGGATATATATACGTTACTCCCGTTGATTAACATCCATATTTTAACCTTTAGTAACATCCCAGAAATTTAGAGATGGGCAAATCTTATAATTGTGTCATAATAACTATTATAAGAAAGGCGACATTTTTATTTATTTGGCGACATTTCTTATTTATTTGACGACATTTAAGCGATATTTACTTATCATCCAATCAGAATGCTGCTCATAGTTTACATACTATTAAAATTTTCCATTGTTTCATTCTTGAAATATTTCATTGTTACATGTTCTATATGTTAATCCTATGGAAAGTTTTTAAAAAATAGTTATATTGGCGGTTCGAGTTCGAATTTTTAAAAATCCTTTCGTAGTGCATCTCTACCGCCCAAGATGAACATGTGCTTCAAATTTCAGGACTCTAGGTCTTTTGGATCTGTAAATACCCAAACTAACGTAGCTACGAACATCGAAAAAGGGGTTTTACACCCCCTTAAATACGTTCGATCGGAACAAAAATAGCTTACTTTTCCTATTTACGGCATAAGGAACAACTTTGCCAAATTTCTTCTTCATAGATATACGGGAAGTTGGAGAATTAGTGATGAGTGAATGAGTGGGGTTTTCGCATTTATATATATAGATTTAGCATTTTATCAGTGATTTACTAAGTGGAACAATCAAGTTATTAATGTTAAAGTAGAGAACATTCAAAAGAACTTATTTGCATACTAACGAATAACGATCTTCAGAAAATGTGAGATATTCTATAAATGGGGAATTTCTGAGCTTATAAAGTGACAAAAGGATTCACTACAATCTCTTCACTACTCTTTATATTATTATAAATAAGTTTTCCAGCAGTTAAATTAGTAGTTTCAACAAGAAACGCAACAAGAAAATGAACGCATTTTAATAGTATTAGACAGAAGATCAACAGAAAATTTAACACACCTGGGAGGCGCGAAAAATATAATATTTGTAACGTTGTTTTTATTGCAATAGATTTTAGTTCATACTTCTAATACATGAATGCTAAATACATTTAATTTTAATTATTTTAATAGGTATAGCTCAAAAAATAATGCTTTGAGATTTAAAAATATTCAGACATAGTATATTATTATAAATGTAAAATGCATGTGGATTTCTGGGAAAACTTTAGATTTTCGGACGACAATAGTCATCTAAAGATCTTAGCAGTTTAAAATAAAATAAAAATCGTCTGTGGAACGAATCGTAAAATAGACGTGGAACAAATCGTAAGTCAGATTCCTTACAAAAAATAAATTACGAATTATACTAGGATTTGTGATATTTCTTACAATAAAAAATAAAAATCTCGGTTTCTTAAAAAGGCATATTATATGTAATTTGCTTTTTATTCTTAGATCCCCTGACCCAGAATTTATTGTCATTAGATTACAAGTTTTTCCTTATTTCAAGTTCGTAAAATACTCTATTATACAACATTTTTTAAAAATCTGTTTCACTGGGTGTATAAGTTAAGAGTTATCTCTATAAAATCTCTCATGATTTTCAAAAAAATTAATTCATTTATTAAAATTTAATTCAAAATGTTTTGGAGGGAAAAAAAAACTTTTTCTATTCCGTTAATTTGATGGCTTTTCAGAGGGTCTAGTTTTTCCACTAAGACGCATTGTATATAAATTCCTAAAAATATTTTATTTTAAAATATTTTGCAATCTTTTTAAACCAGAGAATATTTATAAACCAGAGAATAAAATATAAAAATAAAGAGTTATGTTCTTATATAAGTTTCATTAATTTTATTGTATTTTTTAACAAATAAAAAAAAACTTTATAAATAAAGCTTTTCCATATAAAATTGAATGCAGTTTGATTGTTTTAAATGTTATATAAACGTAATATATAAATTTAAAAAAATCTGTAAAGCAAAATTAAAAATAATATTAATAGAACAGCCCAACTCAAAATAAATCACAAATTATACTAGCTAAAGATTCTTTTTGAATATAATTAAAAAAAAGTTGAGTGTTTAAAAAGGTATACAGTGGCTCCCATAAGTGTTCGCACATTTACGAATTTCAAAGAAATACTGCTCTATTTATTATAAAAAAAAAAATTTCGGAATGGGAATTTTTTATTAAGATATATAAGTTGTTCTTAACAAAACTATATAAAATATTTTAAAAACATAGTAAAACTTTTTTTTTGGAAAATAAATAATTAGAAAGTTACAAAAAAATTATCTCACAAAACTCTTCGTACACTTTAAAAAATTCTCTACACATAAATAAATATTGCATTTTTTCAGTAAATTATTACTTAGTAGGATGTCCTGTAACATCCACAACAACTTTTAAACGTCTGGGCATAAATGTCATTATTTTTTTTGTAATTTTTGTATCAATTTCTTCTATACTTCGATTAATACTTTTATAAGTTCGCTTTTCGTTTTAATGTCTTATCTTCTAACTCTTAACCACTAGTTCTTTACATACGTGTTTTATTAGGTTAAAATTCAGCGACTGGGATGTTTTTCAGAACTTGTGGACAATTATAGAGGCAACAGAAGCAAATATTAAGAGCCGTGTGCTAAAGATCGTTATCTTGATAAGAAACAAAGTTGATTCCGATACCCAAATTTTGAGCTTATAATTTGAAATTGTGTGTTAAAATATTTAAATAAATATATTGATTCATTATGCTATCATAAAATACCAAATTACTTAGTCTTGATGCAAATTTGCACCATTGCACAAGGACACGTCCAAAGCATTCTTTACTGTTCCGTCAGTAAATGTCAAGTATTGCACATGGGTATCAAAAATAGTAAGGCTGTATATGTTTTACAGGGTGCAGAAATAAAAAATAGTGAGATTGTAAGCGATCTGGGTGTGTTGGTAAATGAGGATTTTAAAATGAGTCATCAATGTACAGTGGCTAGCAAAAAAGCTAATAGAATGTTGGGGTACATCAGGAAAAGTGTTTCATCAAAATCTAAGGATATTATCTTGCCATTGTACAGAGGTTTAGTAAGGCCACATCTTGAGTATGCTGTACAGTTCTGGTCACCATATCTTAAAAAAGACATTGCATTGTTAGAGAAAATTCAGCACAGGGCTACTAAAATGGTTCAAGGGTTTTCAGGCATGAATTATGAAGATAGATTAAGAAATTTGAATATGTATACTCTGGAAGAAAGAAGTGTTAGGGGAGATTTGATTCAACTATTCAAATTTATCAAACAAGGAGATGTGGATTGTTTAGATTTTAATATGAGTGATAGAACGAGAGGTCATGGGTTTAAGTTAAACAAATCCTATTTTAATCGGGAAGGGAGAAAACACTATTTCTATAATAGGGTAATAGACAAATGGAACAACTTGCCAGTGAATATTGTTAATTGTAAAGAAGTAACGGATTTTAAGAAGAAGTTAGATATGCATTGGGGGATAGTTAAGAGGTACTAGATGGACCAACCTTGTTGGGCCTTGAGCTTGTTGTTGGTCGTCAATATTTGTATTTGTATTAAGTTATTGGCATTTGCGAAGGTAAGCCTAAGCTTTCTATTTTTCGCACTAACAAGAAATTTTCTTCGGCAGAACGCTCATGTAATCCAGCTCATCTGAGCAATTGTCGAACAGTTTCAATTGAAATTGAAGTAGAACATGTTTCATTAAATACTGTAGATATTTTTACAACACTCAAACGAGAATTTTTCATAAATTTTTTAACTGTAAATCTCTGATCATGTTTAGTTAACTTTGCCGGATAAGATTTTCTAACCTTGTTTTTGATCCAATTTTCTTCTTTAAAACATTTTATCACATACTGCACGTACATTTCGATAAAGTTATTAATTTAGAGATACGCTGAGATGATTTACAAACATTTTGATGAGAAATTATCAATATTCGAATGCTATTCTTTGTTTCCTTACGACTACGATCCATTTTAAGTAATAAATAGAATATTACAAAGTAAACAAGCAAAAATTAATACCAAACGAATACTAAATGTCACCACAATGCAAAAATTAAAAAAAAAAAAAAAGCGACAGACGATAATTTTATTTATGAATTTATTCGAAAATGTTTTGGTGTACGATCACTTTTACGGCGTTTTTTTCTCTGTTTCCTTGCATTTTCATTTTTATAAAAAGAAAATAATTCAATATTTAAAGAATGTATATTAGGTTTTATTCAGAATAACTTAGAGATGATGTGAAATAATATTGGACTTCATATTCGAATTCAATTCCAGACTACAACGCTTTTTTTTACAATTTTTTAAAGTGTACGAACACTTTTGGGAGCCACTGTATATAGACAATCTCTCAAAATCTAATGTTATATGTAAAGCTGAAATCTTCAAAATCTGTCCGGATGTTTGTTTGTTGGTTTGTCAGTATATTATAGGCTCTGGAAGTACAAAATGCAGAGCTTTGAAATTTACAGAATAGTTAGTTCAAAAAATAAGAAATTTAACGTGACAATTTTCAAGTCTCTACGATGTTCTATTCGAATGTCATGATATTTTTTAGCGTACGTCAGCAAAAATTCACGAAGGGGTAACAGTAAAATCAGTTCAAATCAACGGAGAAAAGCGAAAATATAATATAAAAATTATAAACCAATTAGAACGCCGATCTTTACACGGAATACTCCATAACTACAAAACGTAGCTTTATAAAATTTACAGAGTACTTTACTTGAAAAATTAGAAATTTTTTGTGATAATTTTTAAGATTGTACGATGTTCCATTCGTATGTTATAATTCTTTTAATATATTCCATTGACTTAACATGAATGAACCTATAGAATGCAATTTCAAATAAAAAAATTCGTTATTGACACTATAAAAATGACGTCATAGGTTTTGTTTGATTTAATAATTATTGAAAAACGTCCGCACATCGGGCTTTTTGTTACAATACGAATTCATTCAAAAATTAAAACAACCAGCATTTTATCTTAAGAAAATGGTTTAGAATTGTTTTAAAATGTTATAATTGTATTATATCTTTTTTTTTGTATACAGGTTAATTGTAACTATAATTAACTATAAGTAAGTTAATTGTAATTAATTGTTTTAAAATATCGAACTTTTAGAACAATTCTTCCAAAATGTGAGTAATTTGAGTTTGAACTAATTTGAACAATTTATTAATTTGAAAAATATTTTATGCAAGTATTTTTTTTTAATTGTACGAAGCTTAGTTTTACTGTGAATTTTCAACTCTATATTACTTTTTAATGTTATTAAAGAATAAAATTCCACAGATACCAAAAGATAATTGAGAAATATTTTATTTAATGTGCCAATGAATATTTCCTTTTAAAACATTAAATGGCGATCATTTAGAATTAAATGTTCTGAATTATTGTTCTAAATGATTGAAAGTACATGGTTTGATTATAATATGCTGCACCGTCTGCTAAACTATCGCCAAGTTATAACAATTTATTCTTTGGATAAAGTGCGTCTTGGATTTAATTTGCTGTGTAAAGTTACTAAATATTTATATAAAAGGTATTTTTCGATGCAAATGCAATAACAATCGTATCACAAAATAACAATTTTAGGAAAAATAGTTTAACAAAATGAGTAAATACCGACTTTTTTATAAATTGATACGGAAATAAAAAAAAAATGTTCTTAAAATTATAATAGGTAGGTAGTTATTCTTCTGTAATAATAGCATTCATGGAAATTCTTTAAAACGTGGGCATTTGGGCGTAGTAAAAGAAAGTTGTGTAGTATTTTAAAACATTTTATTTTTGGTTGAGTATTTATGCCAGGCTGTTAATTTCATTCTCACTTTTTTTAAGAATTTGAGGCAGTTTATTCACAAAAAAAGTTTAGGTTTATTCAGGCTGTAACTTACATTTTTATGTTCTGTATTACAGAGGTTAAAAGTGCAAACTACTAATTAGATGCACAAGTTGTTGGTCAAAGATATTACGAAGATGTAGCCTAAAACGATACATTGGAACGGGCATTTGGAAATAGTCAAATCCAAATTGCAATACTGGGAAAAGAGAAATTCGAAATGTTTTGAAAGTTAAATCATTAAAGTTCTTGATAAAATTTCTTAATTTGGTCTTCTTTAAAAAATAATGTTATCTGTTTTTGCTGCCTTTTTCACTTCCATCCGGTTCAAAACATTTCGATATCGAAATTGATTCAGAAGTTTCATTAAAATTCACGCTTGAAGTTATTGCTTTAAAACTGCAATTTAATGAAACCCTCCTTGATGAAATTTTTTTAAAAAATAATATCAAAATAAATTATTTAATTAAAATAATTATTTAATTAAAAAAAATTCTTATTAAAAAAAAAAAAATTTAATTAAAAAAAAATTCCTTAGATAAAAAAATCGTAGTTTTATGTAAATACTTATTAATATAAAATACCTATTATAATGCACATTGTCTTTTAATAATGATAACAAAAGTAATTAAAATTTCATCGATTAAAGTAAGCACTGAAAACTAAAATATAATTATAGTCATTTCCCAAATAAATTGCGGCATCCGTGTTAAAAAAAAAATCGGTTATGCTGTATGACCGCGGTATTGGGCCACTCGGTACAATGTTGTGAAGGGGCGAGGCTTACAATGGTTGAAACGGCCTTCCTTCCTTTACACGATGGTATGTCATTTATCCATATAGGCTGATTCCACGTTGAATTAATGATAGCGATACACTCATTTTCACCTGGTACAAGCGTAAGAGGGAGGATGGGTTAAAAATCGGCATGTACGAAACGTCTGACTTTCGTTTACACGATAGTATATTATTTATACCCATCAGCTGATTCCACTTGGAGTTAAGGATTTTAAAAACGTCATTTTTATTATGGGATTTCGTGCAACTATGTTTTCCCATACCGAAAGGAAATTCCTATTAATTTCTAAAAATATTTCTGCTCAGGAATGTTTAAGTATAGAGATATTTTTACTAAGACCAAGTAGTATAGAGATATTTTTACTTTTAATTTATTAAACATAAAAATATTTTAAATTATTAAAAAAAAAGCTTTATAAGAGCTTTTAAAGCTTTATAAGAGCTTTTAAATACATATTATACTTACTAATATATATATACTTACTAATATATATATATTCAGGTATTTGTCGTTATTTTTATTTATCTCCGTGCGAAGAACGGGTAATTTCTATTATATTTTCAAAAAATGATTATTATTTATTCTACTTTATTGATTTACTAATTAGACTTTAAAAATGACTTAATAATGGATTTTTTTATAAAAGTTACATGATTATCCATTTTTTCCTCTCTTCATGCCTTTGGGAAGCACCTTACTGGAGTTTTATTGAATGAAAAATTAATTTATAATATTAAATTTTAGTACGATCACTAGGTCGGAATAGTACAAGCAATTCCGTTGTTATTGTCTTTATTTTTGGTAATACATTACATTTTTATTACAAATTGAACTACAATATAGACATAATGCCCCAAAATTCCGACAAAACTTTCCAACTCTTGATACTGCTTCGCAATGTGCGGTAGATTTTATTGTTTATGCGGATGAACGGAAAAAGTTGTTCGAACATCATTTCCCGCCAATTCTAACAGTTAACATAATTTCCAATACAAAGTTGGTTACTTAAATATATATACTAAAAATATTTATAATCTCAAATTCAATAAAAAAAAGTAAAAAATTGTGTTCTCATTTAATAAGTAAAATTTTTTTTATAAAAAAGAACAATTACAATTGCACTACACAAATCCCGCATAATTTTAATAATATTAGATAATTTATTATTACCGTTAATTAAAAATTTTAATTAAGATTAATTTAAAAATCGTAATTTTTTTTATTTTTTTTTCACAGACGATATATCTCACCTTGATTTCTTCAATGTAAGAGTCGGAAAAATCGGGCAGACTGGCCATCGCAGGAGAACTGCAACATCGTCTGCTCTGGAAAGTGCTTCGCCTGACGCTGGCGGTCTTTTTGGCCTCCATTTCCTTCTGGATTCTGTTCTCTCGGACACTTTGGAACTCTTTTGACACCTTGGAGTAAAGGAATGCGGGGGGGTTGTCTGAGGGAGGGTGGGAGTGAAAGGGGTGTCTTTTGTTTCAGACCAATCGGGTGGCTTTTCGCTGTGAGAGGGGCTGAGTTTGTGGGTCATAAATACGCCCCCATTGTCATTTTATTTCGAATGTCATCGGGTGATGAAGCACCCCCTTCGGGAATATATTTTGTTTCCTGAGCTTAAAGAATTTTCGACAATAATTGAAACGATGTTTGTTTTTGAAATTTTAAATAATTTATCTGAAGTTGAAAAGAAAGAAAATAATTAATATTAATATTTTTTTTAAGTAGAAACATATGTTTGTTTAATATCGTGAGTTGTTCGTTTTGTTTAATATATTGTAGTTACCGGATATCTTTTGGATAATATTTTTCCTTTGTAATTAAATACACTATCAAAAGTATTCGTAAAGATTTAATTATAACATAATTTTAAATAAATTTCATTGGAACCAATAAAACATATATTTTATCTTCCAAGATCTAGAATTGCATATATCAGTATATATACCCTCAGTGGATCTCTCATCAACTTTCACAAATCAAATTTGAACAATATTTGAGAACCATGCATAAAACCAAACATGTCTAAAATATATAAAAAAAATTAGATAAGCATTGAAATTTTATTTAAAAAAAATTAGCTCTATCCGATTTTACAGCAGTAAAAGATAAAAAAAATCCGAAAATATCCCTTTCAAATTAAAACTTTAATACCCGGAGGTCCAAAGAATTACATCTGAAGCATTTATTTTTCTATTACCATCCACCAAGCGTTTTTGCGGTTTTTCTCTAATTTATGACTTTCTTCATGTACGTTCCTCATCCTAACTTACAAATATGGAAACAATTTAGTATATTACAAAAGCTTGCAAATAAATTTTTATCGGATATTAAAAACTAGCAAAAACGCTCTAGAGGGACGTGGTTATAAATTCCAACTGCATATATTTTTGTATAATTTTCACTCAAAGATTGTATTACGTCATATTTTGGATAGCTTTAGGATAAAATGTAATAAAAGTTCGTTGACCTACATTCAAAAAATTATTTTGAAAACTTTTTTTTTTTTTTAACTTTATCCAATTTGTATACAATTTTCTGTCAAATAAAGAATAATTGAAATTACAAAAAAAAAAAAAAAAAAAAAATCCAATCAATTGTCACAAATCTAAAATTAATCATCTGGTCAACTTGATTAACCGGACTTTTTTGGATAATTTTTCTATGAGTTAAAAGATTCCTTTTTAGAATAATATACAGTAATTTTTCGGTTTACGGAGATGAAATTATCCGAAAAGTTCAATAAAGCAGACATTTTAAAAATTTCTCTGATTTCAATAATTCGTTTTGGTCGGCAAGAGTAATAAAATAAAATTAAAGATTTATCTTGCATTTCGATCAACTGAAAATTCCTTATTTCTAGTTGAAATAGGTAGTCGCCATTTTGAAAAACAATCGATTTCGTTTATTAGTCGCATTTATTAAACATCACTCTAAATCAAAAACTAAAATAGTGGAGATAAAATTTTTAAAAAAAGTCTTAAAAAATAAATTGCACTAAACAGCGAAAAATAAGTTTTAATTTTTTTTTTAACAAGTGTAAAAATGTTTAATATAAAATTACTTTTGTTTTGGCATTCTACAATAATTTATCAGTTAATATATGAGGATCAGTTAACATACGAGGATAGCAAAAACAAACATGTCATAAATTTTCAAATCGAGAAAAAACGTTTAGAAGATGCATGCATTTCTATGGACCTCCGGATTTTCAAGTTTTAAAATAAAAGGGATATTTTAGGAAATATTAAATATATTTTTGAAAAAACGGATAGAGATAATCTTTTTTTTATATATAAAATTTAATGATTATCTCATTTTGTTGTTCTTTGACATATTTGGTTATGCATGCACTACCGTCACATGTAAATGTACAAGAACACTGAAATTACAGAGCAATAATTGTTAAAAACTGTCTTAAATGGTTAGAAAAAATTTATACTTACTCAAATCGAAAGTTATACTTTATTTGAATATAAAACTAAGTAAATACATCTATCTTTGCTCACATATTCTAGAATCCTTTTTACACATCAATTAACATATGTACATTTACAAGAAGACTAGAGTTAACACTGTATAACGTTCATGCATTTGAAAAAATCTGTTTAGTAATAAAACATTTTGGCATTCCAAAAAAATATTTAAAAAAAAGTCTAAATAGTAAATATTACACAAACAAATTTAACACTTAATAAATTTACCAAACAATTAGCAAAAATATATTTTTTTTATTTTTAATAATTTAAAGTATAATAATCTAGAACTCTAATTTTTTCTCCTCGCAAATTAAAATAAATTGTTTAATAGCACTAAGATTTTATCATATAAATAATATATGCTAATGTGAAAAGAATAAATAATTTTTAAAAAGGTTCTGTTTTAGAGAACTGTGTGGCACTGTAGGCATTATTATTTATAGCTAAACATTCCAGTAGATGAATTTTTTTTAGAAATCTGCAACTATAAGGCAACATTTATAATTGATCTGCAAAACAGACATTGATTTCCACTAAACAATATTTAACAATTGTAAAATCTAAATGTAAAAGATGTCAAGAAATTAATTTCTAAAACCAAACAGAGATCATAAGGAATATTTAAGGACTTATGAAAACATTGTCTAAATTGTCAAAAGAAAGATTAATTTTAAAGATAAACTTGGAAGTACTAATTACCTGCTGTTAACTAAATATTTTCTTAAGTTTTGTCTTTATACTAATCACTTTAAGGAATTTTCGCTAGGCCAGCGTGTAATTTTGATAATTTAATCTTCAAAGCGCCTTGCATGGAATGTTGAAAAATATATGTACAAATAAAACCGAGAACCTTATTTGCAGATCAATAAGAAAGTTTAACCTTTTGGAATTGCAAAGTATTTACATTAATCTTCTGGGTCTGAAATGCAACCCAGCGGGTCCTGCCGACATGCTGAGAGATTACTGCTACCAGGCTATACATGACCTTTTACAAATATTGATCATTAAAATACACAATTTACACTCATCTTACAAAGAGCTGTACAATCATCAACATTAAGTATAATATGGGCAACATTGATTGTTTGAATATTTACTTCAAACAGGTCAAAATAATAAGTTACAACATTATATTTGGCAATTATATTTTCAAACTACATCAACGCAGAAATATACTTATTTGAAGACTGTCTGTATGTGCTAGCTTATTGCTTGAGTCCCAGAAAAAAATATATATATATCTTATATATATTCCTTTTAAGTTTTACTTCCAAGAAAAAAAATATGAGGACATTATGGATATTTAGAAATGATTTTATAAACCACCAATACTGAATTTTACTCTGAATTAAGATATTCTCCATTTTTATAGCAATTTGAAGTGAAAATCTTTTGCAATATAATAGCAATTGCAATATCCCTATAAATTATGAAATTTTAAATATGACTAACACTTCATTCATGCTGAATATTGCATACTGTATATACTATGGTACATAATGTACAAATTACCATGTCAGGTACAGATACTTTTTAAGATTATTCACTGCTTAATTTTTATTCTTTAATATGAACAAATAAGTCAATTTTGTGTTTTCTTTTTGAGAACTTATTTACTGAATAGGGTAATAAGAGTACTTGCAAATAGTAGAAAAATTTATGTTATAGGTTAATAATAAAAACCTCATTCTTAACTACTTTGTTTTTGTAATCAGGATTCAATGAGATTTACAAATCACAAATATATTGCTACATGTTTTATATATAATATATCTGTGCCCTGATGTATTAAAGGTAAATGTCTAAAATGGACAATAGTTTGCCATATATAAGTGACTCAAAAAAATTCTGGAACTGTTGGTCTTTTCAAATGTTATAACTATATTATCAAATGAAATAACATATAATTTTCACAAAAATAGTGCTATAGTATGAAAGTTACAGACAGATAGGAAAATATGTAACATTTTGAATGAAATCGAATCTAAAGCTTAAGCGAAAGTATTTTTAAATAAAACAACAGCTGGGCAAATGGACAATACAATAGACCAAAGTATGGCATTAAATATTCGAGTCTAATAGGCAAAAAAGGTTCAGGTCTTGACAAAAACAAAATTTATTTCTGACATTGCTTTGAACATCAGGGGCAAGTTGCTGTTAGTTAACAAAAGTCCAAAACAAAAAGAAAATCACAGCAGAGATCACATTGCCATTTGAGGAAAGAATGTTAATGAGTTCTTATTGGTAAAAATAAGGAGTTTAAAGAAACACAATACAGAAAAAAAAAGAACATATGTCAAGAACTTTCATAGTTAATTTTCAAACCCAAGCAGGATTCAAAAAGAAATAAAGCGACTTGATCCAATTCAGGGTGGTGTCGCAGCCCCTTAAGGGGGAAGGAGTGAATGTCCCCTGCCCCCCTCCCCCTCCTATCCGGTGACCATGAGGAAGGGCTCCAGTCGCTCTTCCTCTGGGAGCATTCCATTGAGCTGCTCCATGCTCCGGATGATGTCCCCAAGTCCCTTTTGGCACCTGTGCAGGTTGTTGGACACCTCCTGCACCTTGGCCAGCTGCTCGGCGTGCTTGGCGAACCTCTTCTGGCGCTCGCTCAGCATGTTAGTCAGGGTGGTGACGGCAAAGTCGATCTGGAAGGATGGAAAGAACCAGTTAAAAATTAGGGTAGAAAAGTGCATTCAGATTTAAAAAAGGTTTTAAAGAAATGTACATATTTTCATAAGTAAATAAGTTATTTTCAAAAGTAAAAATGACATGAGGTAAACATAGCTAAAAGCTGAAAAGGGAAAATAAATATTTCAGGACATGAAAGCTGCGTGTAAATTTAGAATGACCCACATAAGAGAGTGAGGAAAATAAAATGCAATATATATACAGTCAATAATGATGATGTAACAAAATTATTTCATTTCTGCTTCCAAACTGTATGAGAATAGCATATAGACACTGTTTAGAAACTAGGATAAAAAAAATTATTTGGTTTGAATTAACTTTAGAATTTGATTTACATTAAAAAATTCCATTTGTAATCAAATTAAAAATCTATGTTTAACAACCTTAATGAAATCAACTTTTAAAGAAAATAGGCATTTAAGGTTTTTTTAACTAGAGCAACCGATGATCTGTCAAAACAAAGTGAAATGCAGAACTCAGACAGATTTTATCTAAATACCTTTGGAGACAGTTGTGTGTTCGACACATGTGAATTTTTAAACCTTCTTTGATTTGAATCATATAAGTAGCAATCAAACATCAACTGATTTTATAATATTTTATCTATATTTAATCTTAATAGTAAATGTAGTTTAGTATTTATATTAATAAAATATCTATAAATCTTTATATTGAACCAGTTTTGAATTTGATTACACAAATACGGAATAGACATGAACTGAATCTTCTGACCTTCAGAGTAAATAAATGTAAATTAATAAAAGGTTCAGAAAAAGTTACAACAAAGGCTGTTTCTCCTCTGTTAAGTAGAATTATGTTAACAATGAAACTGTAACTCTATTTTGTAATCCTATAGCTTTCTTCTTTTAAAAAATTTTTGTAGAAAGAAGTGCCCTTTAATAAATTGACATTTTTTTTTTATTTAGTTTGAATTTATCTAGGGATAATCTGCAAATTTTTAATTTTAATAAACAATCTATTATCTATATTATGGATTTTATTTACAGTTCAACTAGAAAAGTTATAAGTTCAACTTTTTCTCAGAATATAATTTTTATCATAAAATATTCAGGATCTCGTAATTGTAAAAAAAGAAAAAATCATTGTCCGTCAAAACCAAATTATAATGTACGATTTGAAAAAGGTAGTTATAAAAGTGTTTATAAATTTAAATGTGACACATGTAAACATATTATAAGAAAAAAAAATGGTATTTGAAAAAAGTATTGTGTTTCCAAAACTACTATACATACAATATACAATCATATTTCTACTGAATTGCTGATGTGGATAAAAAAACTCATTATTAAATTCAAAATACTTCGATATAAAAAAATTAATTAAATTATAATTTAAAAAAGGGACATTGAAAAGATTCTGAAAACAATTTTGAATATTTAAATGTAAATAGAAATGCTAGTAAACCTAATAGACAATATATAAAACTCATTCATAGAAGCAGTGGCGGCGATTCGGGGGGGCAAGGGGGGGCGGTTGCCCCCGCACTTTTTTCGGATGTTGCCCCCGCACTTTTTTGTATGTTGTCCCCGCAACTTTTTTATATTGGACTTTTTAAAACTAAATTACAAGTCAATTGTTTTACTGCATTACCTAACAAAGGAAAAATTTTGAACGCCAACTTCCTCACACTACCATAGGACGTAAATAGAGGGGGAGGGGGGAGGTTTCAGGAGGATCAAACCCCTCTCATTGACAGATTTAGTGTGCACTAGTCGCATCCAAACGTCAAACGTTTGGACGATGGGAGAACAGGCTTGCAACCTCCCGGTAAGGAACTTGGCACTTTAAAGAGCGCCTAATTGCGATTTCGAATATTAAATCAAGTAGTATATTTTAATAAATTTTGCTTCTAAAGTACCAGTATTTGTTAAATTAAATCAAAACAAAACATACATTTGCAAAGTCTAATCAAAGCGATTAACTTTTTAACCAACCATATAATTTCTATAGTTTTTCTGAAAGAAATAGTTTATAATAATTTTACTTATGATTACTTATTAAATAGTTTGGTTATGAAATAGTTTATTTTAGTCAGAAAATCTCCGATTTTAACATTTTTAAAACACAATCCACAAAAGTATATTTGTTTACTTTACTTATCAGCGAATGTTCTCAAAGATGATGGCAGAAAAGATTTAATAGCTTTTTTTTTTAATTCTCAATGCTTTGATTTCGAAAACATCAAGAAAATAGTTTATTGTAACTACGTATTAAATCTGCAAAATATTTTAAGAATCTAGCAGAATGACTCATTCCCAAGTTTTCTCAGTTTTACATATAAGCAGTAGGGAAAATAGGCGAAACGGCGCCGAATATGACTTATGACTCTCGTTTGTACAGTCATTTTGGAGTCTACAGAGCAAACTGTATATGACTACTCCGATAGATATTTATTTGTTTTTAAATCAGCCGTTGATTTTTTTTATTCAATCAGGGCCATAGCTCAGTCTTTCTACACATCGTAGCCTTCGCTTAAGGGTCTAGTTAAATTGTCTTCGACTATAGCTAAAATAGACAAATGATATAAAGGTGTTTTGAACAGTTTATACTTTTTATACTCCTGAAAATTGGACTTTAGTTTTTGTGGCCCTTTTATATAGTATTTCTGAAAGTTATCGTGCTTTGTTTTGCCTTTTTAAGTCAGAATAACGAAAAAAGAAAGCTTTTAACTTGTCTCAAATCAGCTTTATGGTATGAAAACTTCTTTTCTTAAATTTATGTTATTAAGTTTTTTTACTGTGTATTTGAAGTTGGTATACTTCAAATAACACAAAATAGTGAGTAAATACAAGTGTGCAATACCATAGCTTTTTTATAGCAATATAATACCACTTTTTTTTAAGTCCAGCTTCCCCCCCCCCCCCCCCCCCTTCCCATTTGGGGGACTTCTTGCTTCCCCTTTATCTTGCCCCCCCCACTTTCAGCACCCAATCGCCGCCACTGCATAGAAGAATAATATGATAAGGATTTTAATGGGGGAAAAAATCTCCTTATTCTCAAATTATCCCCTTTTATTCCCTAGTGATTGGGAATTAAATTTTAACTACAAACTTGAATATTTTTGTAGACAAAACAAACACAAAATATGGATTAGATATTTACCAAAAATTTATGGTAATAATACAACAAACTATATCCAAGTAGGTTAAAAATAAAAGTTATTATTTTCATACTTCTCGTATTCTTTGTGTCAAAGCATTTTGTTCAGTGCTAACAACTTCTGAGCACAATTTCAGGTGATCTTGGTATCTTTGACAAAGACTTGCAATGGATTGATGATCTAGCTTATTGAGCACTTCTGGGTCATGTACAGTAGGGATGTTCAATGCTCCCCGCATTATTGGATGAAATGAAGGAATCTTCTGCAAGAAATATTTAAAAGTGGTTAAAATCAAAATTAAGGATGTTGATGAAAAATGAAGATGAAAAAAAAAACCTATTTGAATTAAATGCACATAATGTTGACTGCAGTAAACAGTAAAGGGACTGCCCATCCCTGTTTGTCGAAGACTGTCCCAAGAATTAAATCCTTGTCCATAGATTTTTACTTGTTTTTAAACTTCAATGTTTTAGAGAAAACAAAGATTGCCTTTAAAATGATAATTATTTCCATGCATCAGAAAGCTGCATGACAGCACCCATGATTTGAGAAAACTCTATAGGTAGACAATATTTTCTATTGAAGAATAGACCTGAATAAAAAGAAACAGAAAAAGAGAGCTCAGTTTCATTTATTTAGGATAAATTCATAACATTCTGATTTACAAAGCTTCAGGCATAGGAAAAGGAGGCGCTCAACCCCGCCGCACCCCAACCACAGGGAGAAAATAAATTTCATATAATTTATGGATTAGGTTTGGTTAATTAATGTTGAACTAGAGCTGAAAAATGGGCTATTAGCGACGTGTCAAGGCCTATAGGAAAGATATGGGAACTCGTATAATTTTTAAAGATTAAGATAGTTCTAATTTTAAATAATAATAAAATTGTAAATTTCTTTAAAAAATTTATGCAACTAGTAATTAACAAATTATTGAATTATAATTAAGAACTAATCGGTAATTAATAGGTGATGGGCACTGCAACGTCACAGGCTGCCGCGCAGAGCAACGAGGAAAATCTAAAGGCAAAACAAACAGAATTCCGTTGCCTTTCGCTATGCTTGCGTCGCGTTAAAAGGCGGTATTTTGTTTTAAACTCAAAATAAAAGCACACGATTAGGCACAAATACAAGTCCAATTATAGTTTTAGTAACATAAGGATTATAAAAACAAAAATTTCCAATAATTTTATTTTTTATATTCGAACAAAAAAAATACTGAAAATAGACGATAATGAAACGTAAACTAATGATACATTAATTGTGCACTATTATTTTATATTTGTAGCAATAACTTATAAGTTTTTGTGTCAAGTTTTGTTTATGAGATGCCATCATAGGTTCATTAAACACAAATAATTGAACCTAACAATAATGTTGTTACAACTATATTTAAATATTTTTTGAAATCCATCGGCGACTTTGTTGGATTTCTGAAGTTGTAAATCATTATTTAATAGTATAAATATATAAATCGTATTACTTATATTGAATTGCTTGTATACTAATCCAATAAATATATGCATAAAAACTTTAAGCACAAAAAATATGACACATAAATGTATTAAAAAATGACTTCGATTCTGCAAATATGTTTTCTTGTAAAAGTAGGCCCAAATGACACAATAAGTATTGTCTCATGGAGTGATGGACTAAGGAGGGTGCAAAATTTCAGTGGAAAAAGAAAAAATTAGAAGATTTATTCGAAAAATTTTAGTCTACATTAGGATGTTTTTAGATTGATATTTTTTATTTTAATTGTACATTACATTTGAGTAAATTGATAATATTGAGGTTCGCAACATTATCCGTGTATTATTTTAAGACGGCTATATATTGCTTGGATTTAGTTTTGAAAAATGCATGTTTCACACTTTATAATATAGTAATTTCTCCCAAATTTTTTGAAATTTGGCGTCTTCATGAAACTAATAAAAAAAAATGACATGCAAAGTTAGAAAATTCCTGTATTTAAAATAAAATACAGCAAAAACAAAAATTAGCATAAAAATTCATCGAAGTTGTGAAATTAAAGGTTTTAAACAGGCTAATCTTTAAAAAATGTAGCTTTGAAGATTTTTGTTCCGAATTCCTTTATAAAACCTACAAAAAACCTTCAATTTTCCAACTTTGATGAAGGCTTTATGCTGATTTTCTTAAACAAATTTGTCAAATCATCTATAAAAGAACTATATATATTTATGTTGTTACCCGGCAAATAAAACTAGCATAAAACATAATTAATTTGTGAAATTGAAAGTTTTATAAAGGAATTTGAAAAAACTGCACTTTTTTTTATAGTTTTTAATTTTTTCATGAATTAAATCTTTAAAAATTCTGCATTTCCCTTTAATAATTTTAATACTTTATAATAAAAGGTGTTTTAAAGGCTTTATTTCATGTTGTATAAGGAATTTTTAACAAAAATCTTCATTAAATGCAGTTATTTTTAGATTTTAATAGCATTTAAAACTGGAGTTTTGCTGCATAAAACCTTCAAGTTCGCGCCTTGAAATTTGTATGGTGATTGTTTTTGCTTCACCTTCAATTATGAAGCAAAATAATTTTCGTTTGTGCACAAACATCCCTTGAACCACTGTAATACAATTCCCATGACGATCTTTTATAATATATATGCATTTAATAATTTGATGTTTTTAAAAGAAATTATTAATTACAATTATCTGCCTGATATTTTAATATAAATACTAATTATGGTAATGTTTTAATCATTCTTAGAGAAAACAAAACAATGAAAAATATTTGTTAATTTATATTTAAATATGTGGATATTATTAACATATAAGTATTTTTTTAATTTGAATTTTACGCCGAATAAAACAGATAATATTTATTTTTTAATTGTATAAACACTTTAATTGTATAAATATACAATTAAAACTAAGTAATTTTGATTTAAAAAAATTTCGTTGAACTTGTATACACATTTTTCTTAACATTTAAAATAAGCAGAAAACCCCTAGAAATAACTAAAATGTCCTTAAAATAAACAAAAACAGTAATAAATATATAACTTTATTTTTAAGTTATAATTTTAATCAGTATAATTAGTTTCAGGTAATCCTTAAATGAAGTATTAACGAATAACGCATTGGTCGATCGCGAACAAACATGCTAAACCCATGTTAAACGCTGACCCGCGAACGACGTTTCTGCCTTCAGCTTTTCGGAGAAGCCGGTTTGTTTACAAATACGCCCATCCCCTATGGCTAATTACCAATTAGCATAACTGCTAATTAACATTTTTTTTTAATAAATATTTTGAGACAATAATACAGTTGAGAAGTATACTTACTTGAAGACGCATCATGTCTGCATCCGTCTCCAATGTGTCAATCGCAGGAGCCCCCTCCTTCACCACAACAATATCATGGCCAGACGTAGACCCTGCGTAGGACTTTGGGCGCGGGGCTTTAGGCGAAGCCCTAGGAGAGGGGGTGGCAGATGCTCGGAGGCTGTGGGCAGGGCTCTTGGAAGACAACTTGGGGGAATCTGGAAACAGTGTAGATATTAAACATGAACGCTGCTACAACTAAAATTACAAGGAATTGCAGCAACCCTATTGGACAACAGTCGCCAAACTGGCGACTTTTGGCGAGATTTTAAAAAAGTCGCCAAGGGTGACCGTACAGTAAACCTTTACCGAGGCCTCATATGTCCAGCAATAGGCATATTAGGATAGCCAATTTATCGCCAACGTGGTTTAGAGCTGCCAACGGTGGATCTGAGGAACTCTACCCCCGGTTTTTGCCGCCAAAGATTGAGAATATCGCTTTTTCAGAAAAGTCACAACGGCATCGGCGTAGCGTAGAATGCATTTTAACCAAAACGTCTAAAAGAAAAGTTAATATTTGAAACTACTACATTGCGAGATTACACTTCAGACAGGTTCTTACCTCCAATTGGTCTATTAACAGTGTAGGAAATGTATGGTATATCAGAATCCGAACTTATTGAGGGTCCAGGAGATGAACTTCTTGTTCTTTGGTGTTCTTTAAATTTGCCTCCAGATTTCATGACACTGTTTGAACGATCAGATTGACTACTTTGTTCAGAACCCATGGTAAAATATCCAATAAACAAGTATTTTAATATAAATTCAAAATTATTTTTCTAATCATTGCAATTTCGCAGACAGAAAATCATGAAACAGAAAGTAAACAAAACTTTATATTAGTGTATTGCCAGATTCATAACAAATTAAACCAGCCAATTTCGAAAATCTTCATGGTTTGGTTGCGTAAATTATTTCGCACTAAAGCTACATTTGAGCTATTGGCAACGAAGGACAGTCACAGAAAATCTTTATGAATTAACTTGTAAAGTTATAATTGCTTTAATACTTGTGTGTTATCTTTAAAAGAATGTAATATGACTATTAAAAATATACTGGTTGTTTTAATAAAAATAAGAATATAACAATCTTTATCTTACAGACAACGAACTTCTCAACTCATTCATTTCGATTCGTTGCTCAGTCATTTTATTGTTCACCATTCTTGAGCTCGTCGGCATATAAAAGTCAGAAAAAATATTTTTCATTTCATCTTAAAACTTTTAAACTAATTGACTAAGTTACTTTTGTAACGTGTTTACCGGCACTTTTTCGAACAAAATGGGATCAAACGTAAGTCAAATTCTACTTTTTAGCCTTGTTCAATATGTGTAGAAAGATGTTTTTCAAAATGGCTAATCGTTCGTATGGCTTTACGAATACATTTTCTAACAATTTTTCTGAAGTAGATTTAAAAGTAGAATATTGAAAATATATACTATTCAGTTTTTTATACTCGTTAAATATTTTTAAGTAATTTATCTAACCGCATAAATACTATAACAATATTTTCTTTCATTATTGTAACGTGCATAATTAACTGAAAGAAATGTTGGATATTAGTTTATATTGAATATTAAACTTACATTTGTATAGTAAAGGTGGAAGTTTAACGAAAATGTTTACAACTTATTCATTGTGGTAGTGTGGTTAGGTTCTTATTAATATCATGAAATTCAATTTAGGCTTAAGCTAATCATTCTTGCCATTTTGAGTTAAAATTAATTCTGTCAAGAAAAATTACTTTCTTTCTATTAGAACACGTTTTTTATGTGCCAGAAGATTCATGTTACATACATATACTTAAAATTCAGAGTAATTCGTATATTCGAAATAAATTTCTTTTTATATCCCAAGTAAGAACATGGAAACTTGTAAATACTTCGATACAGTTTCTGTTATTGCCACTAAAAATATTGAAATGTTCGTCTTTTCACAGAATCGTGGTGGAGAGCCTGAACAGTTCCGTAAACTGTTCATTGGAGGATTGAACTACAAGACGACTGAAGATACTCTAAAGGCATATTTCAACAAGTATGGGGAGATTGTCGACTGTGTTGTGATGAAGGACCCTAACACCAGAAGATCCAGGGGCTTTGGCTTTGTGACATACAAGAGTGCGCATATGGTGGACGACGCACAAGCTGCCAGGCCACACACTATCGATGGGCGAGAGGTAGAACCCAAAAGAGCTGTGCCCAGAGAGGTAGTTATTTTTTATTTGCCTTTTGTGTAAAAAAATATATATTTTAATTGATGTATACTATTGGTAACCGATATTTAGGCCACCTATGTTGGGTCCTTAAAAGACTGGAATGGTCGAAATATTGGCCGGCCTGTTCAACCCCCCACACACACACACAATAAAGGATATAGCTATAACATGCAGGTCTACCTTGGAAAGGACAAGCAAACTAAAACAGAAAAAAAAAATCTCCTGTTCACGTGACGGTTACAAATCTAGTTGAATGTGTGAAAGGTAATGGCCATAAATTGTTTATTGACAATTTTTTATCGTTACCAGTTTTCTTTTTAGATCTTTATAAAAAAAATTATAAAATTAATAACTGTGGTGCCATGAGAAAAAAACAGAAAGATTATCCGCAGTTGGTTTCTAAAAAAATGAAAAAAAGGCTATCTAATTGAAAACTTCGATAAAGGAATGACAGCTATGTGCTGGAAGGACAAAAGGGAGGTACACATGCTGAGTAATATGCACGTTACAGAGAAAGTGACTTCTACCGTGAAACAGGATGTTTGCGAAAAGCCTGCTCTGATTTCGAGCTACAGCAAATGCTTTCTTTAATAAAAAGGAAAACTGTAAAATTAATATAATAAAGAATAACCATTGTGTATAAAATGAATTTGTTAAACCAAACTGATTAAAAGTATATTGCAAATTAAGAAGCATGCACTTTATATGTATTTTAGTTTTTTGTTAATGAGTACTTTTTTTTAGGATGCTGGAAAACCTGAAGCGCAGGTTACTGTAAAAAAAATCTTTGTGAGTAGTGTGAAAGATGACGTCGAAGAAGATGATATCCGCGAGTACTTTGGCTCGTATGGCAATATAGTGAGTGTCAATATTGTGGTAGACAAGGCAACTGGAAAAAGGAGAGGATTTGCTTTTGTTGAATTTGATGATTATGATCCAGTTGACAAAATAGTTTGTAAGTAACTGTAAAAAAAATTAGTATTTGCTAGTAAAAATTATCTGTTAATAAAATATTAAATTCAGTACAAAAAGTATCCAAAGATAAATTTTTCTCTTGTGTTTCCAGTGAAAAAACACATGTTGAAAGGCAAGAGAACCGATGTTAAAAAAGCATTGTCCAGGCAGGAGATGGATGATTTAAAGCGCAAGAAGGAAATGAAAGAAGCTCGTTTTGGAGGTATTGAAACATTTACGTCTGTTTTACTTTAATCATGCATACCAACTCGTAGTGATTAAACGTTAAAATATTTATTTTCCTCTTTTTTTTTCATGACAATTGTGTGTTCTTTTTAAATCTTACATTGCACAGAATACGTACCTAAAAAACGAGATGGGGGGGGTATTATTTGTAGGTACTTTATTTTATTTATCTACATTAAAGAATTTTCCTGTATTTCTCATTCTAGAATATTCTTTTAAAAAAAACCTCTGGAAAAATTGGAATTTTAAGATTGTGGCCAACCCTGTTTACATAGTATAAAAAAAATTGTTTCCCATCTGTTTTTGCTTGATGTTGAAATCACAGTTTTCTGTCTATTTGCATTAATTTGACAAAGTATGGCCAGGCCGATTTGTCTTGTAACTTTATATTGTAAAAAATGTAAATACTAAGTGAATTCTGCATATTTTTTTTTACATTTGCTTTCTAAAATAAACATTTTAGTAAATTCAATGTTTGACTTATGCCTTTTGTATTTAATAATAGAGTTTTGTTTTCACAGGTGGAGGACGAGGAGGGTGGAAAAGTGAATCTGACAACTATGGTGATGGAGGTACGTTTTATGGTAGTCCTTTTCTTTGAATCAAGTTTCGAAATTAGCAGTCCTTGTATTTTGCAAAAATTTCGGTTTAACTTTTTTTTTACATCTAACTTTGTATTTTGCTGGTAAGATGCCAATTCGCTTTTTCATATCCATCTTTAGTTTTCTTCGGTATACTTAAAAATCCATATAACTATTATTGCAAATCTCTTGTAAAACTGCAAATTGTGATATTTTTAGTATTTGAAAATTGATACAGAAAATTAAACAATAAAATGGGAGAAAAAGCTTTTAGTGATATTAATTTATTTTCAATAATTCTTACTTTTCAGTAAGACTGATAATTTTAGAGTACAAATAGAAACATGTTTCTAATTTTATGTAAAAGATGCCTTAACGATTGCAAAAAATATCATCCATTGGATACTCTGCTTGAAAATTAAAATTATTTGAAAAATATATTATAGTATTAAACAGTCTTAATATAGTTTTTAATATAAATTAGTTTAGCAATTTATAGATTTGTTTAGAGCAATATATTTGCAAGTGTTTAACATTAACTTAACTTTTTTTAAATTTGTAGGTTATGGAGGTGGCTATGGTGGAAGCAGTGGTGGCTATGGAGGAAATGGTCCTAGCACTTGGGGTGATGGCTATGCAAACGACTATTCCACATCCGATTACATGTCTGGTAAATGAAAAAGAATACACTTCTTATATTCAGTTTTCCTTCATAAGCTTTTGTGTTTTAAAATACTTACAAAGTTATAATTGATATATTTTGCAGTTAAATTATTAGACTTTTTTTTTTTGTCAAAATAGGGTCTTCAGCTAGTGGTGGATGGGGCTCTGATTTTGGCTCCAGCTATTCATCTGGTGGTGGGGGACCAATGAGGAGCTCTGGAGGCAGCAGTTACGGTTCCAGTGGTGGCTATGGCGGTAGCAGCAGAAGTTCTGGACCTTACGGAGGTATGTCAAATATTTTTTTTATATATGTATTAAATTTAATTTATAATTATTTGGTCTAGTTAGCATGGCATGTCATGCATTCAGCATTGTCTGTATTGTGACTATCGTATGACATTTGCTAGACAGGATTGTTGGTAGATTTTAATTACTATAATTTTATTTTGTTGTGTTTTTGTTTGTATTTTCAATAATTGTCATAAGGATCTTTTAAGCGGAAAAGTTTTTTCAATTATCAATAATTTGAAGCTTCGCTCCCTCCACCTTTGACTTAGTCTTTTTCTTGCAAATTCCTTACAATTTCTCCAGCTTTAGATACTTTAATGTATTTGATTGTCGGCTAATGAGTCTTAACAAAATTTATTATTTTAACATTGCCATTTTTTCTATTTTAAAGACAAAATTATTTTTTCTTAAAAGAACCAGAATTGAAAAGCTGTCTGAATATATATGTCTAATTTGAGCCTTTTCCCCTTAGGAGGCTATGGAGGTTCCAGTCGAGGCGGTGGTGGTGGTTACGGAAGTTACAGACGGTGAAGTGTGTTTCATACATGTCTTGGGTGAGTAGACTAGTTTGTTTCTGTTCAGATGATCTCAAATATATCTGTGGTTGTCTTTGGACTTCTAGAAAATCTATTTCAACATCACTAACAAGAAAAGATATTTGAAGATGTTAAATAAAAAAGTTGAAAACCCTTGAAATTGCAATCTTTCGTTTGTCGCATAGGAGGTATGGTCAAACCTTAGGTTTCCATTATCAAATATAGAAGAATTGATGCTTCTGTGTATTGAAATTTTGTAGGGTTAGATATGTTTATTTGCAGTTTTGGGATATTTGACAAACTACATTCACATATGTTAATATAAGGCTTTAATGATGTATGGGTAACATATTGATTTTTTTAAAAAACATATAAACCGTTGTGTTAAGTTAATTATTTTCTCCTGTTTTATAAGTAATGTCAGTGTTTCTTTCTGGGAAAGTTTTTTAATTGTGAATGTATTGATTTTAGGTTCATTTTCTTATATACAGTAGAAGATTAAAACAGATTTCTTGCATTTATATTTAGGGAACGTTTTACTCAGAAAATTATAGCCAGATGTAAGCCAGTAGGTGTGTAGCAGTTAGAAGAAAATCCATACTTTGTGACCAGGGTTATGTCTACCAACGCTTCTGGATATATATTTATGAACGCTGGCCTATTTAGGTTATACATTTTTACTGAGGCACATTGACTCCCCAAGCTTTTCATACTATCTAAATGTCTTGTATCACTATTCCTTTATCATCTATCAATTGGTTAGTCTGTATTTGTACAAGTGTCTAAATAAATAGTTGTTAGTATTTACCCGTGAAGTCGGTTCCTTTTTATTTAATTAAATCGTTTAAGGTTTTGTATTGTGGGCTTGCATCTGCACTTAGTTTTGGGGAATCTAAAAATGTGAAGTTTAGATTTTTATAGATAAGGTATTTTGACTTTTTTTTTTATAAATGTTTCCTTTGGGTAAAACTCCTACTTTTAATTTTATGTCCTTAAAAAATACTTTATTTTTGTTAAATAGGTCCTTAGAAACTTTCAAGCTACGACTTGACAAGTCTTTAAACGATTATAATTTTAAGAAATGTGTGAAAATGCACAGCTTCTTTGCACCCCATAGCTTTAGCTGATTGCACTTTTTCGTATTCGTTTATTTTAATAGTTTTTACTAAGAAATTTAACTTGTGTTGCAAATGTATACATGTTGTTTGCATCTAAAAATAAAACTTTATTTCCGGAAAATGCATACACTGATTTAGCACAAGATTCAGTTTAATTTGCTTTATGTCACTAATTACATGGATCTGTGAACTGGCTGTCATTTTTACAAATTTAGATCACGGTTCTTGCCATTATCGGAAATCTGCGAATTTAATTTCCTTGATGGTCATTTCAGCTAAAGTGCATATTAGTCGCCGTATAAAAAGAATTTCGTTTTTTTTTTTTTTACCGATCGCATGTCTGCAAACTATCAATCCTAATATTTCTGTTTGGGTGGAATTTTGAATTTAAAGTATAACTGAAATTTGATTTTTCCCTATATTGAAATTTGTTTCCATAAGTTATTAAACATGTTATAGTATTATATTTGAAACTATGCTTAAACAATTTTTTTTTTTTAATTATTGGGAATTTCTAGTTTCTGTATTAATATTTCTTAGTGCATGTTTTTTCTCCTTGGGAAAAGGTCATTAACATTAAGGCACCAACTTGTATTTAATTTAATATGGAGTTTAGAAAGGGAAATCAAAATAAGTAAAGAAATGTACTGTTTGTAAACCATCGTATGTACAGTAAATTTATTTCTTTGGCATTTTTGAATTTTCACTATAACATAGTACTTGCTATCATTTAGATGTGTGGTTCGAAATATTAATGACTATTGAGTTAATTTTTATTTGAAGTGAATTCATTTTATATATTTCAAATTTTATGTTATATAATCAATTGCATATTATGCATTGACCGTTTTACTTTTAAGCGAGATACGGCAATGAATATCTTAGAACTAGGGTTTGTAAAATCTATGAAATTTGCCATCTGTTTTGTTGAATTGATATTTAAAATGTTAAGAACTGGTTTTCTACAGCTAAATAGTGGATTTAGTTATCGGGTTTATGTTGTTGCTCTTGAATGTCTTCTGTGAACAAGTATGTAGGCTTTTAAGAGTTAATAATTTTTAAAAAAATATTGGTTAATCGTTAATTTCAACTTTATAAAAACACTAATTTTTGAATTGGAGAATATTTTTGTACTTTATAAAAAAAATTGTAAATATATGGCTAAATTCGACTTGTCATAAAATGCATACAAATTCTTGATTAGAACATGAATATTGTAGTTAAAATGTTGGTAAAAGTAACAGTTTACATAATTTTTAGCATCAATTTGATTTTTTAGAAAGACATTGGTATATTAAAGGAATTTGCTCTACAAGTTAATGTATCGAATTCTTTCAATCGGTTATGAGTTTTTAAGAAGATATTTTGTATGGAATAACACGAGAACCAACATAGAAAGAATAAAACATTTTGCCATCAGACTTGCATATATAAAATTCAGAAGTTGGAGCTATAATGTGTTATGGAATAATTTTATGGCTATATCAAGAATAAGCATTAACTTTAGAAACGTTTAAGTATTAATGGTGAGTAGAAAAGTTTTGATTTTTATTAAGTTAACTTACAAATATTAAACCTCGCATTTATGAATTTCACAATATATAACATTTTGAAAGATATTAGTATTTCTTTAACTAATTAAAAGTTTGTTATTCATTCCCTATTTTAATAAATTGTTAAATAACTTCAAGGTAACTTTGGATGTAGCATGATATTCTAAAATGTTTCTTACCAACTTAAACTGCACTTACCTTAAACTCTTGCAATAATCAAATATGTTAATTTAGTTAAATGTCATTCTTCGTAAGATTGGTGATGGTATTACTTCCTCCTGTGTTAATTGTGATATGAAGCTCGCTTTTAAACTTGTATTACAGTTCTTTTATTTCAGAGTTATGCTTTTTAATAAAAACCAGGTTCGGTACTTTCGAGGGAATAGAGGCTTCAGGGACAGTTATTTGCCATACTAAGCAAATCCACGTATAGATTTTCCACACTTGAAAAACGTAGATGTAAAATACTTATTCAGGGTTATTGAGGATACTATTATTGCCAAATAAGCAGGTAGGATTTTGTCATTAATATTGCCAGTATTTAAATTTATAAATTTGAAATTATTACAAAAATGTATTATGTTTGACTGGATCCTGAATTGTTTTAATATAAAATGATTGGTGTTTGTTGTAAGGTTGTGCAAAATGAATGTTAGTCTAGTATAGAAGATTTATTTTTTATAACTATCAAATAAAATAATATTGACCAGCTAATCTATATCCCTACAAAGAGGGAAAATAGATGTTTTCAGCTAAGATGCTTTTATTTCTACCATTGGTTACTGAAGTGACCTATAGAAGGATCAATTTCAATAATTTATTAGAAATTTTCAATATTCATGTTTTTTTAATGGCCTTACTGTTAAAGGTGTTGTATTAATTATCTGTTTTCCTCATTATAAATCAATTTGAATCTTTTTAGGTTAATCCGAATAGGAATTAAAGAAGAGTTTGGTCAAAGATATGTCTGACTGCTGCAACGGCTCAAAAGTAATTTCTTTTATTTACAATTTAAATAAAATGCATGTTCTTAACCCACTGACACATGCAGTTTTTGCTATTTAAAGTTTTTACTGCTTGGAAGTTAAAATAATATTTCCTATGCATACTCTTGTATTAATTTATAATATTTTTAAAAATAACTCTTAAATTGTAACTAAAATTTCAAATTTTACACTGCAAATCTTGGGTGTAAGTAAGTAAACATTATCTGTTCTCTTTTGAGAGAAGGCAAGGAAAATAAAATCCGAGCTCTACATTAATAATCTTAAATTTAATTTGTACGTTTAAGTTCAGTTAATGATGCATAGTTTTTTTATTTTCACCTAGAAAGTGTTTTATGGACCTTTTTAATGTAATTTAATCTTTTTTTTTTTTAGATGCTAGTTGTCCTGAATTAAAGAAGACAAGCAGAAACACACCTTGGGGTCAAGATCATTGTGGACTTTCATATGGACTATATATTGTGTTTTAATGAGATCATTGTAAGTTCACACAAAGTTTTCAAATTCAATTACTGTTAAGGCTTGGGTATTTGTTAAGGTTTCCTATTAATTTTAATTGGGCAGTTTACTGGCCCGGGCAGGGTTTGTATTACTATTATTAAGTGTGACAGGCTGTCCTCAATATTAATCAAAATAGGGTGGCATATCTACTTCGTTAAAAGGAGCAAACTGTATGTTTCATTCGATTATTAAAAGCATTTAATCGAAAAGGAATTCTATTGATAATCTTTTTCTTTGACAGTGCCATTGTTCGTATTATGAGTTAAAAACTTTAAGTACAACAGAAATGTATTTTCAGTAATTCATATTAAGTGCTCAATATAGGTAATTTATAAGCAGTCACTTTGTTTTGATGCTTTTATATTTTATACCAGTATACTTAATATAGGTTCCTTTAATTTTGCACTATCAGTTTGATCACTTGTGCCAATGAACATTATCCCAGATCTCTTGCAAAATACTTAAAAATTCTATTTCTTATTTCAGGTGCCATCTTTTAAGGAATATACAAAGTGTCATGAAGTTTTGATTACTGTACATTTATTATGTTATCTACACATTTTATTCATTAATTGAAAATAAAAAATATATATTGCATCTTATGTGTTTGTGCTAATGTGTAGTTTAGTGTAATAGTACTGGGTGGATTAGATTTCCCCATAATAACATTTGTTTAATATATAATGGAATATTTCATTAAATGTTCTGTCAAAAGTCTAAATTGTTTTGATGTCAGTAGGAGTGTAATTTCAAAACCAGATATATTGTTTCAATATAATTTTTTGCTGTACAAATAAGTTGAGAGGCAATTCGAAAAATAGATAACAGTACTAATATTGATTGGAAAAAGTCATTAGTATCTGAAATAGCCAGAAAAAGTTGTGCATACTAAGTAGTAAAACAAGTTTAATACTGCTGGATAGTCTATTCGAAAAGTTTTGAATTTAAAAGCAAAACGTATCTATCCCCTTTAAAGTGAGGATTCTCCAATCAAAAGCAAAATTGTAGAAAATGCCTTCACCTTTTGATCATACTTTTTTATTGCAGATAACTTACTAAATGCCAAACATACTTGAAGGTGTTCATATAACTTGATATGGGAAAAATATCAATTTAATGTCTGGCTATAAATTTTTTTTATTTTGAGGTGTAGGATTTAAAAAAAAAGGGGGAGCTTCGAAATTCCTACAACGTTTAGCGTATTTAATTGAGATTAATAACGTTCGTATTGAATATATATTCGCCTAATTCTTCAAACATTACTTAACAAACTGGCTCAATTTCGAAACATTTTTTGAGGTTCAAACGGAAGGGGAAAAAAACGTGCTTTTTTTAATACTTATTTAATTTAGTTGTAAGATAGAAATATAATCTGACATAGGAAAGGTGAAGTGTTAACGAACCTTAGTATATTTTTTTTAAATGAGAAAATATGTAATTTTAAATTACTTGTAGTTTAGAATTCACGTTGCAAAAATGAGGGTAAAAAACTTGAACTTTAAACAATTTACATCCTAAATCTAAGAGTTTTAAAAAATGCTTAATTTTATTTCCAGTTCAAACCTATTACCTAAAAAAAAAATGGATTTCTCTTAAGTGTCAGAAACTTGACAGACAAAATTACTTGTAACAATTAATAATTGTAACAAATAATAATAATCGTATTGAAACGAAAATATATTATTCATCAAGCATTTCTTGACAAATTCCCTTAATTTCGTAATTTTTACTTTTCCAAATACGATCTGAATAACAGCGAAAGAATCGAAAATTCACCCTAGGACTTTTTTAAAAATAAAAATTAAGGTTAAGACAAAAAAAAATAAGCTGTAATTATCTTCTACTTAATTTGTGTGAATCGATAAGAAAACTACAGGGTTCCCACGCACCGGGAATTGTCAGGGAAAATGAAAAGGGGTTGGGAAAATCGCAGAATTTGAACAATTTCTGGAAAAGTCAGGGAATTTCTTTTCAGTTGGCTAATTCTCATTCTGTTACCGAAACCGTTCACCGTCGTTCAATATGTTCCGTAGTGATGATGTCATACTTAACTCTTCCATCATTTTTAATGACAGGAAAAATGTGCGCGTGCAAACGTCTGGCTTAGCTGTGCGCTTTCTATAATGATTGTCACAATCTATATTACGTTAGCTAACGCCGCACCCGTACGTTTTTTTCTCTCGTTTCTCGACGATCCTTTAGCAGATTTTTATTTTCTTTACACTCCTTTGTCTTAAACTCTACTGTAAAAAAAATATATGCTCGTATTGCCGAATTTTGTGATGTATTATTTTGGAAGCGATGTAGATATAAATATTCTTTTTCTGCGCATACTCTTTGTAGGTGACGTGTGCACCGTGATTGTTTCTGCAAGGGATTACTTTCTTGTTGCCGAATTTTTTAATGAATCTTTTTAGGGGTAATCTCTTCCAAACATTAGTTTTCTGCAAACGTTTTTGGTTTCTAATACCATGCAACAAGAATATTTCAGCCGCCCTTATTGCCAAATTTCCGAATGCAATCCTTTCCAGACGATCCTTTGCAGATTTTTATTTCCTACAATAAAGGTTTTCTTTAATTTTTAATTCCATATACTGCGAAATGGATATTTTTTTTTATTGCAGAATTTTATGATGCATTATTTGCGTGGGCATATCATGTAAATAAATTTCTTTACATCCACCCGTTTCCTGGATCGTTCTCCTATTGAATAATTTTGTGGGTGCAGTATTTTAGTGGCAAATTCTTCAGAGGTCCTACTTTTCGTAGTCTAACCCGGAATTCCGTTTTTTTTTAATTTTTTTTTTTTTTTTTTTTTCAATTTGGAGACATTATTCTAAAGTTGAGATTGTTATACCTCTAAGGCTATGCTAAATTTCGTTGTGCCTGATAAATGCGCGACCTCAGTAAAGGTCGTTTTTTTTTTTTTAGAATTTTTTTCTGTTAATGAAAAGGCATCAATTTATAGAAATTCACAAAATGCGATTTGCTGCGAGGTCCGTTGAAATGCTTTCAATCCTTTTGCATCTCATAAATAAATGCTTATTTTTCAGTACTTCTTTGTTTATTAGGATTTGCATTGCACTAGTTAACGAAATTGCTTTAAATTTTTTACAAATGAAATTTATTTTACTAAGTTGAAGTTTGGGACTTGTCATTTTATGTTAAAACGTCGACTTTTGAAAGTAGCTTGTCTCTTTATGTTTGGATAAAAATTATTTTAGGCATTCATATTGGGTTGAAACTTTTATGTGTTTAATTTATTTTAATATTAAAAATTTAATTTAATTTTTTGAAGGTTTTTTATACAACTATATATTTAAAGGGATTGAAAAGCGAACCTTGCACCTTCATTCAAATTGATTGATAGACGAACAAATACATTTTGCATAATTTCATGTGTATTTTTTTAAATGATTTTTTTTAGCAGTAGCTAATTTGACATAACTTGGGTATTTGCTGCAGTGTAAGCTAACTGATGTTCACGCATGTGCTTGAGAAATTTTGTTGGTGGGTTAAAAAGTGCTTAATACAGAAATTTAACTCTGCACACGCTGTTGCATAAGACAGTATTTGGTTTTTCATGCATAACAATGATGTCGGTCGTATACTGGAATTTTTTTTTTAATCTTCTGGAAAACAGGGAAAAGTCAGGGAATTTTGTTTTAAGTTTTGAGTGGGAACCCTGAAGCTAGATGTTATCCATAACTTGGCTGCGATTCAAATGCAGACCCATTGCTGCACTACCACTTGCTGTTGTGCAACAAAAGTTGTCCAGATTTGGTTCAACAAGTACTGTCTCTTCTGTTGAATGCAACACCATATTTTTTTTTTATCTTCACTACTAAAAAGATTCTGCTACTGAAAATCCTTTCTCCATAATGTATACCATGAGAATGCAAATTAAATTTACAAAAATGAGGATAAGCTATAGTATGCACTATTTATTCTTTTAATATCTTTGCAAAATAATGTTTGTATAAAATTTTAATTTCTAATTACTTCAAAAATAGGTTATAATATAAATGTTTAAAAGAAATAGGTCCCTTATATTTATACGGTTTCCTTCTGGTAAGTTTTTTTTTGTGTGTGAAATGGGGCCCGAAATTATTTCGTAGAACTTTATACTACTGGCAGAGCAATGATTTTAATTTGCTTATACCTCGCAAATGTTATAAATATCTTGAATTATAAGTTTAAAAATAGGAAATTTAGACATTTGCTCATTTCTTTAGTTAGTTCAGGGCTGCCACTGAGTTGTACCTTTGAAAATAGTAGTTTTAGTATCCTCAGACATCAAAAATAGTAGCTTAAATAGTCTCCTCAATTACGCATATATTTAGCAAAGATTACTAAAAGCAGTAAATTGCGACAAACGTTAAACAAATTGCGACAAAGGCATTTTATTAAATTCAAGTAATATTACAAATTTATATTATTTTTATTATTGTCACTGTTTTTAGACAATTCTAAATATGTACTTTATACTCATTTTCTTAAAAAGACTGCATAAATTAAAAATGTATATATGTATATACTAGATATGAAAAAATTCCATTTTTTAACCGTACAACACTAGTACTGTTTTGTAAAAGTGCATATTTGCACCAATATTTGCTTTTTAAAAAAATTAACGTATATAAAAATACCCGAAGAACATATGCCTACTTTTAAAGAAACATAATAGAATATGACTGAAGGCAACGGTTATAAAAATACTGCATTCACGAAAACTGTCAGCATATTGCCAGATTTTGCTGAGCTTGGTATTAATAATTATCAGTTTATAACAATTAGCTTGCTAAACCAAACAATAGTTTAATAAAAAGCGGAAAATAAAGACAATTTTCATTAATTTTGAAAAGAAAAAAAAACCTTCAAAATTGAAACAAATCACTTTTATAATTGCAGTCTTTTAACCAAATTTAGTAGTAATGATAAGTTGTTTATATCCCGAAACTTGCTAATTGCATTCATATTAAAAACAGAAGTAAAATTCTCAACCAAAAAAAATACACCCAAAACTTTTGTCTACGTAACCACAAATCTAAAAATACAAATCTTTCCTTAAACTCTGAATAATTTAATAAGTTTTATAAAGATATCTACTTAATTCCATCAAAGTTTACACAAGTAGTTCTGGGAACAGTTGAGAGTTGCATCAAATACTTCTAATTATGAAACTTTTAGTTGAACCAATTCATGATTCGATTTCTATGCTAACTTTAATACATAGGCCCCACAACAACAAAACACATATATGTTGAGCTTAATGACTTCAAGCAACATTCATGCCAAATTTGAAGAAAATCAAACAACACATTTGGTTATAAATGAGTAACAAGCAAATTTATAAACAGACGAAATGCTGAGGGGTCAAGTTAAAACAGGGACCTAACATTCTCAAAAGCAAAGAAATTTCAACTCTAAAATGCCCATTATTTTGCCAAGCTTGTATAGGATATTAGATTCTGATAATCAAGTATAAAGTTTTTTAAAGGTTTAACTAATTTTACCAGTTAACTTATGCAAAATCCCTAGAAATTTCAAAATTTTCATTTTTGAAAATCAAAGAAATTAAGACCCTAAATTGTCGATTTTCGACCTAATTAAGAATGGATTTGCTGTGAATAAGGTTATTAGCTGACTAAATAAACTTAAAAGGCATATTCTTTATATGAGACTATTTAAAAGCAGTTGAAAATATTTAACGAAAATGAGTTCTTAATTAAGAATTATTGAATTTATATATATTTTTTCAATATATACTTAACTAAAATATGTGGATATTTTTTTCTCCAGTGAAATGTGGTTTATACACTAACCAAATCAGTGTTGCAATTTTGAATATGTTGTGCATGAAATCAATTAAGAAGGATGCTACTGTCTATGGGAAATGATATTACTTTAATTTGTCCACACAAACTTTACATTTATTGAATAATGATAATTTAATGGAAAACCAACGCTACTACTTATTTTAAGCATGTTGCGTTCAAACAAGAAAATAATGTATAAAATATATAAACATTAAAAAACCAAAAATTAATGCTAAAACGAATTGCAACTCACAAAATAAAGTTTTTTTTAAAACACTGGCCTAACCTCGCTAGTTATTTTAAGCATGTTAATATAAATCACTACAAATTACACACTAAAAAGTTAGTTTAATAAGAAATTTGAAAATTCCAAAAAGGTAAATAAAAGCCATGTTTTTTTAAGTGGAATGGTTGTGAGAAAGAAAAATTTCAAATAAAAATAATTAATATAATAAAAATATATAAACGTTTAACAAAATATAATTCAATTGAAATTTGAATACCAACCAAACGAAAAGAAACAAGTTTCTTTAGAAAAAAAATCAATTTTTATTACTGAAAATGACAAGTCCTAAATTTCAAATTCGTGAATTAAACTATATTTTTGAAAAATATAAGGCAATTTTGTTAAGTAGTGCAAAACAAATCATGATAAAACAGGAAGTAATGAAATATATGAATTTATATATCTGATGCTAAAGGATTGAAAGCCTTGAAATGGAGATCTCAGCAGATCGCGTTTAGAGAATTTCCGCAATTTCAAGGTTTCCATGCATTAAAAAAAATATCAAAAGAGTGCCAATTAAAAGTTGCATTCGATACATGCGCCGAAATTATAATTATAATCATCTCAACTTCCGAGAGATATGTTCCCCGTTTGACGAAGCTCGCAAATATTTCTAGATGTGAAAGATGCCAAATTTTTGTGAAATTATCTAAATTTTTTTAGATTGAACATCGATTTTTGGAAGAAAAAAAATAAACGAAATGAAGCAGGCCGCGTATACTGAATATCTACAATTCCAGAGTTTTCATGAGCGAAAAAATTCTTAAAACAACGCCATTATGCAACGAAAGATATTGAACCATCAAATTTCGACATAAATGTGGTTACAACGATTTTGCCAATAACGATATTTTTGTTTAAAATTGCTCGAAAATCCTCTCCTTCTCAGCTATTTTATGCAATTATTTTAACTAACACGCATATAGGCTACACATTTAACTGCAAATTTTAACTAAAATTTTTCGGAATATACGCGAGTATATTTGCTATTTTTTTTAGAAAATTAAAAAAAAAACTGATACATTTATTAAATTGATAGTAATAAAAAAAAAAAACGGTTGAACCTACGAAGATTTTCATTCCTGAGGTATATCTAACGTTCTTTGCTTCGCGCAGTGAATTCTAGAAATAACACACGCAACCTAAACGCAAATTGCTCTCTAAAAGATAAAGAAAGCGATGTCTATTAGTGATAAACATGCTTGACAAGTATTATTTACTTGTAAACACATCCTGCAGCATTTAATGGTGTTGATTCATCGACTGTTTGTTTTTTAGAATCGCCAAATAGCAATACATTGGCGCCGTAACAGCCAATCAGATTACGTGATACTTTGAAATTAGTTGAACGGTGCGTGATTCTGAGAAATATTAGTTGAAAATCAGTGTTGTTAAAAAAAGTTATCAAAAAATAGTCGCCAAAAGCTAAAAAAAGTAGAGGGTTTTGATGAAAATAGTCGCTTTTGGCACTATTTTAACAAAAATAGTCGCCATAGTCGCCGAATCTTATAAAAAGTCGCTTTAGTCGCCTGTGGCAGCCCTGTTAGTTAAACAAATTTCTTCAACTAATACATATGTTTTGCACTATATTTGTAAAAATTACATTTTAATATAGTTTCTTTAACAACAGCAAACTTGAAATTAGCTATGTTATAAAATTTGAAAAAATAACAATTTCTTTAACACATTATGTAAAACCAAAGGTTCTTTTTTTATAGTGTAAGCCTGCATAAATTTTAATAAACTATCCTATCTGGAACAAACAAATCAAAATTAACATGAAAGAAAAATAAACTCATAATTTAAAATGTTTTATTACTCTTTTGCTTTGAACAACTTAGGAATAAATGGACTTGGGAATGAATGACAATACATGATCCATATAGGGGTCTTCTCAGGCTTTAGGATCCACTAAATAAAGAAAGAAAATGTCAAAAATGTAACTATTACGTGTACATTGAACATCACATTAACTAAAGACTTTATTTTGTAAATATTAAGTCATTAATCTGCAGTATCCAAAATATTACATACAAATATAAAATTTACTTATATAAACTAACTCATGTTAGTATACATTGTAAATAAATATTATCCTGATTTAAAAGTTAAGGGAAGCAATTAATACTCCATTGATTGAACATTACCGAAAGAGACAGAGGACCACACTCTTCTGAAAACATTCCAAAAGATTTTTTAATATCCAATAATCAGTTTCAAAGAAATAACTGCGATTATTCTTGATAACCGAGTCAAATATGTACATTACAAAGTATTGATGTCTGGGTTATAAACATAGCACATAAATTAAATACATGTGTGGTTTTCAACTATTCAATATTAAAAAAAAATTACATTTCATTTGTTTTAGACTTTTTTAAGCCAAAAGAAAACCTTAGACTTTTTTTTTTAATTCACTGGAGTTATATTTCTTCATAACATTACATGGAGCTCTCTACACTTCTTTTTAATATATATTACAAAATCATTCTTGTTATAATGAAATGTCGTCTCAATTTTTTGTAGACAATTTTTTTTTTTTTAAAAATCTACAATATTTTCAAAAAATTAATATTTTAATTCTTTAAAATAATGTAACTTTTATTAATTAATTGTACAATAAAACTTGCAAAATGTGTAAATTCCGGTTTCTCGAACGCACTGCGCAAAATAATAATTGTAGCTTGGGGTTAGAGCTACGGATAGAGTTCTTTGATGATCAAGACAAGGAATGGCCATTTGTGTTTTAGTGTAACAAATTTAATTAAAATTATACGAATTACACACACTACAAACATAAAATTGGATACAAGACAACATGCTAATGTGCATGATGAAGTGTGGCTCTCGACTGACAATTTCACTCACAAACCAGAAGAGGGTGTTACATGCGCTATATGGGGACACATAATATATGCTGGCTACATAATGATGTTTTTACCATGAAATAAGCATAACGAACTAAAGCACAATCATCAATCAATTTTAGTAGATGAGTGAACGGCACATGTCAGCCGATTTTTAATTTTTTTTATGTTGTTTTTCTAAATATAGGAGTCCACTTCTCGAAGGTATAGCGGTTCAAAAAATCTTGATATCTTTTGAGTAAATGAATATCCAAAATAAATCTAAATTGAAAATAAAATTTTAGAAAATTTCAATTTTCACCATATAAATAAGGAGCCAAAGGCGTAATTCCTTAATAAAAAATTAAGAAAAGTTTCACATAAGCAAAACCAGTTATAAATTTTCACACTGTTTCAGTATATTCACAAGCAGTTAGAAGTGCATATAGAATATTTTGCATCTAGGCTACTCATAACGATTTATGAATTTAACTTTCGTTAACTCCAATGCAAATATACGCATCCCATAAATTATAATTTCCTGAAAAAAAGTTTAGTTCTCTAATCCTTCTTTAGATTTTGTATGAGAAAAATTAAAAACTGAAAAAAATTTAGTGCCTTTTAAAGTTAAATACTTTTAATGGAGATATAAATGGAACTACTCAGTTATATACCTGTCCAGGTTATATACCCACCAAATGCAAATCTAAAATGACTCAACGTTATATATAACAGAACTTCAGAGAAACATGCATATCAAGTATAGCACTCTGTTTTAAAAAGTTTACTACTTTACTGCAGAAAAATTAAATGGTACAAAACAATTGAAAATAGGGCATTATTAGAATAATCATGTCCAAGGAATTATTTTTTAAGGGTATAGGGAGGAATACACTTAATCTGCAGTCATAAATGATTTTTCACCTAAAGGAACTATCATATTAAAAGTTTCATAGATAAGCTGGATTTTGTTAATATGCATTTGCAAACAAATTAGTCAAACAATCAAAATTGGAATGAATTCTATTAAGCTATGAAAATACACAGACAGGAACTTTGTGAAACAGGCCATTCATTTTGTATAAAGTTTTACAAATTGATAAAAGAGTGCATTAATTTTTTTAACTAGAAGATATAAGGTAACTTACACAATAATATTATTGATTGGAATATGAATAAGCTTCACAAAGAATCCAATGAAGCCCATTATTGCAAATCCAATGGCTGTAGCCATAGCAATCTTTTGAAATTCTAAAAAAAAAATCAAGTTACACAAAGATAAAATATTAAACAAAAGTACAATAATAATAACACTTTCAAAAAATACAATAGTTGTAAAACTATTACTAGGTGTGTTTGAAGGAAATGCATTAAAAATGTGTTTACTACAGAGCTTTAAGCAATTATACTCTATCATGCCTATAACCAAATATTTGGAAAAGTTTTATTTATTGAGGAATAATCTTTTTCTATTTAAGAAAATTGGAAGATCCACCTAATATGATGTAGTACGTTGATTATCATTGCAAAATAGAAATACAGGTCAGCTATTGAAGAAAATTCACATTTATTTTAAAACAACCTAGTAGCAAATTGGCAACTTTCTGCTTTATGACGAAAGTTTCTGTTGATTTTACTGTTATAGGTCATTTTTTTTTATCTTTTACAAGCTTTGCATACTATCATAATAACTATTCCGTTTTTCCCATTTGATTGCACATGAGCACAATTACTGTAACAAGGGAAATATTAGACTTGTAAGAAGAAAAAAAATATAGATTCTGTACAAGGCCAATTAACTATTCTGACTAACTGAACATATTTTGCCATTGATATGGTTTTGCTATTATCTGAATAAATCTTTTTGAAATTATATAGTATATTTAGGCCAAATAATATATAAATTTAAGCAATGAATAATATTAGCTAAACATAAAATACTTTATATTTCCTATTTGAATATATATATATATATTACCCTTGCGGTCAGGCTTGGTACATCTTTTAACAAGACGAAGAGAATCCTTGGCAAATTGCCTGCCAGGCTCTACAAAGGACATAACTTGATCCATTCTAAAAAAATAATAAGAAATGTCAAATTTACTAGTTCAAAGTCATATAATAAATTATAAAGCATTAATTTGAGAATACATAGCAGATAAATACGTAATTTAAATGCTTTCATATACCAAAAGAATTTTCCCAAACACAGCCTTTCTATGTTTCAAAAACATCAACATTCATTAAATATATATATTTATAATTTAAATAACTGATATAATTATAAAAAGCAGATTTTAAATTTGGAAGAAAGTTTCTAAACTTCTTAGAGAACTTTTTCTTGGATTTTTTTAAATAATAACGTTAACTTTATTTATAAAATTCATTAGTTTTATCTGGTAAAGATAAAGGTGTTCGCTCTAGGTATTTTTTGAAGGGTGGTCTGCCCTTTTATGCTCCAATTGACGCCTTTCTTGCCGTCCCCAAAAACCTACGAATGGCATAACTGTTTTAAGAAAATATCCATTTTCATAATTTTATTTGAGTAGTAAAAAAAAAATGTTTTTCCTTTGAAAATGAAATCGGGGCTAATTGAAAACAGGATTTTCAGTGGTGATTTTTCGACTTTGTAGGTGAGCTTGTTTCTTTTAAAATTTACTAATAATTTTTTTTAACTTTAATGGAATTTTTTAGCAATGATTACATGTGTCAGGTATTTAATTATCAACAGATAATGTGAAAGTTTAAAAACTTGAGCCTGCAATCAAGCGGACCGGTCGGGCTCACAACGCTAAGCCAAAAAAGAAGAAATAACGCCTACTCTTCAAAGCAGCCAACTATAAACGAACGCCCGGTAGAGCTTATATATACTCCGCACAAGTTATAATGTTAAAACGCGTTCGTAAAACATATTCCAGCAGCCGAACTACATTTTGAAAAAAAATAAAACCTGTATCGGTGGAATCGTATCTGTGAAACCGTTAATTTAATACAAGAATATTTTTTTTAATTGAAAAATAACGGAGATATGGAGTTTTTTAATTTGCGTAAAGTTAGTCGATTTGTTACTTTTTCAAATTATGAAGCCCAAATTTGTAAACGCACTAGACACTACATTATTCAACCGATTCTTCTGATTAATAGCTTATATGATAGCTTTATGGCATCACTAAGGTCACAGTTACTTTTATTTTATAATATTAATTATTTATAAGTTTAATTAGCTAGAACAGTAATTAGATAGAAAATCGCGCCAAAGGGTGGATCGATGCCAAAAAAAAAAAGATTTCCTACTCTGTTTAACTTCCTACTTTTTCTAGTAATTCAGTGAGTTATTTTTTTTATTATTATTATCATCTTTTATATTATTGATTTATGCGGGATAGTGGCAGCGATTGGGTGGGGGCAAGAGCAAGATGAAACAAGAAATGTGTGATGGGGGAGGGGTAATAATAAAAATGTTAACCGCTCTTCCTTTTGACGGAATGAAAATAAATATTGCGTATTTATATATACTCTCTATTTTGTGTTATTTGAAGGATACTAACTTAAAATAGGTACGAGTCGTCCATGTCGATTATTAACCAGTTTCCCCTCTGACCACCACATCGATGGGAATTTCGCCACTGGCTGCAGTATACGCTTAAGCCATATGGAGTTAAGCCTACTAGGATAAAATACATACAATGTGTACAGGAAGATACTTGTAGAGGAAGATGAGCCGTGTCAACCAGTTTTGTCCTTTATCCTCTCGCCTTTTCCTTTGTACCGCGCAAAAGTATTAAAGAATCAAACTTTGCGGCACAGTGGTAAAATGAACTTTTTTCAGTATCTTGCCCTTGTAATTAAAAAATATATATTTTTCCGCAAAAACGTAGGTCTGTATGATTGCCTTGGTATCCCAATCGTACCCTCAACCCACGTGACATTTGCCGAACAACGTAGTTAAAGTAAAGAGGCGTTTCCGAGATCTATAGATATTCAGTTGGTGACATAAAAGATAATTGTAGGCTGTTTGTACATGTGTAAAGGATTACTTTTCTTAACACTTGAAATGGGGCGGCAGTTTAGCCGGAATTCACATTGCATCAATCCAAAAATTGCTTACTTTGAAGGAAGGTATTTTCCAAGAAAGCATTGTAAATGACTCCTGTAAAAAAATGAACGCCACTAATTGTGATGCTCTTTACTCCCTCACAATGCCTGTGGATTTTTCCCTCCCCTTTTTTGAAATTGTGCCATTCCTATCTTCACATTAGAAAAATAGTGAACTTTTTATCCCTTTTGTCCGAATATTTGCGATTTTCGTCAATGAGGATATCACACGAAATTTAAGATGGTTATAACTCTTAATTTCGTTTGCCTCTGACAAATGCAACTTCCAGATGGCACTCTTTTAAGAATTTTTTCATTCATAAAAACCTTAAAATTGTAGAAATTAACTAATTGCGATCTGTTTTGAAAGACTTACAATCCTTTTGCATCTGATGAATAAATGTTTATACTTCACCACTTTCTATTTCATCACGATTTAATTTGCACTACATAACAAAATTGCATTAAATTTTTCGAAAATATAATTTAATTTACGAAATTGAAGTTGAGGACTTGTCATTTGGAGTTATAAATATGATTTTTGGAAGAAGCTTGTTTCTTTTTGCTTGGTTGGTATTCATGTTCTAATTTGTTTTACTGCTAATATATTTTGTTAAAATTCTTTTTATTTGTAACTTATCTATCTCCCTTAACTTATCTATTGAGATAGTAAAAACATTTTAACAAGAAACTTTAGAAAAATTTGAGGATTTCAAAATTTTCTTTTTCGAAAAATTAAAAAAAAAAAACTACCATTAGTTATTTTTTGTGAAATTTTAAACATTTGTAAAAAAACACTATATTATACAAACTTTAAAAAAGTTTTTAGAAAAGAGAACATTCTGGCCCCCCTGAAAAAAAATCCAGTTAAAAGTAATGTAAGTGCCCTTTCAGTCACCAGAAAGTGCCCTTTTTGACAAATCTCCCCCAGCCCTTTTTTAAAACTATGTGAACACTAAAAAATACAAAGCATCGTTCCCGGGTCTTTCCTTCGAGATAGGCCCCGAACTGTCGCCAATATCCCAATATATATTATTAGTTTTTCTGAACAAATGGTCCTTAAAAATAACAAATTTTAAAATTTGTTGAAGAGCACAAATACATTCATAAAGAATACGGAAATCGATATACTAGAGGACAACCTAATTTGAGCCTAAAGCAATTGAATAAAAAGAAATCATTTTTAACTTCGCAACTTTTAAAATATTTTTGTAATAATATCAGAGGTTTTTTTTTTATACTGAAATACTTGAAATTCAGCAGGGATGCTATTTACTATAAAAAACGCCTTTGTCAAATAAAATGCAAATCGAACAGTATTTTCTTAATTACAATACAAGATAATGGGAATTTATATAATTACAATTTACACTTGCACCTGCTATTTATCAGTTTAGCACTGAACAAGCTCTTCATTTACTTTTGTTTTTATTTGATACACTGTATAAACGAGATTCGGTGGTCTTGGAAGGACAGAAATTGTATAAATATATAAGCCTACATTCTATGCCAAGGCGATTAATTACATTTGTATCTAGACAAAACTGCAAGCCTGCTCCTTGTTTAATGATATTTCGAGAGTTGCAACACCCTTTCAGAAAGCTCAACACAAATACGAACATGAACGTTGATTTTTGTAATGGCCATTACAAAAGGAAAATAATAAACCTTTGGGTTAATTCCTAGTGTCCGGTGCCCTCGCCAAATGGGATTTGGCGATAAAGTTTATATTTTGGCAACCCTTTTTGATGATGTGTGAAAATATCATGTTGTATGGCAACCCTAATTTTTTTCCTATCGCGTGTTTCACGTAGGTCCGCCATTTTTGAATCAACGTTTGATTCGTGTGGTTGTGATTTTGATGTGTACGCGGACAGGACCATAGAATAGTGAGATAAGGGCTAGTTCACGGAGAGCGAAAGACGCTCATGTGGGGAAACGAGTGATGACGTACCTCTCGGCACACTTCCCCTCGTACCGCGACACGGAACACTGGAAATCCTACCATTACTCGCGTTTTACTGATCAGAATTCCAAAATTGTTTAAATAATTAACATCACAATAATATTATCAAGAAGTTAATATACTTCTATTTTTAAATACTTATTGAAATAATTTTCCTGATATCTGGAAGGCCCATATCAGTGTGTCGAGACTCTACTTTTCGTCTATATAAATCAGTGGTTTCCTACCCTTGGTCCGCGGACCATTGGTGGTCCACAATCGGGTCAAGGGGTCAATGGAGTAATTAGCTAAACGATAATATGATTTTTTTTTTTAAATTTATTTTAAAACAGGTTTTTTAGATATATTCTTTCTCTAGAAAAAATAAGGGATCAACATTTATGAGCTATAAAGAAACAAACTTTTCTGCTATTTAAAAAAAAATTTACTTTTTCAAGCTTGCTTTATTATTTAATGCTATGAGACAGAAAGGAATTTTCTATATTTTATTGAAGAAAGTATAATTTATTTGTAAAAATATTTAAGATGGTAGTGACACGTGAAATCTCATATAAACTGTTTTATTTAAAAGTAGATTGATACACACATTTTAACTTATTTTAAATACTGCTGGGATGTAATAGCATGATTAAAAATAAATCGAGTGGGTTTTTATTTGAAGGCGATCCGACAAAACACAACATTTAAATACAGTAAGTAGACAACTAGGATTTCATATCACAACGTACAAAACGCAAACTTCTTTAGTTGTTCCGAAAATTTCAAAACACAGCACACAGACTGGATTCGCTATCAAAGCATGAGCCCCGGTTTTATTACTTAGTCGGACACAGCTCGTGTCGCGAGTTCTATATTACGGATGTCAGCTGTCTTCGAGATGTCAGCTGTCATCCAATCGATTTAAATAATTTAGGTTAAAAACAGTAAAACATTTTAATAACTTTATTTACAAAATACTTTATTTAGAAGGTGATGGTCCGCGTTTTGTGTTACTTTCGACTCGGTGCTCCGTGGGAACCACTAATGTCAGTAAAAATTAGATTTAAAATAGTTGTAAATAAAACAACTGTTTCTTTACATAAAAAAAATCCAAGTTTAAAGCCGAAAATATATTTTTAAGTAAATTAACTTAATCGAACACAAAAGTTAGTTAGCAGCACGACAAAAGATAATGGTTTTAAAATTAGTAAAAATGTTTACATTTGGACAAAATATCTCAAGAGCATTAAACATGTCTACAAAGTATACAAGAAGGGTATACCTTGTAAATGGGATGTGCCAGCAATGTTCATGTCAAAGTCGAAATGAAACGAAAACAGCTGTAGCAATTATCTTCAGGAATGTATCCGTACGAATAACATGACTAAGTTACGCCAAACATGAAGTTATTAAAAAATACCCATTGACACGAACGAAATTTTTTTTTTTTGTTTTGCAATAATTTCAGCATATACATGTGAAACTGCTTAGTATTTATGCTTTTGAAATACTATACAACGAAATATTAGCCGTAAAACACAAGTGTTTTTCTTCTTTTTTTCAAGAAAATTCAGGGTTACTTAATGCAAATATAACATATTTTTTATAGTTAATGTTGAAATATATTTTCTATTTTATTAAAGCTTTAGTTTCCAAACTTGTAAAACGATTTTTTCCATCCTTATGGAATTTCAGGGGAAAATTTTTTTGCAACTGATCTATACAAATAAACTAATTTTTTTAATGGTTTGAGAATTAAATTTAATTTCGAAATTAAAAATATATATATATTCTACCTTCACTTAAAGATTACGTTCTTAGTTCCTGCATATAATGCAACCTGGTTATGTATATTTTTTAAATACAACTATCAAAAATTTAATTTGTTGCATTTGTCCTATGAATGTCATGTAAAACAATGTAATGTTCATGCAACGTACAACATCCAACACCTTATTTTGTGTGCTGATTCTAGGCTGCAGTATAACTGATTGAAAATTTATAAAATGCGGATAAAATTGCATATATCGGCATATTTAATTTTTCACAGATGAAAGGCCAGATAGACTTTGCAGTCGCCAAACCATTGTATATAAAAACCATTGTATATCAAAATTAAAAGCATTTTAAATTATCAATCTTTATAAACCAATAATAATTGGCCCTGGTAATTAAATTATGTATTTAATTGTTTGACGCATAGAGTTTTTAGCTTATAAATCAAATACTTCTCGTTCATTTCTGGGATACAGCGCATTCGCCGAGTATGGGCAAGTACGTCACAAGCCGGTTTTCCCCCCTCTCGTTCGGTGCCGTCGGCTTTGCGATAGATCAAAGGGGGTGAACTAGCCCTTGTATCTATTCTATGGTCCTGGTACGCGGATGGATGTGTACGCGGATGGATGTATACGCGGACGACGTTTATTTAAATAGTAGGTATTTGTGGGAGTTGGAAATGAAAGGCAAACGTGACGTGATTGATTGCTGCATGGATGCCGGATTGTTGTCTAACAAGCGAACGTGCAAGGTATGCGGAAGGTGCATAGAGCTGGCCCCGCAGCAATTCACTGTGGAATGGGTTTATGGGTCGAACCATGGATACATTATGCAGCAAATGATCGACTGCCCGGAGGGTGTCATGGATGTGATCCTGAGTAGTCGGAGGCCGTAGACCAAAAAATCGACGCCAGGAGTCTGTGACTTTAAGACTGCCCCAAGGATCGCCTGTAAGGACCATGATCGACTGCCCGAACCAACGCAATGTCCGCCGTTTTGATTTGGCGACAAAAAAACACGTCATTTTTGGCCTTGGCGACAACGGGGCACCGTACACTAGCAATTTACTAAGCTTTGGTTAAATTATAGAGGGGAAAAGCCCTGTTATCATAAGAATAAAATGAAAATATTTTTTCCTAAAATAAGGGGAAAAGGGGCCAAATTCTGGAAAAAAGCTTTTAAGTATTTCAAGTAACAAAAAGGACTTTTAAAGGTAAAAGCGACTTCTTGCAAGACCTGTATACTATATATCTATGATAATTTTAAGTCCTAAACCTTATCTCGGGTAATTAGGTTGTTTACCTGCATAATTTTTTTTAAGGAAAATTTTATTCAGCCGCAGAATATTCGTTATTCAACCTCAAAATCAAAGGAATATTCAGTATTCGACCAAATCACCCTTTGTTTTAACTCGTTTACAATCATTTTTTTTAATATGTTATTTTCTAATATTCTAGACTCTATAGACTAAAACTGCATAAAACTTTAACAATCAATATTTTGAGCAGATCAGCTATTTTTTAAAGAGCTTGTCTTGTTTAACAGTGATGAGTTTTGTTCGGATAACGTATTTTCAGTTCGCATATCAAAAATGGAATACTTCAACGGTACATAATAATAACACCCTTTTTTTTATGGCCTCTGATCACAAGTTCACTGCATTTAAAAAAAAATTGCTACATCTCTCTTAGCCGTTTTCAAACTCGCAACCCTCTGGTTGTTAGCCGATGACAGATCCTTGGGGTTAAGGACCCCTAAATAGCACTGGGAAACAGGTTGTCCAATAGTAACTTAGGTTAATTCCTAGTGTCCGGTGCCCTCGCCAAATGGGATTTGGCGATAAAGTTTATATTTTGGCAATCGTACTTGATCCCGCGAGATGTAGATGACGCTGAACTAGATGCGCCCGCGTTGACGTTACACGTGTGCATTGTGCATCAACGCATGCGCATCTAATTTAGCTTTAGTTTTACGTAGTTCTGCCCATTCAGCCATATTTGAATCGTTTGTTCGGCGGCTCGGCTCGCGTTGTTGAAAGTGATTTTTCTGAGCTAACGATGTACGCGGACGATGTTTATTTAAATAGTAGGTATTTGTGGGAGTTGGAAATGAAAGGTAAATGTGCCGTGCTTGATTGGTGCATAAATGCCGGATTGTTGTCTTAACAAGCGAAGGAGCATAGAGCTGGCCACGTTGCAACACTGTGGAATGGGTTGATGGGTCGAACCATGGATACATTATGCAGCAAATGATCGACTGTCCGGAGGGTGTCATGGATGTGATCCTGAGTAGTCGGAGACCGAATTCCGGAATCTACAAAATCGACGCCAGGAGTCTGTGATTTTAGTGCGCGTTATGCGTGTGCGCTTACGAGTGATGTCGAAATGCCCCAAACGACTGCCTGTAAGCACCATGATCAACTGCCCGGAGTGGGTCATGGATGTGATCATGAGTAGTCGGAGGCCAAAAGCCAGAGACCACAAAATCGACGGCAGGAGTCTGACTTTAAGCGCGCATTACGCGTGTGCACTTAAGAGCGCCGTCGAAATGCCCCAAACGACTGCCCGAAGCCACTATACCCGAAGGATCGCCTGTAAGTACCATGATCGACTGCCCGGACCAACGCAATGTCCGCCGTTTTGCGTCATCTGACCATGGTTCAAAAATACATGGTTCAAATATTGCAAATCTTGGGGCTAAGTGACCCCAGTAAAGTTCCCGCATCTTTCCTTCGAGATAGGCCCCGAACCGTCGCCAATAGCCCACTGTGCAGCTCTAGTGCGACGTTAATTAACCAAACCATAACAAAACCTCCATTTTGATTTGGCGACGAAAAAACAAACGTCATTTTCGCCTTGGCGCCAATTTTTAGCCTTGGCGACAACGGGGCACCGTACACTAGGAATTTACCGTAACTTAAATTACCCTCTAGTACACATAAACTAGATGATGCACTGAAATATATGTAGATATTGTATAATGATTGTTTGTAGAAGAGAAAATTGAACAAAAGGGACAAGAGTAACAGACAAAGCTACAATATAAGCAGATAGTAATTTTTCTGATTAGGATAAATAATTTTATTATTCAAGTCTCTTTAACGGAAGATGCAATTTTCAGTTAGAAACTAATTATGAATAACTATAACAAACATGTGTAACATCAGTGTCACAGCCTATTTGTATTTTTTACAATAGCTACTATAATATTGCAAATCTTGGGGCTAAGTGACCCCAGTAAAGCAGATTAACCACTAAATGTAAGTAATGCAAAATCTGAACCGATAGGAGTTGTATTGCTTAGATTAAATAGTATTATATAGTAACCCTGACTTTTCCCCTAATCTGGAAACCCTTACGGGAAAAAATTATTCTTTCGATTGACAATAAAAAGGTTTTTTGTTGTTGTTGTTCTTAAGAACTTGCTACCATTTCGAATATCGCTTTTTCAGAATAGTCGCCAAAGATAATCGTTTAATGCATGTTGGCGACACTAAATTTGTCCTGCTAATAATATTAATATCTCCAAACTATTTTAAATACCGCAAGGGTTAATTATTAGAACACGGTGCCAAGTTCTCGTTTAAAAATACTTGTCCCTTTTTGATTATATAATTAATTTTTATGAAGTACATTTATATAAGAAAGCAGAGAAAATGATTGAACTAATTCATTTTGTAAGAATCGAGATTGTCAAAAGATAAAATTTTATTTACTATATTTAATATTTAGACAGATATTAACTTGCATTGTTTCGATCGTTAAGCACCAAAATTATAAGAAATTAAAACTTACTTTGCAATCTGACGTGACCAACACAGACTTGACAAGAAATTTTTAAGAAAAGTGAGCAGTGAACACGTTGCCAACTTTTCGTTATCGCGCAGTGAAATGTAAAAGCAGACACGTCACCTCACCACAGGCTCCATCTATGATTATGCAATGAACTTGATTGCACGGTGTTCGAGAGTAATCGAAAAGGACTATGGGAGAAAGAGCCATATTTTCCTATTCAGGCTATTGGTAGACTTTGTAACTGATAATGTGAATCGAAATAACTCGCGGTCTTAGGCAAACGCTGTCAACTTGTACTGTGTACGAGGAGCATATGTTCGTTGCCAAGTGTTGTGTTCGCTAAGACTTGGGAAAGTGCCGATCTGATATTGTGCAATTATGATCCAAACAAATTGACCTTCCCCGTCCGAGGGTCACAGGTGGGCTAGTCATTGGTCGAGTGATACAAGTACGTCAAGCCTAAGGCTATGGACAACACAGGAGCAATGGAGTTGGTGTTTACGTCTTCATTGCCCGAAAAATTGATTACTGCCTTTACGAGGTAAGTGCGTTTTGTGGTCGTTGAAAATAGACAAATGAAACACTTGATTGGTGTGGGATTGTAATTGATTGCAAGTATTTATTGATAAAAGTTGTTTCTTCTTTCGACTTTTGTTGTTACTCAAGTAACCTATTTTTAATGGGAACTTTTTTCGCTTGGGAAAATGCTACGCAGTGTAACTGGTTTGGATGGATCGGGGATGAATACAAACTTGTTTTTATTTAACGCTATTGCTTTCAGAATCCGAAAAGGAATCGTTGTTTGTTGCTTCGGATGATCATTTTTAAAACACGCTTGTTGTTTTGGATACAAAATAGCAGACAGCTTGTGTTGAGCTGTACGCTTTGCGATGTTTTGGTTTTTCATTTGTAGGTAACTTCTCTCGAATAAAATATATTATGCAATATTTCCTACAGCGATACTTTTAACACACATTATTTACTTTTTATATTGTTTGTCCTAATACAGTTGTTTATAAACACTATGTGCGTAGTGTGCCATGCACTTGTCTTATGATCGTTTTGTTTAAAATATACGATATTAAAAACCTCTTATGGATAAAATTGAGTTGCAGTTATTTTATTTCCTAATCCTGATTTCCTGAAAAATTACTACAAGTTAACATTTATATTTGTAAATTATCAGGAATGATAATCAATTATAACATCAAAAACACTGTATAACTAAAATAAGCAATTAAAAAGATTTGGGAATTCTACAAATTTTGGTTAAACATTATTTTAAATATTTTTTTATTCGATTTAATTAAACACACTATAAGTTATTTATAAAAAATATTTTATCTGTATAACTGCATATACAGTAGTTGGTTTTTTAAAAAAAAGGTGCTTATGTGGTCTTACTTTAAATGTAATATTTTTTTAATAAAATAGCTTATCCTTCTTGCACTTCCTTTAAATTAATCTATATAAATATAAACTCATGAAATGTAATTTATTTCGATGAAAACTTCCAGCTTTTATAATTAAATACTGTCTTTCTCTTTCATTGTATTTTCAAATCTTACAATTCAATTTTAAGCACCTTTCATATTTGTTGTATTACTGAATACATATTTAAAATAGCATTAGTTTATGAGTTTTTAGGACACAGGTATAAGGTCCATTTAAAACAAAACCTTTAGTTGAGCACAGTGTACAACGTAATAAAAAGTAACATGCTTTTCTGTCAATAGCCCTGTAGCAGAAAAATTCTTAACAGTCTGCGACAAGATTTTAGTTGCGAATATTTGTCTGCAACTTAATTTATTATTACTTCGTTATTCACGGTTTTTTCTTCATGTGCTGTTTAATCATTGCTAGATTCTAAGTATTCATCACTTAAATAATATAGTACCAATTATTTAAAAGTTTAACATCTTTATGAACAAACACACATACCCATTTATTCAATAGTTTCAGCATTTAAAACAAAAACCTTATATAAACAATATTGTCTAGGAAAAGGACAATACAAATTAAAATTTTATTTAATTGTAAAAATTTATAAATGAAACAAAAGAAAGATATTTTTCCCGAATTTCTTTGGTAAATTTTAAAATTAGAATTATAACTTTAAAGTATGGTAACTTAATTAAATTGCAAAGTTCATACTGGAAATAAAAATGCGAAGGGTGCAAAGAGAAAGCATTTTTTTATCTGCTAGTACTTTAATATGCAAGTCCCAAAATTGCAAAAATTAATTTCTAAAGCAATTTAAATTATTATCTATTATGGCTTTATACATTTAATATAAGTTTTATAACATGCAAGTCTGATATATTATGCTTTCCTTTTCATTGAAGAATAGGAACAGTGAATGAAATTTAATGCAAAATAACTAACTGTAAACTAATGTTCAAACTGTCATTTTACATGTAAAAGAATCATGACATAAAATCAAATATATTGAAGTAAAAGTTTAGGGTCAGGTTTACTGTACGGTCACCCTTGGCGCGATTTTTCCGCATTTGGCGATAATTTTTTTTAATGGCAACCCCCCCCCCTCCGAAACGACAAGGAATTGCAGCAACCCTATTAGACAACAGTCGCCAAAATGGCGACTTTTGGCGAGATTTTGAAAAAGTCGCCAAGGGTGACCGTACAGTAAACCTTTACCAAAGTTTATTTTAAAATACTAGAATTCACACAATATCCTCAGGAATGTTCAAATATTCCAATTTATAAAGAAGGAGAAATTAGCCGATAAGTCCGATATTTGACAAACTTGGCATACCTAATTGGTTCGCAATAGTAATTTTTTTTTAATTAAAACTAAAGAAATGCCTTTTAAAACTAGAAAACTGGCTTTAAACATGTAGTAAAACAAGTTTTCTGTCTTGAAAATCGGAAAAGCAGATTCAGCTAAAACGCCGATTTCGTATAAAATCGGCAACTGTGGTTAGCTGATAATTATCAAATTCCTAACAAACTAACTAAAAAGTTAAGAAAATTATGCTAACGCTAGACCAAAATTAATAAATCTGAAAAAGAAATGCATTTTTAGTCACCAACATCCGAGTAATCGTGGCGTCAGTGCCGATTTTTGAAAACTTGGATCATTAATTACCTATTGATTATCAAATAGATGAGATAAAAATAAAGAAAAAAATGAGCTATTTAAGTAAAAAATTGAGCTCTAAATCCAAAAGAGAAAAAAAAATTATCGCCGAAGTCGGAAATCTGACGTGGAAGCTGTATAAAATACCGTTTTTGTTTAGCGCAAATTCCCTTCTCAAAGAAGGTTCTGCTAATTATTTTCTAGTAATGTATCTTCTCAAAGAACATGTACTGAAATGTACCATGGAGTTGACAAAAGAGAATCGACAACAACAAAAAAACGTCTGCGGAGATTTGTTCAAACATGTGTAACTTATCGCGCATCGCGATTTTCTATTATCGGGACTTCTCCCTCATCCCCTGACTTTCTTAAATGAGAGAAAAATAATTATCTAACCTAAAAAGAATCTGCAGAAAATGTTTTAAAGTAGTGCAGACATAAAAGAAAAATTGTATAGTAGACTTCTGCAAAAATTTGTCTGCAGACCTGTCAAAAAACCTGCGTCGTACGACGCACGTCGCCGCGTTTCTGCTTCCGGGGTCAATAGGAACCTTTTCAAATTTGGTTAATTTCTCAAATCTTTTTTTCCTAACACAGAATATTTTTAATGTTTTTATTTTGGGTAATTATTTGTTTGCAAATTTTATTATATAGAAGATCTGTTGGTTAATTCCTAGTGTACGGTGCCCTCGACAAATGTTGTTTGGCGACAATTGGTGGGCGATAAATTTTATAGTTTGGCAACCCTATTTCATGGCATATCTACCAATATTATGATTAACGGCAACCCTATTTTTTTTTCTCGCACAGTTTCACGTTGTTTTGCAAAGGCCGTGGCGCCAATTTTCAGAATCGCACCAAGGAGGCACCGTACACTAGGAATTTACTAATCTGTTTTCATAACAAAATAAGATTTTTTTTGGAAAAACAATTCCTTAAAATAATGAAAAGTCAAACGAAATAACTGAAACACAGAAAAACAAACGAAATAACAAGTTAGACGATTTAATGAAAAAATACAAACTAAATATATCGAAAATAATTAAAGAAAAAAAAATTCAATTTCCAAATGTGACCTTAAAGAGCCAATCTGGCAATCATACTGCGCACGAAACGAATGTCTAAGGTTGCTTGAAGATTCTGTAAAATCTGTAGATGACCTAGGCAGCCAGATCAGCGTAGAGACTGTGGCTTCTACATTCACCTGGCTGACAGAGATGGTTTGAGCACTTAACTGATTGGTTGACACTCATGAAGGAGATTCGGTCTTAGTTACAGATGAGTTGGCGAAGCTTTAACAACACCGTTGATTTTAATCGCCAAATTCATGACTCTTGGCAGAATTATAAAGAGTGGGTTTTGTTTCTGAGTGTTTTCGGTTTGAAATGATTGAATGGGTTCATTTTTTGAAATGTTTTAAACGTTTCAAGAAAAATTAAATTAACTATACAAACGTATTTAAAAACTTTGGTAAATTCCTAGTGTACAGTGCCCCGTTGTCGCCAAATCCAAAAATTGGCGCCAAGGCAAAAATGACGGGGTTTTTTTTCCGCCAAATCAAAATGGCAGTTTGGTTTGGTTAAAATAACGTTGCACTAGAGCTGTACAGTGGGCTATTGACGACGGTTCGGGGCCTATCTCGAAGGAAAGACCTGGGAACGATGCCTCGTATTTTTGAACCATGGTCAGATGACGCAAAATGGCGGACATTGCGTTGGTCCCCGCAGTCGATCATGGTGCTTACAGGCGATCCTTCAGGCAGTCGTTTGGGGCATTTCGATGGCACTCTTAAGTGCACACGCCTACCGTGCGCTTAAAGTCAGACTCCTGCCGTCGATTTTGTGGTCTCTGGCCTTCTGCCTCCGACTACTCATTATTACATCCATGACCCCCTCCGGGCCGTCGATCATGGTACTCACAGGCAATCCTTCAGGCAGTCGTTGATCGTTAAATCAACATTTTATATGAAAATCGGATCCAGGCAAAACGAACTGCTGCAAAACGTTGAATAAAGTTTCCGATTTCCGATCGTCCACGGCAACCATGAAGCACTTGTTGGTACTGGATTCAATCCCTCCAAACACCAACTAGCCTTCCACACGCTTGCTCCGTATGTACTTGCTTTTGCCGAACTTCGACTCGTCCATCTCAACGACGACATGCTCTCCACAGATAGGAACAGGATTATGAATGAACCACTCCGTACATACCTCCCGGCAGAACATCATCCAGTCAGTGAATGTCTGTTTCGCTAAGCGCATTTGCTGCATAACAATCCGGCATCCATGCACCACTCAATCACGGCATGTTTGCCTTTCATCTCCAATTCCCAAAAATACCTGCTATTCAAATAAACGTTGTCCGCATAAACATCCATAGCTAAGAAAAAGCACAAGCATGCGAGCGAAATGTCGATTCGAAAATGGCGCTAATACGTGGAACCAAGCTAGAGGTAAAAAATTTAGGGTTGCCATATAACATGATATTTTCGCACGCATCAAGTTGCCAAATTATAAAATTTATCGCCCAATCATTTGTCGCCAAATCCCATTTGGCAAGGGACCGACACAAGGAATTAACCAAAACTTTTTTTAATTTATAAAATTTACAAAAAAAAAATTGGATTTTTTTTTTAATTTTCCGTGGTCATTGGCGAATCTACCGATGACTGGACCCTTCACCACTGACACCACAACCCATGTGGATTGTTCAAACTCGAAGATACTCCAAGATAGATATTCTCGGGGACATCCTAAGTTGAACCTAAAGCCCCCTGAACCTTGTCCCTCAGTTATAGTGACTGGTTTCCGAATGTCTCCAAGATATCTTCCTTACTAACTATTTTCTGTGACCCACCATGTCTGAAACGCACCCAGTTGGGTTTAAACTAGAAAATTATCACTTCACTCCTTACCCACCTGAATACCCCAAGAAAAATTTAAGGAAGAATCTGCGGAATACATTAGTAATAATTTCAAGAAAATACTTAAAGCGCGAACAAAAAATAATTGATTGCCACAAAAAATATACAGCATTGTATTCATTCGGATATCTGGCGCTTTGCTTTCGGATAATTGGAGGATAGTTAAAAATCAACTATATAGGCCAGATATCTGTTTCATCCCTATAATTTATACTAACCCTTAAACCCGAAACACTGTTAAAAAGTACTAGTAGTGTCTACTTATCACAGTTATAATCCGATCAACTTGCTTTAACTACAAACAAAGCACCAAAATTGTTTACCCATATAAATGTGTAAGTAAATGTGTAACATCAACAACAAATCAAACTTTAGTTCAATGATTGTGTGCCTCATAATTTTTAACAACATGGACGGATGCAGCAAACAATACTGGTACAGCAAACAATACACTCACCATATGTGTCTACTCACAACATGTACTAGGTAATGGTTATCGATTAATCCTGAGAGCTGTTTCGTTAGTTAAAATAACGATGCACTAGAGCTATACAATGGAGTATTGAGGATGGTTGGGAGTTGATTCAGAAAGATATTTGGTTGTTTAAATTAACGATGGGCTATTGGTAACGGTTATTAAACAATCCTATTTTTTTTATTGTAGTATCTGATTCTGTTTGAGGAATTAAGAAAAATGCAGCTTTCTTCTTTCAACAATTCTAATATGGAAGTTTTAACAACTTTGCATGTCCTTTGAAAATCAAAAGTATTTTGAACCTATGAATGAAACAAAAATCTAAATACATGTTGTTACTAATGAGTTAAAAATATGTAATATTAATTATCAAATTTAAATAATTTCTCGAATATTCGCCCCGTTCCCTATTGTTGGGCAGAGTGTAAAAAAATCATGATATTTTTAAAAAATCGGATTTATATGATTTAAATCTGATTTTTATTTCTTCAGAATTTAAAAAATTATAAATCAGATTTTTTGGTAAAATGTTTAAGTACTTCACAAATGTGGGTCTGGTAAATACACAATGGGTAGAATACAGAAACAGATATTTAGGCACCCCTACCTCATGTAAATACCCATCCCAAAGTACATCTTTAGTGCATTCATTTCATGTTGTGTTTCACTTTTCATGCCGTCAATGAATAATTTTGGGGTTTACTTTTTCCTCAACTACTTTCGTACCTACCAAGGTGTAAAAAAAAAATCATGATTTTTTTTTCATAATATCAACGTGATGCATTTATGTAATGTATATTCATTTTATAACATATTATATTTTACCAACCATTCCGAAGCAATATTTGACAAATACTCAGGTTTTTACACATTTCGAACATTTATGAAAGAAAAAAATTTCCTGGGTGTTCAATATACAGTAGACGCTCGTTTTTACGAACTCGTAGGGAACAACCAAATTGTTCGTAAAATCGAAAGTTCGTAAAATAGAATATCATAAGAAATAGATAAATATTACGCTTATTTTTATTAAACTGTCTTCTTTTTATAAATAAAGCATTATTCAGAGATTATATTAGGAAGTAAAGTTATTCTATATAAGAAACAACTGTAAAATAAAATAGTTAAATAAAAAATAATAAGTATACCTTTATTGATGAAAAATCAAGCATCAAAATAATCGCTAGATTTTCTGTTTTAAAACAACATTTTGAAAATTCATGTTTTTATTTTATCGATGTTTGAAAGCATTTCACTATTTGCTCCTCAAAAGAGGTCTAGTCTTGATAACCATTCAGTTTCCTGAAGCTCAAACCGTGTCTGGATTTAAATTTTTGCAGGCAACCGTCCGATGCTTTGAAGTCTTTGATGCTGAGCTTTAAAACAAAGCAGTTCAATTGTTCCTTAAGCACATTACATTTATCGGAATGTTCGTTCCTATAATTTTCCTCATTCAAGGAAGCAAAGCTTTTTCCAGTTTGGGATATTTTGCTGCTCTAAAATATTTTCGAGAGGGGCACTCTTGTTTGCATATCCAACGATATTTTCTCTTGCTGTTAAAATTGTTTATAGGATATTCTTTGGAATTCCATATTTCTTAGAGATTCCTGCCTTGCTTACAATTTTCTATTCTACTTCTTTTAAAATTTTCTTTTTTGCCCCAGCAGATAAACGAGTGCGTTTCTTCAACTGCGACATGACTAAATTTCCTCAACTAAAACTGGCTCAAACTCCCTCTGGACTCACGCGAAACTTCAGAGATTGAGAGTCCAGATGAAACTAACCAGCTACAAAACATAATCTTATGACAAAGCACCCCTTTTCCCACTCGACATTGACACATGCTTATTGAATGTAAGGGGTCAAGATTGACGTCAAAGTGCCACTTTCCAATCACATGCTTGCTACCCACCTGCTGTTGGCCCCTGTAATTTTTCTCAGAATGGCCTTGAAATGTTTGTATGTGTTGCTTTGTTACTCCCTAAAGATATGAGCTTTTAAACTTTGTCTGATGTCAGGTAAACGCTAGCGAAATATGAAAATGAGTTCGCAAAAAAGAGATTTTTCCAAATTTTAGTTCGTAAATGGGAATTAAAAATAACATTATGCCTATGGGACCATGTTCGGGACCAGACACTAGTTCGTAAAATCGTGAGTGTTCGTAAATTAGAGGTTCGTAAAACCGAGCGTCTACTGTATATATACAGTGTTCACTCTAGAAATAAAAAGGGACAGGACGCGATCGGCAGAAAAAGGGCACTCCGTTTTTGAAAGGCACTTCCAGCCGTTGACACATCAGACCTGAGACCAAACAACAACAAAAAATCTGATTTGCTACAGACATTTTGCTAGAGATGCTATATATTGGGCTATTGTAGACAGTTCGGGGCCTATCTCGAAGGAAAGACCTGAACAAAATTGATGTCTTAATGAAAATACTACTTAAAATACAAAATTTGTCATTTAAAAATTTATGTTTTCTCTAAAAATCAAATTGGTAAGTAGTCCTAATACCTTGGTAAGTAGACCTAGACCCTTTACAAAACTGAAAAGGCTACTTAAATCTAAAATTTGGTAATAAAATGCATAATCTTGTAATAAATGGATATTTATGTATATAAACGCCCCAAATCTTGTATATAAACACCACAAAAACCCCAGCTTTAACAAAAAAAAAAAACATGCACACAGAAGAAAATAAGCTTAACATTTCATATGCAGACACAGGCAACCAATAGGATTCGTGGAATGTCCCATGCTAAAGGATTTTTTTTCTACTGTCATAATTCACCTAATACCAATTTACACAAAAAATAATTTTAATTGATGCCTTTTTTAAAGACAGCTGAAGCAAGGACTCTTGTGCTTGACTGAAAATGGCAAGAGGGGCAGAATTTTTTCAAAAGAAGGCAGCATTTTTGAAAAAGGTGCTTGAGGGTGCTTATGCAGATGAAAAAAAGGCGGGCAAGGCGGACCGCCCTTCAAAAAACGCCTAGAGTGAACACTGATATATATACTTCTATTTATTCAAGAATTTAAACCATTTTAACAAATTAAATTATTACACAAACTCGTATTACATACCTATTTATAAGCAAGCTTATCACATTAGCTTTATTATAAGAATTCAACATTTCTGTAGGAATAGTTCTACTTCCTTTTTTACCTATTTCAAATTTATTATTAAAACAAAACCAAATTGATTGTCGTACGGAAGACATTTTATTGATTTAAAGAAAGGGCTTTCTTTAAAAATTATTCAGTAACAAAAATCTTAACACTCGTGCTGCTGAAGAAAGAATTGCAACTGGAAATGTACTCTCTAGCTATTGGTCGAAAACTGAAAGGGGGTTATAGGGTAAGGAAAAAAGGGCTTTGAATAGATAAGAATGGGCAAATGAAAAACTTCTATACATGCAAAATCAAAATAACTATATAAAATTTTCATACAAAACCAAGTTTTCTAATTTTCTTCAAAGTTAACAAATACTTCGACAATTGTATCAACATGCAAACGCACTAAAATCATGTTATATGCTTGGTAAACACGGCACGCTACCTATATAACACATCACTCAATAAGTCTCCGGTCTAACGAAGAAAACAATTTTTTGCCTCAGTTTCTGCAATCACTTCTTGATTTGAGCTAAATTTCTTTCCCTTTTTTGGTCTGCATGGAGCATCTTTTTGATGTCTGCAAAAAGCCAGTATTCGCTGGGGGCCAGATCTGGAGGGTACGGTGGGTGAGGAAGCAATTCATTCAATTTAATCATTGTTTTCATCAACTTGTGACACGGGGTGGAACAGCGCTTTTTTCTTTTCCATGTGAGGTCAAGTTTTCTTGATTTCTACACTCAATTGATCCAAAAATGCCATGTAATATTCGCTATTGATAGTTTTACCTTTCTCAAGTAAGTCGATGAACCAAATATGATGCGCGCCCCAAATTACGGATGCCATAACCTTGCCAGCTGACTTTTTGGTTTTGGACGACTTTCACTGGCAGCTGTCCGCCCAGATGACAATCTTTTTGATTCAGGTGTGTAGGTGGATCCATGTTTCATCCATTGTCACATACCAACGCAAGAAATCACTTGAAACAGCTCTCTGAATCGTCGGCGTGTTGTTGTTTTTGGTCCGGTGTGAGCAAACGTGGCACCCACTTCGAAAGCAACTTGTGCATGCTCAAACTTTTGTCTACAATTGTAAACACACTACCTTCTGATATCTTTAAGGTGTTAGCTATCTCACGCAACTTCACTTCACGGTCTTTCAAAACTATTTTATGGACTTTTATTATGTTTTACAGAACAACTGCAGAATTTGGGCGATCAGAGCATTCAGCGTCATCGGTGTTTTTACAACTGTGTTTAAATTCAGCATACCAGTCAATAATAGTTGATTTCCCTGGTGCAGAGTCTCCATAATGCTTATCAAGCCAATGCTTGGCTTCAACAGTATTTTTCCCCAACAAAAAAAACAATGTTTAATCAACACACGAAATTCTTTTTTATCCATTGTTTTAAAAATTACAAAACTGGGGTCACTAAATCCACTGTAACTTGTAAACTAATTGTCAGAATGTATTGAAATTTTGACATGTATCGTTTGAAGGTTAGTACTATCCAGAAATCATATGGGTTTTTCAACAGTGTTGTCATACATGTGTCAGACCGAAGCCTTATTGACTTAAGCGTGTAAGAATAGGATACCAGTGCTATTGATACCCTATTATCCCCTTGTGCAAGATATTCAACCATCAGTCGAGACCTATGTGTGAAAGTGCCATTGTCTATAAAAAGGAATTGAAAGCCCAATGAGTCTACTAAAAAATTGCTCATACCTTTGACCATCAAAGGAACTTTTGCCAAACATATGGAGCGGTGTGTAAACCACCTATTAAGATAAGTTGCCTACTCAGACATTGCCTAACTTCATTGGTCCCAAGTTTTTTTAAGTGACAAATCTAGATTCACCATAGGGTACACTGACTCAACTTACCTTCATCTAAAGTAGTGGTTCTTAACGTTGCTAGAACCGTTACGTAACGTTGCTACAGTCCACCAAAATGAGAGTAATACAACCCACGAACCACCATTTTTTAAAAATTAGGTACCAAATTATAATTTAGATACTAAATAAAATCCAAAATTTTGGTTTAGAAGTTCTGCAGTGCCAACCTGATATTTAAAATTTCTTTCCATGAAAATTTGAGAAAAGATAATTATATCCCTTTATCAATGTCTTTCTCATTGCTTGATGTTTTATTAGGTAGCAGTAATTCATCAAAAAAAAAAATTCTGCAATAATTTAGTAAAAGTACATGTATGTTTACTAAATTTTCGCAGAATTTTTTTTAATTGTATGTATACCATTAAAAAAAATTCTTATTTCTTTTAGGTAGTTGTATCAACTGCTCTTCTATATGAGGGAGCTTCCACCTCAGATGTTGACAAAGAGGGACGCAAGCTTTTGTGCCTGCATTTCCAATGTCACTTAAAGGCGACCACGTCTACAGCTTGAAGGGTAGCTAAAATGGCAACATTCAGCCAGGATGCCCCTTTTCAGGCACCACCTTGCTTGCCTGAGAACAGGAAGCTCCCACCCTGCCCCTTAAGTGAGCACAACCCAATGGTGAGCGTGGCCTTCTCGTCTGCAAAACTCTCTTCCATGCCCCTGCCATCTTCGGCCGGTGGCAACATGTGCGCCCCTACTACCAAGGATCCTGGTCTGGATGGGGGGAAGAAGTTTGCTGGCGGCGTTTACAACACTGCTGTGTCTTTTCCCTCGGGCCAAGTCTATCCAGGTGTTCATAACAATAAATACCCGGTTGGGATGAATCCCGTTATCTCTCCTGTGCAGCACAGTGAAACATTCGTGACTGTACCTTTTGGATGGAAACGTGTGATAGCGAACGGGAAGGTCGTCTATATAAGGTGAGTGTTTTGCATACTTTTCTGTTTCTCTGACTTATTTTAGCTAATTAATTAATCTTTATCTTATTGAAATTAAATTATTTTAATTAAGTTGGACAAATATTTTACTATACTTGTGCTAGTAATTTTATATACAACTGCTTCTTTTATACGTCAGAAAAGTTTATTAAAATATGTCTGCAAGTTAGCTTGTTTTTTATTATTTACTAGGAATATATAGCATATTTATGCTATGTTAAGTAAGTGTAAAAATATTTAAAACTAAGCTCATGTTTGTTTTATGTTTTGTCTATTCAATCAGTGTTACTCGGTTTCCAAAATTTAAGTGCATTTAATTTTACAGTCTAATGTGAATTTAGCAGTTACGGTTTTTTTTTTGTTTGGCACTGGTCTTTAATTGGTACATTTACCCTATAAAGATATTTTTCAATGTCTGGTTTTACCCCGCTTCCACATATTTTTAATGGGTACTTTGGGATTATCCCGTCGACCATTTTCGCCAAACCCAATATTATCGCCAAAAGGTAGCTTCTGGCCAATAACTGTGACGTATCTAGTCGCCATCATGCGACCTTGACTATGCGAGTTAGTTTTCTTTAGCTTGTTGAAATATACTGTGTTTTTTTTTTCACTCCGCTGCAAAATGATTCGAATTTGAGATTTGCCTAGCACCAAAGATAATGCAGTGGCATATTTTCGAGAGTATGGAATTATTTCTTCTAAAAAAATGTGCGTTAATGGCCACGATATGGCGTTGTATATCAAAACTGATAAGCAATGGCGGTGCAATGTAAAGGGATGCGAAAAAAGAGTAGCTATTCGAAAAGGCACGTGGTTCGATGGCTTTTTGGCCGCCGAAATGATTTATATAATAATATATATGGTTATTATTATTTATTTATTATTTGTTTATTATTATGATTTGATAAATGTATTGGGTTTACAATGTTTATTTTGGAAATTTTTTTCATGCAAAAACTAGCGCCAAAGGATTTGGCGAGCATTTGCAGGTCGACAGGATAATCCCAAAGTACCTTTTAATGTTATATATGTGAACAATATATTTAAAGAATGAATAATATAGTGAAAATCAAAATTTTTTAAACAAGTTACTTGTGTTCATGAGACAGGCCAACAATTGTAACTTAGAAATCAAGTTTTTGACACAACACTGTTCAATACCCCTCTTCACATGCACTTGTCACACTGCGACCCTCCTCAAACTTGTCCCTCGTTTTCTACTTTTCACTGTTTCATTTGGTTTCTTGTACCTTTTGGATGCTACAGCTCACTTGGGCTTGTAGTAATGTTCTTGCACACCGCAAATTCATGTATGTCCTTAAGTTTAAATGCTTGTTTGTCCTCAATATTTTTTTTTTGTGAATTTGTTTTACACTCCTTGAACGTTTCAGTTGTATAAATAAAATTACCTAAATTTTGTTTTTCAACACTTCACATGCTTTAACTTTTGTAACTTTTTTTCTCTGTAACTTTTCTTCTCAAACTGTAATATTTCATTTTCAGTAATAATTTTACTTTAGTCTCTATCTATATATCTGCTAAGGCATTGTTCGAAACCATGAAACAATTTACCGTATATACTCGCGTATAAACCGATCCGCGTATAAGCCGACCCCCTAATTTTAGAACGATTTTTTGTCCAAAATCGGAAACTCGCGTATAAGCCGAGTTGTATTTTCGTACGTGAAAAATTCCGATTAAAATCAGCAAATCCTCGAAATAAGAGTGAAAATTTAATTAGAAAAATAAATATTTAAGCCTAGAAATGAAAAGTTTAAAGAAAGTAGCTGGAGAAACGGCCTTCCTCGAAGTTCGCGATGATTCAATCGGACTTCTTAAATTAAATTTCCCTTATTATCAAATAAAATATTTTAAACCACATACTTAAATACCAAAATGTGCAATTGCTAATCCTTAACATCGTTTTGTAAAGATTTAAAAACTTAGAAAACGTCAACTATTTTCTGTCAACATCGTTGAGTACTGTCGCTATTAAATACGGATGAGTATTTTTTTTATCCATCTCAGAAGGAAATACTACTATTTTATGGATGAATATATACTTCTTATTAAAATATTTAATTTTTAAATAAATATTTACCGATTAATTTATTAAACCTTACGAAATAAATGACTTGAAAGTAGAACTTGAATTCGCCGATTAGCAACGTCTCGATTTTACCGCTTTAAAGCCAATTTAATCCAAAATACTAATAAAACTATTAATATCTGTACATAATATTATCAAGGAATAAAATCTGTTTTGGGGAAATAAATTTTGTTTAATTATTGCAATCAAGCAAGAAAAACATCGACTTTAAAGTGGTGTCATATTCGCTACGCACGATGTCAACTTCTTAGTCTTCCATCCAAAATTCTCTTAAAGTAATGTATACTAGCTTCATAAATTCTACAAACCAATGAAATATTTATCAAAATATATACTTTTTATTTAGTTAAACTGATTATTTATGTGAGTAGTGCAATTTTGTGTTACGATTACGCCGGGATGCGCAGAACGGTCTTCAGTCGGCACGTGACGCACATTCTCGATCTCGGAAATGTATCGGCGCGTTTTAGAAGAATCTGCTTCATTTTAACTTCTTTCCTTTTCCCATTTTAGGCAAATTATATTATAAATTTTATTGACCCGCGTATATGCCGACCCCCCTACTTTTTGATGAAAATTTTTGACTTAAATTTCTCGGCTTATACGCGAGTATATACGGTAAACCCTCTTCTACTTATTGCCAAGTGAAAATGTCTTTTTGAGCCATTTCTTTCAAATGACATTTCCTTTCACTAAGCGTACTTGCTTGCATTTAAGACAAAAGCCAGATTGATTCATGTCTTGGAATTTTTCATCACATGATTTTTACATTTTAACAAATGCATAAAAAAGCATTGATAATTTATTGGTTTAATATATTTTTTTTTTCTCTTTTAGTCCGAGTGAAGTATATCTGCATTCTCTACAAGAGGCAGCAATTTATCTACAAACTGAGGGTACTTGCAAATGTGGGCTTGAATGCCCATTGATGTTAAATAAAGTGTTTAATTTTAACCCTATGGCAACAACTAAGTGCTGGAGTGTTAATGACCTTTCCTGGAATGATCCTACAAAGATTTGCAATCATAAAAGAAAAATTGCTGCCATGGCTACATTTAAAAATAGCACACTTCCTGTACCATCTATAAATTCTATCAGAGAAGCTAATCCATTGACAACTCCTCCACCAACAAAAAAAGGTAAATATATTATTTTGGGTAATTGCTTTAAATTGTATTAAATGTTATACTTTTGGGCATTATGAGGATTTGCCCTGCAAGTTTCAAATAATTGGCAGGTTTTTTTTGTTTGTTTTTTTCAAAGGGAGATTAAATATGTCATGTTCTATAGCTTACAAATTGTACAAATTAGTTATACAATGTATGGAGGATTTTTTTTAATTATTATTTTCAGTTTACAAAAACTTGCTAGTTTTAACATCAAAAGTACCCTTTATGGGTACTTGTGATGGTCAAACTAGCTACTTTTGATAACCCAAACTCTTCAAATATATATTATTGAATTGTCTTATTTCATAATTTTTTTAAATCCCTTTTTTATGATGCTGTGTGTATTTTGTAATTTATAAGTTGAGTGTTATAAGTTAGGGTGGAAATTAAACAATTAGGGAAAAAAATGTAGTTTAAGTTTTAAAAAATAGTTATTTTCTTAACTTATTATACTAGGAACTTGTATATTTTTAAACTTAAATATACTAGGAATTCCCCTTTTAAAATGTTGGCAGACATTATATTCTCTATATGTAACAGTAATAAATATGTGGGATTCACATCCCATAGTAAGTAGCATTGTAACTAACTACATACAGCGACCACCAGGGGCACTGCTGCGCAGCCCCAACACACTTGATGTAGGATCACGCTACGGACTGGTAGTGTTGATCATTAGGGCCGGTTAGAGACGACCGTTTCATCAATAATAAACGTAATTAGAAAGAGAAGTAGGGTTGTTCTTGAATGAGTAGGACACAGCCCTATAAGTTTGGGGGCTCGACCGAAATCAATTGGATAACTCGTTGGATGAGCGGAGCAGAGGCTGCCGAAAGAAAAGCGCATGGTTATCCGAAGTAGGCCTAACGGCGGCCAAAAATCAACGAAGAGTTGTCTTGAGCGGAGCAGAGGCTACCTAAAGCAAGAAAGTTGGCCAATAATCAAATCAACTAATCCTGAAAATACTCGGTGCAGAGGCTACCTGGAGTTAGGACTAAGGAAAAATCGAAACGTTTCAGCGGAGCAGAGGCTACCGAAAGAGAAGAGAGTGAACACCCGAAGTAGGCTTAGCGGCGGACAAGTTATGGACTTGTCTTGAACGGAGCAGAGGCTGCCGAAAGCAAGCAAGAAGCTACAAAGTGTTGGCCAGCGAATCGACTTTTTCCTGAAAGAAACTCGAAGAAGTTACCTGGAGTAAGGAATGAGCGAGGGGAAATATTGAAACCAATAAATATCAACAACTCGTCTTGAACGGAGCAGAGGCTTACCAAAGGCAAGCGAGCAACTAATCGAAATAGGATTAGCATCGGACAAGCGACGGACAGAGGTACGTCTACCGAAGGAGCGAGCAGAGAAAGACGTCCCGAAGAGATCTACAGAGGCGCGACGCAGAGTTATCGTTTTCGCCCGTAGTAGGCTTAGCAACCCGTGCTGAAGCGGACGCCAGAACCCTTCACCGGAGATCAGCATCGGAGTGTGGGTGCACCACTGAATTACGGACCCACCGAACTCTCACCACTGAATTACGGACCTACTGAACTCTCACCACTGAATTACGGACCTACCGAACTCTCACCACTGAATTACGGAACCACTGAACTCTCACCACTGGAGACATCGCCAAGGAGACAGCTAAAGATGTATAAAAATACCAGAAAACCGGATTTCGTTAGAGTAGCGGAAGAACTAGGAATCGTGGTGCCAGAGACAGCAACAATCCTTCAGTTAAAAGAAGCCATTGAGAAGAGTGACATTTTCCAAAAAGATCAGGATTTTGTGTCTAACTTAATAACTTTGGTTATGGAAGATAGAAGAGAAAACGCGAACAGGTTAGAATTCGAAAATATTAAATTGGCTCAAATACAGAAAGAGATAGAGTTAGAGCAGATTAAAAATGGGGCGAATCATACACAAGAGGTAGCTATAGATAATGGGAATTCTTCAAATCTAGAAAATTTAATAAAAAGCGTTAAAACTTTAAGTATGCCCGTCCCTTCTAAACCGGAAAACTTTAATTTATTTTTTAATTCTTTGGAACGAGCATTTCAAGCTAAAAATGTACCAACACATTTTAAATCAGAAATTTTGATTAATTTAATGGGAGAAAGGGCTAATAATGTATTATTGTATATTGCCGAGGGAGAGCTTAAAGATTATGAGATAGTAAAATCGGTCATTTTGAAAGAATTTCAACCTTCACCACAGGAATGTTTAAATAATTTTAAGAGATCACAAAGAATGGCAGGGGAAACGTATGTACAGTTCGCGGGTAGGATAAAAACTTGTTTTATGTATTACTGTAAATTACGGGAAGTCGATAATTTTGAGGATTTGTGCGAGTTGATGGTAGCGGATAAAATATTTAATGATTTAGATGTTGATACATCTGCACATATTGCTATTAAATAGGGAGAAAATTGGTTGAAACCGAAAGAATTAGCTAGAGAATGTGACATCTATTTTGCATCTAAACGAAGATCATTAAACGGTATACAGCAAAATTGTTTTCAGGAAAATTATCAATACGAAAATCGAAATATCGCATACCAAACAAAAAATAAATATGAAAATTTTCGAAACGCGAACCGAAAACAAAATAATGAGATCAAATGTTTTATTTGTCAAGGTTCACATAAAGCATTTTATTGTCCACGAAAACAATCTACAAACGCTTCTGAGAGTAGTTTAATAGTAGCAAATGAGAGTTTAGAGCATTCTGTTAACAAAATAGAAATTAACAGTAACACGGCTTCAAATGTTTTAAAAAACGAGCTAAGATATGAAAAGCTTATCATTAACGGTACGGATATCAATTGTCTTATTGATTCTGGTACAAAATGTCCTGTAGTAAATACCAATTATGTTAAGCAGTTAAATCCAGCAGAGGAAAACATTACGCTTACATGTTGTTTTGGTAAAACTGAAATTGTTAGTACAGCTGTATTTCGCGTTTCTATGAAAAATTCTAATAATTCAATGGAAATTCCATTCGCAATGTCTAAAAAATTAAATGCACAGTGCATTATCCCTCCTAACGTCTACGATAAAATAGTGAACACGGATAAAAGCAAAAGAGGCAACGAAAAACGCGAGTCTGAGCAAAAATGCAATCGAAGCTATAAAAAAGAATCTCAGTTTTGGAATTCTAAATCATTTGTCGATTCTCCTCAAAAAGGATTTAATCAAGGTCAAAGATATGCTTTTTCGAATAGTGGAAGTCAGGAGTGAAAAAAAAAGGCATCGTTTCCAAATACTAAATCGCAAAACGTTTCTTTCCAAAGCGGGTTTGGTCAAAATAATGTTCATAATGATTCTTGTTTTTCGAACAGCGAGTTTCAAAATAAAGGTTTTTTTATTGAAAATAAAAACGAGATTTATTTTATTGGCGGAAAAACGGATTTTGAAAGTGCGGAGTAGGTTTCGAAGAGTGATTTAATCGGCGTTGACGGATTAATGATTAGTACGAATAAGTTAGATTTGAGTCGTAATCCTATTGTGAACATACCTTGTGAAGATATTTCACTTGGGATCGAATCTAAAATCGAACAAACAAGCGATGAATACATTAATTCTGTAAAAAATTATCGCAAGAGGGAAAAGGAGATAATTTTAAATTTAAGAGTAATGGGTTATATAGAATTAGAAATGATAGGGATAAATCAGTAATTCCTCAAATGATGCCAGCAGAAGAGATCAAAAATGAGTACTACAGAGGAAAGACTTTCAATAAGAAGAGAAAAAAGGCACATAGATACTGGAATGATATTCAGAGATCACACAACCCATATGTGAAGAACATGTATCGGAACCCTTCCGGTATGAAGTTGAGAGCCAAATTTCACGATCCTTACGAAGTGATTCAAGTAAAGCCACCTGATCGTTACGACGTGAAAACTGTGAGACAACACGATGGTTGGAACTTTACATCTACAGAAACTGACCATATGACAATGTGGGCAACTAACACTTGGTAATCACTCATGGGACTCAAACTGAACTTTTGAAACTTTATATAACAATGTATGCCATTTTATTTCAGATTTTCATTTTTTTTTTCAACTGAGGACAGTTGATAAGGTCAGGACGGTTGATTTGTGGGATTCACATCCCATAGTAAGTAGCATTGTAACTAACTACATACAGCGACCACCAGGGGCACTGCTGCGCAGCCCCAACACACTTGATGTAGGATCACGCTACGGACTGGTAGTGTTGATCATTAGGGCCGGTCAGAGACGACCGTTTCATCAATAATAAACGTAGATAGAAACAGAAGTAGGGTTGTTCTTGAATGAGTAGGACACATCCCTATAAATATATATTTAAGATGTTTTCCTTAGAGAAACTAATTTGTGTAATGTACTCTAATTATATTGTAAATAGTCGCTGATAATATTGTACATAATCGTAATTAATATTTCCTTATTTTTAATTCAATTGCCTTACAATTAAGGATTTTAAACTTGTGAATTGAAAATTAGTTTATTAATGACGCATCTCTCCTGCACTAAAAAAACTTGTGTATTTTATTTTGTAGATTTAAATTAATTACTTAAACAAATTTATCTTTTACAGAAATTACCCTCACAAATAAAAAGAAGCGTCTAAAGGGGAAAAGCAGAAGTCCTTTTGACAGTGTTCTTGTGTCACAGCTTCTAGCACAGCGCGATAAGTTGGGACAAAAGAAAGAGAAACCCGGTGCTACAAAAACTTCTTTCTCTGATAATATAAGCCAGCAATTAAGAACTCAAAATGCACAAAAAACTGAAACTGTTATGAGAGGACCTATTCAAGAGCAGAAGAAAGGTCCCTCAAAAACTGTGGGATTTGTCTTAGAAGAGCAAAATGCCATTAATAAGATGAATAATTTTGCCAATTTGCATCTAAACCAAAATTTTTATGTCCCCGAAAACATGTTTCAAGATAAGAAAGGGTGCATACAGTCGTTTCAACAAGATAATCCTTCAGTCATGTTTCACAAACACATGAATTCTTCGATGCCATGTGTGCAGGATCAGATTGTAACTCGAAATTCTGACACTGTCTATACAGACAGGGTACCTCCCTTGCCTTCGATAGATCACCAGACATTCGGACCCACTGTTAACCAAGGAATGTTCAATCCTCAACAGTTCATTCACAATGGTACCAATATCACACTAAACTGCAATTTTTCTTCTACGAGTGTCAGTGGACAACTTTTCAGTACTCAGCTTCCAGTCAATCCATGCATTGAGATGAATTCGCATGGCCAAGGGACTACTGAAATGGTTACTGCTGTATCACAATCATCTACTCCCGGTGCATTTTTATTTCCCACTGAACTTCAAAATCCTAGTAATCAGCATATAAATAATAATCTAATGAACAATTTTATACAATCTGGATGTGGGCAGAGCTTTAATACCAATCTTCAAGATGGGCAGCATGCTGTGTCTTCGGCCAGTCTCATCCCTTCAAAGCATACACCATCCAGAGATGCATCTCCTTTAAGCTCGCGTCAGAAGCCAAAGAGGGCCAGCAGGGTCAAAAATAATAAAATAAATTCTGTTTTGGATCGAGGCTCTCCTTGTCCAAACATTGACGTACGTCAAATTCCTTCTGAGCATCACCGTCCACCACCAGAAGCTTTTGCCGCCATTTCCAGCACAACAGTTGGGCCAATCCAAAACTCCAATTATCAAGCCATCCCCGGAAACAATACCCCTTTTCCACCAGACCTCGGCTTATCTTACATGAAACAACCCTTTTCTACTGTAACAGGTCAAAACATGCCTTCTAGAACTATATCTCAAAATTCTACCTTCTATGACGCAAGCAAAACACCAGATTCTACAGGTTCTAATAATGGGTCGCCTTTCCAAACGTGTCACAACATGAATAAAAGCTTTCAAATAAACTCTTTTCAATTCCAGGATCAGATTCAATTTTCTCAAGCCAATAGCTCTTTTCCAGTATGTGAAAATAATAGAAATCAAAGCAAAATAAACATTCAAAGTATGGCCAGCAAGGTGTCCCTTGCAAATCAAATGCCTAATAACCAGTCCAACATGGCAATAAATGTTACATCATCCAATAATGGAAATCTAGCTGATACCCGCACACCTGATAATATTCAAAATACTGAAAACAGAAGTTCTCCATACATTGGCAATCCTTATAACACTATAAAGAATTCTCAAAATTTAGACATAAAACCAACTGTTTCAATGTCTTCAACAGTATACTTGCCTATGAGCAGTGTTGGTAGTACTTGCCCACCTACTTCAGCAATAATGTCCGTTGCTCTCAGCAATTCTTCTCCAAACACTATAAACGTTCTCTCCAATTCCCACTCTTTTTATAATGGTTCTTCTCAGCCAAGTATTATCAATATTCCTGTAAGTTATGCTTCACCGCAAAGTCATCTGAATAGCATTAATACTGTTTTTTCCAATCAAAACATGCCTCCCACTTCCCAACAAATGCGGCAAAATATCGCTGTGACACAACAGCCCATAATGTACAATAATTCAATTCAGAACTCTGGCAATCACAGAAATGACCAGACAGCCAATTTCTTTATGCAAAATCCTGGAACTTCTGGCTTGGAGGGAATGGCAGGATTAAGGCCTTCTCTTGTACAACAAGATAGTTCCAGCATGCTGGTACAGCAGGTTCTAAGCCAGAAAATCACCTCAGACTATTCTACAGCAAATATATTTCAATCTACTGCAAGGGCCCAAGTTGTTCAACAGATGAGTGGAATGGTTCTTCCTGCATCCGCTTCGAATTCAGGAGTGAATTCTCAGCAATTGGTTTTGGCCCCTGCCCAAATGAGAATGTCTAGTTCTGGTGGCCTTATCACCATGCTGCCATCCACCATGACAAGCAATGGAATGATGAATGGTGCACAAGTGTTAACAGCTAATGGGCAACAGATTGGACACCAAATGGTTTTATCAGATGGCATAAGGCCCAACATAGTTAATCAGCAACAGATCCTTCAAAATAATTGCTTCATTATGAGTAATCAACCCACCTTTGTTACAAGGCCACCTAATACGAACATTGTGAGTTGCCAAGTACCATGTCCAACCAGTGTCTCCTTTTCAAATGGTAACTATTGTACCTCTCAAAATAATACAAACTGCACACCTATTATAGCTACACCCTTAATGCACAAGGCACATGATAGAAATGATTTAAATCCTCAGCAGGTAAATAATGATATGCCTATGCAAAACAACAAGGAACAGGCTTTTCCATCTGGATTTCATCTTTTGCAGTCGGCACCACAAAGGTTACCTGGTCAAAAATTGGATGGCTCAGACATGGGAAATGAAAATTGGGTTCCTAAATCTGAATTCAAAAGTGAAGGAGTTAACCAAGTTCCAGGAACTTTTTTAAGCAATGTCTCAACATCTCGTTCAAATTCAGTGCCTTCAAACATGTCTGGTCATGCAATGATATCAAATTGTGGACAAGTGCTTATAAACAACGATAATAATAATGGTATGCAACAACAAAATAATCTTTCCCGAATGACAAGTGTTATACCAATAGTTGGTGGACAGTGTGCATTAAATTCACCAATGCCACCATTATCTGTACCTAATGTTACAGCAGTAACTACTACTATGACTCAGATGATTCCTGCTATTGGTATTGCCCCACAAATACTAGGTCAACCTGTGCAGCCAATGGTTCAAGTTATTAATACAGTTCCATTTAATTCTATGCAGAATGCTGTTCTGGTTCCAGGTGGATCTAATGTTTTATCACAAACAGTGCGGCTGGATACTTTACAAACATCACCAGTTGTCGGAAATCCTGGTCAAACAGTTTTCAATGGTGTTGTAATTCCACCTAATCCAATGAATTGCATTCCTTCTCCAGCTGCTAATGTATCATCCTTGAGGTTGCCTCATCCTGGAAATCACAATGAAGAAATGAGAATGACCTTTGAAAACCTGCATGAGACCAGAGGAGGCTCCAGTTCGTCTTGTAGCACACCTGCCTCAAGCTGTAGCTCTACCCCAGTATCATCCAGTAGCGATACCCACAACATGACTTATCGAGCATTATCCCCAGCTGTTCGAAAAAGAAGCCGTGATGGCAAACGTAAAACCAACAGCCAAACTGTAGCATCAATGTTGCAGCATGGTACACACAATATATCGCTTGCAAATGCATCCAATAACAATTCTGTGTCCCAGCAGCAACATATTCAGCAACAGCAGCAAAATGCTGCTCAACTATCATCTCTTCAACAACAGTTCCTGCAACAACCTATGCTACAGACATTAACCGTCCTGCCCCAACAATCAAGGCCCCTTTTGCAGCAGCCTGTCATGAACTACAATAGCATTGGTTCTGTTGGGGGCCATCAAATCTTAACCACTGGTCTCACAAGTCCCCTTGGCATTGTTCAACCTCTAAGTATGCTGGGAGTCACTCCAACAGGAGCAATCATACAGAACATCCCCGTACAGCAAGTAGTCCCAGGAGCGCATTTTCAATCGCTTTCAGTTTTGCAGGGTCCTCACACAGTTAACTCTCTTCCTCAGGAACAGCCTGTGGTAGTCAATGACACCTCTTCCATGGGTGTCCATCCTACTCAGATGCATAGTGCCTTTGCTGCCGGTTCTATCGTTCCTAATATGGTTGCCACCAACCCAGTGATAAGTACGCATGTTGGTGGAACAGAAGTGCTTATGACTGCTACTTCTCAATCCCATGCAGTAAATGAAAACGTTAGCCATTCTCCGATCTCCAACCAGTTTTCTTCGATTTTTCAGCAGGCCCTCCCGCCTATTGCACAGTCGCTCTCCTCTACCACGGGCGGGGGAGGCATGAAACTGAGCCGTTCTAGCAATACAAATATAAGCACAGCTGCCTCATTTCAGGCATCCATGAATAGTTCTTTTCTCTCTTCTACCTCTGCAGGCAATATTCCTACTTCAGACAATAAGAGCGACAGTGGCACAAAATCGAAAGGAAATGCTTTCTTCCTAGAATCTAAACACAAAGCACGGAGTATAGGGGTGCAAAGTGGGGGTTCTGAACAGAATACCGCTGTGCAGACAGTGACTTCGTCAACACTTCCGATGAATAAAATTGCTGTGACAAATTCACCTGAATATAGCCCAAATGTGAAGGTATGTTTGCCTGATACTTGTAGTGAAGACATCAAATCGAAATTCGAAGGTGAAAACAGCAGCACTTTGTTATCGTCAGGAGGAGAGTCGTGTGAGTCGCCTTGGCCTGACCCTGTAAACCTATCGGCGGCTGTTCGAGCTGTCGTTCAAGAACAGGCAGATAGTAATGAAGAAATAATATCTCATCCCATCAGGGGTTCAAATCCAATGGTTAATTTTTTAGACTGCACTTCAATACACGCGGACACATCTGAGCAGACACCAACTTCTTCCGTTGAAGACAACGTTGAGGAAAGCAATGATGGGAACTCTGTACTGGACCTTCGCACAATGTCTGCTGAGACGAGCACCGACCAGGATATTTCCGACGAGGCTCAAGAAAACAACATGCTGCAGTTGAATAATTGGTCTGAAAATCGACTACCCGCCGAGACCACAAGTGACCACGTTGCGGAGAGTGCCTCCACAGCTTCGTCAGAAAGTTCCGAGCCCACCAGCACAGATTGCAATGTAACCAGCGATTCTGGTGTTGAATCGAGCCAGGAACCAATGAATTTGGCATGCATCCGAGAAGGTGACAACAATGTGGACTCTGACTTGACTGAAACAGTGATAGGAGAAGTACTTATTGCTTACAGTGATGGACCTGTGGCCGATGAAAAGTTAGTGAAGAAAAGGGGTTTGAAGAGGCTGAAGCGGGAGATTGAAGTGTCGTATGAAGATCTACAAGAAGAGGAATCTGATGGTGAGTTTACTTGCATTTTATATCCATATTAATTTACTTAATTTGTATGTGCCTATGTATATTTCAGACATAAAATTTGCTTGGAGAGAGCTTTTTAATGTATATAGCAGACAATATGAAATGCATTCACAGTGGGCATCATGATAAATCAAACATGTGTAAATTTTTAGAATTTTAATGTTGGTCTGAAACATCTAGAGTTTGGCGCAGCTTGGCCACATTTGGCCCTTGCGCCATTAAACCCCATACAACCAACCATGATAAATCAAATCTGTTCTACTTGTACAAGTTTTGTTGAGTTTGAATACTTGTTAATTTGAGTTGCATTCTCATTACATTTCAGAAAAATCAATATCGAAAAGTTTTTGCTAAAAAATGTGGAAACTTGAAACAAATTTATTTGAATGAGGACACATAATGTGGTTGTCCATTAAAGCGAAAGATGTTAATTGTTTTTGAATACAAGTCTGTTTTAAAATCCTATTCTTATCTTATTTGTGTGAACAGAATTCACAGGCTAACCTTATTCTGGGATGCAACAGATATCTGGCCCAAGCCTGAAATCCAGATATTACAATTATCTTTTCAATATACCCGGTCTGAACTTATATACTGAAAAGAAGAAAAAAAAGATAAATATAATAAAAAACAAAAAATGCAATATTAAAAAATATTTTTAAAAAAACAATTTAATCTAAAGATTTGGTTTATTTTTATGAATATACTTTATTATTAAGTGGTAGAGGATAAAAGAATGTAGACCTTTCATTAAAAAAAATAGGTAAGTAAAGAACAAATATAATTTTTTTGTTCTTGATTCTTGTTACGCAACAAAGCATTCCATTAAAGAAAGAGGCAGGGTAAAGATGTATTCAGTTTTAAATTTATTTTAAAAAATATGGATTTACAATTATTAAAGTAATCAAATTGTAACATGACATAACCAATGATTTAAAGAATTATGCAATTAATTATTATCAAATTAAAATATTGATACTGAAATTGAACATTATAGAGAAAAATGAATGTTCATGGGAAAATTTAAAAAGAAAAGGATAAAAATATACTGCCGCAGGATATCCTGCTATTATCCAGCCAAACTGATATTCGTTGCATCACTTACCTTATTCTTTTTTTTTAACTAAAGTCTGTCATACTAAAATTTAAATAAGGTAAATAATCTGGATTTTTCAGAGTATTAAAATTTTTGTTTCAGCTAAGGCAGTAATTTTTTATGATTTTTCAATCATTGGAATTTGTTTAATGGAGAGGGAATCATATTTAATAGCTGTTTAAATTAAAATTTCAATTTTAAACAGCTGTAAAGTACTTATTACTTGTCTTTAAAAATTTTTATGATTTTTCAATCATTGGAATTTGTTTAATGGAGAGGGAATCATATTTAATAGCTGTTTAAATTAAAATTTCAATTTTAAACAGCTGTAAAGTACTTATTACTTGTCTTTAAACTATTTTTATTTCCTTCTCAAAAGTATTGGTTATTATTTCAATGCTTAGTGCACAGATGTTTTAAATGACAATTCACTAATATTTCAGGACAGCAGTTTGAAAGTTTGTAGCGTTATTATAAGAAATGGAAAATCAATTGAACGAGGGTTCCACCAGTTAATATAATTGGTTTTCTACTACAATTCTGAATTCAAATAAGCTATCAAATTCACGATATATGCAATTAATACATCTGCACTAATGCCTTGATTTCTAATGGATTTTTTCCAATTTATTTAATTACAAACATAGTTAATTAGATATTTCTAGCACATTTATACTTGTGCCTGATTAAAGTTTGTTAAACATTCAAATTTATAACTATTTTATGTGACAATTGTGTTTAGATACTTAATACTTGAATTTTTCAACTTCCTTGAATTTTTCAACTTCCAAAACATGTGCATCACAATTTAACATCCTGTTCTATAACATAAAGTTGTAGAATTCTCATTTTTAAACTTTTGCTTGCTTTTTATAAAGTATATAATTTACTTGATTTATGCTTACATTTCAATTCTGCTTTTCATAAAGTGCTTTATATTTCTACAGGCAAGAATATTCTTTAAAATTCAACTTCTCTCTTGTCTACTAAAATAATTTTCTTCAAGCTACATACAATTCTGTTGTTGTCATACAAAGTGCTTTAGAGAGATTATTTTCAGTGTCCAGTTATTTTCTAGCAAACAAAAATTGGCGATTCTATTCTTCAAGCTTTTCTAGAAAATATTTATTAGTAATCAATTCAACAATAAATTATTCCAATGTTATTTTAGTGCAAATAAAATATTAGTATTGTGTTGTAACAAAAAGTGGTCATTTTGTATGTATGAAGACTCATTTGCATTATTACTGAAGAACCTTGTATTTTTCTTTTGCAACTTAAAACTGGTTGTAGCTTTAACATAGTGATCCTCACTGTTGCCCAAGTGAGATTTTTATAGAAGCAGCTTCAGAAGAAAAGAATAATTAAAAATAAGGGTTGTAGGTTTAATAATTTTATACCAAAAATTAATTTCTCATATAAAATATTTCTCATAATACTCAAGGGACATGCAAAAACACCTAAGAATTCTACTTGCAAATAGAGTGAAATCAACATTTCATCCTTTTATTTAGTCCACAGTAATTTTGATATCTTTTATGACAATATATATTTGTGTGGAATTCTTTTTACAAGATGTTGTCATCAATAGTAAACAAAACACACATATTTGACATAACATTTAAATAATTATAACATTTAAACACACAAACACATGTATTTGAACAATTTACGGCAGTTTTCTGTTACAAATTAATTTTTCAGACATGGTATTTTAAATATATAAATTTCAGATGATAGCATATCTTAAATATGTTTGGAACAAAGTATATATTTCATTGCTTGCCAGTATTAAAATTTGATTTAATACGTTAGTACTCTTTCTGTGAAGCATTTTTAATCCTAAGCAAACCAGTTTATTGCACATATTTTATTAATTTATTACATTTCATAATGTGAATTTGATAAAAGTATTTTCGAAAACATTTTGTGACATTTCCAAATGCTAGTGAATAATGTTGATCGATCTAACAACTAATCATATGCCTCAAAAGCAAAATTAAGAGGGGGAAAACATACATAACAAAATACTTACATATTGGAGAAACATAATAACACTATTTAATGTAGGTTGGGGGTGTATTAAAGCAATAAGTTAATTGGTCAGAATTTATAGAAAGATACTTTTGTTTGTTTCTCTATTAATTTTGCATGCATTATCTTTCCCAAAACGTGAGTGACTTTATTTAAGTTATTCCTTTTGCAAACCAATACATTTTTCATTAAGCCTGTATTTTATTTTGCCTTTTTATTAGCTGTTTTCTCTGCCTTTGTCTCTTTTCTTTTATTGACTCTACAGATCTATTTTTCCCCCTTATTCTTTTATCTTTTTGTTTATTTTTATGTTTTAAGTATTGTGATTGAAACTAGTTATAATTACCTTGTCCAGATGGCACATTATCACCGCCTCTACCACCGCAGCCCCGTACATTTAATGACGGAGATTTAGTTTGGGGACAAATCCGAGGTTTCCCGTCTTGGCCAGGAAAATTGGTTCGTGAAGACGAAGTGAAAAGCGCACAAAAATCAGAAGACGGGAAAGTGAGTAGATATTTCTCCCTCAACAATAGAGTAGGAAACTCATTATTTTTTTCCTTTAAACCTTTCTTCACCATTTCCTTTTTTTATTTTATCATTTTTCATCACCTCATTTCCCTTCATTTTTATTTTAAATCCATCTATCATTCATCAGAAATTTCTCTTTCTCTGTTCACACACATTAGTATGGGGGATTAGTTAGACAATAAGTTACAAATAAAAATGTATGTATATAACATAGCTGATTAAATTGAGTAAATGTTGCAATTCTTCGATTCATAGTTTGTTTAAACAAAAACGTCCATTGTTGTTGAAAGAAACTCACAAGACTGGTAAAATGTATTCATACTGTAAGACAAAAAAATAAATATGAAAAGTGGAATAGGAAGTAAATAAGAAACTCAATGCTAATAAAGGTATCTGTATGCATCAAAAAAGTGTTTTCTTTTTTTAATATAATCAATTATATATTTTTTTTAATAATTTCAATTATTTAAAAAATAACAATCATGCCAATCGAATGTCTGCTAAAGACATTTATGTTTAATGTGGGTTAAATCTACAAAATAGGTTTTCAAAGCCAATAATATTTCTTTTATAAAGCTCTTGATTAACCGTTAAATGTTATGAATTACTTTAACAGCTTAGGCATAAAAGTTTAAAGAAAGGGAAAATAAATCGCCACTTTTTCCTAACATTTAATTCTTTGAAGTGTATTTGTCCACAATCAAAAGTCTGTCTTATAAGGCAAGTCTTATCAAATGCAAAACAAAAAAAGATTTTTGAATATTTCTGTAGCTACTTGCAAAGTAAAATTTTTTTTTTACTCTTGACTTGATTTAAGTTAAGTAGTATTCAGATTTTATTAATACTCATTAGACTCCTTATTGCTTCTCACCAATTACTGAATCACTCAACTTCTGCATATACCATTAAAATATAGTTTTTCTTTATTGTACAAGTGGATACAAAATACTTATCGGTTAACTGAGCGAACAAAATGTGAAAGTACTATTGCGTAATCAAAATTTGCATATATCTGAATTTGAAATAGTAAAAATATCTTGATTTTTTTTTTTAATTGGATTTATTTAATTTAAATCTGATTTTTTTTTATATTTAAATCAGTCTGATTTTTTTTCTTAAAACGTTTAACTACTCTACAGATATGGGCGTGATGGGTAGAGTAACTAAAAATGGGTATTTACTCACTCCTACCTCATGTAAATACTTCCCAAATTACGTGTTTCATGTATTTGTTACAAGTCATATTTTATAAATACATAGGTTTTTACATATTCCGGACATTTATGAAAGAAAAAATTACCCTGGTATTCAAGATTTGTTTATATACTTCTATTTATTCGAGAATTTAAACTGAATCTTCTTAAGTTTTACCTATTTATTTTTTAAACAAACCCGTATTAGATATTTCTAAACAAGCTTATCACATTAGCATTATTATAAGAATTCAATATTTTTTATAAATTGCTCTACTTGCTTATTTACCTACTTCAAATTTATCATTAAAATGAAACAAAATTGGGGGTTTTTTTCTTCCAGAAGACCTATTAATTAAAATTTCTTAATAAATAAATATATTCTTAAGAAAATTATATAGTTCAGTAACAAAAAGTCTTAACACTCATGCTTAGCAGATTGTTACATAGGATAAGAAGGAATATCAACTAGGAATGACCACTATAGCTTTAGGTAGAAAACTTGTAAAAGAGAAAATATGTTTTTATGTAAGAATGCTAAACTGTTATTATCTAGAGGGATGTAGGGTAAAATAAAAAGGGTTGGGAAGGACTTTGAATCGTTAGAATTGGTAAGTGAAAAATAAACCGTAGAGAAAAGACCCCTGTTAAAATAAGGGGGGAATTGAAGTGACTATTAAAAAAAGTCACCATCAGTGAAATTTTTATTTGAAACAAGTTTCTTAACCAATCTGTTTTTTAAAAAATAATCAATTGATTTAAATCATTGACACTCTGATTGTAATACCCAAATATTTGGTCTGATTCTTGCTATTAAGTCAAATAAAACAGTTTATTAGGGTTTACAATAAAATTAAATATCATTTTTACATGTTGAAGCCAAGTGTGGGTAGTTTGTTACAGTGTCTGGGCATAATGTAACAATTTATTTTGTATAGTAAATCATTTCTTGTAAACTGTAATAAATTAATTTTCTTTGACAGAAGAAATAAGTTACATTCGCAAAACAATTACTTTATCTCTACAACATATAGTGTAGTAAATAGTTCTTAGTCTATACGGACAGGTGCGAAAATTAATCTGGTTTAAACTATTTGATACTTTAATTTTATCAGTTTTAACTTATGCTGCTGCAGTTTGAGCGATAAATAACTACTCCATACTAGAAAAATGTTTTTGTATTTTCATTAGAAAGCTAATTTGGTTTTCATGTCCCTGTATATAATTTGATACATGAAATGGGTCAGCCTAGGATCTTTTTATTTTTTTGTTGGTTTAATTTTAAAATATTGGATACATCTTCTCAAAGTATCAAATGAAAGGTTTGATAAAATATTTTACCTGCACATGTATAATTTATCATTTAGCTACACAAGCAATAAATTAAAATGGGTTATTTCAATTCAAAATATTTCCAGAATGCTGGTTTTGAATTTGTTTAGCTTTCCCAGGGCTATAACGTTGCTAAACATTATCTATCAACAATTGTGCAGTTATACAACAATTAATACACTCAAAATGATCTTGCCTCAATGAACTATTACCCACTGACTGTATAAACATATAAAAAACTTGAATTTAACCAAAGACTAATTCATTTCAAATATAAATATTTAATAAACATAAATATTATACAAATTAGATGATCACATTTATTTTTTTAAGGAGTGTTTTTTTTTTAATCTTCCCTACTATTGTAAGTTTTGCAGCACAACAGAAAATAAACCTTGAATCATATCTTTTTAATATGTTCAACTTGCGACACATTCAGAAAAAAATACTTATCAATCCAATTACATTTCAACTATTCTAAAATTTCACATGAAAAGTTATTTGGTTTCTATAACTATGCAATTTTTGTTTTAAAATGTCTGGGGGGATTTTAATCAGGAACTTGTAACAGTTCGCAAATAACGAATTAAAACTTGTGTAATACTAAACTTTACTTATGTACTTTTGTTTTACTGTATTTTTGTTCAATATGAATTTTAATTCTAAAAATTATTGTATTATCCTATACTTTGTGTTCCTTTATCCTAATTTTGTATCCTCTTATAAAATTTGTTATGTTGCTAAACTTTGTAAATAGGCCATGGCCCACTACAAAACTAAAATAAAAACTACAAAATCCCACTACAAAACTAAAATAAAAACTATTCTCTATTCTAAATAACATGCATTATCTAAAATTGTCTAGGTAAGATTGGTATGATTATATAAAATGGTATTAATAAAGCATTTTATTTAAACAAAATTTTAATGTATTAACATGTCTAAATTTGGCTTTTGAATATGACAGTATTGCAGAGGCGGATTTTTAAATTTGGCTCCAGGGTTGCAACTCAAATTTCTCCATCCTTTTCCTAAAGTATATAAAATTGCTTTTTTTTTATTTACCCTTATCATATAGAAATCAAATAAATTGGAAACAAAAACATACTCAAAATATATGCATTATTATATTGCTCAAAACAAGTAGAACAATAGAATTATGGAAAACAGAAAAAAATGGTTTGAATTTGATTGATACTATATTAATAATAGCATGCCTGTGCGATAAATATCGTATGAACCTCCCACACACTTCTTGATATCTTTCATTCAAAAGGGTGCATTTGAATAAAATATATTAGCAAATCTTTTATGGCCAAAAAAGTTAAACGGTGTGTTCATAGGTGGCAGTATTATCAGCAGCTTGCTTAAAGAAACAATTGGGTGGGTTGGTATTGCAGACAAGTAAAACAAGTCTAAAAACAAAGTTTTGAGATCGGAGTTTTTCGCCAAAGTTCTTCCTAAAAACGTTTTTAACATTATCAATTTTGGCTGTTCTTGATGTGACTCCCAATGGTAATGTGATTGATCTTTTCTTAACATTTGATTTACCATTGACTGTTAAACATTTCCTCTCTGCCAAGATGTTTTGGCGAGAATGAAATGTTTTGCCTCATTAAATTTGAGTTGCCAAGATGTTGTTTGTAGTAAGTCCCTACTATTGTTTTCCAGTCGTAAACCTTTAAGTCTGTGCCCATTTTAAAAGAAGTGAAGTGCTCTGAAAAACCGTTCCTTCAATTTCGGTGATTCGTCAGTTTGTTCGTTATTGTATACGCAAGTAATTTATGAATACTTAAATTTATTAGTAATGAACTTCCCTCGATAGTAGTGGCTTTCACTGTACGAAACCTTGCCGTTCCGATTTCGTTTCGAAACCTCGCCAGCGGGATTGGTTTGTTGGATATAGGCTTGTTTCATGCTTATAAATATTGGACCTTCTGCCGCGACACCTGATTTGATTGTATTTATCCGCAGGAAAAATCTTTTTGGCACATCAACAATTTACTAGTTTATGTGTCGAGCTGTATATCTTCTAAGCGTTGAACTCATTTTGTACCAAAAGTGGATACAGTCTTTTGCAGTGATACACCTCAACTGTACAATTTTCCTGAAATCTGTAAACTGTTTCATAAGCCTTATGGAGAAAAGTAGACAATATATAATATTATTGTTAATTTGGAAAGGTGTTAAGCAAAAAAGAATTAAATAAATTTTCTTTTAAAAAAATCATGACACTTCAACATTATAGAATAACTAGCAATATGGCCCGGCGTTGCTCGTGGTCACTTTGCACAGTAAGAGCTGCGCGATTTTGTCTTGTCAGCGTAGCCATCGCATATCACTTTCTGTGCACTGTGAAAAATAAACTTTATCAAAATCCAGATTTACTTTGAATATTACTCAGAATTACTTTGAGTATTTTTTGAGATACCTAAAAATCTATTTTTATGTTCACGACTTTACATGCTATTGCGACTACTATTTAAACTGATGTTTTTGTAAAATGTTCTTTTTGTGAAATAAAAATTCCTAAAATTTTTTTAAATTGCATATTTTTTGTATAAAAATTAACCATTTATTAACAATAAACCCTTGTAGAAAAATTTCACATTCATTAGTTTTAATATTGGCGACGCAATAATATATCAAAGAAAAAATAATAAATAAATCAAAGAAAAAATATTGCATTGTTCCAAATCGAAATAATTTATCGTATTTGGTGAAGTTTTTTTTGTGCCAATTGGTGACCGGAGTCTATATATCTGTCTTTCAACATAATTTCATATGGGTCAATATTTACGGACAATATTTCTTATAAAAATTAATTATCAAATATTCATTTTTGAATTCCAATAATATGTTTCTGAGATCAAAATTTAAAAATAAGCTACATGGAGGTATAAATAAAGAAAACCTTAAATTAAACTTTTAGCGTGGCCCATTTCAACACCATAGAAATATTCCACTCCGTAACAAAAAGCACTATGGTCATAAAGTTAAGTTGTTCAGAACATGAATCACATGGCGTCAGTCGAAAGAGCTGGTTCATCTTCCTCCTTCGATTGGCGAGGATTTTGTTAACGACGTTAATTTTGTTATTTGGACACCAATTTCGCCATTGTGATGATATTTTTAAATATAAGACCTCTATTTTAGCTCATTTGGCAACATTTTTATTGATTTGGAGAAATTTTTAATTTATTTGGCAAAATTTTTAATTCATTTGGCAATATTTGGGAGATTTTTAATCCGTTTGGCGACATTTTTAATTCATTTGGCGACATTTAAATATTTATTTGGCAACATTTTTAATTCATTTCGCAATATTTGGCGACATTTTTAAATTCATTTGGTGACATTTTTAATTCATTTGGCAATATTTGGCGACATTTAATCATCAGCCAATCAAAATAAATCGTTAATCCCAGTATTGTCAAAAAATATTTTTGGTCGCCAAGGTGATGTTTAACAATAATGTTATGAGGGGAAGATCGAGATATAAATTTTCCATAGGAGTAATGTTAGAGAAAATGGAAAAAGTTCTATAACTTTTGAATGGTTGCAGATATCCACATAAAACAAAGTGCAGATTTTAAACTAAGAAAAGTTTGTTCAAATGGTGCAAGTTTCATAAAAATCCGTGCATTAGTTTTTGAGTTAAATCCGGACAGACAGACAGACAAAAAAAAAATTTAATGTGATTTTCGGAATCAGTGTATCCTAATTCGTGGAGAAAACTCAAAATGAAGGGTTTTGTTCGATTCCACAGACAGACACTCCATTCTTATATATAAGTATTGATTTAATCAAATTTGACCGTGCATACAGCAGTATGCAAATTCTTGTATATGTTACTGTTTTTTTTTGGCCTTCAAAAAATTCATGGGCAAATTCTACACTATTGAAAGGTTTGTATGACTAATAGTTTGTGTAAAATTAGTTTTGAGAATGGCGAACTATATATTTTGGAAAGCATTTGCCTGACTTCAAAAAGTAGGGTGTATTCAGGAGAGACTGAAGAAAAACAGGCAAAGGTACATAGTGACCTAAATATATGAAAAATGTAGTTTAAATAATTTATAATTAGTTTGGAGAAACCCTTTTTTGTATTTTGATAACCTAGTCAAGACACAAAACTGGTAATATCTACTACCCATGCGTCTTTAGTTATTGAAGGAATAGATAAATCACATTCCCATAAATTGCAATTCAATTTGCTGCAGTTACAAAAATACAATTGTCTGAAATACATAAATACCTTTAAAACACAAATTCTAATAGAATAAGGGATTTAATGATAAGACTATGTTTTATTTGTTAAGTGATTGTTGATTACAACATCTGTAGAAATATATATATAATCATAATTTTAAATACCTGATTATTAAACATGTATGTCACTTTGATTCGTTCGTAAATTATGTCTGTATTTATATTCTGTATTTTTGTTTATATATATATATTCTGTATATATTAATTGACTTCACTGACATCTTGTGTTTTTCATTTCACTCTAATCAAGGTAGGCTAATTTTCTGAAAAGTTTACTAATTGGAAATTTTTGTCAATGCTCTATTTTGAGGAAACATGTCTTCGTAATGCTAATTATTATTCATTTGTAATTTTTTTTTCTGGATTGTTTCAGTTGTGGGTGAGGTGGTTTGGAGATCACACTTTCACTCAAGTCGACCCAGAGAAACTCAAAACTCTTTCAGAAGGACTGGAGGCTCATCATCGCGCTAGGAAAAGGCACAGGAGGTAGGTATTCTCTCTTTTTAAAAAAATCAAACGATTTTCCTCCAAAAAAATTCTTTTGAAGACATTTAACGCTTAGAATTATACATTCTGTTGTCCTTAAAAAAAATTTAATTTTGCAAATTTTGTTAATTACAAAATTTTATCATTTACTTAAAATTGTACCCTTATTTATTGAGTTTTTTAAATAACATTTTGGAAAAGTTAAAACAGCAATAAAAAATGCAAACTTAAAAAAAAATCATAAAATTTATATACTTTTATTACTAATAAGTATATTTAATTGTTTTGGGAATGTCTTTTGCAATGTTTGTAATTAAGATAATGCTTATCTGAAAAACTCATAAATATTTTCAAGTATAAACCTTATAAAAGTATTAGTTGTGTGTTCCTTAAATGTTCTCTTTCAAGCATTTCATTTTACTTTAATATTTTTAATTAAAGCTTGAACATTTCTAATAGCCTTTATAACGTATGTTAGAACTCCAGAGCCATTCCATTGACCCTAAGCAACTTTTTTTGATTATTTTGTTATATGTAAATTAACGTAAAATAAACCCAATTTTTTTTAAATCTAACTAAACCACATAAAAAATATTGGATTTATTTTATATTAATTAACATACTATAAAATAATAACAAAAAGTTTGAAAGGACTATTAACGAGCAAATGTCTCTCATGTTATCCAGATCGCTTTGAGTAGAAAAAAAAATCAACAAAATACTCATTTCAAAAGTTTCTTAGTGGTGAATGATAGAAAGTGTACTAGAGTAGCGATAGTGATGATATGTTTAAACTATGATACATTAAAATACAGTAAGTACACAATGTAAACAAAATTGTTTTCATCATTAAATTACATTGCAAGGGTAACGTGGGATAAAATGGATATATTGAAATTAAATATAAATTACACATTATTAAACTTCTGTTTTTATCTTGTTATTTTTTTTAATTACTTGGTTTAATGGAGTACATTTTAACAAAAAATTAAATTTCTCTGATTTAAATCAAATCTAACAGTTGTGTTGAGTTTACCAAAACAATTATGATAGTGTGTTGCATGAAAACTTTTATATATAAAGTAGAAAAGTTGCATTATTTAATAATATTACTGGGATTTGTATAGAAAAGAAACCTTTTAATTCATTCCAATGAATAATTTATTTAAAAAAATACATTTTTTTTATTTACCTTTTTTTTTTTTATTGATTTGCAAGGTGAGGTAAAATGGGTAATCGAACTATTAATGCTAAAGGAATGGGAAATTAAGAAAAATTTAACTATCTTCCAAAAAGCTCAATATTTTACAAAAATGTTATTTCGAAGCTTATGACCCTTTTCAGCCTGTATAGCAATTTCGCATGGACTTGGCATGGCATCACCACTGATCTAAATATGAACTGGAGAGTAGATTAAGCGTACGACCACATAACGTGTCGTACGGGCTTTCCGAATTGTATTCATCTGCTCGCCCAATGGGAGTTCTGACTTCAGTGTGTATATTATTTTTGCTCGGTGACTATACAAAAATTATTTTTTTTTATTAAGAAATAACCCATTAATAATAATTGCCACACCTTGCAAACTTGAAATATCAAGAAAGATATACAATTTTTCTGAATTTTCTTTCTCTTTTCTGCATGAAAAATATAATTTTTTTTTAATGTTGGTCTCAATTTTCTATTATTTGTTAGTTGTTCAAGTACTTCGATTTTTATGGGCTTCATTGTTAATGTGTGAAAAGATTCATTTAATTTTCATTTATTTATCCGTTTTTATAATTTTTGAAAACCTTCTGGAACACCTGAATTTTTTTTTTTTATTTCATGGTTCGCACAGTCCTTAAAAGTCCTTAAGAACTACTTAATTTAGGTGGGTCCTTAATTAAGGGCCCTTAAAGTCCTTAATTTTCAACTAAGGTCCTTAATTTTTGTCAATCATGAGCTTTTTTTTACTAATTCACATGGGTGGTATTTTTTCATGTCTAACCCGAAATTCCAAGTTTTTTTAATTTTCGGAACTCAGAATTCCGGGTGCATTAAAAATATAGGAATGTAGAATTCCGGATTTGCTTTGATCGTGTCCACACATTTTTCACCATTATATGCAAGCGTAAATTGGCAAGGCGTGGAAGGCGTCAATAGACGGATTTAGTGACAGAAAAAAGGTGCCCTTTTGATCTCTTTTATCCGATTTTTTTGTCGGTAGTTCATTATCATACATGACACTTCATCGTTAGAAAATCTCCTATCGTTTGTTGTTTCGTGCAGAATCGATACTCATTCTAGCAAATCGGGGGAAGTTTACAAGAATGTAGCATCTTCAACATTTCTGCGCCAGAGTTTACCGGAAGTAGTATCCTGCGCCAACTTGCTACGAAACCACATTTACGTGCGATTCTGCACCAATTTTGCGCCAAAAAATTACGATTATCCGGCAACGTCGCCAAAAAATATAAGAGGTCCTTAAAAATTATCTAGAGGTCCTTAAAAAGTCCTTAAGAACTACTTAATTTTTATTTTTGAAAATCTGTACGAACCATGTATTTAAAATCTTATTAAGTGGACCTAGATTGAGAAAAAGTTACCAGGTAAAAGTTCCTATTTATGTTCCAAATTATATGAATTTGTAAAAAAAAAAAAAAAAAAAAAAACTTTTTTTTTTATATTCCTAAAATGAGCATTGTATCCTGTAATGTTCCTTTTTTCCAAAAATGTTGTATTAAATGGATGATGTAAGTATATTTCTGTAATTGCAGGGGAAGAAAAATGAACAGCCAGTTGGAGAATGCCATACAGGAGGCAATGCTTGAACTGGACAGGCAATCAGCCGATCTTCTGACCGATGACACAGAAGAAGAGACGGAAGACCCCCTCCCTCCTGGGTCCCCTACCAATAGTTCAAGAACTAACAAAGTGCGTTGCGGATACAAACGTAGATAGCAGCGCCGATCCTTTTTTGCAGACGGATCGTCGCCTATGAATTTCCGCCTGGTGTATAATCGTGTAAAATAAAGTGTGTGTGCGTCCCAATTCAGGAGAATTCCTATTAATGAAAAAATATTATATTATGCTATATTGTTGAAGCTTGTAGTTTTGAGCTGTGTACAAATTCGATTTTCTGAAGATTCTTCTGCGAGCAAGAAGAAAAATGACCTGGCATTGGCTGGACTTTAAAAAAAACTCTGTACATGAAATGAGCTATAAAGTGGCTTGTTTTTTTTTAACCGACATGTGTAAATGTTAAGAAAACTTTTGTGAAAAGCTGTTTCTTGTTTTTTATGCCTCAGCATAAGTGATGCGTCCACGCTCAATGTAGTCTGTTTATCTTTACGGATTTGGTTGTTATCGCATGATTTGTTTATTGTGTGTGCATGTGCTTTGTGCACCCGTTTTTAGCAAAAATGTTCTTCAAGAGATTAAAATCTTATGCACATTGATGAGTTTTTTCATTTTTTCCTTTCCTATTTTACCATTAAGTAAGATTTTGTTTTAACCCCAACACACCAGTTCCTGCATTCTTAAAACCCGTTTTATTATACTACATACCTGCAGCCCGTAAGTCAACCGCATTCAGTGGCTGGAGTTGTTTTCAATCGTCTTAAAATTCCAGCAAAAATACTACAAATAATTGGTAATTTGAAATATAAACTTAAATATATATTTTTTTAATTTTATAAATAAATATTTACGAAAATTTGCATGTACATTACACCCAACCTGGAGTATTATATCAATGACAAAAGCACAATGGTTGTATGTATGTCTTTTGTAAATTTTCGGAAAACGCGAAAAGAAGGTTGCGAACTTGGTGAAAGCCTCTGGGGAATTGAATTTTTTTAAACGGGCACCACAAAATTATTTTTTGGAACTGACATAAACGTTTGTGCAGGAAGAAAGGGCTATATTTCACATTTATGTTGTTGCCAACATCTCATTTATACCAAAAATAGATATATGTACCACAACCATTGGGCTTTTACTGTATTGATACATTAGAATACGGAATTGAAAAAACATTTGTGCATCAAGGCATTAGTAATATTTTTCAATCGCCAATGGTTATATAAGCTTATGTCCATCCTGTGTATGACACATAAAACTTTCCCCCGTTTTATAACACAAAAAGATCCTAATATTTTAATAGTTAAGCAATAATTTCTCGACTGTGGCTCTTTTATTTAACGAAGTAAATAAATTAATACCAGTTAAGAATTTATTAATGCTCTTTAGAATAAAATTTATTTCAGTACTTACATTTTTATTTTAAAAAAATATGCAATTGGTTGTACTATTTTTAAAATTAAATAACAAAGGGCATCTGATGCATAAGGACATATTTCGTATCTGATTTAGCTTATCTGTGATGGCCTGAGAACCTTTTCAACATTCATTGAAGGTTGTCCTTGATATGAAACTTGAATCAACAAAAATTGCCTTTCACATAAATTTAGCTATCTTGATTACAGAATTTCGCCCTGGGAGGCAGGAAAAATAGTTCTCAAAGCTTTGTGGACGGATAGCTTGCCTTACAATAATAAGCCTTGTAACTTTCTAACGGAAGGATCATTAACAATCTTTCCTCACAGCACGCAGATTCGGGGAAGGGCCCTTCAGGTGTCAAAGTTAAGAAAAGCGCAACTATTAGCGAAACTTCACAGGTCCAAACATGTGTTATTACCTTTTATACCGCAAACAACAAATTTCGGATCACAGTCATTTTAAAAATTCTTCCTTCTGTATCATGATTCGAAAGTGTCGCCAAGTCCACCACTAAATCGCTATACTCTGGAACATATGCTGTGCAAAAAACGCTAAAATTATTTATTTGTCAATGCGGGAGTTTCACGTAACGTATCAACATCGAAACTTACTAATAGATTCGATTTCTTCCATAAGTAATAATTTTTATTCTATATATGAATAAATTTAAATACGGAAATACTTATATTTTATCTGTATATAAGTTGCTTATAATTAGAATTACAACGAAATACGTGAAAATACTTTTATTTCAACTAAAAAAATGCTTCATAAACGATGCGTGAAACTCCCCATTCAAACTTAATTTATTTAATTAAACAAATGTTTATCAATTTTATGTAGTTATATCAATGTTTTTCCCTCCACAAAATATTTGGGACACGAATAAAATAATGGGTGTTAGTGGAAAATAGTGGAGCTTTTTTTTTTATCATTGGTGGGGAAAATGCCCCACGAACTCTACGTTAAAATATACCTGCAGTGGTCTATTGTGGACGATTCGTATGGTTATTAATTAGAGCAGGGTGTCCACAAACAGGGAAATATCAGGGAATTTGACCATTCTGGAAATATCAGGGAATTTGGTATTTTTTTGAAAAAATCAGGGAATTGGTCAAAAAAAAATATTTTTAACTTGATTTCTGGCTATGAAACATCGTTGATTGGGTACAAATATTCAAATAATTTTTAAATGCAATCAAAAAGAGGGAAATTGCGTATGGGACTTTTAAAAGCGAGTAAAAGTGAAAATTTTCTCTTTCAAAGTCGTAGAAACAGCACCAAAATGCTGATGTTTAAAATTTGACAAACCAATTGGCTATCTATAACTAGGTACTTGCCCACCTACTCAATTTATTTTAAAAATAGATCTTTGAAATGTTTAAAATTTGCTAAGTTCCTAGTAAAATTCAAATTTCTTTTGAACGTCCCTAAAATGAATTTTTTTCTGTTAAACTTGGCGAAACTGTTGTTGCCTGTATTATTTTTTGGGTACATTTTAGATCTTAGGAAATATATTTTGTGTGCTAAGCTGTATATCTAAAGATATTGGATTAGATTTAATAAATTAGTTTTATTATTATAGATAGGGATGCCTTTGGTTTCTACTTTTTGAGTATATTGGATTTCTTTTTTAATATTGAGGTTACTTTAGACTTTGATCTTAAAGTACAATCACTAATAATCTAAGAGATATATTGCACTTACTTGGACTTTAATGATTTTGAATTATTGATACATATTTGGTAAATGCTCTGGAATTTTGAATTTTGGGTATATTAAATTTTTATGCATTGATTTTTGAATGTTAAACTTTGGTTGCACTTTTTGGGAGTTAGAAAATCAAGCGAAATAGTTAGTAAACTTACATATTAAAATTAAGTATATTTTTGGGAAATAATAAGATAATGTCAAAGCATATCTTGCATAATAAGGAACAATAATACATTTTTAAAATATTGCCGTAAAAAAAAGTATGGCTTGCAGGGAAATTCAAAATGCTTCCCCGTGGACACCCTGTAGAGGTCTATTACGAAGGGAAGGGAACATAGTGTCTCCTACTTTTGAACCATTTGGTCAGATGGACAATTCGGGGTTTATATTGAAGTAAAGGCCGGCAAACATTCCCTCGTATTTTTGAAACATGGTCGGATGACGAGAACATCATCTGAGCTAGCTAGAAGGATCTTAAACTTCGGCAGCCTTTAACGTGCACTAATGCCATTTGGTTGGTTGATTCAACTTCGCACTAAAGCTGCACAACACGTACCCTTTGACGTCTTTTAAAGTCATGTCGGATGCCAGCTCAGGCCTCATCATCTGACTGTCAATGTACGGCATTAATTCAACCAACCGCACTTAATCTACACAACTATTCATCATGGCTCAGGATATAGCTGGGAATGTAGACTAGAACATTCACAAAAATTATCAGCGTGTATACGGGACTGGTGCTCGATAAATCTGATCGGGGTCCAAAGTCCCGACGTCTATTGAAGACGTAGGGTGCAAGTTCAAGTGTTTCCTCGTCATCTGACCATGGTTCAAAAATACGAGGCATCGTTCCCGGGTCTTTCCTTCGAGATAGGTAACGGCGTGTATACGGGACTGGAGCACCATAAATCTGATCGGGGTCCAAAGTCCCGACGTCTATTGAAGGCGTTGGGTGTCAGCTCAGGTGTTGTCCTCGTCATCTGACCATGGTTCAAAAATACGAGGCATCGTTCCCGGGTGTTTTCTTCAAGATAGGCCCCAAACCGTCGCCAATAGCCCACTGTGCAGCTCTAGTGCGACGTTTATTAACCAAACCTTCGAGATTAGCCCTGCACAGTGGGCTATTGGGGACGGTTCGGGGCCTCTCGAAAGAAAGACCCGGGAACGATGCCTCGTATTTTTGAACTATTCTCAGCAGGCCCGTCGCACCAGGGGGGTTGGAGCCCGGCCCCCCAATAATTTGAAAACACTAAAGTTTGGGAATTTCAACTTCTAAAAATCCTCGAGTTGAGAAAATTTATTTTGGTAATAATGTCATTTTAGTAAGGTTTTAATTTTTTTAAGCAAATATAAAAGCAAGGTAGGTTTATTTTTACAAATGTTAAAACAGGTCAAGCATAGTTGTGCAGCTCTGGTACGAATCTTTCAACCAACCAAATTGACCAATCGCAGAGCTTTTACGTACCTTTCTAAGAAGCTGTTTTAATCCCAAGTTGTTTAGAACCGATTGAAGGACACGGAACTGCAGTTTATGAGTTTTTCTAAACTAATATTTTCAAAACAAGGTTATATAGGTTAATATTTGAAGCTCTAAAATGTTTCGAAGTGTTGGAAACTCTTTAATAAAAAGTTTTCGGTCCAATTTAATTTTGCCTTATATCCAAACTTATAATCCAAGTAAGTAATACAAGTTTCTATAACTCTCGAAATCAATGTTGTATCTTGATTGTTGTTTGCACTTAAACTAAAAATTCCCACCATGCTTAAAATTGTCAGTTTCAAAGAACAGCATTTTACTTTAAAATTATTAAGGTTCCATTTGCTGCAATTGAGGATTTTTAATTTTTTTATATGATCACTGAAAATATCAGATGCAATCATCATTAAAAACAACCGTCCCATAGTAAATCGGTGTTCAATTTTTATTTTTCCTGAAATGAATGGTAGAAAGAAGAGAGAACCTCTGAATATTATTTAAAAAAATACATTACACAAATTATAATCTAAAACTTTTCTTCAAAGGAGACCTTATTTACAACTCAGATATGCTTTATATTTATTTCATGTTTATTGTTAAGTGTTGTAAATATGTGCTCAAGTGCTCGACTATGTCAATTTTGAAAGTTGTTTCCCAAGGTGGCAGTTATCACACAATTCCTTTAGTTCCTTGCAGACAGTTTTAAAAGATTAATTTTTTTTAACGATTCACAAAAAGAAACCCAACAACTTTTTTCAACTGATATCTAGTTAACAACAGCTGCTTAGCTCTTCCTAGTTTGGCAACAATATTAATTTTGCCGACTTTGTAGATAAAATTTTGATTTTTTTTTATTGTAAATTTCTTAATTTAGCTTAGATTGTGTATATCACCCCATTTGGCTTCATATACTTGTTTCTAAAAGCAAAGTGCTAAATAATAAACTGAATAAATAACAGAGTTGATCACCAGTCCTCTCTAAAAATTTAGCACAATTTTAACAAATATTGAATTCTTGAATAAGAAATATTCATGATGTTCTGCCGGGAGGTTTGTACAGATCACGTAAGTATATAATCGACTGCTCAAAGGGGGTACCAGCTTCTATCCTGAGTAGTCAAAAAGCTGGAGACCACAATTGTCCGGGGCCATAAATCAATGCCAAGATACATTAGAGCACAGTTTGTGCATGCACTTAAAACTGTTGGTGAAATTTGACATTCTATGTGCCATCTATAACTGTCCTTTTTTGTAATTCCAGTTTGAATTAATCAAATTAAACTGTATATTTCCATAACACATATTTTAATTTATTTAGTAATGTAGTGTAAAGTTTCACAATATAGAAAATGTTTTGCATTAATAATCTGATGTGAATACTATCTTATTCAATTGTGTGACAGGAACGATTACATACTTACTTTTGGCAACCGAAAAGAAAAAGATGTATAAACAATATTTTTCCTTAATTTAAATATCCCCCTTCAAAATGACAAGCGAGATTTTTTAAAGTAATTAACCAACTAACATCTATTAATTATTTGTTCTAGGTTTGTTTTTTGACAAAAATAATCAATTTATGATGAGTTGATTTTGACTGCTTAAAAAATTAACGAACATTCAATCTGTAAATTTAATATGTGTTAATTATTATTTTAATAAAATCTCCTTATGAATATTTTTAAGCAGTTACCAGTTTTTTTTTAAATATTGACTTTTTTTTGTTTAAAAAATTTACAACTTTATATAGTGCATATTTACATACATTTCATTTCTTGTCGCTACAATTTCTAGAAAAGGTATCTAGCTTAATATTTTACCATATAGTTGCAAAACTGGTAACGTTACAACAATTAACTAAAACACATGTAATTAACATTCAACAAAACAAAAGAACACATGCAAATTTTATAGTTAACTAATTTTTTTTATGTATTTACTGTTTTTTTTTTATCTCTAAAGTCCATTTATTTTTTCTGTAGTTGCCCAACAAGCACTTAGGTATTCATCTAAAAAAGAAGAAACAGACGAAGAATTTGACGCACGATATGAAGCCTATTTCAACCGACCAGAGATCGATGAGTGGGAGATTCGCAAGGGCATGAACGATCTGCAGGGTATGGATTTAGTTCCAGAACCTAAAATCATTGTGGCAGCCCTAAAAGCTTGCAGGCGTCTCAACGACTATGCACTGGCTGTGAGGTTTCTGGAAAGTGTTAAGGTAAATAGGATATGCAACTACTTGGTTTTCTTAATTGTTCTAATAAGTTCATTTATCAGACCTTTATAGGTTATCTTGATTAAAAATTTGTCTTCCTGGAGACTAATTTGAGGATATATTTAGGAGAGTTTGAAACTAGAAGACTAATTTGGTTGGTGGCTTAACTTTAGTAACTTGGCTTAATATAATGATAAGCAAGAACATGTGGACTTTAAAACCAATTTGTTTTTAATCATCTTGTAGGGTTAAATATATAAAAAAATTAATAATAAAATTAATTTTATATATAAAAAAATTAATTGATTTTTTTCCCTTTCACAAAAATGTGCTATTACAACTACTAAAAGAATCATAATAAATAAAATTCTTCAAAAAATATGTTGTTAAATTGTATAATTTCATAAAATGTATGTGTTTAAAAAGCATCATTTATGAAGCAATCTGTGAATTTTTTATATTAAAATTTAAAAAAATGCTTTTCAATAATAACTATACATTTTTGTAAGTTTCCATAGAACAATTAGTAATACAAATTTTAGTGTTCACTCGAGAAATAAAAAGGGGCAGGGCACTATTTGCAGGAAAAGGGCATCCCGTTTGTGAAAGGGCACTTCCGAAAATAAAAAGTTGGGATGGGCGTGCCCACCTATTAACACATCGGACTTGTGTCCAGAGGCATGAGTGTTTAATTCCTAGAATGGGTGTAAAGATCTGATCTGAAATGGATCCAATACCAAAAATAATCCAGGTGTTGTCCTCGTCATATAACCATAGTTCAAAATTACTAATCTGATAACCTCGCCCCAAACCATCTTCTTTTTCAAAAAAGTACACAGAAAAATAACACCTTAGTAATTCATATATGGGCACAGCCAACCAACAGGATGTCCTGTGCTTGAAATTACTGCGGATTCATCACATTTACTCAACACGCGTTTGCGTAGTTAAAAAGAAGATTGTTTTTCTGTTGTCATAATTCACTTAATTCCGATTTACACTGAAAGTGTTAAAATCAAAACTTTGTTTACAGACAGCTAGAGAAGCAGTGACACGTGCTTGACTGAAAACGGGGCAGAATTTCTTTAAAAGAAGGCAGCATTTTTCCAAAAAGGGCATGAGGGCGCTATTGAGATTTAAAGAGGGCGAGCGGGGCGGGCTGCCCTTAAAAAAAAGCCTAGAGTGAACACTGCAAATTTGTTGTAAAAAAAATATATATGGATTTGAATTTTAAAATGTTGACTGTTATGGATAAAAGAACAAAAACAAAACTAGAAGGTTTTAAGTTTTAAAAATAAATTTATAAATATCTAGGAAATAAATTTGGGTTGAGTACTTATCCCAATTACCTGTGTATTTTGTATACATAGGCATGTGGGTTGTAAAAATCTTCCTTTCAAAATTATGTAGGCCTGTAGCAGGCTCCAGCTTACCGTGTTTAAATCTGGCCCTGAATCTATATAGTTTCCTCATGTATTAATATTTTTACTCCCAGTAACATAAAAGCGACAATGTGTGTCGTCAATCCCTGATTTTGAACAAAGGGCTGCAAACATACTTTACAAAAGTCAATCAAAAGTACTTCCTATGGCCTCCTTACTTAAAAAAGAATAAGTGAAAGATTCTCCTAGAGCTGTTAACTAGTTTTCCTTGCCAGGTTAAGCAAATCTAGTAAAAGGGATTAAAATAACTGATTTTTTTAGCACTCGACATGTTTTCGTTATTTTTTATGAGTTTAAAACATTGGTACTTTATGACTTGAGAGTAATTAATATATGCAATGTAGAAAAAATTGGGTTAGGAACATACGAGTAACAAATATTTACAAGATTGCTTGTTATTATTATTGACAGTCATTGTTATTATTTGACATTAGACATATGTTGATACCTATGTAAAAAAAATTACTTGCAGATAATTTTTACTTTCCAAAATCATGTTAACAAACTATTTATAAATTTTCTGTTGCTGGGTATTTACAGAAGTACAATCTTCTACTGCGAAATTTTTAAATGTCATGTGATGCCACCTATATGTCATTTTAACTATATTTAAATTTTAATGTATTTTTCCTTATTTCAGGAAAAATGCGGTATTCGTGTCAAAGAAATCTATCCCTACATCTTGCAAGAGATTCGTCCCACTTTAGATGAATTGGGTGTCTCGACCCCTGAAGAAATGGGCTATGATAAACCAGAAATGGCCATGCCGAATGTGTTCGATAAACCAATGTTTAGGTATAACCTTTTGTTAACAGTATCATAATTAATAAACACAGTGTGTACTGTGTGTCTATAGTTAATTATTATTAATATGTTAAAGAAAATTTGTTACCATACCATTTTAATTAGGGTTCTATTCTTAGATACCAAATACTGTTATTTGACAAAGAACATACTGAAGTTGTTAAAACTTCCATATTAGCATTGATTAAAATGCTAATATGGAAGTTTTAACAAGTTGGTCTATTGGCTGGATATCCGTTGCATTTCTTGTTTATATGTTAGGGAGATATAATAAATGTAGCTTTAAAAATGCTAAAATATCTTAAGAAATTATATAAAACATAAATCATATACTTTAAATTTTCACAATTATATATCTTTATACATTCCTAACTGAACAGTAAAATTAATTTGAAAATTTTTTCAATCACGAGTTTCAAAAAGTTTTATGGATCTAACTGTAATAAAATTTTAGATAATTAAAAACTCATAAATTGATTATTATATTCTAATTTACAGTATAGCTCACCTCTTAACATGCTGTGCAATATAAATTGTAAAAAATTAAAACACCAAGTTATCTAAATTATAGTAAGACATATATTTAAATGCAGCTTAAATCAAAATTTTCTTCCCTATATGGTTTTTATTATTTTTTACTAATCACAGCTTCTTATATTTTTTTTGTTTAATAAAATCAAAATTAGACTAGTGTTTGAAAATAAGTTAGAATAGTACAAATTGATTTGTGGGATAAAATATCTTTGTTTTTAGTTTAACAAGTTGCCCAAAACATGAGTTAAATTTTATTCGACTGAACAGAATCAAGTGTAAACTTGATTCTGCTAATTTGCTTTTCTGAAGTAATTCTGATTTTTGAACATGCACCATTTTGCTGCCAACCCATCCAAATGCTTCTAATTAATAATATATTATAATAAGAAAATAAATATAATTTTTAACTTGAATAAGGGTCAGTTCTTTTATCTTATATTTAAAGTTAACAAACATTAGAATTGTTTCTATATTGATCTTCCTTTTTTTCTGCTGATGTATTATTTCATATTTTTATAAAAGTCTGGTGATTAAAATTATGCCTTTTCTTTTATAGGAAAAGTTCCTAGAAGTCTGCTTAGATCATTCAACATAGAGCTCTAACCACTAGATGTATGAATATAGTTATGTAAATTCAAATAATAGGAACTGCAAAAATTTGAGCCCTATTTGTTTCACCAAAATAATTTAAAAATTATTTTTTCTTTTTGAAATTTCCTTTTACTATGTAAAAATATAATGTGCTTGTTATCATTTTCAATAAAATATCTTCGAAATTTCAATTGATATCTGTTTGTTAATAGTTGTAAATTAGAATGTAAATCACCCATGGCAAATTAGAATGATCTTTCATCCGAAAACAATTTTTGGATACAATTGCAATACTAAACTTAATGTTGAAATCGAAATCTAACCAGATTTAATAAATGCAACACACTTTACTTTAATACAGAACATTATAATAAGTTTAAAACTTATTTATTTGTAAAATATTTTTTGCTAGTTCCATAATTTAAACAAGCATTGGTCCTCCTAAAGTACTAGCAATTAGTATGAACTACTAAAGTAGCAATCCTAACACAGGGCTCAAAATTAGCAAGGATATCATACAGCACCTATTGTTCTCTATGCACATTGATGGCAGAACTGGTATGGCAGCTGCCATAAATATTTTCACTTAAATAATCTATATAATAAAGAGTATGTGGGTTTGTTTTTTATACAAATATACAATGATATTCAGAGTTTGATGAAATTTTTTGCACTAAACCTTTCAAAACAAGAGGAAGGTCACTCTAAATAACATTTTGTGAATCCCTCTCTCATTTTCCCCCTTAAAGTAGATATGACTTCTTACTACAATTGCCAGATGGCGCCACAGTGAAGAAACTTCCAATACTCTCCTGACTTTAACGTAAAATAATAGTAGCAACATAAATTGTTTTTCCTGACATACTTCTTTAAAATAGTTCTGACATAACTGTGCACATATTTAAAATTAAATTCATGAAATACTTCTGTTATACATTTTAATCTTAAACAAAAAAAAATATTAGTTTACTATTTCAAAACTTTTCTATCTAAAATAGATTGTATTTCTCAGTCGATGTGTGCACAGAGGTAAAATAGTTGTTCAAACTGAGCTATCTTACTGCAAATTCGAAAAGGTATAAGATAAAAATTATTAAGCAATGGTCCAAACTATAGAAAGTGTGGATGTCAACACATTTTTCATAATTTCTGTATCTTCAAAACTATTTCTGGAAAGTCCAGTATGCATTAAAATAAAGGAAATGTATGTTAAGTATTATAGGAAAAATGTAAAACAATTTTTCTGCAAGATAATTTTCCTAGTTTGGTAGGTAATTTTTATCTTAATTTACAAAACTTATTGTCTATCTCTGGAATTTAAAATTTTTATAAGGAGTTACTTTTGAAAGCAGTAATAGTTCTTTACAAGACTTTTGAAAATTTTGGTAACATTTACAAATAAAAATACTGTGTTTAACAAAATAATTTATTATAAAATATATTTTTACATTTTTGTTACATTCTATTATTGCATTATAATAGGTATAAAAACATTGCAAAATTGTGATTCAACAAGATCAAATACGTTTTTGTTCATTAGTTGACAAAAAAGTTCTAGCTAAATAGTTTGAAAATGTCAATCATTAGTTTAATTACAACAATAAAACAATAACAAACAGAAAATCTATCGACTCAAGAAGTTGTAATTGTTATAATTCTTAGAATTATCCACAATAATTAAAAAAAAATTTAATAACTACATTATGATGTTTTGTAGAATATCGAGGTGCTGATAATTTCGGATTTTTACAAATTCATTTCAGCAGAACAAATGTCACATTACTCGAAAAAAAACAATAAAAGGTTGTCACATAAAAATTTGATTTATCAAAGGTAACAAGGTTTGATATAGATTAGGGTTTCCCAATCTTGACCTCTTCGTACTACTGTAGTTAAATGCAAATTGAAAATAATACTTTCTAAAGTGTATTAGAGTCCAATTTTAAATTTGATTAACACACTGCGCAACACATTTGCATAATTTATATGCTAGTTCTATAATTCCATAGCATATATAATTATTGCCTTTTTATTTAGACAAAATAAACTCCACCCATTTTACTTAACCCACATTTTGGAAAATTGTGTGCATATTTTGTTTTTACGACCATATACACTTTATATTTAATATTTTTTAGGGTATTTAAAGCAGTTTTTTTTTAATTTGTCATCTTTTAGATAGAGGGAAGGTAACAGTATTAAAATGAACTTGTAACAGTTTTATAATTACTGATGTAGTAGACTATACATTTTGAAAACTTGAACAAAAATAAAAATTATTGACTAATGGTTGTTTAGACATACAATATGTTTAAATACATGTACCTAGTTGCGTAAATAAGCTGTCTAGTTTTAAAACCATATAGATCCATGTTTATAAATTGTTCACAGGAGATGCCAAAAACGATCGAGAGCCATGTACTTTTGGATCTAAACCCATGACTTTGAATGTATTTTTAGACTGGATTCAGTCCCTTTTGGTCAGTACCGATTTGCAATGTGATGTAGCGCATTGTGTACTTGTGAATATGTTGTTACCAAATTATTCCTCATTAATGCTACAAATTAAAATAGGAATGTAATATGTAAAAAATATCACAGTTAAGCAAAAAATAATTAAATACTCATTTCAGTTTATTATTACCATCCTAAACTCCTATGCAGAAAACTACAAAATTAAAAACTATTATTTTTCTTATCTATAAATCCACCTTTGGAGCGACTTAACCAACTAGGATGTTAAAATTACATTTTGTGAAATTAAACAGTCTATAAGTAAAGTATTTTTGTACATAATACATATTATTGTACATAAGTAAAACTTACTTGATGTTGAATATATTTATGTTAAAAATAAATCTTTGTATTGAAAAAGGTTGAGGAATGCTACATCACTTTCGATTATCAGGTCATATCAAATAGATATATAAGGAATAATCTATTCTAAATCTTTAGATCTTTATTGAACCCATTTATTTAAATTAAAATTTCAATCAAAATTATATCTTTATTAATAAATTATGAATTTTCTTAATTTATCAGATGATCATTATGACTGCTAAAATTTCAAAGGTCTAAATATAGTAAATTTCAGAAAACTGTCTAATAGTGTTTTAATTGAAATAAAATTTTAATAACCAGAATTAACAATTTAATCTTCCTGGTAGTTTCAAATTCCCCAGTAATATTTACAATATTGATGGCTAATATGATTTTATTTTAAACATATAAGAGAACTTATATACATAGACCAATTTGCATATATTTATACACATCGTTTTTATAACAAAAAAAAATATTATAATAATGAATTTTTTTTATTAAGGGAAAAAGTCATTGATTTTTTTAAAGATTAGTTCAGATTCATTACAAAATTCTATCCCGATTTGCACCACAAATTAAAACATTTAGCTACAAACAACAATACAATTTATAGTGGGTAAATTGTGCTCAGATTGCAAACATTTCCCAAAAACAAAGGTGCCCAAACCTATCAGTATTCTTTTCACTAACAATATCTACATTGCAACCATGCTGAAATCCAATTTTAGTAACCCGTAACCTAATACACAAATAATTTAAAACATTGCACACATTTATAATTAATGAGCTTACTTCTGAAAGAGCGAGTCATTTTTGTTGAAAACGAAGTAAACTGGTTTTAATATGGCACCAAAGGAACTTGTCCCCTATACACTGACTTTTGTAACAATAATAAAGACATGGTTAAATGCTTCATTTTTTCAATAATTAATCGTTTGAAGTAGTGGTCCATGATTAAAGAATTTTATTAGCACCTGTCTAGTATGATTTTTCAGCAATACTATATAATTATTTTTGAAAACATTCATTCGAATGTTAATAATAAATTTATAGCAGGTGATAATTAAGTTCTGTTCATAATGCCGTTCATTCAAGAGCATATAAAGCAGATGTTCCGAATAATTTTGCTTTATAAAAAAAATAACTAGCTGTTTTGAAGTAAGCAATTTTTATCACTGTCTAAACAATTTGAGAAGAGAAATGCAAAATTTGTCACGAGGCTGATTGATTAATCACCGGATTCCAAAAATGGAATGACTCAATAATATCTTTCACTATTTGAATTGGCTTTCTAAAAAACTACATAAATAATTTAAAAGCAATGAATGCAACACATAATGGCAAACAAATATTTCAACAAGTTAAGGATCTTGTAGATATATTAAGTAAGTTTCATTTGTTCTTTGCTTGATAGGATTATAATACTTTTATTTCTCATCACTTTACCTTTAAAATAATAAAATTTTGAATACAAAAACTATTGGGTTGGAGGGAAAGTTCTGTCGTATTTTAAAGAAAATATTTTAATTCATTTATAAAAATATGTGTTTAATATTAATCAATTATATATGCTCCGTTATTTGTTACAACCTGTTGCCATCTTTCAGGTAACCTGTGAATTCCTGTTTTTTCTCATCCTTGGAGTTAAAATAGTCAGCAACTGCCTTAGAAACACTTTCAAAAGACGTGAATTTTTTTCCCCTTAGATAATTTTGCAGTAAGATATTTTTCTCTTAATATTCTTGTAAAGAATTTACTTTTCATCTCCAGTAACCAGCCTGTCCAAAAACAGCTCCACATTGTGTTTAATCAGATGTGATGAACACATTCTTACACGATCAGACAAATTCTTTTATGTTAATTCATGTGGAACCCAAACACTTTGCTTTAACACAAACCCAACAGATTTAATGTGATCTCCAACAGTTGTATGATGAATGCCAAACTCTTCTGCAATTTCTCGACTTGTTAAATGTGGAATTTTTTTTTCCAATATGGATCGCAAAACATCATTATCGATCTTGGATGGTCGTCCAGATCGATCACTTTCTTTGAGGCTCAAATCCCCGGAACGAAATTTGCTAAACCATCTTTGACAAGTACGAACATTTACAATATCTTTTCCAAATACCGCACATAAATTTTTACATGCAACCGATGCATTGCTTCCTTTTTGGAATTCATATAAAATGCAGTGTCGTAAATGCACTTTATCTACTGACATGTTTTTCACTTTAAATATCACAAGTAAATGATGAACGGTAAAAAAGGGCACCTTTTATATTATACAGCAGCTAAAAAAACAAAAAAAAAATCCTATTGACTCACTAGCCAGTTGTTCTTTTTATTTACAAGAAAAATCACCTGCTTAAAAAATCACCTATTTAAAATACGACAGAACTTTCCCTCCAACCTAATAGTTTAAACAGATCCAATAACCATTTCCTTTGTATGACCAGAACCATAATTCAGTCATATTAGTAAACATAGTTTTGAAACTTAACAAACTGTAGATTTTACCTAAATTAAATAAAAACCCTTCCCTTTATTGTTCAATCAGCACACTTCTCTTCAAAAATAGTAGACATATAGTTTTACCATCGTATAAAATTATGTTTTGCTGGAAGGTTTCTCATCGATATTACTCTCAACATCCTTCCGCTGTTTAAGCCTCTGGTGCTCCGACATCATCTCCAGCTGCCGAACCCTTGTGTAGGCAGCTGATCCGAGAAGAACAACAGAGTTGCTCGTCCACCAAAGCGGTGACTTGTCCTCGCTGAACCACATGACTGCGACAACTGTTTGGGCACAAGCTTTAGCTGTTCCACTTATGTTGTGTGTCAGAGGTGAAGTGACCTGAAAGATAAAAAAAAGTTACATTTTCCAATTTGCGATTTCACTGGTAGCTAAATTGAAATCAGTAGAAAAGTTTTGGAAAGATTGTTAAAAATGTTTGACTTTGAAATTTTTAACATAGGATAACTCACTAGGGAGTGTTATACACCCATGGAAAGTAATTGCAAAATTTCCCTAACTTCTTATTTCAAAATAGATCAAACCCAGAGTAGCTGCTTTCAAGGTCACCATCTAATGGAGGAAACACTTATTTTGTATATTTTGCCTATCTTGATCTTCCCCCAATTCATCTGACCATTTTATGAAAATATCCGTTCTAATTATTTTCACTTCAGTAGCAAAAAAAAAAAAATTCAATCTGGAATCTGCACTAATTGAAAACGACATTTTCCGAATTTGGATATGTGTTTCCTTCCAAAAAGAGCGTTTTCTTTCGGATTTACACAATTTTTAAAAACTTAATTACATATTTAGTATCGATTAAATTTGTTTGGTATTTGACTATCATATTCAATTATGTAAAATTTGAAAAATCGGCAATTTGATGTATAAATTTGATGGATTCCTTTAAATCATTCTTAGACTTAATAGTCCACGATTGTCTTAATGTCTACTGTATAATTAAAAAAATAAAAACATTTCTGTAATTAACCTACTTTTATCTGTAGTCCAGTTACATATCCAATGGCAAACCCGAATGTTCCCCCAATGGTCATGAGTGTCCAGAAATAGGAATCACTCAGCAACTCCCAGTCCATGACAATCGTCATCTCCCCGAACACCACCATCAGGGGAAAGAAGAGAAAGATGGCGTTTATGTTGTTGTAGAAGGTCAGCCGCCAGATGCTCCCCTCCACCACGGGCAGGATTTTCTTCATGTAGATAGAGTACAGGGAGACAAAGAAGCTGGCAAACACGCCATACAGGACACCTCGAATGGAGAGGGAACCTAGGGAAAGAACATGTTCTTTCTTTTAAAAGCATTCCTCTATTCCTTCCAGTTCATTTTTCAATTATTACTAAAATAGAATTTCATTACATTTATTAAAAGTATTGGGTGTGACTGCGTTGGATCACAACCAGAAGGGTTCTATTTGAAACGCTATTTTAGCAGTTAACAAACATTGGAATTGGTTGCCAAAAGAAAGGAGATAAACATGCTGTTCCATCTGATATTGTACTTCCTTATCAATGCATCGTAGTACTTTGCTTTATTTTAAGATTTTACATGGGTCAGAGACTAATTTAATATCCAACATAGCCAAATTTATGTCAATTTTGCTATTCGTCACCGAGTTGTGTTGGAATGAATCACACTAAATGCATAACATATTGTTTCTATCCTGATACTCCATGTAGCTCTGATTTTAAAAAATCATTTCACATCAAACATTTAAACTCAAGGAAAACCCAATTTTTTTAATGTCAAAGCTGCATTTTCAATTGACCTATTCATTACTTTTTGCTAATTTAATTTTTTTTTTTTAAATTTTAAAATAAGAATACCACATTTCTTAAATTCAATATAAAGTATAGGTCTCACTGTTTCAAGAGTGCTAAGGCAAGCATGGTTAGTTGAATTGCTTTGGATGAAATTTCGTAATATGATAAGTGTAACAATTTTTTGGTGCATGAAAGCAGTGCCAGATTTAAGATATTTGTGGCCCTAGGTGACGTTTTCTGAGCAGCCTCCTTTCATTTCTGATTTTGAAGTAATACATTACTTCAAAAGTCACTTCATGTCAGATTAGTACTATCAAAATTAAAACCAGTAGAGAACAAGAAAAATGTGTGATTTCGATTAGCAAACTTTTTCAAAATATTAAGAGCCATACAAAAGATTTGAGTAAATTTGGGTTATTTTATAAATATCAAACTTCTGTAAAAAAAAATCTGTAGCTCCTCTGAGCCTACGGTCCTAGTGGTAAATCTGGCACTGCATGAAAGGTTTAGGGTAAAAACAAAGAGCTACACAATGTGTTACCTTATTTTAACTGCAGTTAATTAATTTCATTTACCCAGTTGTGAAATGGAAAGAAAGGTTATTGTGCATCATTAAAAACATTAAACTATGATAATTCTGTGTTTATGAGATGTAAAGCATGTTCGATAAATTGCACAATCACATTAAATGGACCATTATTTTTATCTTGGATCTTTCATGATATGCAATATATTTCACGTTTTCAATAGAAACAAAATATTAAGTGAAAATATCTCTTTTCAGTTTTATTATTCAGTTGAGGAACTAAAAGAATTATTTTAACATGAAAAGTCACGAAAAATTATTAATTTGCATTTTCATACCTGAAATTCCTTCCTCATTGACACCCAAGATGAATCCAAAAATTATCACAATACAGCATGAAATTGCTTTAAATGACACTTTTTGATGTAATACTGTAAATGTCAGAATCTGAAATGTATAAAAATTGTTGCCATAAAAAATAAACAATCAATATTCATCAGAAGATCATTATATACTATAAACAAACGTAACTACAACTAAAATATTCTTAGAACAATTTTTCAATGACCTGCAATAATTCGGATCAATATTTACAATACAGGAATGTATTGTAAACATTGTAGGGGAATTGTAATCCTTGCAAATTGTGCGGATTCTAACATTTTTAACACTGAAGAAACCAAAATTTTTAAGAAAAGCTATAAAATATAGTCTATTGTTGTTTATGAGAGGGTTAAAATTACTCTAAAAGTTTATTATTAAAAAATATCTATGAAATTTTTATATCACCAAACAATCTTTCCAGAATCAGTATTGATTGGATCATCAAAATAAAATTTATTTGTAGTACATGCCTAACTAACTGAACAAAACATTGACAACAATGATTAACTTGGTTGGTATAAGGTTATTTTAACTGCAATCTCGAAATATTTTCTTCCTATAGCTGATAATTCTATTCTGCATCTGAAAACCCAAGTCCTTTCCTTTAATGGTTGGTCTATGATTAGTGAAGAGGCATGCATTAAAGTTCTTGTTTAAAGTGAAATAAGTTCTAGTTTAAAAGGTAAATAGATTAAAAAATCCTACTGTACTTCAGCACTCTATTTTGAATTTAGTTAGTCATAGATTTTTAAACTTAGAATAGCAAAAAATATAATAAAATGGACAAAATTAGAGCAATTAAACAATAATAACAAAATGAATAAAATTAAATCTGATATAAATGCATATAAATACTTACGACATTGAAAACAGTTGTGAGTGATCTCCCAATATAATAAAAAGGAACACCCACAAATTTAAGGCACAGATTGTTAAAGGTTATCATAGCCACAAATATAATGGAGAGAGGAAGGACCTTGAAAATAAGACATTTTAATTAAGACCTTTACAATAAGTATTGCATAATGATTAAGAAATAAAATAATAATATTTTATTATTACATAACTTTCATTTTCCTGTAGTTACCTCTTTAGCATAATATTAAAATATTGCAACTTTTTACTAAGATAAAATAATAAAATTCTAATTAAAAAGATTTTTTCAGTTAACAAGTTAGTAAATAATTGTATTTTCTTTTTTCAGTAAGATAAAACATGTTAAGGATTGAGAATACTTACGGCTCTCAGAATTTCCACACTGACTCTGATATTGGGAAATGAGATAAGTGATGGCAAAACTGTTGAAAAGAAACTTATCAAGATGCACAGAAGAACAGTAATGATGCATTGAAAGCATGTGATGAAGAGAGGAGCATTGATCTATAAAAATAAAAACTAGTGATTAGTACTCAAAAGAGAAGAAAAAAGGTCTTAGTGTAAATTGGGTTGATAATAAAATTCTTAAAAAGAAGGCATTACTATTTAAAAATATAAACAGAATATTCTATTGCACAGATAGCCAAGAAATAAAATCAATCACTTTTAAAAAAGTGCAATAAAAATGTCAAAATATATTCTACAGTTTCGAATTATTAGATAGAAAACCTAGTATCTCAACTATTAGGCAGCCAATAGGACAATAATTCATATGGTATGTACTTTCAACATATATGGTTAAACAGTTTTTTTTTTACACCCAGTGAAACTTGGGTTTTATGAGATCCGAGGTTTACATTCTAAGCCTCTATTCACGCCATGAGTTTCAAAGGAAATAGCTATCACTATCAAACGTTAATCTTTCAAATAACTTCTTTGTCCTCATAACAAATAATTATATGCAAAAAATATATTCATTTTTAAGAATTTAGGATTAATTTAAATATCAATTCGAAAAATAAATTAAATTATATTTAAAACTGCAAGTTCCTTATTAATTGTTTATTAAGTTCTTATCATTTACAGATTTTGCTGCAAAAAGGAGGTGGAAAATATTATTTTTATAAATAAATTTGTAGGTTAAACTAAATTGTAAAATATACTTTTGCAATATTATATTTATAATGTTATACTAAAGACACAAATTAATATTTAAAAAAATCTGGAATAAAAATATTAAATTATTTTTATTAATGTTTTCCAGTGGTTTGAGACAAAATAGATTATATAGCTGGTCGACATTCTAATTAACATTTACATAGAATGTTGTATATATTAGTTCAATTATGTAATTGATTATATAACTAATTTTAGAAGTTGGTGTGAAAAAAACTTTTGGAGCACGAAAAGATGCTCACACATGATAAAGGAGAGAAAAAATGAACTATTGGGTTGGATCCGACCTCCACCATATCGTTTGAGGGTTAAGCAAATGATATTATGATATCAGATGAACAATTTAAACACAAGCATATATAAAATTTTCCCAATAATAGCTTTAATAGCTATGATTAAAAATTATTTATGTACATAAGATTTTTTTAAATGGTCAAGTTTAGTCTTTTTTAGACTGTTTAGTGTACCCTAAACTGTATAGCAAAAATTTTCAATGATAGTTTCTTTTAAAATACTCTTCGATACAGAGAAAAACATTCAAAGCAGGCATATTTGTGGTTAAAATTTTCATGCTTAAACTTCTCAAATCATCTTTAAACTGAGTCATCAAAAACAGCAAAAAATTCGAGCTATATGAATAGCATTTTTACTTTTTTAAATAAAAGAATACTGTGAAGTAAAGGAAGTTCATTAAACCTCCATTTTTAGAACAACTCTCAAACAATACATGGGAGAACAACACAATGCAAACAGGAATAACTGGTTTTGCTGACTAACTGCACATCAATCGGCAATCTTCTCTCACCAAAAAGTCATATAATTTTATTTCAAGGACTACAGTAAAAAAGTTGTACTCGTTTAGAAAACATTACAAATCCAAGTTACATTTATCAGATATTTGTTACAGTTTATTTGAAGATTTATTTTGTCTACAATTCCTGTTACATTTATTTGGTTTTATAGTAGTAAAATTGTTTTAAAAGATTTTTCATTGAAATCCCCAGAAGAAATTAAAAATGTTTGCTGCATACCTTTTATCCAGAAGAGTGATATATACTGTTCTTTGTAGAGTATTTGTGAAAATAAATTTTTGTAAAGATATAAACACAGAAAAAAGATTCTTAAAGAGTTTAGTCATGATAAAAAGACAAAAAGCACTTGATGGAGATAAAAAAAAATAGTGAACATGATTTATATATTCTTTTTCAGTTGTTTACCTTTTATTGAGTCTCAATTCAATCTGCTCAATAGTTATATATTCATATACTCATTGACTCACCAGAAAAAAAATTATAGGATAATTTGGTTTAATTGGTTTTTTTGAGCAGTAACAGTTTGATAATAATTTCTATTTTTTTTTAAGATAGTGTGATATTTATCATTAAAAAAAATAAGGAATATAGAATAAAAATTCCAAGGCCAAATAAAATCTAGTCTAAATGGTGTTCAATTTTTTTTTTTTGGTAAAGTAGGGAGATATTTTCATTATAGATACATTGTATAAAAAAATTTAACTAGAAAACATACAATTGCGAGCTATTTTCGGTCTACTTGCATTCTCTAAATATCACAGAGGAGCAAAGGGAAAAAATATATTTTGAGTTTCTTTTATCAGGTGAAAACTTATTGAACATTTAAAGTCTTGAAAAGGCTATTATGAATAAATAAACTACGATCAAGGCCATTCTTTTTCAGCAGTAATAAATAATTAAAACAAAATGGAGTCTGTACTTTAAAAACTACAGAATTTTCCAGAATTTATATTTTTTTAAGGAACAAATTATCAATAAAATTATTGTTCTATAAATAGCAATAACTTTAGTTGTCAATATCAGATTGAAATGACAAACTTTTTTACATAAAAGTTTTATACCAAAACGAATCAATACATAAGGTTAAGTACATATATCTATGCTTTAATGATAAAAGTGTCTTAATGAATAAGACACACAAAGAAATAACCATGATGATCGAGTGTAAGAAGACTAAATTAACTTTACATAAATGACACAACATTAAGAACAAGATGTGTTTTTTTTGGTTTTAAATTAATACTCACTTTTTTAAGGTCAGAATTTCAGAAGAGTGTAACAAAAAGAAATTTTATAAGTACAGGCAACTTTCTTTATCTCGAAGGGAAGTGAATAAAAATTCGAAATATCGAGTTATCAAAAATCCTGTAAAAAGGCTGTTTTGGTAAAAATAAATACAAGTATACTTATCCTACTTTATTTAAAATATCTATCCGAAATAGTTTGGTAAGTATTTCTATTTTTTTCGGAATCAATTACATTTTCCAAATGTCCGATTGCTTGAAATGTCTCTGTTATCATTTCCCACTTCGATTCAATGAACACACGCATAATTTTTATGGAAAATACAGCCTCTTTCAAAGATATCTTTGGAGGAGGTTTGCATTCTTCGTCATCAAAGAAGGGGGTCGAGTGTTAACTTGTGCCTGGTTCTTCAGGTTTTAAATTAATTGTTTTCTGGACGTTCAGTAAAGTTCCAAGAAAGTGACTCACTTTACCAAAGACACCAGCTGGGTTGAGGGACGATAAATCATTAATTGTCCTTGTTGGACGCTGCCTTAAAGGGGAGGGGATACAGCCCAGGGAATCCAAATAAAAGGGTAAGGCACATGCTATTGTAAGTATCCCCTTACAATAACGCATAATAAGAAAGGAAACTGATAAGAACACGGCACTTATATATTTCCAAAAGGTTCTTCAAAATCTGTAGTTTTGAGAGGAAAACAAAATTTTGAGTTGTGAGGAAACTTCGAGTAATCGAAAATAAGGAAGAAAAACTTTGAATTAAAGAGATAAAATTACATTAAATAAATAATGAAGATGCAGGAAAATCGATTTTTTTTCGAGATATCGAAAAATTCCAGTTATTGAAGTTTGAGTTATTGCGAGTTTACTGTATTATATGTGTCATTTTTATTCAATAAACTTAAATTAATATATTCGATTGAAAGTCAATTGTTACATTGAACTGTATTTATAATTTGTTAAATATAGTAAATTGAATTTAGTTTGCTAAAATTAAGAAAGTGAAATAACTTACCTTGAAGTGATCACTGCTCAAAAGATATTTGTTGATGAAGACTAATGATATGGATACAATCCTGTAACAAAAATTAAATTATATATTCAGAAAATATAATTCATTTAAGTAAAGTTATTCAAAATTAAACCTATATTATTTATTATTAATAAACATCATATTTACAAATCATTATGATTTTTTTAAGGAAATCTGGCAACATGTATTTTTTTTTCTTTTTGAAATTGATATACATAAGGACATTTATAATGGATAAAAATTAAACATGAAGATCTATTGACAACAAACAAAAATTAAATCAAGGACAAGAACACACAAATTATGTTAGATTAAACTCTAAGAATTAACAAAATGAATATAAGTGCCTTATGACATTTTTTTTAAATATGTTTTTTTTTATTTATGAATGAAGATGTGGTAAATCTTAATTATTTTGAAAAGTTACATTCCAGCCCAATATATATTTTGTTGGAAAAAGAGTTGACTCTAAGGTTATATGTTAACTCAATCCGTTAACTATCTGTAGACTAGTATCTAAAACAGTGCAAAACTTAATGCATATTACAGCCTTTCCTGCATTTTAACTTTTTACATTTAACGTAAGAATACAAATACCAGTTATAATGAATGTACAGTCCACCTTGGCGACTTTTTTTGCGATATTCCCAAAGCTAACACGTACTTGGCGACAAAAATCAGTTGCCAATAAAAAAACTAATCCATTTCCCCACTGCAGGGTTGCTGAAAATGGTAACTAGATTTGGCGAAAAATCAGGTGGACCGTAGCGTACATTTTAACCCAAATACCAATCAGATTTATTGCTCAGGCACAAGATGAAAGATGAATCAATCAGGAATGGTTTAGATTTAAATTGTGCATTGCACTAATTTTAAATTTTGAGATTTAATTTACAAGAATAAAACAACAGGAGTTAGATAAATCGTTACAATACTTTGATTGAGCTTTTTTAAATAATTTTCATTAGTTTTTTCTACCACTAAGTTTTGAATAAAATTACTTTACTTCTTATCTATTACAACGCACTTTTATTTAAGTACACAAGATAATCAAAATAAAAAATAGCATACCAATAACAAGATACCACAATTAGTATTCGTAAATACTTAGTAAATAAGGATTCTTGAACTTTTACAGCCATGTTTAAATCAAAGATGGTTTTTAAAAATTATAAAATGAATTATGATTTAGAATTAATAAGGTTTTAGAAATAAACATAAAGTTACCACAATAAAAATTGTAATTAAGGAATTAATATATCGGCATAATAATACACATCAAATCTGCCTACTGTTTACAAAACAGCTAAAGATTTTAGCAAACCGTGACAGTTACAGTGTGTATATAATTTGACTATAACTTCTATTTTCATAGTCTGTCAAAAAAATCCTAACAATAACTTTTTTTTAATCAATAATTTGTGCAATACTTTTATTTCGAATGCTTCACATACATTCGTTTTATATAAAAATATTATACATGCTTTAAATCACACATTTTTTTTACTTTTGAAAGATGGCAATGTACAAGTTTTGACAGCAAGGAAATGCAAATAAACATGTTTCGGTTTTCCTCCTTTTTAAATTTTTGATTCTCCCTCTCTTACGCAATTTACAAAGAGCTTATCTTAATACTCTAGGCATTCTTAATATTTTCATACACAAAACCTTTATTTAAGAAATTAAATGGCTCTTCGAGGTTTTAAAGTTATCGAGCTTGCTGGTTTAGCACCAGGACCTTTTTGCGGTATGATCTTAAGGGATCATGGTGCATCTGTGATAAGAGTTGATAGAGTAAGTATCTAAAAATAGAAGGCTTGTTATATATTTCTCTTTTTTGAATTTTTGATAAATTGCAATATACCATAGTCATCTCTGATAATAAAATGGCAGAACTGAAACAAATGAGATAATTTGCATTAAATTTGATTATAAAAAAACTTACTCTCTTTCTACAAAATCAAAGAAATCACCTTGAAAAATTGCTGATTTTTAATAAACTTGTCAAATTGGTAATAAGTAAATAACTAATTGGTGATATGTAAATATTGATAATAAGTATTGCACCAAACCTGATTTGTATATCGGAACAATTAGAATTGGGTTCAACACAAGGAATTCTCATTCAATTTGATAACAAATGTGTGATATGGTGTGTGGAAATTCCATAAATGAGTCATTATAAGATGAACAATTAATAACTGAAAACACATTTAAGCAAAAAGTTATGTTAAACATTATGGAACGAAAGCATCATATTACAAAATGCAGAGATTGAAATTACAAAACAACTTTTGACACGTCATTGCTTCTTTTGCGACGAAACTTGCACACATTGAGGAAGCATTGATAACTCCCAGTACTTCAAAAACACTAATATTTAATATCTAAATAAACATTTAAAATTACATTAAACGTTTGGAAACTAGAAGAATAAGCATCACTTAAAATGCAGTGCTACATATATTACATTATTATTATATTTATCGAATTCAAATTAGATCTCATCTGACTCGTTTTTACATTTCTCTTTGCCTTTCCTTCTACAGCGGGCAAGGGTTAGAGTTTTATCATATTTTTGGGGAGCAAACCTTACAGGAACATTCAGTCTTTTATCGACATTGTCATACCTTTAAAACTAATTTTAGGAACTTTTTTTTAATGTATCTGGCTTGAAAAATTAGCATAAATTAATCACCTAACAATATCTTATGTTTAACATTAAAAATGTGCATACTATTTTTTTAAGTGCAAAATAATAAATTTATAACTATATGTTCTACTGATGCCTTTTTTTACTTTAATTATATGATCCAATGTTTAAGATTATATAAAAGTTATTAACATTTGGCTTCTGTGGGAATTTTTTTTAAAATTATACCCTGCTTTCAACCAATTTGTCACTTGTTTTTATCAATCCTTTTTCCAGCCTAATACGCATCCCTTTGCTGACACCATGGCTCGAGGAAAGCGATCGTTAGTGCTGGATTTCAAACAGCCTGGAGCTGCAAATATATTTTCAAAATTATGTTCAGATGCTGATGTTCTAATTGATCCTTTCAGACCAGGTAATTCAAATCCATAATTACAAGTATAAAATGTGTTTTGTTTATCACTATATTCAGGGTAAAAACATAACCTGGAAAACTGGAAAATCAGGGAATTATCATAGAATTTTTTAATTCTGGAAATATCAGGGAATTTTTCAAAATTTCACAAAAGATCAAGAAGTGAAATTCAGGAAACTTCATTAAAAAAAATAATCTAAAAGTATATGTAAGTTATAGTGTTTCATAATTTCCCCATTAACGTCATGCCAAAACAGCCGGAAAAGTATCAATGTACAACCATCATGTCCTTAAACTGTTATTTACAAAGTTTTAAGCTTTCTAAGTCATAATTATAATTTTTGCAGCTGCCAGACTTACAAATTCTGTATTTGTAATATATATATATATATATATATTTATTTAATTTTTTCATTACACTATACAAAGGGAATATAATTCAACTTCTAACATCTTAAAAAAATTGTAATTAAAATTATAAAATTCATGACGAAACAATTAATTTTAAGATTCTATTTAAATGGAAACTGGTACTGTTTTATATGGTGCCACAATTTCAGAAGAGTACTTTCAGTAATTTTATTTTTTCATAGTAAATAAATTAATAATTTTTCTAAATTTAAAAAGGGGTCACATCACATAAAATAATTATACATGACCCTTTTTACATTTAGCGATTCAAATGCTGTAGATATTAGTTTGTTATAAACACAGGTCATAATATTGATGCTTTACATCAGTGGCGGCTCGTCCACTACAGCAAGTACAGCCGGGCTGCACCTAAATTTATTAGCGTATTTTAAAACTAAAATCAGATATTTTACTAATTTTCTTAAATGAAGATTAGAATTGAAAATTAAATTTCTACGGTAGTAAACAAAATCTCCGATAAATAAAAGCAAGCCTGTTACCGTAATTCACAATTCAGGAGGGAAAAAAACTCCATTCAATCACAACTGCAGCCCAAAAGTGAAATTCGAAATCGGCTGCATCACTGCCATGGCAACCTCTACGTTGTACGGAGATTCCCCCCATGCTAATGCACTGGATTTGTGAGTAGGTACAGCCGAAATGAGTTTTCTTGTTTTAGCTGCATTTCAGTTTCGATATGCTGATTGGCTGTTGCGTGAAACGCGGAGATGTGTGGGTGAAATGTGAACTTACGAGAATATCTCCAAACGGAAATGGTTTTCGTGATAAATTTACTGTGTGCTGTTGTTTCAAGACCATTATGGTCCTGCGGTTGTTTCGTTATTTAAGTTAATATTAAAATTGACCGAGTCGCATGTTTAAAAAAAAGTAGGATTGTTTTAATTTTCAAAAAATAAGTAAGTGTTTTCTATTTTTGTCCCATGTTATCATTTCGTAAAAATTTAAAGGAAACTTTGATTTGAGTAGTAAATAATAAAGAAATGTCCGTTTATGTACGGTTTGTGGAAAATAGGGGGGGGGGTCACATGATTTCGGCTGCACTAACATTTTCGACCATGGGCCGCCACTGCTTTACATAACTTGTGTTGTTAGTCTATTCCATTTCAATGCGCTTTTGAATTAATGTTGATAATTAAATTCTTAGCAAGTAAATTTAAATCTCTGTTTCACACTTAAAGTTTTTGAAATGTAGAGTATTATTAATGCAATCATTTCTTTGCCATCCAATATTTTATAGGTGTGATGGAGAAATTCAAACTAGGACCATCGGAACTGTGCAAAGCAAATCCTAAACTCATCTATGCAAGGATGACTGGTTTTGGACAATCTGGACCTTTTTCCAAAATGGCAGGTCACGATATTAACTACATTGCAATTTCTGGTATGTATTATTCTTGTTTATTATTATTTTGGCAATTAAAATTTATCTAAATAAATATAGTACATTTGTTAATAGATCTCCTGTTTAGGCATTTTTAAATGTTAGTTTTATTTGCATATATCACCATCCACAAGTTGAAAATGCTAAAACAACTTATGTTAAATATGAAATAGTTGAAGTTTTCAAAGTTAAAATTATTAATTAAGTGTTGAAAAAGAAATTAAATTGATGTTATTATATGAGAGATATAAAGGGTGTCCCAAAATTAATGCAAGATTTGAATTAAATAAAAAACACCGCTTTTCTTCTTTAAATTGTTATTTTTTATTGAATCATAAAGTACACAGGATAGTGTTAAGTATGGAATAACACATCAGGCAAATGGCCTCCACAGCTTTGCAGGCACATACGCACTCTTTTGTCAAAATTTTCCGTGCCCATTTTGCATAAAAGTGACTGAATTTCGTTGATGCAGCATTGAATTTCCTCCTTCAATACATATGTGCTTGTTGGCATAGACCTTTGACTTCAAATAACCCCATAAAAAGAAATCCAAAGGTGTTAAATCACATGATCTAGGGGGGCAATTCTTATCACCGAAACGAGAGAGTATACAGCCAGGAAATATCCCATGCAGTAATTGAATTGTTTCACAAGCTGTATGGCATGTGGTACCATCTTGTTGAAACCATTTTTACTAACCCTAAACTATCAGCTGTCAAATAGTTTTTTAATAGGGCTGCCAACACTTTACTGCACAAATGGTGGCAAATTCAAATCTTACGTTAATTTTGGGACACCCTTTATAACTTCTTATTGATGTCATATTCCACACCTTTCAAACTTTTGAAATTCATGATTTTCAATGTTATGTATATTTGAAAGTATTTACTATGCCTTTAAACAAATTATGTTTTTGTGAATTAATTAATTTTATTTATACTTGTGAGTAAATCCTTGCGTTTAAGTGACTGCATATTTATCAAAAGTTCTTTTGAATGTTTTAAGGAATTTTATAATTTTTAATTCATTATTTTCATTATAATGTTTTAACATGTTAGAAGTTGAATTATCTCTTCTGTGTATAGATTTACTTCTTCAGTCATGAAAATATTAGACTTAAAATCCTTGTGAATGCACCAACTAGATCAGGGCAGAGTTTAACCTTGTTTGTGGGATTTTGAGCATGTGCAAGTTGCCGGTTACTGGTAAACGAACAATAATATTACTTCTTTATGTTCAAATATCGCAGTAATTGCATTTAACTTGTGTTTTAACATCATACTAAAAAAATATATAATATTGATCTTTTCAATATTTTAGTTGTTTTGAGGAAAATTCTAATGCTGTCCCACAAACAAACTGGCTCTGGCGTCTCTGTAGGCACAGTCATTCTAGTTGTCTATTTCTAGTCAGTGTTTTTTTTTTTTTTTATATGTCAGGCAACTAATGTGGTATCATGCACTTTTATATTTTTCATTATAATTTATTAGAAAGCATCATTTTGAAGTTAGAATTATTAAGAATAAATAGTATATAATTGAATTTTTATTGGAATAATTAGGGCATACTAAAAGATATTTAGCTTATTTTGTACCTTCAAAATATTTTGCACAAGGGTATTTCCTCATTTGAAGATTAAAAATAGGTTTGCACATTATAACTCACTTTTGTGAAAATGTGATTTACACAGATTTGGCTCTAAATTCTTAGATTACAAACTAAAATATAATAAACATTTGCTGTCTATCTAACAAATGTTTTATTTCATTTTAATGTTTTAAATTTTTTATACATTCTTATAAACATTACAATAATAGACATTGTGCAGTCACCCATTAAAGACTTTTGGAAATACTTATTTCTGAATGCTATATAACTTGTGCATTTTTCAGGTGTTCTATCTATGCTGGGTGGACCAAAGAAGCCTTCGCATCCCATCAATTTGATGGGGGATTTTGCAGGTGGTGGGCTCATATGTGCTCTTGGCATCTGTTTAGCTCTTCTAGAACGGCATACCTCAGGGAAAGGACAAGTGATTGATGCCAATATGGTAAATTTAAGGTTATTGTAACTGATTATTTGTCATCGAATCAATTAATTTAATACCATGTCTTTATAAGTGTTTGACTTTCTGGAATAAAGCAGAAATTGTTTTATTAAATGAAGGACATACAAATGATTTTTATAAAAATGCCTTGCAGTAAGCATGTCATTTTTTAAAAGCTTTTCTAATGTTTTAAATTTTGGCTTAATTTTTAAAACCTATACAATATATGTAATTAGTGTATATAAACTAAACTACAGGCTTCAATAAACAATGTATGAACTAAACTAGGAAGCACTTTTACAATAATGAACTCAAACAACCGATGCAATACCCCTTGTATAATAGCGATAATATGAAACATATATATGCAAATAATATATATATATATATATATATATATATATATATATATATGCCTACTCTACAAACTTGTGTTTATTTTTTTTAAAGTGTACAAGTTTATTTAAATTTTTATGTCCATTACATGAGTTTTATATAGAATTGGAATATCTTATAACTATATAATTACATTAATTTTGATGTAAGACCAAAATATTTTTTTTTAAAAAGTAATGAATGGACTTGTTTAAGTTTGTGGGACAAATAAAGTAAAACAGATTCTATCGAGATTTTTCCTCGATTATTCTATTTTTAAATTACAAGAACTATTTAAGTCGAATTTAAATAATTTCTATTGCGTAATACTGATTTCAGTAAGAAAAGCTAAATAAAAAAAAGTCAAGTTCATATAATTTCTTATTGTGTAAAAATTATTTGAATAATTTTTAAAACTATATTTAAATGAGTTAAAAACAAAAAAAAGTCACATTAATATAACTTTTATTGTGCAAAATTGAATTGAATACATATTTTATTTATTAAAAATTTTAATTAAAAACTTGTTATAACAAAGTGCATTTTTTTTTTTGTACTTTCATGCTATATATGTATTTGTACTACACAACTAGATATATCTAATATTATTAATATGAGGTATTCTTTAGGTTGAAGGATCTGCCTATGTTTCTAGTTTTCTTTGGACAACTAGAACTGACGAATATCCAGCACCTATTTGGATAAATCCCAGAGGGCAAAATATTCTAGATGGAGGATCTCATTTTTATCAGACATATGAGACCAAAGATGGGAAATTTATGGCAGTTGGAGCCATAGAACCAGCATTTCATGATGAATTGATGAAAGGTGGGTTTATAATTTTACTTTAAACAGAATTTTTAAAAAATGGTAATATTAAGTTAGATAATTTTAGATTTGGTTTTACAAAAGTGACGATTATAAGTTTTCTATTTTTAATTTTCTGCTGCATATTTTGGTGATTGTTTTGTTATTTCTTTGAGGTCCTCAGTTATGTAAAATTATTTTGAATTGTTCATATAATAAAGTAGTTAACTAGTAAAAATATATATTAAAAATAGTTAATCAATTTTTTTTTTCATTATATCTGTAGTTAAAAGCGCAACTATTACGGAGATTGCATTTCATAAATTTGTGTATCAATAGTATCATGCTTATATTTGAAAAGCATAACATTGTATAATATTGTCTAATAATTATGAATTGTGTTCAGAATTGTCCAAATTTACTTAAATTTAAGTGTAAAAAAGTACTTTTGTGCTACTTATATTTATATTGAAAGTTGTTTTAAATTGCTTTCAGAGATTTTAAAGCTAGTTTTACAATTTTAACATGATAGTATAAGTTGTACATAAATGCGCTAAACTGTAAATTTGTCTTTGTTTTTGATCAATCTGACCCATTTTACAGAAAACAAGTATTTAAGCAACTACCAATTTGATTCCTTATTCTAAATATTGTATTTGTTTTTATCCGTGTAGACTAAGCATTAACCTAGCATTTTTATCCCCTTTTTTAATAGGTCTTAATTTAGATGAAGAATGTTACCAGGATATTAACAATCCCGAAATCACCGCTAAACTCACTGAAGTCTTCCTCACAAAAACTCAGACAGAATGGTGCAAAATCTTTGATTTCACTGATGCCTGTGTCACACCTGTCATCCCACTGGAAGAGGCCCACAAATTTCCCCACAATGCAGAGCGAAACTCCTTCATGCTGGAGGATCAGAAGGTTGTCCCAGTCCCTGCACCCAAATTGTCTCGGACTCCTGCCGTTCCAGGGTTAAAGTCCCCTTTGCCCGGACAGCATAGTCTCGAGATCCTCCTGGAAAAAGGTTTTGAGAGGAGCGAGATAGAGTCATACATTCAAAAGGGAATTGTACATTCGCTTGTTGCAAAAGCATCATTATGAAAATGTTGTTTTTAAATCTATTTGATGAAAAGAAATTAATTTTTTTATATATCTTAATTATGTAAATTTTGATATATGCCATTGTGAATTTTTTATAAATATGTTTACAAGTATATGATATTTTAAAGTATTTTCAGTAAGAAAATACTAAATTTAAATGCCTTTACCAAGGTTAACAAATAATCGTTTGCATTAAATATTTTGATATGTAGAAACAAAAAATACCCTTTGTGTGAAAAACAAAGAAGATTTATTTTACTTAATGTTTATATGTTTAAAACAGATTCTTAATTTTAGCTTTCAATAATAAAAGTGTGTGAAAACAAAAATGTGCACTGAAAATATTTTTAAAAAAAATTATTGTTGACTATTAAATTTAATTTAAGTTTATTATCTATAAACATTAATTTGTTTTAATTTTATTTAATGTTATTTTCTTTGGCTAAATTCAAGACAAACAGAAAATAGAGATTACTAGTTTTCAGTCAGTATAATTGATAGCTTCCAAACTACTATCGACTTACCTCAACTTTATGGAAGTTGTTGCAGTAGAGGTGCATTTAAAATTGTTTAATAGAAAAGGAATGCTAAAAAAACTGTCTAATTAAAATATTGTTTTCATACTTTCCTAAATTGTAGTTTTTTATTGATTCAAATGAATTTGTGGTATTTCTATATTCAAACTACTTTTAAATTTGTGTTTTATGTCCAATAGAAATATTAAATTATTTTTCTAATATAAATAATTGCACATATATCAATTAAAAACTGCATGTATGATGGATGATAAAGAATGTTGTTATTTTAAATAATAATCAATTATGAAAAATATGTATATAAATTATGTGACATTCTAAGCTTTTCTTTATAATTGATTGTAGATAAAATATGTATTTTAAGCTTTTGAATGGTGCTGAATTATTTGTTTATGTTTGAAATAATATAAAAATATTCAATTATAAAACAGTTATGAAATCTAATAATTTTTATGAGAAAATTTTATTGTAAATTTTACCTTGTTTGAATGTTTTAATTTAAGAACTAAAGTCAAATAGACATACAATTATGGTGGAATTTAGAGGGGTGGAGGGACAAATGAATGCCAGACAAGAATACCAAATACTTTTGGCATTCTGTCAGGTAAATATTAAGAATATTGGACTACAAAGACTGAAATGGAAGTTTCATTGAAAAATGCTATTTGCATGCATCAGACGTACATTGTAACTATAGATGTGACTAACTGATCTGTGGTGAAAATATACAAATTCTTTCGAATATTTTCTTATTTAGTTTCGGAATTGCCATGCAAATGCGATGTATATTTTATAAAATAATAAAACAATTCATATTTTTGTTATGCGCTGCAATTTAGAATATATTAATAATAAAGCATATTGTCATTAAATAAGTTTTAATCCTGTTAAAATATCTTAGTTATAAAATGCTTGCAAGTGCCTTTCTTATGAATTTATTATTGACTGCAATATGTATTTCGGTATAAAGATATTGAGAGGATCTCATAATTGCCATATATGTGTAAGTTATGTAAATATATATATATATATATATATATATATATATATATATATATATATATATATATATATATATATATAAGCTTTTTTATTGTAATATCACTGAATTAGGTTTGTATTACTAATAGAAATGAGCTTATCCTTCGTTCATTCTCTTCATAAAGCTAAATTGCAATAGCTTTGAAGTAAGATTGTCTACATTGAATGCAATGCCTCGTGCTATCAGAATAAATTGATTTTATCTGAATTATCTTGGATATTTCTTTTAAGATTTTAAAAACATACTTTAAATGTCTTTTTTATATTGCATTATTCACTTGAAGTTGCAAAACATGCTTGAGTAAAGTTTTAATTTAGCATTATATTTATTTCTAAAATTTATGTGCTGAATTTTTTTTATATCGTACATCTGTCTACTTTCATATGTTAAGCTGCAACATAAAGAACTACACTCGTATTTTATCAATATCAATGAGTAATATGCGTAGTACATTAAAGACCCTTAATTAATATTTGTATATTGATTTTGAGGTAATTCTAATTTTGCCGAACATACTTAACTGTTATATTTATTTTCTTATGTATGATCATATATTTTATTTTAAAAACCTAAAATGTTTCTGAAAGGTATTATTTTCTAAGCGAAGTAGGACGATTGCCATAAGATAATACTTATGAAATCAATCATATTGCAAATTATTCATACTGTTTTTTTATTGGGCATTCGGAGAAATAACTTTAAATATATTGTGTAATCAAGTGGTCAACCGTTTACGCAGAACTGCAAGTGCATTAAATGAAAAAAAAAAAAAAGCTGGTTTTAGCACAAACCTGCCGCTCATAACCCAATGTTCAGCTCTAGTGCGACAGCCAAACCAACAAACCTGGTTTTAAAAGGGAAGAATAACCCCAAACCTTCGCTAAAAGAACAATTGTGTAACTCTAGTGCGACGCATATTCAACCAATCCATTTTTAAAAGTGGACCAGTGGTAGAGTATCTACTGTTGTAGTCAAAAGGATCTTCATTAGTACTAGGGTGGGTGATAACCTCCGCGTGCTGTTGGTCTGAAAAGGTGCCCGATGACCCCAAGGAACAGTATCCGGCTAGTAATTAGAGGATTGTGAGGTCGATTCGAAGCAAGCTTGACAAAAGTTCAGCTGTAGTGATCGGGGGTTGTGTCGGGTGTCAGTTCAGATGTTTTCCTCGTTATCTGACCATGGTTAAGAAATCACTAGGCAGTGTGTTGTTAACTACCCAACCAAACGTCTTCACACCTACACAGGTGCGTGGGGTGCCTGCTCGACTGTTGTGCTCGTCATTAAACCATAGTTCAAAATTACGCGATAGATGATCTATCCCTCGAAATAGATTTCGAGCCATTACCAATTCGATCTAAGTATAATGTGACAAAATAGCAAACGAAATTTTTTAATACATGAAAGTAGAATTCAAGATATGTTAATGACGTCATTTACAAAAGTCTATATTGAAAGAAAAATAGTTAATATAGAGTTCCCTGGCGAGGAAAAGTAGAAACAAATCAAGGTTCTTTTTCCAATACAATAACATCTATGTTTTGTTATAAAGGATTTGTTTTTGTTTACATTATTATGCACTGGTAGAAGTTCCAAATTATACGTTTTTGATATGATAAATCTAAAAATAGAGAAATTCATGTTCGTTTGTTTTAAAATCTCAGCTGGAGGTAAGAAGCAGCTGTTACCTAAAACCCCACTGGAAGTTTTATACAGATTCCTGGCATTATAAAAAGTATTTTCGGAAGGTTAGTATGGCAGAGATATTTTAAAGTCAGTTTCGTTTGGTTTCGTTAAGGCACTTTGTTTATAGTAGCTGAGATATTTCCTAGAAATTCCCTAATAGCAGAAAAGTGGTGCGTTATTTTATTTATTTTATCTTGGAATTTTTATTTATGCATTATCTATAGAAAATAGAATTATTATTCTCAAGTAGACATTACATTCAAATTATATCTAGATTTATACAAGTTGGGCATATTGTGAATATAAGTTTAATTTTCTTCGCTTAGGGAATTTTTAAAAGTTTTAAGAGAAAATTTGAACATTTAATGTTGGTAATTTGAAGTGTTATATATGAATTTTTGTCCCAATAATTTTTCATTAAAGCTTATTCTCATAGTTATAAACAAAAAATGTTGCATGAATATGGTAAAGTTCAGAAAAATGCTGGGTAAAATTTAAGTTAAGGGAGATAATCCAAAAAGCACTTGTTGCAATTTTTATATTCAATTCTCTTTTGCAGTGCAAAAAATAGCTTTTGTTAAACAATCAGAGACTACATATAACCTGATATCATTGTAGTGAATATTTTCTGTATAAAATAAATCTTCCATTGCGTTTCTTTCGAAATCATAAAAATTACATGACAAAAACAAATAAACTAAAACTTTCTTTCTAACATAAGTAAATCTATTTCTTAAATTTTTAATATCAAAACGTGCTTGAATTCATACAAAATTATGCATTCAGAACTTTGAAGTATTTTCACTGTGGATCTCCAAATAAAATTTAAAAAAAAATTATAGTAAAAGAGTTTAAATGTTTTAGTGCTGTTTTAGCTTTTTATGGTAAAACTAAAAAATGCATTAGATGTATTTATAAATAAGCACAGACTAATGAAAGCATTCTGTTTTACTTCGACTCAATGCTGAAATGTTATAACTTTCATATGTGATTAAATTTGTATTCACTAAGTGGTTATTTGTCATTTACAAAACTGTAGTTGAGTACAACTTTATTTCCACTTCTCACAATCACACCATATTACTTGGCTAGCGTTAGTTGTCAGGCTTTGAAATAAAATGTCTGAATCGGGAATATTTGCTGTATTTACGTTTAATTTTTTCTACAGATGTTTTTTTTTAATCAAAATGTGTTCTTCTTGTTCACAATTTGTTTTAAAAAAATAAGTATGTAACTTACGATATAAACAGGGATAAATATTTTGTAAATAATTCTTGTCATTTATAAGCTTCAAAATAAAAAAATTGTAGAACATTGCACTTTTTAAGATCGTTAAATTTTTCCAAATTTTCTAATATTTTGCATTAATAATCTGATTACCCATTTTACCCAACCTTGCAAACCATCAAAAAAAGCTTAATCAAGTAAATTTTTTATCTAAGTTTTTCATTGGAATGTATTAAAAGGAAATTTTTTCTTTTTTGAACACAACCCAGAGATATTGGTTAATAATCTGACTTTTCATGTTTATATATAGAAGTTTTCATGCATCCCACTATCACAAGTTATTTTGTAAGCTCAAACAAATCAACTTTTGAACTTGAAAAGAAATATAATTTTACACTGAAATGTACTTTATTAAACGGAGTATTGTTCTAAAACAAAAAAGAACGAGATCAAAGCATAAGTTAAACATTTCGTAATTTATATTTAATTTTCAATATACCCATTTTACCCCATTACACTATTAACCCACTGATGCTCACATGATTTTTGAAATTGTAAAGTTGTTTTCTCTGTTTGGAAATTGTTGTTTTTACTTCCTGGACATGCTATTTTATACTATTATTTTTTAAAAATTAATTGTAAAGATATAGTTTGTAAGTTCTACCTCAAACTTTTAAATTAAAAAATATTGCAAAATGCTGTACTTTTATCTAGAAAACTGATTTCTTCCTGGACGTATATTTGCAACCTTTAGCATCAGAAGGTTAAGAGATATTGTTACATTTTAATTAAGAGATAGCATATAAATCTGTATTGCAAGAGCTTCTTTTTACTGATTTAGTATTTTAAGTAGTATAATATATTTTTTTAAATCCTAAATTAGTAATTGGCTAAAATTTGGAGTGATTTAATGTTCAGCATTAGCATAAGGAAATATATTTATTTTTAATAACCTGTATCTTAGTTATAAAAGGGTTCTTTGTGAATTTCAGTGTGTCCATTACAACACCACCACTAGGATGGCTCCTCCCCAGAAAACAGCAGATACTTCAAAAAGTAAGTGCTGTAGCGATGGAAAACAGAAGATCTTCTCCTTTCGCTGGCTTCTCCGCAAGAGCAAAAGCAGCAGATCGGCCAAAGAGATGACTCAACGCCCAACTATTGTCCCAGCCTCCAAATCATGCGACACAGGCCTCACCGCCCTTGAAACAGTCGACCGCTGCCCGACTTTCCTCCTCTGGAAGCTACTCCCTCCACCTGGAACAGGCCGCAAACCCGACTACACCCGCTCCAGAAACCCCCAGCTGCCGTTCCGATCGTCCTTCAGCTGCAATGACGTGCACGGTCTGTCCTCGTTTCCCGCTCTTGCGAGCTCTGAGAGCTCCTCCGAAGTCAACTCGTCCCTCCTTAAGAAACTCCCGAGTCGCAGTCTCCACAAGCTGAGCAAGTCCACTGCGAGCCGGCTGGACGCCCCTGCCTCAAGTTCCAACGAAGCTCTCTACGGCACAGATTTCTCCGAAGAAGAACCGTCAGATGTCTTGTGCAAACTGTGCCTGATCATGGTTCCTGGTTCGACGATGTACACCCTACAGGACTGTGGCTGTTCGTTTTGTGTTCAGGTAATAGTTTGGTTCTAACTGCTATTTGTTTGATTTGTATGAGTTATAAATTAGTTTTATGTGGAAATTTTTCAATTGATATTCTGATTTTGTGACTATGGAAATGTTTCAGTGCTTGAGCCAATACCTTGTTATCAGCATCCGAGAAGGCCATATTCCAGTGACGTGTCCTGATGCAGACTGTCCTACCTCAGGAAATATCCTTATTCCAGAGGTATTTTAGTGAGAAATCACTATTTTATTTCAGAAGATACTTTTTTTGTGAATCAATATTTCAAAATTATGCACTTTTTTTTAACATATCTGCTTAAAAAATATGGTGGGGAAAACATTTAATTATTTAATTAAAAACTGATTAATTTAGTTAAAATAATCTTTTACTCTTACACTGCCTAAAAAACAGCTCTTCGTAAATCTGTTTTAAATTCTCTGATGTGAAAAATCTCCTTGTTTATCTTACCTAAAAACCTGAAATAGAAAAATAGGTGACACAAACTAAAAACAAATATAGTTAATGTTTTATATAGTTATTAAAAGTGTTGCAGAAACCAAAACAAATTACCAACTTTTTTGATGAATTTAGGTTTAGAACTTTTCAAGTAAAAATACTATTGATAAATAAAACCATATACTTGTAAGGCACCACAGTCGAGGATTTTATCTTTTCTATTGCTCTTCCTAAGAAAATATTCCAATTAGAAATCTAGAAATGGTTCTATAATGTTTTGATATTGAATATGTTTATAAATGAGTTAAGTTTTTTCAGAGTATTTATGTGCTTTAAATATACAGAAATAACTATGCATGAATAAATCTTCAATAAATAAAGTTATTCAGTATTTTTACAATTAATGTCAATGAAACAACAATGCAAAAAACAACTCATTATTATTTTGCATAAACATATGGCTTTACTAAAAATATAAACGTGTGATGAAAATGTACTAAACAAATGTTTTGAGTTTCGATATTATTTTACAAATATTCTTCCAGGCACATCTAAATCAATTATTCAAATTTATGAAGAATACTACCTTGTCAATTATAATTAACTAGTATTTTTTTTTGTTCATAAATAAAATAAATCCATTACAGAGAAAAATGTTAAATTTTACAGCCAAAAATGTTCTGCATAACTTACTTCCATACATTTTTATTTTGATCTTCATTAAATGTAAAATATTGGTGTTTTTTTTTATGAGAATTTTTTTTTCAAAATGTTAATTTAATTTTTTTAATTAATGAATTTTCAAATAATAATACTCACCTTATTTTTTAGATTAAAGAAATTGCTGGAGACGATGCTGTATTTATGTTCCAACGTTACAAGTTGAATTTAGGTCAGTTTCGTATTTGACTTATTGTTAATTTTCTTTGCCAAATATCGCTGGTGTAAAAGACAGTTTTGTTGATGTACTTTTTAATTTAAAACAATTTTAAACTATTGGAATAAACCACAAAAAATATATTTAAAATGGCAGACTCACTATCAAATTCCTAACAGAGTTTGTAAATTTTTGTGCCTAATATTAATTTCATTAAATATCTACAATTTCTTCAAGGAACATATTGATGCCTAAATGCATACATGTTTTATTTTGTATTAAAAACATATAATGACACAAATACATGAATGAAATGCTGGTTAAGTAAAGGAACTAAAAAGTATAATATTTTTTATTATGTGATGACTTTTGTGAATGATGGACAATTACATATTAATACTCTAGAAAATGAAGGTGGGCACTTTATTTCTAAAAAGGAGAGTTTATGTGTAGAAGGAGTGACACATTCTTTAAAAAATATGACTGAGCAGCAATTAGTTGTGAATTAGTGATTGTTAAATATGTAGTTAATTGCATAAGCTTATTAGGAAATAATGTTTTTATTAATTAAAATTAACTTAATTTTCAGAAATTGTATGGAGAAAAAATTGTGTTTAAGATCTTATTTGGATATATAAATTATTGAAAATTTGGACTTGAAATTCTATAAGGGGCTTGAGCCTCTTTCTGTTTTATGCCTATGTTTAGAATTCATACATTTTATTTTTAAACTTTCTTATTTTTTTAAAGGTTTTATTTTTAAATATTATAGATTTTTCAAAACTATTTTGGAATTTCTTTCACATTTTAATTGCAAAATTTACCTGTTTCTAATATTTTGTGTGCATAATTGATAATTTTTAAACTTTATTTTCTTTTAAATAAAATTATAAGCTATTTTTCATAATTAACATAATTTCATAAGCCTTTTCTAAGTGCCCAACCCATCGAATCTTTCTCTATGTACAGATGTGGCCCTGGATCCTAGTCGAGTGTGGTGCCCTTCGCCTGGCTGCGAAACTGTTTGCTCCATCCAACCCATGACACGACCGCAAATGGTCCGATGCCACACTGTAAGTGTACATCCAACCTCCCCTGACATAATTGCGCTGCAGAAAACAAAACTTTTATTTATGAATACTTATAATCTTTTTTTTTTAAAGATTTTCTTAATGGAGTCCAATATATATATATTTATTTATACATTTTTACTTTAATTTATTGTATAAAAAGTTTGCTTCTCTAATTTTTACAAATATTTTAATTGCTGAATAGTTTACTATGCAACTAAACCGAATATTCGGTTTCCCTAATAGTAACCGAATATTGAATGAACCCCTGAAGTCTATACTGTTTGTCTAAATAAACAAATAAATGCGAAGCTATTGTCATTATTAACTTGATCATACTTTTTCTAGAAAATGTGTGAAACACCGAGTCCAATTCTATATTTTTTAATCGAGAAAGGATTTCTTAATAAGTCTTTTATATGTGTGGTAAAAGTTCAACTACCTGCAGTCAACTAAACGAACAGCTCTATATACCACAATAGTTAAAAAATTGTATTGGAGTAATATCCTAATTTTTTTATCTAAAAAAAAAAAGCATATTGTAAATCCAATTACAATTATCCTTTTTTTCCCAACAAAACCTTGTAATTAGAATGTACAATATAGAGATTAATTTTCTAATTACTAAACATGGTATCATTAATATTTTTTTTATGGAAAAATCATATTGAAACGTGGATCATATTCAATTTTCTATGTTCAGTTGCTTGTAAATCATAATTTGCTGCAATGATCTGGATAATCGATCATTTTAGTTTGAAATGAGTTTTATTTCCTTTCTAGAATGTAATGAATTTGTCCCCCCTTTCGCCCCTCCAGTGTAGGTTGAAATTCTGCGCTGTCTGCAAGCTGCAGTGGCATGGAAAATTAATAGCATGCAGCGATGCAAGGAAGTCGGCCAGTGAAGAAATCGAGTAGGTGATTTCTCTTTGTTCAAACATACAGATCTCACAAAGAGTTTGAGTAGAACATTATTGCGAGATACAATCAAAAGAATGTTATGAAATGTATTGTACTTATACAAGTTTTGAATGCACAGTTAAATAATAAGAAATATTAATTTTTAGTAAAGAAATTTGTAAATGCTTAATATAGCTTATGTTTAATGTGCATTTTTAACAAAAATATACCAGGTGGTTCTGTATTGCATTCTTTAAATGTGTTGATGTAAAATTTCAGAGGAATAGATCTCCACATTCCAACATTTTAAAATCCATATTTCCTTGTAAAAGCCAAAGTAAACTTCCCATTTTCTAATTTTGTAGCAATGTCAACATTTTGCATATATTGCTTGAAATATGTTTCTAAAATATAGCAGATAATTTATTTTCAATGTACTGAACATTATGTATATTCAAATTTAACGTAACCTATCTTGAGATGGAATTTTACATCTATCTCTTGAAAGAAACAGTAAAGTTGCTGTGAGTAGAAGTTTAAGAAAACTTTCTATTGTTACCAATAATCAAAGCTCTCTAATAATTCTAATACTAGCAAACTATAATAAATATAGTTATACTATTATTTTAATTTTGATCATACCTTTCAAAATATTAACAAAGCCCTATCAGTAGCTTTATCAACTTTTTTTTAATCCTAGTTTTCTAAATTATTTCTGGGTATTCACTTATGTAGTACATATTTTTGTTCTCATAAATTAAACAATTAATCTTTTATGCTTCAGCTAATTTTTATAAAATTACCAACACTTGTTTTTAAAAATTTAATAAACTGTATAGTAGTTAATAAAATATTTTCCCCAATAGTGTTACAACACATATTTGGTAATTGACATACTGCTGCAAGATATGTTTCTGTTAATTTGATGTTAAAAGCTCATTGAAATCTTCAAATTTTAATCAGTGACTGTTATAAAACATTTTTTTTAGGCCAAGATCTTTTTTTGCCAAGATCCCCTATCTGCATCTCCGCCATATATTTATGAGCACCTTCTATGCATTCGTTTAAAAGATTAATTAAGCGACACATAGGCTACATTTTGTTTATTAATAGAATTTAGGATAATAGTTTTAATAACAAAACAACCTTTATTCAATAATTTAATTTTTATTAAACAGCAGATCTCAATTACATAAAATAAATTCAACATATTATATAGGCACAACATAGTTTATTAGCACAAGCATACTTCTGTATTTGATCAGAATAATATACATTTTGTACAATTTTGTTTTTAACGGATATAATTGTAAGATTTGAAAGCCTTTCCTGACACATAGTCAAATGTGAATAAGTTTTGATGAGTTTTAATTTACTAAAACTTCATTCACTTCTACTATGCTCATTGAACTGTGTTACCAGTCTAATGGAACTCGTTAAAGGGCAACCAGGGTAAATAAGGCACATGCAACACTGGGTAAAAACTAAAACAAATTATATATTCACCTAAGCAGTTTAATAATATTTACTATTTATGTTTAGTAAAAAAATTACATCAAATAAATGTACAGTCGTCTGCTGATTTGAATCTGTATTGCGCCTAATTGATAGAAAGCCATGAACTTTTTTTTCCCATTCCTTACAATAGCATTACAAATTTTTGAACTGTCCTGAAAAGTTAATGAGTTTTCACTTGGCACATCTTGCACTAAAGTATTGATATTTTTTTTTTCTGTGTATCTAAATCTAAATCATGTTAACAGCACTTTCATACAAATGAGTACAAATCAAACATATAACACAAGACTCACTTCTTTTAACAGGCTGTCGGGTGACGAGGAGTGTATCAAGCGCTGTCCCAACTGTCGCATCCCCATCGAGAAGGAGGATGGCTGCGCCCAGATGATGTGCTACAGGTGCAGACATGTCTTCTGCTGGCACTGTCTTGCATCACTGGACGTGAGTACACTGTCCCCATTTTAAGTCTTAAAATTTAGTTTTTACTACTAAAACCGAGCCGAATCATATTTAAATAAAATTGTGTTAAAACCTTCAAAGAAATACTTGCATAGTGTTTCGAAATAAGAAATAGGCATGATTTCTTTTAGTATGTCTAGGTTATGCAAATATCATAGAGAGGCTGATCCTGACGCGAATTACTTTGCCTTCTATTGGGAAAACTACAAAAATCTATATATGTATTTCTGACGATAAGCTCTTCAAGTACAATGGCTTACAAGTCTTTATGGGTTACACACTATACTTTTTTTTAACATGAAAATTTTCTCACATTTTAACCTCCTGATTCTGAGGGAGAAAATAATTTAAATTTGGGGAAATCATGATTGTTCTCATGCTCAAACAAGGAAGAAATAATTTGTAAAATTTTTTGCTCCTAGATTATTTTTTACTGCATTTGATTCAATAAAGGTTCAACTTTCGTTTAAAATTATTTATAAGACATAAAAGATGGAAATTAGCATGCATGTAACTTTGGTGGAGTATGTTAAATTATTTCCAGTGTTTTTCTATAATTCCTAATGTAATTTTAATATAAAAAGTTTATTTTTTGGATAGTAAAGCCATCTGAATTGCTTGTTCTAGAACTGACATCGAATTTTCTTTTCTTTACAGGATGACTTTCTCTTGCGTCATTATGACAAGGGGCCCTGCAGAAACAAACTGGGTCATTCCAGAGCCTCCATTATATGGCACAGGACACAGGTATGATTGAGGACGTTAAAGAAACATGACACTGGTGCAATTTCTGACAAATTACTTCAAGTAAATTAATAATGACTTGAAAGTTTTTACTAAAGATCTTATTTTAACAGACATTCATAAAATATTTGATTAACCATAAATTCATAATGACCAGTTCTGTAAAATAAAGAGATAAAATATTTAACCACCTGACGGATACAAACGTGTATATCCGTTTAGAATATCTCCAGTTTTACTAGTAGTACACATAAAGTTGATAAAAAACTCTTTTTTTTAAATAATTTTCAAATTTAAAGTATTAGGGGGACTATTGAAAACCACAGAGCACTTTTTTGGAGAAAAAGTTTTTTTTCCCCAAGGGAATGTCAATGAGATTGCAAGATAATTTTTTATTAAAACAGACTTCAAATTGCATTTTTTTTTATATTGTAATTTTTTTTTTAAATGTATTCGGATAACTGTAGCATTGAAATAAAACTGAAGAAAAACTTTCAAAACTCGAAAAAAAAAATTTAACATGCAGAAATTCTTAACTTTTCTATCTTTATAATTGGAAAAACAGTCATGCTAAATTACTGGTTTTTGATAAAACCGATAACTCTAGTTATCGGAAGATAACTGAATACTTAATAAATATATTCAAACTGAAAACAGCACCTGATGCTAAAAAAACATAATAAATCTGCAAAAAACTCATTTTCAGTCGTTGGAGTAATTGCAGCATCAAATTGTCGATATTTTAAAAACTTTATTAAATTTATTTTCTTTTAGTAATTAAATACTTAAAAAATGTAATCGATGCTAAAAATTCCTTTAAAGCTAATAAATTTGGAAATATATCTGAAAAAATAACAAGCCTTTTTCATCTCTAAAAGTCGGAAAAATTGGGGCAAAAAATTCTGTTCACAATTAGCGCATGTTCTATTCTCAAAGGAAGGAAAAAATGATTTTTGCTACTAAAATGAAAAGGATAAGAACGGATTTTTCGATAAAATGGTCAGCTGAATCGTGAGATTTTGGGAAGAGCGGCTATTCGTACATAAAAGGGCTAGAAGACGGAATTTGCAAGGAAAAAAGGAAATCCTATCAAAAGCCTTTCAGAGTTTCTATTCAGGGCTTGTATGGTCCTTTAAAGTCCTTAAAAATTTCTTCATGTTCATAAAGGTCCTTATAAAGTACTTAGAAACTCCTTAATTTTGCCCAAAGGGTCCTTAGAAACTTTCAAATTATTAAAGGTTCTTAAACAAGTTCCTAAAACAACTATCTTTTAAATCATTTTACTAAACCTTTATTAAAAAATTTTTGTTCTTAATGTGAGTTAAACACAACTTTGCATTTGAGTATAAAATCAACAGCTCCTTTTCACCTGATAGCATTTAGCTGCTGACACCTGTATCATATTAATTTATTTTAATTTTTAAAAAAATATTACTAAGAAACCTATTTGCAACTTTAGAGTTAACTTCTCATTACAAATCTATACAAGTTGTTTGCATTAAAAAGCTTTTAAGGTCCTCGAAAAGTCCTTAATTTTATTTTGAGGAAAATATGTATGAACCTTGATATTGTTTTCCAGGTAGTAGGCATTTTTGCCGGATTCAGTCTCCTCCTCCTCCTGGCCTCCCCTTTCCTCCTCCTTGCAGCCCCCTGCCTCTTGTGCTGCAGGTGCAGAAGCAGGGAGGAGGCAACTCCACTCTGATCTCATCTCCTGCACCTGATCTTCAAAAACCCCAGCAGACTGTGATAAAGGTGCACCGCCTCATGCGGATGCGAAGGAAGCAAAGTGGACTGTGAGGGCGGTGTTCACATTACATGTACATTGATCTGATAGCAGCACAGTAAAAACCATGTCTCCCCTTCTGGGATTTGTTTTTGTCACATTTGTCTCTCCCATCTGGGAATTGAAAAAATACAGTAGAAGCTGGATTATTCAGACCTTTCAGGAAAACGACTTTGAATGGAAGTTTCATTCGATTTTGCTTTTGGTATAGTTCCGGCTAAAGTTACGCTATTTTTGTTTTTGAAATATTTGTTGAGCATTGACTTCTTGTTGTGCCAAGTAGGTATTCTAAATAAGTTGATATATTGTCACTAAAAGAAATGGATGTTTGAAATTATGGTTAATTGAGCTTACCAAACTATAAAAAAATTTATAGCAAATTTTGGTTAAAAATTGATCATAAATGCAAATTATACAATAGTTTATATGAAGTTTTTGAATTGATAAAAAAGATTTGAAAATGTAATTTAATACAATTTCATACTATTTAATGAATTCGAACATGTAGCAATTAACATATAATTTAGAAGACATAGTATTTCGAAGTAGCAAAAAAAAAAAATTCCTTTAATGACTAAAATAAGGGCCATCAGCGTTTAAAAAATATATATCTTAATAATCAATCCTTGTACTTGAAAATTACATAAATTCTCAATAAAGTTGAATTAAAAAATATAACTATTCAGGATAAATTGCTAGTGTTTTTGAAAAACGGTTCTTTAAGAATACATATATTTCTTTTAGTTCAAACTCATTAAAAAATGTCATACGAACTTGCTACTCTGGTTACAGTTCCACTGTATATCAAACAGTGAAAAATATAATAGGGATGTTCTCATTCAATGAGAAACAGTTATTAAAAATATACAATAAAGGCTTATCTAAGTAGATGGATTTTATGTAACTGAAAAGTTCAGTTGACTGTAGTATTTCAAACATCAATTGACAATGAAATTTTATTCATTTATTTTTAATTGCCAAGAAGCAGCAATTCTTAATGTTTAGAAATGCTATTTTATTTGTTATAAATTTTTTTAGAAATGGTTCAACAATTTGGGTATAAATACAATGTCAAAAATGTGATACATATTGGAATAGGCATAAAAATGTCAAAATTGTTTAACTATTAACAAGTTTTTGATGTTTTTTTAAGGTGCCGCAGCAACAAGTTTTATGAAGGTGTTGAATAATTGAGCTTTACTGTACACTATTAAAATACTTGCGTTAGAAATAATTAAATGACAAAGTATTTCTAATAGCACTTTTTTTAAGGTACTTTTTATTTTGGATGAGGTAAGAAATTCACTTGCATTGTTTTATCACTTAAAAAAAATAAGGTGAGGTAACACCTGCATTTTGTACCTTTTTGGTTGTAGCCAAAAGAGACCCATAAGAGTGAGTGTTAACGAAAATAGCCAATTTCTAAAGCGTTCTGTAACAAAACTTTTTCAATAATATATGCAAAGAAAGGCGATATTTATTTTAAAATCAACAAATTTTCTATATTTTATTTCCACAAATGCTGCAGAACTCGCACCTCTTCTCTAATGTATATTTTAATTCATGTTTTTCTTAATACTTTTATATAATAATCTCATAACTACATATAAAACAGGTACAACAATTATGTACTTTTTTTCAAAAATATTATGAGTTTTTTTATTAACGAAACAAAGTGGAATGCACTTTCTTTTTTATAATGGTTTTGCCTCACCTTGTAGTAAATGAATAGTACATTTGCTTTTTTTTCCGTCTTAACAATTTTGAATCTCAGAGCTATATGAAGGAAGATGCAAGGTGTGATTTTAAATGATATGTTCCTCTAAATTGCCATTTTCTGCTAGTCTTTTGCTTATCCAGTTAGTCCTTTTTATTGGATAATTAAGGTTTTGCCATGTATCTTAAATGCGAGTAGAAAGACAAAGAGTTGAATGTTTTCATTTATGCGTGTATGCTATATCATTTCCCTTTTTGTCATTTGCAATAAACGGAGCGGTACTCTTGTCACTATAAATATGGCAATGTTTGTTTAAATAAAAAGCATTTAAGCTTGTGTGTTGAATATTATTTCTCTAACACAACAGACAAACACTGTGGAATACCTGTTACAAAATAGACTCAAATCCAAAAAAAATATATTTAGGTTACTAGAATATATCAAAAGTTGTATGTCTACTAACAACTATAGAAATTTGTAGTTTCCACCTAGTAACATATTTTACATAATATTTGAAAATAAGGTGGTTTGTAAACGGGTGCTTTTCTGTGTGGACCTGCGTCATTGAGGATACAGGGAACTACGTAGATCCCCGATTGCTATGCGTACAAGTTTATGGTACTAAGTATAAACTTGAAAGAGTTTCAGATGTCTGGTATTCGGGGGCAATATTTTTTTATGCAGAAGGTAATCTAAAACCTATTCTAACAGACAGTCATAGCTTAATTGGGATGTCGTACAATGAAAATGGACAGTTGTGAAATTTAATAAATTGGAATTAAAAAAAAGTATTGGATTAGGAAAATATTAATCTTTGTTATAATAATATGAAACTTTTTAATATCCTATCCTTAACAGAGATGGGTAAACAAAAGTTAATGCTCGTTTCCTTAGGTTCTCCGACATTCGCAGTTGAAATGGATTGCTGCCAATATGGAATTGTATAGTGTAAGGTTTGTAGGAATCTAAATTAAAAAAAAAAAATTACCTACCTAATGCTTTCTGTTTGGTTTTCGATAGTTAAATTTGAAATTTGTGATCCCAATTGGGCAGTCATAAATTTTGCTTAGAATAGTCCTTGAAGTAATTTATAAAACTATTAGTCCCTTCAACTGGTTCTTAATAAATGCTATCTTATAAAAACTCTAATAGTTAAAAAATAAAATTTTAAGATACTTTTCATATTGGGAAAAAATATTCAACCTTCATTTAAAAAATTCTGAAACAGGAATTTATATTTATTTGCCTTCAATTTAAGATTGTAAAATGTAGCTTTAATAAAGGATCTCTTTCTCATTGGGATCAAGAATTATTTCATATTCAAATTATTTTATAGGATATAGTCAATAAGGTTTTCAAAAATCAGTGCTACATTTTTTTAAATCTTAGTTACTATGTATGACAAAAAAAAAAAAAAAAAAAAATTGCAAGCATATATATCTTATAAAGTCATCAAAAAAAAATTAATATAAAAGGAATCATTTCTTGATTCTAATGGAATAATTTCTCAAATATATTTCGTTTGTCAAACTGAATTGGTACAGTACAACATTTCGCATAAAATTTCTGCTTGATGAAATTTGACACCTATGTATTTCTACTTCAACCATTTGGTAGAAAAAAGAACCTGTCCATTAATTATGAAATTCTAAATTCACTTATGATGAGAACTTTAAAACAATTTTCATATGAAACGTGAAAGAAACTATTACTGGAATTTTTTATTTTAAATAAGGAACAGATATTTGGGAATGGGCATCCTACAGGTATATCAATAAATTAAGTTACAACTGTTTGAGTCTTGTTACGAAAAAAAAAACCTACTGGGATTACTTAACCAAGAAAAAGACTACAATATTAAAGTTTGTAGTTAGAAGTCACCCCTTCAGTAATATTAATTGAGATGAAAGGGAGGTGTATGTTGTGCAAGGACTAAAGGATATTTTTTAGGATAGCGACTGAAATTAATATGTCTGATAAAATGAAGACTAAAAAAAATAATCTGTGTAGATATTTAGAGGACCAGTTTTACATACTCTTTCAGACAAGTATTGTTATGCGATAGCAGTTTCAGGTTTGAGCCAAACAAAAAGGCAAGTTACGAGATTTGCCACATTTTCATTTTATGGGTTTCCACTGTTATTCTTAATTAAAATTTAATTTCACATCACAAAAAGGAGTCTTGCATTGAAATTAAAACTTTACAAACTTTAAAGAGATTATTGGATTTTGATGCTATTTTTAGATGCTATAATTCGTTTACAAGAACACACAGAAAAATATCCCCTGTTTGGAACACATTCATTTATTCAACTTGCACCCAACATATCAATATATAGACATAAAATAGTAAACAGTTTTTTCTAAGAAGAACAGAGACCATACAAAAATTCATGCTGCTTTATTCTTCAGGTATCCATCTCGACATCCTGCGAACCTGGTGGGGATTTTGCGTGTTTCGCCTTTGCCAAAAGATGCCGAGAGCTGCACAGAAAGAAAGTGCTATAGTATTATACACTCTTCAAAATTTAAACAAGTTTAAAATAATTATTCTTCTGAATTAGTGATGAGAAATATTTCAATAACAGTTATAAAATATCATTATCTCAATATTCGATAATTAAAAATATTATTTATAAGAAATAACAGTTACTTATTTGCTAAAAAACAATAATTCAAAATCAAAATTGAATTTTTTTAAAAAATATGGTCTTAAAGCAATTAATAGATGCGCTGTTTAATTACTTATCCCACATGCAAGACCATTGGTTGAAACATTCCGTGATGTGATAAATCGAATATCTCAAGGGCAGGGATCTTGATATTTACGTCATTTCGTTATTGGCATGTGTCCAAAAAATGATCCAAAATATTTCGAGAATTATCATGAGAAAAAGAAAATTGTATTATTTTATGGTATGATTGTATCCTATCAGGATATTTTTTTGAGTGGCAAAGTTTATTGCTTCAGGAGTGGACGAGTTCAAAGTTCAATTCGTTTAATACAGGGGGAAGATGGTTTTATGGGTTAAATCAGTTTTCGAGTGTATTTTGTTTATTTCTTTGGAGGTTCAGAGAAAGATATTTTGCTTGCGTTTCACATTTAGCTGACGTCGCATTGTAAAAGGTAAATAGCATAAATTTAAAATGTTATTAATTTTCTTATTTATCATGGTCTGGTATATTGTGCTATATTAAATAAAAACAAAATTTGGATGGAAGTTTAAAGTGTATGTTGACAAAAATTTAATAGCACTGAATTTTTTTTATGTGTGTGTATATTGAGATCGCCAATATGCATTTAATGATATAAAAATGATTAGGAGAAATTAATATGTTTATATAATAGAAATGATTTATTGAAATATTATTAAGTGTTGGATCATTAACAGTATTTTAATGAAAATAATTCCTACTATTAACTAATAAAAAAATTCACGAAAATTTAGCATTTGAGGTTTTGCGGCGCCTAATTCCTAGGTTCACAACATTTAATATCGCTAATGATATCAAATAACAGTTAAATATACTAGTTATTTCATTATAATATCGTAATAACAGTCGTTATTTAATAATAACTACTAAGCTCATCCCTATTCTGAATACAATGTGATTATGTAACTTTAGGTATTAAAAAGGAGAGAGAGAATAACCATGTTTTTTTCATAATAATAAAGTCATGTTATCTAACAAATTTGAGTATTAAAAAAAATCTAAGCATTGTGAAAATCATTATATTTTAAGTAGCCAGATGAATGTAAGTGTGTAATCAGATTAATGTATCCATCTGTGACTGACAACACTGCTAAGTTTCTTTTGGTAACATTTTAAAAGCTTTAAAATGTTGCCCATGAATGCATCAACAAAAATGTATTTAGAATTTGCCATGTTAATTTTTTTATTAAGAATTTTTTTTTAAATATATAGTTATTCTATAGTTAAGGGGCAGTCGTTATGATTTTTAGAATGGGTCAGTTTTTAAAGTACGGAGCACAACCCCTTACACATTCTGAGTTACATTTTGAATGAGAGAAAAGTACTCGTCGTAGGGAGTTTTCATATTTAAAGACAGGGAAATTTAAGGATAAGTTGAGTCGGGGTAAATCAGCTGATTGGTTAGAAATAGATTGTCCTAAGGACTAAAATAAGGTGAGAATTGAAGTCGTCACGGAAATATTGGTGGGAATTCTATTGTATTAAAGAAGGAAACATAAATTGGATAAATAAGTTATGTGTAATGGTAAAAAAGAGTTTTATAGACAGGTAAAAAGGTTACTACAACACAATTAAATCAGAAAAGGGGGATACAGAAAACTAAAATATGGGTAATTTAAAGAAAATATATTACATATATTTCTACATTATATCATATACATATTTATAAAATCTAACATTAAATGTTCGGAATTTCTAAGAATAAAAAAAAAAAATTAATGAGTTCCCTATAAATGTAGAGTTAACTTAAAATCAGATAAATCATTTTGAATAAACCGATAAATTACAGTGCACATTCATTCCTTCATTGAACTGAGTGCACATTGAATCACAACTTTAGAATAATAAATCTTTAATCTGCCGCATTCATCAAAAGAAAAACATTGTCTGAGTTATGCATTTAGCTATATTTAAATTTGACATATCATTAAACACTGCAAATGGCATTCCACAGTAAAGAGGTCTTCTTACCAAAGAGCACTGAGGTGTGATGGGAGGAAGGATTTTACTTCTTCCGTGTCTGATCCTTCCTCGTCCGAACATTTTGTGCCCTTCTTGGGTTGCCACAGTACCAGGGCCATAGAGGGACGCTCCCTGAAACACAATGATGGAATCAAGTGGCATTAATTTAATTTTGTTGAACCTTTTGACAATGTAGGAACTTAAATAGCTAAACTCAAGCATTTAATTAGGATTTTCAGAGTGCAATGTTCAACAATTTTCAATGTTCATGTATGCTTAAAAAAATTCTTTAATTTACAATAAGTGCAAAAATTATTTCCGCAAACATCTCGGTGGTAAATTTGCATTAAAAAAAATTTGTGCATAAAACCTCAAAATTTACATTAAAAAAATTATGTCGATATATGTTGGAGACAGTCTTCAATGGCCCTTCCTCTCATATTATTGGAAAGAAGAGGATGCATGACCATGTTTGCTAGCAAAAACTACATGGAAATTTATTATCATAAATTAGTTTTAAATATCATTATAGTCACTAAACATTAATAGTTAGGTAACTATATAATTATATTTTAGTACATTTTTATTCGATAATGATATTAAAAAAAAATTACAATAAATGGCAAGATTTATATAGTTTTTTCACTGCATAAATCTGATGCTGTATGTAGATGTTTACATACATAATTTTAAGAAGTGGCACTCCCCTGTATTTGTCCTAGAATCAACTAACATATTCAAACTTACACTTTTGTGAGAAAGGTGTTTGCAAAGATTTTTTCAGGTTCCACTAGTTTCTTGAGTTCAGGAGCCAATACTAAGGACTTGGAAGGTGATGCGGTTTCATAGTCCTTTAATCTGCAATAAAAGGGTTAGCAACATACTTGTAAATACAGATATGAATATATAGGCAAAATAAAAACACTTTTAAATTCTGTCAATATTTCTATCCATATAGTACAAAGTACTACTTTTAAAACGAATTAAAAACATTAGTGAAAACAAAGCTCCAACTGCACTTCAATTGTATATTTCTTTATTCTTTTCAATTAGATGTAGATTAGATTGTGGTTAGATAAGATAAAGTAAAATAAAATATTATTAAAAATCATATAAATAAATTTTAGTCGGGTAGTAACACCATATATATGTATAAGAGGCGTAGATGAACTGTGCCCATTGCAGCCTGTAAGGGCGACAAACCAGGTTGAGTTAGGTACATGGCCGCCAGATTAGCAACTTTTATCGCTTCCTTTTGATGCTGTTTTGACTATGGTTGGCGAGCAACTTTACGTAATAATTGGATTATTATAGTATTTAAAGAGTTTAGGCGTTGGATCAGGATTTTTAAAAAATAAATCATTTTTCACATAAAATTTATTTTTACGGTGTTTCTGAAAGTGATTTTAGCATTTAAACTCCCGACACTTTTTTGTGTTGAGTAGGGTTATTCCCTTATTGGCAAAACTGGCTTTCAGCCTTCCTGTAACCCTATACGAGTTCAGTGAGTAATACTTATGTATGATTCAGTTAATGTAAAAGAGTGGTGCAAGTCAATTTTTTCTCATACCACTATTACTTTCACTGCATTAATATGTAAAACAGAAAATCCTCAAAATGTGTCTGATTGTTAGAAGAAAGGCTCCGTAACTACAAAACACTGCACTTTTTCGCAAAGTGGCAACAGTAATATCAGTTGTAATCAACAGAGAAAAGGGAAAGTCTAATAATCTCAAAAGCTAAAATAATAACTGGAGTGATTATCATCTAACCAATGATTATTTTAACTCAGTGAATAATCTTAAGATCTTGCAAGGCCATTGCGGTCAAAATATCTTTTTATTAAGAATTATATCATGAACCCTAAAAAAATATTGGAATTCTTGTATTGATGATAATTTTAGGCGATGCTGCAATACAAACATGGCAATGGTGAGATATTTAATGATTTCCTATGAAATATACTTTAAGGGAACTACTATAATAAATACAATAAGAATATCATTAACACAAATTTCACTGTCAATTTTTATTTTTAACCATAAAAAGAGTGTTATTAAAAAAAAACTATATAAATAAATGATAAAAACATTGCTCACAATAATTTTAACAGTCGATCGAGTCTGATACATCATTTTAAAATTTAATTTTGGCAATATGTTTAAATAACACATTTTTTTTTAAAGAGAGATTTAATTTTTTTTTAAATGCAACTACTTACATGTAGTCCAACTGATTGAGATTGGTGACAGCCTCTTCTGTGGAGACAGAAGAATCCTCTGATGGAATCATGAACCGGTTGCTTATGTGCATGTCTTGGAAGCGGGCTGCCATGCGCTCCTCTGTTACACAGATCTTGAGAGGAGCAGCACTAAAAAAAATAATTCTTTTATACACAATTTAACTTTCAGATATGTCATTTCATATAGCACTTTATAATTTAAATTCTGAACTTTAATAAAGGAATACCATATAATAAAAAAACTAATTTTGAATTTTACATACATTATTTTATAATATACTATGTTTTTTTAATTTTGCAATTAAATTTTGGTTAAATAGTGGATTTATTAATAAATCCACTATTTAACCAAAATTTCATTGCAAAATTAATAAAACAGTATATTATAAAATATAATAGTTATTATAAATATAATGAGTTTGCTTTATTGAGGAATATTTGGATTTATTTTTTAATGGCATCAATCAAATTGTAGTTGAAAAATTTCTATATGGCTGATATAAATGGATCAAACATACAAGTATGATTTTGAGAAAGGGGGTAAATTTTGGAGTAAAGCAATTTTATTCCAAATGTCTCACAGTGAAAATCTGCTAATAGTGATTACTAATTAATGGTTTTAGGTGACCAGAAAAATTACTTTTATTATTATCTAAGAACAGAAATTTTTATCAGCACGCAACAGTTAATAATGGAGGAAAACATATGGATACACTTATTCATCCTGCACTTTGAATATTTGTTTCTCCTGTCTACAAACCTCCAATCCTTTAGTTTATTAATTCTTATAAACATCAGAGATAAAAAAAGATATAATTTAAAACATCAGTGATAAAACAATTATATTTTATTTTTAAGCCTACTGTAATTAAAAATTGCAATGCAAATAATCATAAATTGTGATTCATACTTTGAATTATTTCATGCATATACAAAGCAAATATTATTTTATTAAAAAAAATATTTAACACATTTAAATATATTTATAGCCTAAATGAAATTATTCAAACTCAACTCTGGAATGATAATAAGGAGAAGTGCCAAACTCATCTTTATTATTTATAACACATAATTAAAAACCTTTACACTTTAAGAAAATGCATGTTATTGGTTAGCTAAGCATAGCAAAACTTGATTTTTTCTATCAGACGGGGCTTAAAATTTGTCCAATCGGAGAAATTTCTAAATTAAAAACTCTGATTTTGCAATAAACTTAATATTCAAGACTGGCTGCTCATAAATTTAATTTTCCCTTTATTCTACAAAAGTCATGTGTATATTTAAAAGATTACAAGAAAAAACTTTCCGATGTAGTACAATAAATAATGTTTAAAATTTGTCTTAAATATCATATTTGATAAAAAAAAATACATTGATGTTAATTATTTTGCTTTAGTATATGATTCTTTGTTGTTGAACAGTTAGACCAGATAACAAAAAGTAGACACAAAATTGAGACAGAAAAAAGATATGCAATAATAAATTATTTAAGAACTTTTGCTCATTATAGTATTGTGGCTGACACAGAGGTAAAGCAATTTACTTTAGTTACTGTATAACTTCACTAAGTCTAAATATTTCTCATGAAACAAGAAGATCCGCCTACTCACTCTGGCATATCCCCTTTTCTCTTGAGGTGGGTGTGGGCATTGCTGGCTCCTCCCCCTAGGTGGTTAAGTAGCTCCCATGAAGTAGCCGTGGAAGAGGTGCAGGGGTCGGGGGCAGAGAAGTAGTGGGCCCCTATCCCTCTTGGGTCCACTCCCATCCAGGGCATGGGGCTAGGTACAGTGTGGGCCCATGCGGGAGAGGTCGTGGTAACATATGTGGCCACAGAAATTGGTGCAGTCGGTGGAAGGCAGCCCACTTCAGGAAGCCTGCAAGAGAGTAACAGATGATTTATAACCACCCAATTTTTGTAAAATAGGCAAATTGTAAAATTTTAAGAATGTTCTGTTCTATTATGTTAGATACTATAAAAGCACACAGCAATGAGGGGAAGGCAAAATTGTAATCCAAACTATAATTAGGTAAAACTGTGGTATAGAAGGAGTAGGATAACTTGTTCTCGTCAAATTTCAGTACATCGGCCAAGAGGTGATAATTTTATGAAAATGGCAACCCTTACCTGTGCTCTCGATGGCAAACATAGTTAATAGAATTTTCTATTGGGATTCTATACTTGTGACGCCACATTTGATATGGTCCAGAGGGGGCATGGCTGTGTTTACTGAAAATGGTGGGACGTTCAAACTAGAGATGTGTTTGGAGTTAATTAAAGTACTAAAATCTAATATTTTTTAAGTTAAATAAATAGAATTTTGCAGTCTGTTTTCAGAATAAGTTGTTTGTATTTATAAATCAATACTGGGATTGTTTTTAGCAGGAATACATAAACACGATGCTTTTAAGTAAATCTAACTATTTGTAAATTTTACATCCATTTACTTTCAAATGTGATAGCCAGATAATGTGTTTAAATTATGGTAGCTGTATAAAATAGTGTTCCTGTAATGGTTTTTCAAAGGGCGCCGCGCCCTGCCCTTTTTTTGTAAGTGCCGATGCGCCCTGCCCTTTTTAGAAGTGAAAAATGTGCCCTACCTTTTTTTCAGTATCTTTGCGCCCTGTAATTAAAAAAAATATTTTTCTGCAAAAACGTAGGTCTGTAGGATTGCCTTGGTATCCCAATTGTACCCTCAATCCACATGACATTTGCTGAACAACGTAGTTAAAGTAAAGAGGCGTTTCTGAGATCTATAGGTATGCAGTTGGTGACATAAAAGATAATTGTCGGCTGTTTGTACATGTGTACAGTGGCGGCCCGTGGTCAAAAATGCTAGTGCAGCCGAAAACATGTAACTCCCCTTCCCCCTTTTTCCACAACCATACATGAACGGACACATTCTTTAACATTTATTACCAAACTCAAATCAAAGTTTCCTTTCAACTTTTATGAAAGATAACATGTAAAAATAATAGAAAACACTTACTTATTTTTTGAAAATTAAATCAATCCTCCTATCAAACTTGCGAATCGGTCAATTTTAATATTAATTTAAGTAAAGAAACAACAACACACGTGCAAACTTATCGGAAATTATTTCCGTTTGAAGAGATTCTTCGAAATTATCGTTTTCCTTCACCCCGCCTCGCCAATTCAGCAACGAACACCAATAATTTAATTCAAATCCCTAGTACAGCTAATTTGAAAAAATCCTTTTGCGCTACGTTTGTGTCGTCACATCCTCTATTTTAGCGTGTTGGGGAAGTCATACTACGTAAGGTTGTCATGGCAACGATGCAGCCGATTTCGAACTTCGCATTTTGGCTGCAATTTTGATGGAATGGAGTTTTTTCTCTCCTGAATTTGTGCATTACGGAAACAGGTTTGCTATTTATCGGAGATTATTTTTACTTAGAGTTGAAATTTCATCTTCATTTCCAATTCTAATCTTCATTTAAGAAAATTAGTAAAATATATAATTTTAGTTTTAAAATACACTAATAAAATTAGGTGCAGTACTCGGCTGTACTTGCTGTAGTGCACGAGCCGCCACTGCATGTGTATAGGATTGCTTTTCTTAACACTTGTAATGGGGCGGCAGTTGAACCGGAATTCACAATAAATCAATCCAAAATTTGCTTATTTTGAAGGTAGGTATTTTCCAAGAAAGGAGCATTCCTGCAAAATTTTAGATTTAATTAAGAAAAAAGTACATGAAAGTATTATTGTGAACTTGATATGATGACATGACAAGATACCGTAATCGACTTCTCGAAGTTTTGCTTGTAAGCACCATGATTGATTGCTCAAAAGGGGTATCAGTGGCTATCATTAGTTGTCGGAAGAAGTAGGCCAGAGATTAAAAATTGCCTGGGAACGTAAATCAAGGTTACAAGTCTGTGACATTAGCCCACTGTATGCGAGAATGCTTAAAATTGTCTGCGAGTGTCAATTTGTTAACTATGTCTGGTCAACTGTGGTATAGAATTAAGAGCTGTGGTTGATTAATTCATGTTTTTAGAATTGAAATGATGTGAAATTCATCTTTACCAATATTTAAACATTTGGAGAAGTCTTTTTTTGTTTCCACAATATTTGGCGAGAAAAAGTCATTTTCCAAAACCGTTATTCACATTAAGTTAATTTGTAAAAGTTTTAATGATTTTAAACATAATTTTTTTCAAATATTAACCCATTAATTTTTTTCATATTTTTACTTAAGTAACAATCCTTTTATTAAGTAACAGTTATTAATATTCTATTGTGGAATAATAAAAGTTTTTAATGTTATTTTACAGAGTGTAAGTTTTGAGTGATCTGGCCACTAGAAGTTCGATTGTCACTAGCCAGATATCTAATTTCTACCATTACCTGTCAAATGGGATATTAGAGACTGTTCCGGGCACGCAACCGCTGTTCCAGGGATGTGGAGCGTGCTGCATGGTCCTACCTGTGAAAATCATTCATAGTAAGGAAGTGGATATACTTTTAAACCATTGACGCTCATAGACATAATATCATGTCCAAGGATCTCTAGTTTTTCAAGCAGTGCATTCAATTCTTAAACTTTTAAAATACTTCATTTTACAATACTTATCAAGTCCAACAGATTGAGGTACAACATAAACCTATCTCTTTAAAATTCATTAACATTATTGGAGAACTATAAAAAAGATTTGGGTCTATTCCTAGTTAGCAGTATCACTGCCAAGCAACAAGATTCGATGATTAAAACTGGAATTGGCACACAAAAAACAGGTATTTCACAAACAGGGTTTGGCACAGAATAGGTCAGGTTTTCAGAAAATCCTGGGAGGACCATGACCATTAAAGGATAAATTTAACATGGCGTTTTCCTAATAAGTTTAACGTTCCACATTATTCATTGAAACACACATAAATTTTTTTCACCGTCATTAAAATTATAAAATTTTTCATGTTAGTTAAATAGGTTAAAGTAAAGAATCGGTGGTCAGTCTGCCAATGTGTCAAAATTAATGTCGGCAAATATGATTTCAGTTCAAATTAGCAACCCCGAGCTATACTTCAGCGAAAATGTTTTATTTGCATGCGCAAATAGTTCTGTAGTAATATATTTTACAGAGAACTTTACGCCCAAGTGCATAAATACTCTACTGCTTTTATCAAATCTAAAAATCTATATATATTTTACGAGCATGCACAAATTGGAATCCACATTGTAATTTCATTAGGTCTTCAATTAGCGATTAATTATGCTAATTTTACCTTTTGCGATTACTTATTACTACTTTGTATATTTAGTATTAGTTTCGTATAAGTTATAAACCATCACCAAAAGGAAGTCAGGAAAGTTTCCCATGCAATGTCTCTCATTGGTTTAATCAAGTAGCTATAACCATTTGTTTTCACGGCATCAACATCCTGATATGTTTTAAATAGAAACTCTAGGTTTTCCATGACGAAGTTGTCAATAAAAATTTATTTGGCAAAGTGCCCCCTTATTCTTTACTTTTATCATTAAATGATTTAAGCTTCCCAACATAAAACTAATATATAAAATTGTAAGTACAATTTAATCAACTGGAACATAAAATAAGGAATTACAATTATCCTAATGATTTTGTAAATTACAAATAGAAAGCTTAGCTATCAAGCTTTAATAATAATAAAATAAGTAACACATATTACGAAAACAGAAACGATACTAATTCTTACTTTACTAGGTTATGTAAAATAAATTCTAAGTTTCAATAGGAAACTTAGTAATAAGTTGCATGTAACCTAAAATATTTAGATAATGGTGTAAATACTATTCTAGCGAAAAGATTCAACGCTAAACATATATGAAATGACACTTCAATCCAAATTTTGAGCACATTCCTCAAACAATCCTTAAAAAAAACTTGGAAAATTATCTCAAAGAAAAGTATTGACACATAATAATGAAATTTATTCGAAAATTTAATTCGATTGTTTTGATTTTACACGAAAACGGACAAAAATATAGAAAAACTATAATTTTTATAAACAGAACAAATACATAACATAAATCGTCGCTTCGAGACCTGTGCTATGGCAAGCTATTTATATTGGTTAGTTTTTGAAACTAAAATTATTACTTATAAAATTCTTCAAAATTTTATTATTTATAATAATATAAACCGAAATTGCCTAAGTTTTAACTAATCCTTCTATAAAACAAAATATAAGAAGATCACTTATTATTACATGAATAACTTCTGTTGGCAATGGAAGATATTGTTTTTATTTCCTTGAGCTTACAGTCGTTTTTCGCTATTTTACAGCTGCATACAATATGAATTTTACCTTAATATTTCACATACTTAAGCTATTGTTAACTATTTATTTTTTAGATGATTTTCGAACTTCGGTTTTTTCACACTAATGTTCTGTTTTTTCCTCTAAATCAAACTAGTAAGCTTTAAAATGTCTGTTTCGAAAAGCACAATTTCTGATAATCAGACGTCTGCCTCAGAAAACGAAAATGATCGTTTCATACCTCCAAAGCAGAATATTTCTCCTAACAATAAGCTTTCACATGTGAGGCAAGCATCAGATGAGACACATCTGATAAACAATCAAAGGTCAGTATTAATATTTTTATTATATTTATTGTCAGGAATGGACCTTAACAATTGCATAAAATTTCACAATTGTAGTTGCATCACAGTTCCAAGAATTAGTGCAGTGACTACTTATAGCCTTGACAATTGTTTTTTTTAAGGTGAATTAGAAAAGATAATTATTTGATAAATTTTTAGTTCACATTCATAACTTTTTAAAAAAGTACATGTAAAATATTTAGTAACCTTTCAATAGTTTTGCTATGATTAAATATTTTTTCCAGTAACTTTTTAGTTTAAGTGGATATTTTCTCCCACAAAAGCTAATGTTTTGTAGTCTTAATAAAGCTTCAACAGATTGTTTATTCAATAACTTTGAATCAAATAGTCAGTGTAACTTTAAAGGTTACAGATTAAGATTTAAGAATACTGATAATAACAAACATTTATGTTCTTGATCGATTTTTAAAAAAATTTAAGTTCAATAAAGATATATTTTTTTTTGCTAAAAATTAATATATTTCTAAACCTGAATTCATAAAGTGAATTTTTGTCGGAAAGCAGTTTGTTGCATGACCCATTAGCAGCTATTATTATGTTCAATAATCTCTAGTTTTTCCTGCTATGTCCCAAATTTTAAATTAATAAAACACTTTGTTATATATGTTTCAAACGCCTGGTATTTAAAAATATCTATCATTATAAAAATAATTATTAATAGGACTTTAAAATATGTTTCAGAAAAAATTAAGGTAAATTCCTAGTGTACGGTGCCCCGTTATCGCCAAGTCCGAAAATTGGCGCCAAGGCAAAAATGACGTTTTTTTTTTGTCGCCAAATCAAAATGACGGTTTGCTTTGGTTAATTAACGTCGCACTAGAGCCGCACAGTGGGCTATTGGTGACGGTTCGGGGCCTATCTCGAAGGAAAGACCGGAAACGATGCCTCGTATTTTTGAACCATGGTCAGATGACGCAAAATGGCGGACATTGCGTTGGTCCGGGCAGTCGATCATGGTGTTTACAGGCGATCCTTCGGGCAGTTGTTTGGGGCATTTTGATGGCACTCTTAAGTGCACACGCGTTCCGCGCGCTTAAAGTCACAGACTCCTGCTGTCGATTTTGTGGTCTCTGGCCTTCGGCCTCCGACTACTCATTATTACATCCATGATCCCCTCCGGGCCGTTGATCATGGTACTTACAGGCAATCCTTCGGGCAGTCGTTGATCGTTAAATCAACATTTTATATGAAAATCGGAAACAATATCGAATCCAGGAAAAACGAACTGCTGCAAAACGTTGAGTAAAGTTTCCGATTTCCGGTCGTCCACGGCAACCATTAAGCACTTGTTGGTACCGGATTCAATCCCTCCAAACACCCACTGGCCTTCCAGACGCTTGATCCGGTTGTACTTGCGTTTGCCGAACTTCGACTTGTCATTTGCTGCATAACAATCCGGCATCCATGCACCACTCAATCACGGCACATTTGCCTTTCATCTCCAATTTCCAAAAATACTTGCTATTCAAATAAACGTCCTTACATCATTAGCTCAGAAAAATCAAAATCACAACGTAGCCGCCGAACTTCCATTCAAAAATGGCAGAAATGCGTGAAACCAAGGTAAACGCATCTGGCATCAGATGCATCTTCGCATCAGCAAGCGCAGCTACGTGGGTAAAAAATTTAGGGTTGCCATAGATATTTTCGCACTCGTCCAAGTAGGGTTGCCAAAACATAAATTTTATCGACCAATCATTTGTCGCCAAATCCCATTTGGCGAGGGCACCGGACACTAGGAATTAACAAAAATTAAATTCTCATGCAATGTAATTTTTTTTATAATTTCGATTAACTGTAGGATTTTAAAAACTAGGAATTTCAAAGCAAGAAACAGCACAATAAATGTGACATAACAAAGTAATAATTCAAAGCATTTCATCTTTCAATTTATGAGCAATTTGAAGATAGCCCAAGATATTTTGTGATTATTAAGGAGTTTCCTAAATATTACAATATACTTACTCAGTTTTTCATGAACTGATATCCAATAAACTTTAAAATATAAAATTTAAACTGAAATGATCTTTTCAATTATTATTATAAATAAATTTCTGCAATTTTTTCCCCCTTGCTAACAATGTAGAATTAAATATTTCCCTTCTATCCTTGGGCAGACCATTATTTTGATCTGAGCCTCTCACAAGCTACCTCTTAAAAGACATCTAGATTAATACAGTGGTGAATCAATCAATATGGTATTAGGTGCAAATGCTCCTTCCGAGATTTTTAACTTACTTACACTACCTAAAATGAACTTTTTTTTCATTTTGGAAGGAATTTTATAAGAAATGTCAGATAATTCAATACACAATTTCTATAATAATGAACTTGCATTTTGAAGAACTACTGTAAATACTGCCTCTTAATATAATTTAAGGCCGAGTACTTGAAAGACAGTACTTGAGCTGTCACCCTATTCTACAAATTTCCTTACCAAAACCAACAAAAGGACAAATATCTATGACAGGTTATATGTGCAACAAATACTCTACACAGATATATTTAAGTAGAAAACACTTTATTTCCCTTTCCTATATGCTAGTCTTCTGAATAACTCGTATATAATATACCTTCGAGGAGGGAAAGATAAACATTAAAGAAGAATGTAAAAATCATTCCCTTTGTTGTACTATATGCACTATAATTATGTGACTAAAATATGAGTAAATTAATTTATTTGCACTTTAAGGTAAAAATAAAGTCATTATAACATTTTAGTTTTTATTTGTAACCATGTTGTATAAAACTTTAGTATGTAACTTCCCAATATTATCAAAAGTTTTTAACAATAACCCGAGAATAAATCTTGGGTCTACCCCTGACACTGATTAATAGTATCAACCTTTAATGAATATGTAAAAGATGTATGGATAATAGAAAATTCACAGTCATAATTTGTAATTTCTTTTTCATAATGTAGCCGGAAGCCCTCCTCCTCTTCCTTGCAGCAGCAGAATGATGTGATGAATATTAGCACTTCTTCTGAAGGACCACTCACAAGGTGATCATTTGTTTTGCTATGCTTTTAAACAGTGATGGTGGCTTATCTATAAGTGTTTCTGAGCAGTTGCACCTGTCAAAAGGTCTAGTTTGGATATTCATTGTTGTTTATAATTTATCTTAAACTGTGGCTGTTGGTTTTGTTGCTGTTATTGTATGCAAGATAATGGTTGAACATCAATCCATCTAACCTATGAAGCAAACTTCTTTTATACATTCCATAAATTTATCTATTGAAATTTTTTAGTTTAGCCAGCAATTTGACAAGGGGATGTTTTTAAAAAACATTGAGCTTTGGTTCTCAACATATTTTCACTTGCATTACTAAATTTAATCAATCAGCATGTCTAAAATTTTTTTTGACATATTGCCCTTTATCCTAAACTATTGCTATAAGGTTCTATGGATGACATCAATTTGTTACTTGGGAGTTTTGATAGCTCCCACTTAAACATTTGTCCTGTTTCTTACCAATTTCACCAAATTATCAGTTTTAGATAAAACATGTATTTCTGTCCATTCTTATTTTTTTACAGTAAAAGCATTAACTCATAAAATGCAACCATATTCTCAAACTCTATAATAGTTACTTTCACCAAGCATAACTTAAAGCTATAATGCTGCCTGTCATTCTATTCCAGGAGTGTCTCTGATCGTGGCAGCGACACCCAATCCCCTCTTCTCCACAACAACACAGGTTCCCTCGACAATGACAATCAGTCGCTAGCCACGACAACGGACTGCAATGTCTCCCCCGGCTCCATATCCCTCGAGAGCTCGCTGTTTCCCGACAACCTCAGTCGCTCCTCCGAGTCTGGGAAGTCTGTGGACCTGGGAGGGGGTCCACTGACACAGAAGACCCCCGAATCGCAAGCCACCTCTAGATCGGATTGTCTCAGCAAGTCGGATAAATTGCTGAAAAGCACAGAGAAAAAGGAAAAAAAGAAGTCCTCTTGGTATAATGTAAGTGTCACTTCAAGTTTACTGTGTTTCAATTGATCTTAATTTTTTGATAATGGGTTTTTGGTTAGGGACTTATTTCTGTACATTAAATTCTTCAACATATATATATTTTTTAATAATATATTTTAACTGTTTGAGTAAAGTTTGGGTCAGATTTACTGTACGGTCACCCTTGGTGTGATTTTTTTCCACAATTGGTGATAATTTTTTTAAATGGCAACCCGACTTTTTTCGCATTTGGTGATAAATTTTTTTAAATGGCAACCCCCCTCCGACCCGACAAGGAATTGCAGCAACTCTATTGGACAGCAGTTGTTTCCTTTAGATCTCGCTCATGCAAAATGACGACTTTTGGCGAGATTTTGAAAAAGTCGCCAAGGGTGACAGTACAGTAAATTTTTACCTAAAGTTTTTCAGTAGTCTATGCACTATAATTTTATAATAAAAATTCATTTTGAATATTGAGAACTTGAATTCACAAGGAAGAATGAAGTGCCAAGTAGGAAGCGAGAGATATGCTGTAGAATTTTATTTAGAAAAAGCCACCCTAATGTAGAATAAGTAAAGAATGAAGACCTTCACACTTCAAACTGTGATTTATGACCTCTTTAAGAAGCATCAGAATGATTTCTTTCAATTTTAAAATAGTTTCATTCAATTTAATGTATAGTTTTGAATTTGTATATACTTGGATTATTACTTATAAAATTGACAGGTTCATTTGCTGGTTTATTTGAGAATTTTAGCCCTTATTTTTACTTCAGCTATTTAATTATGTTTGAATATCTTTATAAAATATCAGTTAAGTTTTAATAAATGTTGATGTGAATGCTCTATTGCAGATGTTGAACCCAACATACAAATCACGGAGCGATGATTTCAAGCGACTCTTCAAAGACCTCCCAGATACTGAACGGCTGATTGTAGGTCAGTATCCTCAGTATTGCCAGTGTACCCAGATCATTAAAACCCTTCTAATTTAAGTTGTAATTTTTGCATATTTAATTATATACTTGGATTATTACTTATAAAAATGACAGGTTCATTTGCTGGTTAAGCTAAGTGAAATGCCTTATTTCTAAATTTAAAATTACTTATGTATCAACTTTTTTTTTTTATCTTTATCAAGTAGTTCTTACAAAAAAAATCATGTGATGTTTATAAATATTTGTTAAGTAAGTCCCAAAAGTTGTAAAATCAGATTTTGGCCCAGCTAGGTTTTATTTTCTACTTATATTGTGTACTACTACGTTATGTTTCCAATTTTACTAGGCAACATTTTATTTATTGTATTTGTAATTTCCTGTAAGTTGGAATTAAACTACTACTGGTAAAACACTGGTGTCTGTGTGATCTTGTATCATTAAAAAGTTAGTAGTTTTCTTTTCACAGTAGTAAATTTTTAACAGAAATTTTAAAGAAAGCATCTTGCTGTTTGAACAACATTTTGGGTTTATTTTGGCAGTGATTTTTTTTAATAATATTTTGATGAGTGAAATATAGGTAATCTCAACAAACCTGTAAAAGAGAAGCAATAATTATTTAATTTACTTTCATATTGTTGCCTTCAATAAAATTGTCTAAACTAAAAGTTATATGGTCAGAATGTCAAAATGCAGCTTTCACTTTTTTAATTTGACAGTAAGAATTGCATCAATATTGAATGTGCTTAGTGTTGCTGCTAGTGTTTAATTATTCCACACTGTATGAAAAAAATGTACCTTGATTACTGAATATGGAACAAATTTATTCGTATGTTTTCTTTATTCTTTATATATTCTTTGTACTTGGTTTTCTATCCTTTATAAATAAGTAGTTTGAATATTGAAGAACGTAAATATGCTTAGAAACAGTATCGCACTTTCAACATCTTTTGATTATGAATTTTTTTGGGGAATTTTACAAAATAGTATGTGTGAGGCAAAATTTGTCTGTGACAGAATCAAAGTTGCTCTTAAATATTATATGCAGTGTTAATTTGTTCTAAAAATTAATTTTGTCTAGATATATTATGATTTAAAATATCATTAATTAAATTAGCCTCCCTACAGCTTTAACAAAAGTTTATGATGTACATTATTCAAATTATTTACAAAAAGTTTAATATTATTCAAGCTATGAAGAATTTTGGAAACTTTTTTTATGAAAAATTGCAAATTATTATGTAAAAGAATAAAAATTCATATGGATTTTAATTTTTAAATTTAACACATTTTTTTTATTTCATAGTAATTTAAATTTAAAAACTTCCATCTACACTGACTATTAATAAAATTTAGTTTATATTTTACCATAAAAATCTAGGAGATTTTTAATATTTTAAATAATTTAATTGTATGTTTTTTAAATATAAATTTGAATTTCTAAAGATAATCTCTTAATAGTAAGGGTTAGAATACAATATAGAGTTTTTCACTCTTAGGGAAGGAATTTGAAGAAGGTTTAAACACTGTGAAGTTGAATTCAAGTATTTTTTCTAAATCGAGAAAATTCAATTGTTTTTTTAATGTTCAGAAAGAAGACTACCCCATGACCTGGGTCTCGATTAATAAATGATTATTGCATGAATCTTAAGTTTAAGAACTTTATACATGTTATTAACACTTTGCACCAATAAGCATAAATTTAAAAATAATTCTTTTTTAGATTACTCATGTGCTCTGCAAAAGGACATTCTGGTGCATGGACGTCTCTATGTCTCTCAGAACTACATTTGCTTCTATGCCAATATCTTCCGATGGGAGACCTTTGTGAGTGGATTTTTTTTTTGTCTTTCTAGTTTAAAATTTCCAAAAAATGTTCATGTCAGATTGGGATAAATCTGCTATCACACGATCTGTTGATGGAAATGGTAACAATTAAAATTTCATAATTAAAGTTAATTTGATAGTTACTGCCATAGGCATTAATTAGTATTGGGCTCATGGGCTGTAGCCCCCTCAATATTCTGGAAACTGGCTAAGCCACAAGAACATTCTGAGAAGAGAGTTTATTTTCAATAAACAATAGATTTTTTTAGTCTGGAATTAACCTTACTTAATAAAATTTTCCTTAATTAATTAACCTTACTAAATAAAGTTACTTGATAAAATTTTAAAGGCCAATCTATGTAGAAATTGAAATTATCCCTTTTTTAAATTTATGCAGATTTAAAACCTCAATCATGCACAACAATACATATTTATTATCTATTTGTTGTTCATTAAATACAAAAAAATACATTGAAATGTAATAGGAAATAAAATATATAATTGTATTAGGAAGTAGGAAAAGGTTACATTAAAATCAAATTGTAGTTTTTATAATATGTCTTATTTTTTACTCACCTGTGGTTCCCAATCTGTAGATGGCCATGAACCACTGAGTTGAAAATTTAACATTAATAAGGTATTTATCTTGTAAACAAATTTATCATGAAAATGGCCCAGAATTGTCTTACATGTAACATTTTCATTTATTGGGGAAAAAAATTCTTACTTCAAATAATCAATTCCATATTGGAACATTTCTCTTGAACACAAAGTAACACCTTTCGAAACTTCAAATTGAAGTATTCTATTTGTATTTTTTCATTTCTAAAACATGTTTTGAATGCACAACATATATATCAGCATACTGAAAATATAATGTTATTAGAAAGAAAAAACGATACTTTCTCCAAAATAAATATGCATACAACTCATTTCTGATTAAGTACTGCAATAAAATTTCAAAATCAAAGCTACCATGAGTACAAATACTAATACAAAATTATTTCTTTTTTATGAAAATTAATGTTTTAAATTTAGGTTTGTGTTATAAAAATATCGGTCAACACTGTTTTTTGAAGAAGTAAAACGGAACCTTGTATGTGATTAAACAATGAATTCATGGATCTCTTTGAACTCTCTTGTGGACCCCAAGTGGTATGCAGACCTTGGGCTGAGAACCACTGATATATACTTTAATCATAAAGATAGCATTAGCAGGAGTTGAAATATTATGCAAAACAGAAGCGATAAATGTGTATATCTGAACAGTTCATTAAATTTTTTCCTAAGTTTTCGTATTATGTTAATTTGAATCTTTCCTTAGCTTTTAATCAAGTGTCGGGATGTTACGAGCATGACGAAGGAGAAGACGGCTCGAGTGATTCCAAATGCGATCCAAGTGAGTACAGATACTGAGAAACACTTCTTTACATCTTTTGGAGCCAGGGACAAGACATTCCTCATGTTGTTCCGCATCTGGCAAAACGCCCTTTTAGAACAGGTAATGAGTCCCTTCTCATCAATTAAATCAATTGAATTGTTATATTCCCTTTTTAGTTTACAACGTAATATATTTCAAGTTTATTTGTTTCTCTTAAATATTGCTGCACCTTTACTTAAGTGCTTATTCTGCAATCATGTATGTCAATGCCAATGTCTTTAATAGTATATTATTAAGTTGAGATCTACTGAACAGTTTGCGTTTTTTTATTATTATTGATATTTTGGTTACAAAATTGTTTGCTCATCATTTATTGTTTTTGTAATTATTGAATTTCTTTGTAATTCACCCAAAGTATGCAGAACCACAGTCAACAACAAGTTTAATTAACAAGTTTAATATGAATTCATTTCCCAGGCACTATTTTGAGATACACTGGTAGCTCTTTATAATGGATTAATAGGAACTAAAGTTTGTTAATGAAAGTCAGGTTTATAAAAAAAAATTCTTATACAGGTGTAATGCAACAAGTACATCAATGAAAGTAGGTACAGTAGTTAACTATAAAAAGTGTTTATACTATATGTCAAATAAGAAACGGCCTTTAACGTAAGTTGAATTGAAAAATATGTATAGGTATACACTGCATTAATTTTTGGAATAAGAGGACCTGGTTCATTCATGTTAATTGTAGATCCAACATCATGTTTTTATTGCCGTAGAATTTTTGCTTTGAACATCGATCTGTTTTAAGGGAATGGCTGCCATCTACATTTGTAAAGCTAATACATGCTCCTTGCATATTTTTCTGCCAGGCATAGTTTTCTTTTGAAGCTTGTGTATTGTCAGGTAGATTTCTCCAAAGCAAACCAGTCTTGTTATAAATTTAAAATTTGGCTGATAACCTATATTTTTAATTGCATCATTCAGTTTTTTTTTAAAATTAGTTTAACAGCTTCAAAATCTGCACTCAAATTATTTGATGCCTAATATATCTTGCTTGGTAGTGTAAAACTCATCAGATAAATCTGCTTTCGCAGATTTATCTGATTGATCTGAGAGATAAATCTTCATTCGCAGATTTATCTCTTCATGCAAAACAACAATTTTGTCTGAATCGGTTTAAACATTATCATTCTTCCTTCCAAATGATCCTTCAATTATTACTGACTTTTTTATGATTAATAATTAATTTTTCTCTTATTTATTTCAAAGATTTCTTTATAAATTGACCATTCATGCATCTATAGATTTGCGTTATATTTTTTATGTTGCTATCTCCTAGTACTATTTTTAAAAATTGAGCTAATGATATTTTTTTAGCTATTTACATCTTAGCTTCATTGACTACTTTAAGTCTTCTTGCAGAGTGGCCATTTGGTGATTTATGTCCATTAAAATATAAATTTTTATATTTACCTAAAACCTGATGAAAATATTATTTTTATATTAAAAGATTTCTGGAAAGGTTTTTTTTTTCTCTCAAAGAGTTGTAAACTACTACCTGGAGAAGACAATGAAATTATTTCTGTGTATTTTCCAGCCAATGTCCTCCCAGGAACTGTGGCAATGGGTCCACTTCAGCTATGGAGAAGAGCTTGGATTGACGAGTGATGATGACGACTATGTGGCGCCTCCTCTTACCGAGGAAGAGTTCCAACCCACTCGCAAGGAGCAGAGCCTCGTCAAGTACATCGATAACTCCTACGAGAAGGGGGATTCGCTCAGGGAAAGTGGAAGCGAACTTGCCATCATGACTCCACCTGATGATCATTCGGTCAGTTATTATTTATTGACTTCAAAAGTAAATTGCACTTGGTAACTTTTTCGGTAGTGCTGTTTGAATTGTTGGCATATATTTATTTCTATACTTTTTCACTCCCTAAATTGATTGAAGTAAAAGTGCAGTTGAGTTTGGAAGTAACTATTACTAAATGCTTATTTTTGTAGAACGTGTAGCTAAGTTTATTTGAAATATATATTCTTTTGACATGAGTTAGTTTGAAATATATATTAGTTATTTAAATTCATGAATGATAGGATTTTTTTTTTAAGTATTGTCATTGAAACACTTGTTTTTCATCACTCAGTGTAATAATTTTCAAACATTCTTTATTTGTTGTTGATTAAATTAAGAACTATTGCTTTAGATATATTTCTGCAAAACATTCCTGTAATGTACGCATATATATTTAAGATTTTTTCTACAAAATTTAATATCATTTCAAAATATGATTTAAAAAAAAAAATTAAATGAAAATGGTAAAACGAATTACATTACATATAAGTTAAGAAGTCAAGCCTTTTTTTTTACCTGCATACTTATATAAGCACATTGGCTATTATGTGAGGTTGAATTAAGATTTAACACTGAATCTATAGATGAACATTCTATGTTTAGAAAAAGGTGTGTGTGATGCAAACTACAGACATTCCAATCTATGGCAAGATAACTGTTTAGCATTTTCCATTTTATAGCTTTGAAATTAGTAGACTGTATGTGTAGAATTTTTTCTCATTTGATCATATGTTTGATTACTGGACTATGAACATATTTAAATTAACTTGTTTCTTTAACCATCCCTTACAACATCATATCACAAGAACGTGAGACAGCCTTTAAATTGATTCGTACTTCCCTTTCCAGGGCTCGTGCAATGGAAACTCTGATCACCTTGCGATTGAGGACATTGAGGAAGAGGAGCGTAGTGAAGATGAAGGGAACAAGCGCCCTCCCCCCAACCAGAAGTCTCCCTCTGACTACCCCACTGACATGAGCGACACCACACAAAGCGAGGATAACATAGAAGGTAATGGCCCCATCCCCCTTTTGTAAATTCCTTCAACACGTTTGTGTTCGGCCCTTACAAGTCAAATAATTTTTTAGAAGACCTTAAACACTTCTTATTGTCATTTGTAAATAGGGTATCCTGATCTGAATGTGTAATGGGATGAATATTTGGTTAGTACAAGAGGAATTTCCTGCTTTTTTACAAGAATAGTAGATCCTGGATATGACCACCTCTAACATAACCAATGAAAGTGGTTGTTATAACAAAAATGTTGTTACAAGTAAAAAAAACTTTTTGAATTGGGAATCAGTCTATTGTGATGGTCGTTATTGATGAAAGGAGTTTCTATGTCCAGGTTTTTTTTCTACAAGGAAGGTTTTCTGTTGTTGTCTGATAGGTATGATCTCTTGATGATAAGACTTTTTTTTGCAGGTTTGGAGTGTGAGTGTCCATGCGTGAATCATGAAGGTAAAGAGGTTCTAAACGACATCTTTCCAATGTCTGTCGATCAAGTGTTTACGCTCATCTTCACTGGATCAAAGTTTTACAATGAACTCCTTGAATCCAGGAAAACCTATGGTAAATTTTGTTTGCTTAACCCACTATTTCATCAAGAAAATTCTGCTCGTTAATTGGAAGTTTTTCTACCCATCATGTGTTAATGTCTTTGCAAACAGCTAGTCGTGCATTGTACATATTTAGGCACAGCCCATTTAGTTTTAATTGGCAAAATTGTACAGTTATATGGGTGCTATTGAGATCTATTATCTAATATTACTTTATGACTGGAAGCCAAAAAATAAATGTATATATGCATCAATTGTCCATGTCTTTCCTTTTTTAAAGCCTGAAAAGCTTTAACTAGGTTCTTTATTGTTTAGTGTTTTATATCTTGAAACATGCAGAATAGGCTAGAATCTGGTACATGCATACCTAACCACTTTAGATAACATATATTACTTGGTTTAGCTCGATACAGGCATAATCTAAAAACTGTTTTTATCAGCCCAATAACCATAAAACTACTATCTTTACGAATTCATGGTAGAATGTAACATAATAGTACTTGCTATAATTGACACTTATCACTTAGAAGCAAACACGCCAACTATATGATTGCTACCTTGGTAAAAGTTAAGAGTATTTAATTTTAGTGTAGTTTTTAAAGGTCATTTACACATTTTACTTGTAATTTTTTTTGGGGAATTTACAATGTTACATAAAATACAAATATTCTCTCTACAGACATCCTTGAGAGCCCTTGGCAACTGTGCCCTGAGGTTGACCTGAAAATGCGTCAGGTGACCTACACCCTTACTCTCAACCACTCCATGGCCAAGAGTGCACAGACTACAGAAACACAGGTACAGTTAGACATTTTTTAAATTGTGTTTCTTACTTTCATAGTTTAACATTATAACTCAAAATATAATTTTATTAATAATTTTATTGTTAACTTTTTAACCTTCTTCACAAACTTTGTATTTAAAAGTAAATATCCATTTTTTATATTTTCGGTTTTTATCCATGTACTAATATGTCGTTAAGATTACATTAAAAAGAATAAAACTTGAAAATAATGAAACTTTTTAATGAGATACACACATACAATTGGTTGATTTCTAGATTTATCTATGACTGTTATTATAATTAAAGTTTAGTATCATTATGACCTAATTTAAATATATTAATAGTTATCTCAGTTTACAATTTTTTTACCAGTCTTCTTGTTCTTAGTTCTCAAGCCATTTTATTACAATGCAATAAATTATTTGTTTTATTATGCAATTGTACTAGTTGACTCTTTTTAAGACATTTTCTTTCATATTATTATTATTTTCTTCATTATCATTATACTAATATACTATCTTTTGTAGAAATTACTCAAGCACAGCAAACCAGGACAAGTTTATACAGTGGACTGCGACGTTGTTAACACAGGCATCCCTTATAGCGATGCTTTCACAGTAAAATCTGTCTACTGTCTGACGAGAGTCTCTAAAAAGGAGTGCCGCTTACGGATATCCGGCTGTGTGCGATATAAAAAGTCTGTCTGGGGTCTAGTAAAATGTAAGTGAAGATGCAAACATTTTATGTAGTAAATATTATATGCAGTTTCAAACCTAAAGTTAAATTTTCAGTATATATTCACGAAAAAGCAGATTGGCGACTTATATTTTATGATTGTTTACCATTGGTTTGTGATTTTTCAGAGCTTATATTGTCAAAATGAAATGAAAGTAGCTGTTACATTTTAAATGACCATTGGGGTTTGTTTCAGCTACTTTGTTTTAACTAACTGTTTGAAATGATGAATTTGTTTCGATGCATTTCTCTGAACTAAATAATTTAATGGAAAATTTTAACTTAATTTTTTTTAAAAAAAAGTTTTTTGGTATACATGAAGGTTACGTATTTAAACCCATTGTACAATGGTGTAAAAACTTGATATGTACTGTGTTTTTTTTAAAAATAAATATTAGTTAACCTTTTGAACTATTTAGGTTTTATTCCTGACGGATTCACAATTATGTGTTCAAAACATAATAGATCAATCTAAATATTTTTTATAGAAAATTTTAAAACCGTTGACATAAAATTGACTTTATATATGGAAAGTGTTTTCTTATAGTGGCATAGTAGTACTCCATATCATTTAAAATACTACATTATAAAAATATATAAATATAACAAGCTAAAAAATATATCCAAAAGTTTTGTGAATATTTACACAGACCGAGGGGTCTCGCCTTTCAGGATAAATTCCAAAGCATTATCAGTGGTCTATTGTTGTGCAGCAACAATACATTAAAATTATATAAACTGATATAAATATGAAATTGACTGTTACATAAGCAATAAAATATTTTTTAGTATTTAAGATTTTTATGGTGTAAAATAATTTTAAGAAATGTATCAAGTTATAATAAATTAAACTATTGGTATAAAGCATTTTTATATATTTGTATAGATAAAAAAAAGGTTTCTTTTAAATATTTCTTAATAAAATTGTGCCTTGTGCCTGTCACTTAACTCACTCGTTTGTTACATTTTCCTGTAATATATTTTGTTTTTGAAAATTTATATTTTGTTTCAAAATTGTGACCAAAGTTTCAATAAAAGTAATTAAATGCTGTGCGCAGTTAAATAAGTTGCATGTTGCAATACAGTTTTTAAAAGTGTTTGAACTTTATATATTAAAAACATGCTTATTTTAATGGAAAAGTGCCTATAATTTCTAACATCTTAACTTTGATATAACATACCTTAAACCCCAACTTTTTTGAAAACTTTTGTTGCTGTATATCCCAGTTTAAAATAGTTTCCCTTTTTTAGCTCTCATTGAGAAAAGTGCAATGCAAGGCTTAGCAGATTTTGCCACAGATTTAGGTAGATTGCTTTTTTATATTTATAAACAAAATTTATATTATGTTTAAGTTTCTGTGAGGAAATATTTTATCTCCAACTTCTTTTTCATACAATTGTATTACTTGTTTTAAAAAGACATATTGCTCATAACCCAAAATGTATAATGATTTAAAGAGACAATAAGAGATTGATCATGGAATTTATGTGCTTTTATTAAATTTCAAATAATTATTAATGAACATATAAATATAGATATCTGATAACATTAGTTAATACTGAGAATAAAAATAATAACTTCTTTTAACTTTTCCATAATTATTTAATTGTGAATATGTTTCAAATTTGTCTTTCAGAAATACATTATTATAGGAAACTGCACATCTATAGTGCCATCTAAACAAAGTGTGATAATTATACTAAAAATCGTAATTCTTACACGCTTTCGTTCACATTATTTAAGTATATTAAAATTGCTTAGTTTCATAGTTTTAAGTTAACTAAAGAATCTTTATTGTTTTGTGTACTAACACTCCAAGTGGTGAAAAATGTACGTTAACTTAAGAGTGTTTAGTCCCGAATTCGGTTATTAAAGCAATATAAAATGCCACTATATGGTTTAATAAATTAAGATTATTAAATATATTTAATAAATTTGCACATATTCCAATTGTGCATTGTATAATTCTTTTTTGAACTTCAGCCAGTGCCCTGCAGAAGGAATCTGAAATTTCTAGTCAACAAAGTATTTCCAAGAAACCTCGCAGGAGAAAACGTATGAAATTTGATGCCATCAAAGGAGAAACCCTCAACGACACACCTAGAATCTTACAAAGACAACCCACCGTTAGAAATATAGGTAAGGAATTGTATATGTGTTTATCTATTTAATGCAGTCCTTTTGTTTTTTATCGATATTAATATAAGTATATAACTTGCAGCTATATTTATTATTATAAGCATTTATGTTTGTCAAAATAAATCCAATGTATTATTTAAAATCGGCACAAAATGTAGTAAATAGTTGATTTGTTTCTGGTTAGCATTTCAATATATTGAATCATTTTGACTAGTTAAAAACGTTATTGAGTCATTAGCTTTGGTAATCCAATAATATTGTTCATTGTTGTACTGTATTTTGATATTCTATTAACTTTTTAATAAATAATATTGTACACGGATTTTGTGACAAAAATAAAAAATATCACTGGTTTGATATATTTTTTTTCTTTACTACTTTCATTTGTATTACTCATTTTTAAAATTGTACTCTCATTTTTAAAATTGTTTTGTAATTGGATATTCATCTTTATGTTGAGAGCATCTAAAACTTCAAACATAGTCATAAAAAAACAAATCTATATCCATGAAAAATAAATATTTGGAAAGTAGAGGTAACACTGGTTTGATATATTTTTTTTCTTTACTACTTTCATTTGTATTACTCATTTTTAAAATTGTACTCTCATTTTTAAAATTGTTTTGTAATTGGATATTCATCTTTATGTTGAGAGCATCTAAAACTTCAAACATAGTCATAAAAAAACAAATCTATATCCATGAAAAATAAATATTTGGAAAGTAGAGGTTGGAGAAAGTCATAAGAAAGTTTAAGAAAGTCATAAAGTCTACAAACTTAAAGTAATGAATGCATCTTTTTCAACACCTCATGTTGGAATGTATCCTTCTCTATTAGGTTCTTCTATTTCTGGTATAGACTTAGCTTCCCTTGGATCCACTCCAGACATTGTGATACGTGTTATTCTCATAACGTAAGCTACCATTACTGTATTCATATCATACAAGGTTTATATTTCTGTAAAACTATGTATGCCATATATTTATACGCTGTGAAATAGCAATTGAATATGTTATTTTTTTTAAATTTGGTTAATGAAAATGCTTAATATGAGTATAAAAAATTGAAACATTCGATTTTATAATGTTGGACTGAGTACATCTAAAAATTTATAACTTAATTTCATGCATTATTATAGGATTACTTATTTAATTACATATTCTATACAAAAGAGGTGATATGATACCTTATGCAACAAGTAAGATAGTATAATTAGATAGTGTTTGCTAATTGTATATGGCAAAGGTTTTCATTTAAAAGGTTTCAAATTAGTACATTTTTTTACTAAAAAGTATATATTAAGGGGTGTATTATGATTAAATAACATCAAATGATATTGCAAGGGTAAAAAAAAAATTCTTAAACCATTGTGGTGAATTCTAAAAATTCAAAAGACTATAAATGTCAATAATTTTATACCTATGTAACCAGAATGTATTAAAAGCCATGCATAAAAACAGTTAATTTCAAAATTAAATGACTACACTCCCACCTTAAACTGTCTTCATTCATGAGGTTCATATCTGTATCCCAATTCAGACATTCAAAAATTTTTGGTAGAACTAGTAGCCGAAAAGTGACATGCTTATGTGCATGCCAATTCATGTAAGTCTGCTAATATATAAACTATTTCTATATATCAGAGTAGTAAGAATAGGTCCAGTGATTGATATCAAACACCTTTGTAAATTAGTTTTGAAAGCTGTTTTTAAATTATAATTTAATAAATTAAACTGCGAAATTTTATCATTCGCATTTCGACATTTCAAGTTGAAGTCAATTTAAGAGTTTGATTGGAGCTGGTTAAGTTAAGATAAATTTTCAAAACAATTAATGTGAGGCCAAACCATGCCATACTTTGTTGTTGCCAAACCACTATTGTGCAGAGTAGAATGATGAAGTGCTCTTTTTGTAATGTATGAATATTAAGAATTAATTTTTTTTCCAGGTTGATAATCCTACTCTTCCTGAATATGTTGTTGTTCTACAAGCTGTGGTCGCTGGAAGATCAGAGCTCCAAGCAGTTGCCCTCTCCAACTGCTTCATTTGGTGACAGGCAAGTGACACCTTTTTATCATATAAATATCTAACGGCTTGGTTGAAAAACTCACTGTCAGTTTTTACAATTGTTGTGAATGTGCCTGCATGGGTCTGAACTAGTCTGTTGCCAGGAAAAACTCAAGTCTGTAATAAGTGTCATGCAAACTAGATATTTAGATTAATTTTGTCTTCAATGACTGTTAAAAGAAAATTCCTAACATCTCAAAATGGCTGAAAATGACTATGTGGGACTTTCGACCAAACCTACAATATCATTTTTATGTATAAAGGCAAACTATTATTGTACATTTACAATTTTTTTTAAAAAGAATATTTTTTTCAAAATTGCATCTTTGCAAATTCTATTTTTGTAATAAATTATTCAATGATAATGACTTATTTTTGTACTTATTTAAGGCTTGTTATAAAACATATATTTAAACTTGTAAGTGCAACAAAGGTGTATGGGCACTAGGGTAACACTTTAACGAATTAAACGCTTACAAGCTTTACAAATCTTAATATGCATCGGTTTGGGTTAGATGATTTATACTTTTATTAAAGGTGACCATTCCTACTCAAATCGTGTACTGCCAAGCAACACTTCTCTGAAAGCAAATGGGAGACTAAATTTAGCTCTGCATGCATGATCTGACAACGCCATCTGCACAAACACACTATATTCGGGGACAACCTAAGTAGAACCTGAAACGGAAGCTATGATATGTATAAATATTCAATTGCTTTAGGCTCAACTTAGGTTGTCCCCGAGTATATATCCGTTACATGCATTTTTAGAAAGTGACACCCTATTAACCAAGCTGATGTTTCATGTCAAAACATTTTGTAAATATTTGTATCTTAATTTATTTAATTGTTTATTAATTACATTATATTTACAATGACCCTTATAAATAAAGTTGTTTTTAGTCAGTATTTTTCTTAGGTTTTTAATAAGTTTTTCTTGTTCAATCATAACCTTTCACTTCATATGCACATTAATCTGAAAGATTTTAGTATCAATTCAATTTTAATTCACTTAATTTTTTTTTATTTCTTTTAATGTGATGTAGCTGACTTTATTGTTACAATTTTGAAAAGACAGTTTGCATGGGAAAATGGGTTTAACAAAACATTATGTTAATTTCATTGTATTTGTGATTAATTGAACTATAAATAAATTGTTGTAAATCTGACAGTAGCATGTATCTAATGATAGAATGATGTTTGAATGTTGCTTAACTCTCCTTGTAATTAACTTACCGTTTAATTTCTTTAGGGTTAAACAATTAAATTTTCAAAATTACCCAAACATTTGAAAAATAATTTTAAAAAAGAAATTCTTTAAATAAAAATTGTATTGTAGAGTTTTGCCCTAAAGATTCTGCATTAAATATCGAGATCTTACACAAATTAGTTGGCGTAGGAAATTAAAAATGGTTTAATTAGGGTGGAGTTGGGGGGGCCTTTACCTTTAAAAATTTGATGTTGCAATAATTTCCACTCCTGACTAAAAGGGCCTAGCAGCCAGATTCTTACTCGATCCTGTGATTGCCAAGGGCTGCCCTGCATAGCACTTTCATAACATGCCAGTTGCTTTCAACTAAACTTTGTTAGTCTTTCTCAATCGATTAGAAAAGTTTCATTTGTGTACACCCTCATTTCTCCATGAGTATATATTATTTTGTTGATTTCTTGTAGCTCCTTCACAAAAGAAGACTATGTGCAGTTACTTCAAAAACAAGACTCACTACATCGAGCAGAGACAGCTCGATGGAGGGATGCTTTGTCAGAAGTTCTCAAGCTTATACATCTGGTATGAGAATTATCTATTCAGTACAATATCTTCTAACCTTAGAGCCAACAATTGCTTTTTTTTTTAATTATAGGAATCAACTGCATTTTGATATATTTGCAATATAATTTTTGAAAAGTACTTTTGTAAAAAATATTTCATTTTCTCTTACTAATTTTATATATGAAATTTCCCTAACAATACTTTATATGTTAGCAAATTATTGTTTTGTCTTATTTTGAATTAAAAAACGATTTTGCACATTCTTTCATTACAATATGCAAGAAAAAGTCATGCATAATTGTTTTTTAGTGAATTTTAATTAATTATACTCTGTACATCCTTGGATATGTGCACATAATTGACATCCAGTTTTATAAATTAATATATTATAAATATAGTTAGAAGTATGGCAAAAATGAATCAATTCTATACAACTGGTATGCCCCATTCAGGAAAGAACTGAATTTTAATAGATGCTGTCAAAACTAAGATAACCTTTGGGAAAAACTCTCATGTTAATATAAATTTTTCCATTCATATCATGGTGAGCAGGTTTGACGCAAAACCAACTTTATCCAATATCTCTTTTTTTTAATTGAGATCTCAATTGGATATGTATCTTTATGTTAAGAGCATCTAAATCTCCAAACATTGTCATAAAAAACAATATTTATCAATGAAAAATAAATATTTGGAAAGTAGAGGTTGGAGCAAAACGAACTTTATCATCCCCTGTGTCCAGAACAAAACTAACTTTAACCACCAGGCCAATCATTATGTGGCCAATGGCCATAACATGATGAGCATACGGGTTCTTGTCAGATCACCAAAGTCAAGCATCGTTGGGCATGGTCAGTATTAAGGAGGGTGACCACTCGGGATCACTGTATGCCATTGGCCTGAAAAGGGGACCGGTAGTCCCGAGGAATAGTATCTGGCTAGCAATCAGATGATTGTGAGTTTGAATCGATGTGGACTTGACAAAAGACTGAGAAGTTCGCTTTGGACTGTAGCAGAAACTTTAAAAAGGGGCACAGTGATGAATTATGTCTTCAGTTTTCATTGGTTGGTTCAAAACCAACTTTATCCTGCCACGTTTGTGCAAAACCAAACAACCAACCAATTGTGTTTAACCAAACAAAAATAGCAAATAACTAAATATTGATTAATTTTTTTATCTGTTTGGCTTTTTAAAAGGATTTGTCAGATAACTAAGATAAGGAGCAAACAAAAATTGTGGATAAAGTTGGTTTTGCGTCGGATCTCCTCAAATACTTTAAACCGTGCCAAATACCAATAAGCACCCGTCTTGTGAAATATTGCATAAAAAAATTATTAAAATAAAGTAAGAAATGACCAAACCCCAAAGAATTTTTTTATAATCCGTCTTTCTATCGCAAATTTTTTAAAACTTTTTAATACTCTGTCTACTTTTTAAAAAGTATAAAAACCTATACATTAACCTTTTAACATCTACAAAATTTTGTTTAACTTTGTCATATATGGTTTGGTTGAATATCTGCCATACTGTGCATTAGGCAAAATGGCATGTTCCAAAAATTAACCTTCAGTATTAATCCTTAACAGAATATTTTTTTAAAGTTATATACTATTAATTTTCATTTTTGTAATAATAATGTATTGTTATAACCTTGAACAAAAATAGGTTCAACAAATTTCCTTCGTATTTTATTTTGTTACAATTTAACCTTTTGACATTCAAGTCTATATTATCATGTCCTGTGTTATAAAATTTTCTCCCATTTTTTAAATTTAAAAAGTACTCAATTTTACAATATTTTTCTAATTTCGTGGTTTGAGGTGCAACTCTTTAACATTTATTAAGTTTTTTAAAAATTTATAAATAAAACAAAAAAAAAATTACTTAAACAACATGAATGTTGATAGGTTAAAACAAGAGAATTAAAACTAATTCCTGTTGTTCCTAAATGTACATTTTATTTTTATGCATTGTATACAAACTGTTTAGGTAAATGCATTAACATAATAAAATATATTTTTTCACACAGGCTTCATTGATTTCTCTTTCAACAGGTGGAGAAATCTCTCTCTGAGTTGAAAAGCAGTATTGACACATACTCCTCATCGTCCATTCTGAAGGCTATTGCCCTCCGCATGGCCCAGGGCTCCGAGGAGGACACTCCCACTGAACCAGAGGGCCAGGACCCTCACAATGGGTGAAGACCAAGGGCCCCCGCAGCAGTTTAAAATGAGAGAAGATTTACGCGTGCAGGCGGTGGGTTGCATCAACCCTTCCCTCTGTGCAATTGTTGGACTTTGTTTTTGTATCATAGACTATTTATTGAAAGAGGGGGACATGAGAGGGGAGTGTCCACAAAGTATGGAATGCCGGGTTCATGCTGGAAATGAGTTCATGGGATCCACAAGAAGAATGCATCACATTTGAACAATTTTGTTCAATTTGAAATATATTTGAATTGGTTATTGAAATGTGTATTTTTTTTCTCAGGGTTTCCACTCATCGGAGAATCGAGAATGATAGGATTCGTCTCGGAAACTAAGGGGGAAAAATCCTTGGGGATTTATAGAATTTTATGTGTCCCAAATCGCCAAAGACTTATATTTTATTACTGTATATATTTCCTCGATTTAATATGATTTTGAAAATATTATAAATGATTTTCATACTAGGGCTTGTAATTTGTGTGTTTTTACAAATTAAAGTTTATGAAATTTAGCAAACACTTTTGGGAACAGATAACATATTTGATAAAAAATCTGAAGGTTTAATTTTTGCTGTAGTGTGTTTTAAAGTAATGTAATTTTTTTGCTTAAAAAGTGGTAATTGAATGACTTGCCGACCCACCCGAAGATATACGGCTAATTCAAAAAGTGTTAAATAAAATTGTTCATGTTACAATCACATTTACTAATTATCTGGCTGGCCCAATAGAAAAAAATTGTTTTAAACTTCTGAAAAACAATCATAACATTTTAAAATGCCTTTGTCATTTTTGATGAATGTGACTTTTTAACTGCTTACAAAATTGCACATATAACTTTAGTATGCATTCATTATCTGCATGAATTTTCAATAATATCTTTTTCCCATCTACTTTTCCAGTTGATCAGAAAATTACTAGAAGTTATTTTAGAGAAGCTGCTTTTGTTATTTGAGTGGAAACCCTGCCTTAGATGTAAATCTGCGCTTTAATAGATACGGGTCAATTCCCAAATAGTTTAAACTTGTTCTTGGTTTTTTTAAATACTTCAAATATATTAATAAGAAATATATCAAGGACTATTGTCTTTGATTTGTGTTTATTTCACAATAGTATATTAACAAGGATAAATTTGTAATTTTTCTCATTTAAAAAGTATTTTAAATTATTTAACAAAAAAACCAAGAACGAGATTGGTTCTTTTAAGTGTAGTCCTTTTTTTTTACCACTGTGCAATTGAAGTATTTCTGTTCAAAATGGGTTACCTATGTCAAATAAAAAAATTAAATAAAAATGGCATAACAGTGTAAAATAAAAAATGTTGTTATATTCATCTTCTAACCTGTTAAATTTATAATGATTTAAAATACAATGATATGTCATTGCTATCGAAAAAATTTTAGACACAATTTTTTTTGTTACTTTAACTTAAATTGAAGTGATCCTAATTGAATAAAAATACATCAATTATGCACTCTCATTAGAAATACATTTTAGAATACGAATTATTGGTTTATGGTACTTTTAATTTGTAAATCTAATTGCTATACATTATTTTTCTTCCTTAGATTTTTTCCACCATTTTCCTTAAAAGCTTTCCCACATGTTCTTTTTAAGCAGAGATAATGACTGTATTTCAGAACACCTGTTCTTACATTATGCTTTTTACTAAAAACCCTTTTTTTGTTACTTTTGTCACCATATATCTTTCAGTTGTTAAAACTTTTAGCTATCATACAGGTATGATCGCTAAAAGTTTCTTTAAGATAAAGCACTACATTTTTTATAAAAAAAAAATTCAATGTGCTCATTTCTTAAGTAATGTCTTTAGTGACAATTAAAATATTTATTTTAAAATATCATAAATTCTAATTTCTTACATGTTCCTTCGTTAAGATAATTCTTATGTTCCTTTCAGTAAGATAACGATTTTACGTAAAAATAAATCATAATAAGATTTTCATTGAGGTAACTTTATCAATACATAAAATTTTATTTGATAGATAACAAATTAATTTATTTATAAATTAATTGTAACAGATAAAAAAAATTATTTGTTTAAAAATAAAGTTCTTTTCCAAGAGATTTTATTTTATCTGTTGTCTATTAATGTTCCTTTGAGTTATATAATGATTTTACATAAAAATAAAAATCTCAATTAATAAGATAATCAAATTTTTTGTTTCAGAGTGAGCTTGATCAATATAAAATATTCTGAAATTTCATCTAGTCTGACATACTTTCTGCACACCCCTAATTCCATGTTCAAAGTAATATAATTAAAGAAAATCAATTTTATAGTTCATGAATAAAGCTCTAGTTTGAAAAAGCGTGTCTGTTTCAATTTTTCTTTTTAAGTCTAGATACACATCTATAACAGTGTGAAGCCATCGAAGAGCGAGTTGACCATTTTACTAATTGATCATCATTGGAGTCATCAGGGATGGTAAAGCACTTATCTATTATTCAGAGATCTGATTTATCAATCTACCATCTTGCAGAGGAAAGTGGGACGTGTCGACCAGGGCAATTGTCCTCTCTGACCTGGAAGGTGGGAATGTCGCCTTTGGATGAAGTATGCCCTTCCGGTCTTATACATTCAAGGGGAATTAGCCTATCGAGATACATGACCTACCATCGTGTAGAGAAAGGTGAGCCGCCAAAGTTATCAATTAATCCATTCCTCCTTCTGATCTTTGTACCACGTGAAGGAGAATAAGTTAAATTTCGGTGAAAGAAACAGCAGGCTCGCTCACAAAGTATTCATAAACCAAACCTATGGTGCAGGGCGACCTGTACGTGTCCAATTTTTTTTTTTTACTTCTTGCCAATACAGCATGTCAAAATTTGGCGTGGAGTCTAATTCAATGTAGGGCATAAGCAAATTAAAAGGGATAATGACTTTTTGAAATCAGCACCAAAATTAACATATTTGTAAATTGAAACCAACTAGATTAAGTGATTTTTTAGGGCTTTTTCAAGAAAATAATTTTATTTTACTTTTTAAAACATTATTTTCTGAAAGTCCGGTGTGTTTTTTAAATAAAAAGTTTATATAATTTCTCTTTTTATAGTTTTTATCAAGGAACTTCTGTCGCTGTCTATTTTTCATAAGATTCATAACTCCTCACAAGATTCATATTTTTCATAACTCCTGTTCCTCGTTTCGCCAAATCGCGGAATATTTAAATTCTGTTTAATAAATGCCAATTAAAGAATCTTAATTGGAGGCAGATTCAAAGAAAATTAGAATGTCTGTTTAACTAATTCCAGTTGATTGAATGCCAAATAATATAAAATTTTGTCAAATTTATTTTAATTGGGAATATTAATTTCAAATTCAATTAATCAAATTCAGTCAAAAGAAAGCAATTTAAAATAAAAAAAAACTAATAATTAGTCATTTTGGATTAACGACTTTTATCGAAAAGTCTACAATTGTCGCCGAATACTTTTGGAACAGATGTAGTACAGGACATTTGGCGCGGTTTTTTTTTGGCGACGAAAAATTGCCGTTAAACATAGCATAGGGTTGCCAGATTGAAAGTCGCCACAAGAATCGGAAAATACCAACAATGTCAGGTGGGGTTGCCATACTATAAATTAATCGCCCCTATAAAACACGCCAAAAAACCTCGCGCGCCAAATGTCCTATACTACATCTGTACCAAATCAATTTTCATAGCCAACTTAACAGCCTAGCAATACTACATTCAGTAACTGATGTGGCGATTGACTTTTCAATAAAGAAACCATTTCGATCTTTAGTTATTTATTTATGAGTCATAAAAAAATTTCAAACGATGATTAGCGTATTAAAATTCTTTTTACATTACCGAGATAGTAATCACATCTTGTAACTTTCTAATTTATTTTTCTGTCTTTTCGCGGCCGGATCAGTCTTCAGAATCCGTATCAATGGCGGACCTCTGTGCTGCCGGTGGTCCAGCAACGTGGTTTTGAAGTTGACCAGCACTGCGCTTCTGAGGCGGTCCATATCCTATAATGGGGAGGTTAACCGACACGAAAGTGCTGCGAGGTATGATGAGGGTGGGAAACATCGCCAATAACTCGGAATCGGTCTTAATAGCCATATTGATATGGTGAGGCTGTATCCGGTTGCTGTTCGAACTCCTCGCTGCGTTGAGCGAAAGTTCCAATATTTCTTTACATAAATACTCGAGGACCCCTGTCAAAAACACGGCTCCGTTGTCGCTTATCCTTCGAGCGTAGTTATGCACTCGCAACATCATTTTGATTCTTGCCACTGGAAATCTCAAGCCGCCCTTCCTGGACTTGGTCATTCGTTGCTGATCCATCTTGACTACTTGAATTGTGGTGGGAGGACTTGGAAGGAGAATTGTTCTATTTCTGGTTATATTTTCAAAGTACAATTGAATACGCAAAGTTCTATATAGAAAATTCGTCAGGGAAGGGGGGAAATTAATAATAATAAGTTTAATTAAGTAAGTTTTGCATTTCGAAATGTTTGAAATAATGCGCGTGTTGAGTGATTGAAGTTTTTTCATGTATTGGTCATATATATATATTTTTTATAATTCAAACAAAATGCGCAATGAATAATGCTCGTTTCTTAAAATTAAAGGGCTAAAGTTTGTTTTTACGTAAAACATCTTAAAATCAGCTAAATGTCAAAATATAAAGCAAAAATCGTCACTAATAAAGTGAATCTTTTTTCGCTAAAAATTGGCGCCTTCTTTAGTCCGGCACCCCAAATGGCCACTTAGGCGTTAAGCAGTCCCTATCCGTTTAACGTTTGCTACTCGTGTGACAATAATGTTAAGTGGAATGTCATTCAACTTATTATTGAGCAACTTATTGAGTTACACCTAATGGGCCTATTGGTAACGGTTCGGGGACTATTGCGAAGGAAAGACCCATAGAACAATGGCCTCGTATTTTTTAACCATGGTCAGATGACGAATACAAAACCTGAGTTGGATCCGACCCAACCCCAATAGGCGTCAGGACATTGGACCCCGATCAAATTAAACGTGCACTAGTCCCATATACACGCCGTAGGAATTGAAGGTAAGTTCGGACGACGTATTGTTACATCGCAGAAAATTTGGTAATCCTCCGATCACAAGTTACTACATTTAAACATTTTTGTCAAGTCTCTTGTGTCTTGTATCAGCCGTATTCAACCTCGCAACCCTCTGGTTGCTAGCCGCCTCGGCGCTACGGACCCTGCACATCGTTAAAGAACATGGCCAAAAAAAATATATATAAATGCATATTATGCAATTACATCCAGGAAATTATAAAATAATCCAGGAAATTGTAAAATAAAATCTTATCTATTTGAAGCAAATATCGAATATCCGTCAAATATATTCGTGAAATACCAGCTGAGATGTTGTCCTCGTCACCTGACCTATGACTGCCTCGTAATTTGACCTTCAAAATAACGAGTCTTCATCCCGAATCTTTCCTACGGGATACATTCCAAACTGCAGCCAATAGCCCATTGTGCACCGTATTGCATAACTTAAAAATAATAATAATACTAAAGTATTAGAAAATTGGTTAACTTTAGTCAATAAATGTTTATTAATTAGTTTGTCAAAATATTGCAACTATGGCGAGATAATTCCTCAAGTAAACTGATTTTTTTTTTACCTTTCTTAAACCCATTTTCATGGAAGAAATTATCGTCTGTATTAATACACGGTTATCAAAACTTGGTTAAGGCTTGCAACAGTTCTCCGAAAAGGGGGAGGTGATGACGAAAGGCAAGCTTGTCCGATTCCAATAAAGGTGGTATAAGGTCACTCTACTTCATTCCACTTCTCGGGAACAAACTACATCATTTTGCGTTTGCGGTTTTTGTAAAATTATAAACGGTGTAGGTTGGTATTTTGACGTGAATAAATCTGTAAAATCTGTTCGGGTACAGCGATCATCATTAGGAACTTGAGCAACATGAAAAGTGTTGATATTTCAAAGCCCCATAACTCCATGGGGATTTTTAACCTATGGGGATAAATGACCTACCATGATTAGAGAAATTTAAACCGATTCGACCAGGTTGGCTATTTATCCACTACTTCATTTGACCTTTGTACTTCGTAGGGAGGGAGGTTAAATTTCGTGCAATCTCTTGTTTAAGCGGTGTAACTGCAGTTCTAATCAACGAGTCGTCGGTGCATAATGACGACGAGTTATACAATTCATTTGACTAGTTGGCAGTTTAAACCATTTGTGGGAAAGTTGTGCGGAGTGTAAGTAATGGTCACTGATCTCCAATTGTAACTTCTGGATCTGGCAAGACATTTTGTTGACTTGAAGTCAATGTGGAAGCAGCCATGCTGTAACCAACTTTTATCTTACCGCACTATTTCGTATATTTTTCATGTTAAAATAAGCCGTCATGTATTTTTAAAAAGAAATTCTTTTGAAAACCATTTTAAATTCAATCTGTTATTAAACTAGAAAGTAATTTGTAAGTCAAAGTCGAAGTAGTTAAAAAGCGACAGCAAAAACTATTTGTTTGACAATATAAAAATTAATTATATAAGAATAAAATAGAGTATTAATATACATTTAATATTTCTACAATACTATGGTATTAAAAAAACACTACAAAATCACTTTTAAAAAAATGTTGGGGCAAAGTATGGCTGCTTCTACATTAGTTTCAATGCGCCAATGGAGGAAACAAGTTTTGATTCTTCCAGTCGTTACAGTTAGAGTTCAGTGATAATGATATATAGCATATTTTAGTATGAAGCCAAACCATCACTTTAAAGTTCAATTACGACATATAGAATTTAAACAGATTAAAAGAGAAGTTCAAAACGAACAATAATGATGCCAAAAAAACTAAATTTATAACAAGTACGAAGAGATCTAAAGCTTATCGAGGACGTAACAAGGATCAGGCTAAGCAGGCGCCCTTACAAAATATTCCTGGACCAAACCTTACGGTATTGTGCCTACCCGATTTTTAATTGAAAAAAGGGGTTTGTATCTTTCATCGTGTTGTGATTTTTTTTGTATGATAAATTGTAAACATTGAATCTCAACTGAAAATTACCAGCAAAATTAAAGGTTTTTTTTGGAAGAAATTCCTTCATTTCTTAACTTTTTGTCGATTTCAAAGGCTAAAACATACGTTATTAAAAAGAGTCCTGGAAATAATCTGCAATTTTCAATATAACTGAACTATAAATTATTTATGACAATTGAAGTTTTGTGTTATTCCATACTACATTAGCTAAACAGACAGCATATCTCTATTGTTCGAATATATACGCCTTTGGTTCTTCCTTTTAAAACCAAACGTCCAAATCCGATAAAATACAGCAGGAATGGGTACGGTTTACCTGTGCTATTTATAGGAATAATTGGATGCTAGGAATTTAATGTAATCTCTTCGCCTAATTATACGAGTACTAGGTTGCCATAGTCTGTCTACATACACATCACACAACAGTACCAGGTTTCAATGTCGTCACTGGGCCTATTTAAAATCAATATGGTCTAGTCTTTTATCTGATTCCAATTTGGTTTCTGAAATATTCGTTTCCATATATATCCATCGCTTCCTTCCTCTTGTTACTCCGTTATATAAAGTTTTCCAATTGGTTTGTAAGCATTGTCGCCTTTAAGGTGCACATAGCAGATTTAGCCTTTTGCGATACACTGTCCAATGGGGTTTCCTTTACTACAAATATTGACGACCAACAACAGGTTCAAGACGCAACAAGGTTGGTTCAGCTAGTACCTCGTAACTATACCCCAATGAATATCTAACTTCTTAAAATCCTTTACTCCTGTACAATTAACAATATTCACTGGCAAGTTGTTCCATTTGTCTATTAGCCTATTATAGAAAGTGTTTTCTCTCTTCCCGATTAAAATGGGATTTGTTTAATTTAAACCCATGACCTCTTGTTCTATCACTCATATTAAAATCTATATCCTGCACATCCCCTTGTTTGATAAATTTGAACAGTTGAATCAAATCTTCCCTTAACCCTTCTCTCTTCCAGAGTATACATATTTAAATTTCTTAATCTATCTTCATAATTCATGCATGAAAACCCTTGTACCATTTTAGTAGCCATGTGCTGAATTTGTCGTGGAGGTGAATTCGTTGCTATTTCAGAAATTAATAACTTAAAGAAAGTGTTTATAAGTAAGTTTATAAAATTTAAGTTTTTTTGTTGTAACTTGTAAAGCTCTTAAGAAATTTCTGTATGAGTTAGAAGTACCATAGAGAGATCCAAAAATCTTGTTCCACGTTCTTCATCCGTTAGAAACATTTTTGAGTTTTTTTTTAATAAACCAACATCGAAAAAAGACAATTCCAATTTTGGAATTTTCGACTTGGACGCTGATTTTTCTGTCTCCTTCCATATATCAATAACTTGTACGCGGAATTTTGTTCCAATAACATTAAGCTTGAGAGGGAAGAGCAAAAAAAAAAAAAAATGCTCATACAATATTAGTATTGCGCACATTTATATATTTCCACGTGTGGCTAAATGTATTGAATTAAGAATATCAATAAAATATCTTTTATTTTATAGCTAACGACTCTTGAGGCTTTATCAGAAATATCTTATTGGAAATGGAAACAAAGTGCTGCTTTCCTCAGAAAATTTCTTACCTTTTATGATAACTGCATATTTTTTGTGCTTACAAATGAGCCATTGGAAGCAATTTCTCAAGACTTTTCGAAAAATGGTTCGCTTAAACGTTTTTTAAATACTTAAAAAAAATGGCCATGTTAAAGTTTACAAAAATATATTTTATTGTTTAATACTCTTCTGCATTATATAATGATCAAAATTATAAAATGTTCGCATTATTCTCCTTTTATATAAATATACTAGCTGAAATACCCGTTCTACGCACGGGAAGGAAATAAATTACAAAATTGATACAAATACAATATTTATAGCGAAATAAACAATATTCTTAATTTGTCACCCATGAGGGGGAACCACAGTATTAAAAGTACTAATTTGAAACGAAATTTTATTGGCAAGGTCCTGCAAGAACTGAAAAGATTGCTAATATGAAGTTGTCTACACAATAACGTGGATATATATGCATTACACCCGTTGATCACCATCCATATTTTAACCTTTAGTAACATCCCAAAGATTTAAACGGGAAGAACTCTTATAAATGTTAATATATATTATCTGAAAAAGTTTTATTAGACACTTATGTCAACATGTGTCGTTAAGTTTCACAAATTGGTGAAAATATAAGAAGAAAAAAAAAACGAAAAAGAATTTTAAAAGGTTCATTTGCCAAATTCAAGATTTTCATATTTTTTCTTTTGTACGGTAAACTTTATCAATAAGCGAGAAGGGATGGTTCCCCAGCACTTTTTTTAGATTTTGTCCCCGCACTTTTTAAATATTTAACTTTTTTAAATAAAAAATAAATCATATTTTTTACTTCATTGAACTTCAAATCAATTTTTAAAAAAAAATCGTATCAATCCCCTACCCACTACTACAGAAGATTTACGCAAACCCAATCCCCCTCTGACACTTGTACCACGTGGGGGCAGAGTCTATAACAATAGTTTTCGATTCCGCCACATAACTACTCATATAGGCATACCTTCATATAAAGAAAGGTAGGCCGCATCGATCAAGCCGATTATTAACCCATTCCGCCGCTGACCGTGAAGGGAATGTCGCCCTTAACTGCAGGCTATTTCGTTCACATTACTCCCAGGGGAATCGTGTTATGGGCTATAAATGACCTACCATGGTATAGGAAAGTGAGTCGCGTCAATCAGGTCGTTTGTTAACCCATTTTACCCTCTGATCTTTATACCGCATAAAGGAAAATGTCACCCTTGATGACAGGCAGTATACACTTCCACTTCAATAATTCTATGGAAAATCAGCCTTCGTGGATAAATAACATAACATGGAGTAGAGGAAGGTAGGCCGCGTCAATCAGATTGACCATTTATACACTCTCCCTCTGACCTTCCTACCACGTGGGGTCCAAAGTATTCACGAACCAATTATTACGGTACAGAGTGGCTTCTACCTACCAGATAGATTACTTTTCTGTGTAAGATATAAGTAACAACTCTGTCAAAATTCATCTTCCTGGGTATACAGAAAGTTAGAAAATTAGTGATGAGTCAGTGGATAAGTGGCAAGGATTTTTACTTTTGGCAGTTAGAGTTTGAATTTTTGAAAATGAACATCCTTTCTTAGTGAGCAATTTTGGCTTAAAATGCCATGCTCCTTGCCAAATTTAATTTTCATAGTTGTTGTAGTACAGAATATCCCGTTATCCAATAATATTTTCACCATTTTGACATATATTAAAAAAAAATTTAACAGTAATTTCGCCATTTTTATGTTATTTTTACAAATATGATCATATGTTAGTTCATTTGGCAATATTTGATTCATTTGGCGAAATTTTTTATTCATTCGGTGAAATTTTAATTTATTTGGCGATGTTTTTATTAACTTGGCGTAGGTTTTATTTATTTGGCGATATTTAGTCATCAGCCAATCAGAATCCTCCTGATTACATAATATTAAAATTTTCCTTTATTTCAATTTTATATTTTACATTGTTATATGTTCTCCATGTTAATCCTATGGAAAGGTTTCTAAAAAAATCGTTATTTTGGCATTTCGAGTTCGAATTTTTAAAAATCATTTCGTAGTGCATCTCTACGTCCCAAGATGAATCTGTGCTCCAAATTTCAGCACTCTAGGTCTTTTAGATCTGTAGATACCCAAACTAACGTCGCTACAAACATCGAAAAAGGGGTTTTACAACCCCTTAAATACGTTCGATTTGAACAAAAATAGCTTACTTTTCCTATTTAAGGTATAAGTAACAAATTTGCCAAATTTCATCTTCATAGGTATACGGTAAGTTGGAGAATTAGTGATGAGTGAATGAGTGGGGATTTCGCATTTATATATATAGATTTTTTGAATGTGTGGATTCAGAAATAAAACAACGGAGCTTTTTTTTGCACAAAACAAAAATAATTTAATTGAAAAGACGACACAATGGCAGATTATACACGCAATTAAACATAAATTACAATACAGAAAATCGGACATCATATAAATTTGCAGCAGTAATATCACTAAAAATTATTAAATATGTACAGCTAAAATATTTTGTTTACAAGATCACACAATTTTTTATTACTTTCCATGACTTTTTTTTCTACTCGATGCTTCCTTTGTGCGATGTTACAAATATTTTAGATTCATGAGAAAGTCTTGTAGTCGAGTTATAATGTCTTTGCAATGCTTTAAAAGCGTTGGAATTATAGCACAACGAAATAGCAAGGCTTTCGACGATTTTGCAATGCTGTTACAATGTAATGTGCTATTGGAAATGTTTCCTACTTTTGAGATCCAAATCCATAATTCAACTTTTGAGATTATGGATTTTTCGATTTTCTCTTTCGATGCAATACACTAAAATGTTACCCGACCAGCTCCATTTCCGCAAAACCTAAGGTTCCAGTAAAAACTTCTTCTTGAATTTTAATCTATAGATAAAACATGGAATAATTTGAAAAAAGTTTTACCTTTTCTATCTTTCTTCGTCGTACTGTACAAGCGTTTTCTTTATTGTAGGACACTTGTAGCAGAGAAGCTAACTAAAAGGATGATCACTTTCGTTCAAACCGAATGGGGAGGAAATATAGTAATAGCGATTATGGATTTAGGGGTAAAAATACCTAAGGCTTGAGGCATTTTCAGTCAGTTCATGCAAATAAATTGTCTAGAGCGATATAATGTATATAATTGATAATTTGTATATAACAAACTTGTAACGAAAAGTTATTTCTAAAATCGCAAATTGGTTTTTTTAGTAAAAAAATATTTTAATGTTAATTTTTTTTATTAAATGAATATAAAATAAGAAAATGTGTTCAATCAGCTAAAAGCTTTCTACTCAAAAACAAACTTGTGTTTAATTCACCTTAAGATAAAACATTTTTAATAGGGGTTTAGTAAAATAATTGAAATGATAATCATTTTAAGGACTTAATAAGAGCCTTCGGTAACTTGAAAGTTTCCAAGGCCCATTAGGAGAATAATAAGTTGTTTCTAAGTACTTTATGAGCCTTATGGACACGAAATGAAAACAATAAGTTTATAAGGACTTCTAAGGATACTTACGAACCATGCAAGAACATCATTTCAGATGCAAAAGGGAAATAGTACCCCGATTGCAGACATTGAGTAATTCTCACGTGCTTCCCTGGGCAAAAGAGCTTTACAGATTTATATATCACAGGTTTAAAGCAAGAATTCTATGGTATTAACAATCTTACACAACCGTCAACATTGTTTAGAAACGCAAGTAAAGCTTTTATACTCATGCATTAAGATTATACCCCTCCGCCCGAGTGAAATAACTTCGCACAAAAGCTACCCAATGAGCAGTTGGCGACATATTGCGACGGTAAGGGATCTATCCCTAAGGAAATATCCGAGAACACTGTCTAGTAATTTCAAACCATGGTCAGTAGACGAGAATAACAGTTTAATTGACACCCCAAGCACCTGCTATAGGCGAGAGCATGGTTGGATCATACATATTTACACATTTGCACTTTTTTCATATTTACACATGAAAATTCATATAAAAAATATAAGAACTAGATTGTTTCGAAAAAGGTATGACTATACCAAGTATTTTATTGCATTTACTATATATAAAAATACACTATTCGGTAATTACCACTATAAGCACAACTATTAGAACTAAAATATATATTACAAACAAAAATTTTTAATGGCATTTTCTGGCATTCCTTCAAGATGAAAAATTAAAAAATATCTTTCTGCAGCAATGCTGTAGTTTTTTTATTATTATTTTCAATAATAAAATAATGTCAGAAAATATAAGAAATATTTTTTAATATAATTATAAGCTAAAACTTGTTATTCTGAAAATACCGACAGGAAAATGATCATAAAAAGCTTCCATAAAAATGAATATATAAAGAACATTTTTAAATAATAAAAGAATGGCAGAAAATATAAGAATTTTTTTTACTTAATCTTATATATAAAGTTGTAAATTCTCAAAATCTGTCCGGATGTTGGTTTGTCCTTTCAAAAAGGCTCCGTAACTACAAAACGTAGAACTTTGAAATTTCAAGAATAACATAGTTAGTTAACAAAATAAGAATTTAACGTGACTATTTTCAAGTTTCTACGATGTTTCATTTGAATGTTATGACACTTTTTAGCGTATCCTAGCGAAGTTTCACGATGTGGCAACAGTAATATCAATTGAAATCAACGGAAGTGAAAATATAATATTAAAAAAATTATAAATGAATTAGAAAGCCGATCTTTATACGGAATGCTTCATAACTACGAAAAGTAGCTTTATGAAATTTACAAAGTATTTTATTTGAAAAATTAAGACCTTTTTTGCGATAATCTTTAAGTTTGTACGATGTTCCATTCGTATATTATAACTATTTTAATGAATGTCCTTCACTTAACATGGATGACAATATCGTTTGCAGTTTAAAAGAATTTTCTATTCGTTATTGACACTATAAAAATCACATCACAGTTTTTTTTTTATTTGGCAATTATTGAAAAACATCTACACATTGGGCTTTTTGCTACAATACACAATTAAAATAACTAGAATTTTAACTTAGGGAAATGGTTTATAATTGTTTTGTGTCTTTTGTTTGTATGCAGGTTAATTGTAACTGTAACTATATTGGATTATCTCAGATCGAACTTTTAGAACAATACGTTCAAATGCGAGTAATTTGTGTATGAACGTCAATTTAATTTATTTGAAAAATATTTTATGCAATTTTTTTTTGTTGTACGAAGCTTAGTTTCACTGTGAATTTTAAACTCTACATGGCTTTTTAATGTAATTAAAGGAATAAAATTCCCCACATAATAACTGATAATTGAGAAAATATTTTATTTAATCTGAAAATGAATACTTCCTTTTAAAACATTGAAAGGCGAACATTAAGAATGAAATTTAGAATTATTGAACGTACATGGTGAGATTATATTATGATGCCACGTTTATTAAACTATATGGTTATGTCACCAAGTTATAAGAAGTTATTCTTTGGATAAAGTGCGTTTCGGCTTTAATTTGCTATGGAAACTTATTAAATATTTATATGACAGGTATTTTTATATGCGAATGCAATAACAATAATATTACAAAATCAAAATTTTAGAAAAAATGGTTTAATAAAATGAGTAAATACCGAAAATGAAAAAAAATACTCAAAATTAAAATAGGTGGTTATTCTTCTGTAATAATAGTATTCATTGGAATTCTTTAACACATGGTCATTTGGACGTAGTAAAGGAAAGTTGTGTAGTATTTTAAAACATACTATTTTTGGTTGAGTGTTTATACCGGGTATTTGGTTGAGTATTATACCGGGATGTTAATTCTATTCTCCCTTTTATTAAGAATTAAGGCAGTTCATTTGAAAAAATGTTTAGGTTTATTCTGGCTGCAATTTACATTTTTATGTTCTGTATTTCAAAGGACAAAAATGCAAACTACTAAGTAGATACACAAGTTGCTGGTCGAAGATATTGAAAAGATGCATCCTAAATGATGCATTATTGGGACAGGCATTTGGAAATAGTCAAACTAAAATTGCAATAGTGGGTAACTGGAAACTGATTGTTTTGAAAGTTAAATCATTGGAGTTCTCAAGATCAAATTTCCTAATTTGGTCATCTTTAAAAAATAAGTTTTCTGCTTTTCCTGCTTTTTTCACTTTCATACTGCTTAAGAACATTTTAATACCGAGATTGATTCAGAAGTTTCATTAAAAATTAAGCTTGAAGTTAATGCTTTATACCTGCAATTTAATGAAACTCTTCTTGATGATTTTTTTTTATTAATACAAAAATGATGATCATAGCGCTTTTTTTATTATTTAATTTTATAATTTTTTTCTTAGATAAAAAATCATATATCTATATAAATACTTTTTAATATAAAATACCTTTTATAATACACATTATCTTTCAATAATGATGACAACAGCAATTAAATTCATCGATTAAAATAAGCACTGAAAAATAAAATATAATAATAGTCATGACCCGAAAAATCGGGTAGGTACAGACCCCGTTGTATTGAGCTTTACTCGGTACAAAGTTGAGAGAGTGAGAGGATAAATTGCCTACTTTCATTTACACGCTGGTATGTTTATGGTAACGGAGGCGTATACTGTTACACACCTTTCCAATTGCTACAAATTTAAGAGGGATATTGGGCTAAATATCGGCACGCACGAAACGTCTGACTTTCGTCTACACGATATTATATTATTTATACCCATCGACTGATTCCACTTGGAGTGAAGGATTTTGCAAGTGTCGTTTTTTATTATGAGATTTTATGCAATTGTACCGAAAGGAAACCTCTATTAATTTCTAAAAATATTTTTGTGCAGGAATCTTTAACTTTTAAAACTCCATACTTTATGAAAGACAATATAGAAATTATTGGATTTATAACGGTGTATTAGCAACCAAGTAGTATAGAGATATTTTTAATTTTTTAACTTCTAACTTATTAAAAATAAAAACATTTCAATTTATAAAAAAAACATTTTTTAAGGAGGAATTCTAAACTGGTATCTGCGATTTTCCCAGGGAGAAGAGGAAATGTATGTATTTTCGGTCATTTGTCGTTATTTTACTTATCTTCGTGCGTAGAACGGGTACTATTGCTAGTATAATTATAAGCTATAATTATAAGCTTTTTATTTTAAAACTTCCGACAGGTAAAGGCCTCCATAAAAATGAATGCATAAATATTATCATAAAAATAAAGCGGCAATACTGCTTAAACAAAAATTTTCAAAAACAAAAATTTCAGGTAAAATATATTAATTTTCAATGATATATTTATAAAAAATCTCTATTAACAATAACTTAACCATTATAAAGGGTAAATTAATTTAATTGATTTTAGCGAAACTGAACTATAAAAAATATATTAAACAGTTTGCATAAATACAATCAAAACTGAAATCAACATATATTTTTCCAACTTTCGATACAACGATCCCTCAAGGGACCAAAGCAAATAGGTCGTTACAATGGAAAATAAGTCGTTGTAATAAATAAAACTTATTGTATTAGAAACTAATCAACATATTAAAAAAAGAAGGGTGTAAGGAAGGGATCGCTCTAGAGGGATCATTGTAAAGAAAGTATTTAGTTTTGTATATGTAAATGCAAATAAGGTACTTTTGATAACTGCACACATATATAATAGATAGTGCTAAAAACGATATTTGAAACATACCTCGCCGTATGACTTGCCTATTGGGGACTTATGGAAGAGAGTTCTCTAATAAAGTAGAGTGTCTTTCTTTCAAGTTTTTTATGCCTTCTTTTCGTGTATTTTGCGCAGAGTGCGTGGGGCAAGAAATCACTTATCACTTGCACTCCCTCAGGTGCCTGGAATCGAAGGTGCACCAGAGCACCTAATGGTAGTACAAAGGACAGGGTGAGATCCTCATTCGCGCACTGAGGTCGGCTTCACCTGTAAAAAGATGGAAATTAAGTTTTTTACAATATAAAGTGTTTTAATGAATATGTCAACTAGGTGAGGGTTTTTTATTTAACAAAACTGGTATTACACGGGTTGCAAAGAAACCACTTTGATGTCATTTTAAAAATCTGTTTAGCTTTCAAAAATGATGGCAAAAGTCATCTAGTTATATATAGGGGTCTCAGAGTTAAAATATATAAAGTAAATTTTGTGAAGTTATAATACATTGCGAACATGTCATTTTTCACGGTTCCTTGTTAATTCAATAGAGTTATTCAACTTTGAAAGACTTTTTCTCGAAATCGACTTACATGGACGTGAGCTATCCATATAACAGGAATATCCATTTTAAAATTTAAACCAAAAATATCAGTATATAATTTTTTTTTAAAAGTATGTATTTAAATTATAAAAAAAAGCCAGATACTTCTCGTTTTAGAAAGTCTTAATTCGGGCAATTGAAGATGATTACATTTTAACATGCACAGATTGTTTTGGGACTATTTACAGAGAATGTTTTCAGCGGAATATTTACAGTGAATGTTAACACTCAAAGCCCATGCAATCCTATCTCTATTAATGCAGTTGATGCTCGATATAATGACCCGTTGCATGAAGTTATGTTTATCAGTCTCGTCACTAGAGCTTATAATTGAGGGGGGGGGGGGGGGGTGAAGCATTAAAATTGCCAAGTAAAATAAACCAACTTTTTTAGAGTCTGTTAAATTACCAGTTTTTTTCCACTTGGATGGGAAAAATTAGTTTTTGATGAGAAATTGCCAACTCTACCATAAGAAAAACTTTGCTTTTTTTTTACAATGATTTCCCCAACATTTGTCTTGTCAACGGGAATTGTAAAAACGTTGGTAAATTACTGTTAACTTGGCAAAATCACAAACCTAGTTAGCAAACTTGTGAAACATTTGGCTTTGTTTTTTAAAGTGAAACTTCTTAGTTGTAATTAAAAAAAAAAGCCAAATATTTCCCAAGTTTGCCAACTAGGTTTGTGATTTTGCCAAATCTACAGGAATTTTCCAACATTGGGGGGGGGGGGGGAGTCCCCCCCCCCATCCCTCATTAAACATCCTAATGTTGATCCATCATTGAAAAAACTACTTTTTTGTAAATATACCAACATAAATAAAACAGAATTATTCCGAGTTGAACAAATTTTAAATGATAAGAACAAATATTAAATTAAAAAAGAATTAACAAAACTTTAATTAAAAATAATGTATAACAAATAAAACAGCAGGGGAAAATATTAGACAAAAAGTTATTTTAACTAGTTAAAAATTAATTTTAATAAATCTTTTCAATTTTATGCATAAACAATTTCAAAATTTGTGAAGTCATGGTCCAAGAAAACGACAGGTCCCGAGGCTTCATGCACTCAGGGCCCTATTAAGACATTGAAGCAAGGGAAGCCCGCCTTTAAATGGGGGCCCTATTGCTCTCAAATTGGCCCTGGAACATTAAATCGAGTTTTTACATGTACTAAAATCCTTGCCTCTGAATGGCATTAAAGCGAAACACATTATATAAATATATTAAAAAAACATTAATAAGTAAGGAATATTTCTAATATTCTGTATGTTTTTGATTTTTTTTTCCAATATTCGAACAAATTTAACACAAGTAGCAACTTTTTTTTTCTTCTAAAATTAGTAATACCACTTTTTTAAGTTAAAATTAGTAACAAACTATGTTATAAGGGTTAAATATTTATATAAAATGTGGCGTTTGGGGGCCCTTCAAAATGTAAAGTGTAAGCCTGAGTTTCCCGGGCCTATTCGGTAATCAGGCCCTGCATGCACTAGCTTAAAATGGTGGAGCGCCATTGTAAGGAAGGGGCCGTTCTATCGTAGGGTAGTAGAAAAGGGATCTACTGAACAACGATAACCGTTAGGGTTTCCATTATTAACTAACAGTTCACCGTACGAAACACGGATTTGAGACTCAGGGAGACAAACTTAAGGATTTTAATGATAAAACTACACATAATATTTTAAAATTACTGAATACAAAACATAGTAGTGTCGAATGAGGTAAGGCAGAAGGGAGGAAGGCAATTTTTTTTCTTCAAATATTAGAGAGTGTTGTACCTGAAGCATGGCAGTGGCAGGAAGGTGGTCGGGATCGACGAATGGTCCGCGGTCCCTCCGCGCGCTACTTCAGGGTACCTGACTTTTAGACAGAGGACGCAGCCACAAGCACCTGATGCAGCACGTGAGGGACGACGCGGCAAAGCACGAGTCTTGACCGTCAGGAAAAATGCAGGTAGATTCCATGGTTTAAATTTAAAGCACCTGCCTACATGTAAAGCCCTTCCTAGTACAGGATGTCTCTCTAGGCAGCGTTGGTCTAATTCTAACAACTGTGGTCTAAAAAAAGAGACTAGATAACTTTGGATTGGATTTCTTTCGTCACATAATATCTTCTTCGACTTTAATGAACTTTTATTAAAATTAATATATTTTCCTATTAACAATCTACTTTTAATTAAGTACTAATTTAAGTTACTATTAACAATCTACATATTATGACAAAATTGGTTGAATGTCATGATTTCTTATAGTTTTAAATATACTTTTGTATAACATGCAGGGAAGTGCTAATAAATTTTACCTGTAGACTTGGCTCTTCAATCGGGTAAAGCAAAAATTGAAGGTGAATCTGCAAGAGAGATCAATAGTAAAGAGTTAGTTACTTTTTAAAATAGTTAATTTTTTTAGTTTATGAAACTTCCAGTTTTAAGAAATTCCTTTCGATCGATAAAATAACATAATGTTTGTCTCATTAGTAGTACTGAAACAATCGATAAGATTTTTTTTACATTAAGATTCGAAAAATTTGACAGATAAGCAGTCTTAACCAAACTTCATTAAAAGAACGGTTTATTTCAAATCAAATTCAATAAATCAATATTAAATTATTTCAATTAATATCTAAAATGTTTTTCTTATTGCAAACTTATCTTCTGATATACATCACTAGTAAAAAAGGCAATTTTATATGTATGCTATCTTTTAATATTTGTTTGAGCGTGTTATTTTTAACATATGTTCTAGGAGATATTTGCTTTCTTGACAGTAAGTGTATTGACTTTTATTACAGGAGATCAAACCCCAATATATATATATATATATATATATATATATATATATATATATATATATATATATATATATATATATTTGGTTGTTGGAAAGTTGGTTGTCAAAGTTGGTTGGTGGAAATATATATATATATATATATATATATATATATATATTTCCACCAACCAACTTTGTCATTGCATGTTGTTTGTTTGATTTACGAGTAATTTAAGATTTTAATGATTATTTGATAAAAATTAGGCGTCAATGCGTATAAAATGAAATAGAGCAGGGCACACACGATGCGTGGATGGGGAAGAGGAGCGGCCTTAAATGGAAAAGTTTTAGGTATTTATATTCATTCTGATGTAAAGGTTTTTGTTGGCGACACATCCCTATTTCTATATTAAGTTCCACAAAAAACCCTTCTGGCCGTGCTCCGATACAGCACCATCCAACTTTCTCACACAATTTTGGCGCTGTCAAATAGTCCGACACCCCAAGCGGCCGATTTAGCTTTAAAATATCGCACGATATTCGCACACAAAATTTCTACAAAGAACAACTGCAAAATGATATCCTTTACTTGTACAATTGACATAAGACACTTTTCATTGTTTCTTTTCAATCAAAATTCTGCTACTAAAAGCTGTTCATCTCCCCAATCAATTGATTTTGGCACCGGGCAATGACATATTATTTTTTAAAAAAACAGCTGACAGCAGCCTATTGGCGAGAAAGGGCAGATTATGTTTGCAAAGGAATTTACCTATTGATTTAGACAACAGAAATAATTTATGTCAGAATTTACATCAGTGATGGAATTTTAAGGTATTAGCAGCAATTGTCCCCTTTGAGATTTTTTAACTCAAACTGCCAAAATTTGATATTTTTCGTTTTAAAAGGATTTAAAAAGAAATATGATAATCTCAATTATAAAGAAACTAAATCTTTTAGGATAAAGTCCCAAAGAGATGATAGGGCAATATTGATATATCGCCCAATTCTGCAAAACTTACACATCAAAAATAGTATGGGGCTCAGCATCAACTGCAATGTCAAAGTGGAATTTAAAATATCATTCCTTTTATACTATTTGTAGGATAATCATATTATAAAAATATGAATAATATAATGGCCTGCATGGATTAATAATAATGGTAAGTATCAATTATAAAATCCTATAATTGGTCTTATTAATAACAAATATGTAGAAAACTCGCAAGAAAACTTTAAGCAGATATTTATTATATAGGGAAATATTTACCAACGATTTCCCTACACGAAAACCAATCTTGGATCCACCCTGATAAAAATGATGTCACACTTGGACAGGGAAGAGGGTGTCTTAAATCTGTGACACTTTGTGACAAGGGGGGGGGGGGGGTTACAAGAAGAGTGACATCACACACATCGAATAAAAAATATTGAAAATCAACATAAACAAGATGCACAAACATTTCAAAAAAATAAACTGTTTAGCTTCTGGTTTGAATCGATATAATTGCAGTTGAAAAAGGAAGTTATAAAATAATATTTCAAATACCATCTATAACTTAGTGCAATGTTTCTGAATTGCCAGTATATGTATATTTTTTACGTGCTGGATTGATATTGTTGGGACATTAGCGTAGTAATTAAAAAAATATGGGGGGAGGGTTTCAACTAGTTCCATTCCCAGAATATTATTTACCAATAAAAAAACTAGTTAGTAATTATTCATTAATAATTAGCAGTTACGCTAATTAGCAATTAGTTGTTAATTAGTAATTGTTAAGTACTTATAATTTGTTAATAACTGAGGAATTTGCATATTTCTTAAGATATTAAAAAATTTTGGTAGACATTTTTGAGGGCTTGAGCCTCCTGATCCTCCTCTTTCCTACGCCTATTGTATAAGAAGGTGACACGTGACAGAGGGGCTATGGTGAAGTGTGACAAAATTCATGACATCATTTATGGACGGTCCCTATCCCGGAAAATGCTACCGTTTTACTCATTAAATTCAAATAAACCATTTTTCGTTGTTCTTTATCAATCTGAATCCTGCCATTAGAAACGCGATTGTATTTTTAATATAAGCGGCGTGCCCTTTGAGAGAGGTGATCTGAAAGGATCTAATTCGTGCTGTGCTTCGGCGTTGGGGGGGAGGGAGTGCAGTGCATTCCTCCCTTCTTCGCAACGGTCTGATGAGCGGGCACGTGCATGTGGTCTGTCTGGTCTGGGACGTAGAAGAAAGAGCGCGCTTACGCAGACCGAAACAAATCCGTTCCCTTGGATTCAAAACTTGGTTCCTAGAAATGACACCCAGTTCATCCAACAGGTATTGGCAGTGCCTTCGTGAAATTTTGACATTTAGGGCAGTGCTTAGGAGAGTTAGGATGCGTCCAACATTTTCACAATCGAAGTTTGAATTTCGGATTAAAATTTTTAATGCATAACGTAAAACACATCTCAACTAATTATTGAAAAATCAATCGATCGATATTTTTTTTTTATAATTAACCCTTTCGCTGTAATATGAGTTGTATTTAACTCACGTCTTGTTTGTCCAAGAGGTTCTATCAGTTAAATACAACTCGTAAAACAGACTACGGTATTTGTGATGTAAATTGTATACACTTCATGCAAACCATGCAATATTGATGTAAACATATTCTAAAAGGCTTCCTAGACAAAAAAACTTATATTGGTCTGGATTTTTTCTTGAAATGTTATTTTTTGTATGCGAGTCGGATATTTTGCCATTTAGCTGCTACTATCCATATTGCACATGAGTTGCATACAACTCGTGCATAAAATTAGATATTTTTAAAAAAATTCTTACATGTTGATAAATTTGAATATAATTTAAAAAGCAAAACAAGAATAAAAAATGTGATACAATGAGCGCTAATTTTTTTTATCATTGTGGCAGCAAAAGGATTAAAAAAAATTAATTTTTTGCATTGAAAATGTTTTGTTTTTATATTTAGATTCTACAGTTTAGATTCTACAGTTTCCTTGACTATATATTTCATCCATTTACGGAAAAATATATTTACATGGACAATAAATTAACTTCAAAAATATAATCGGGACAGCCCACTAAAAAATATATACCCCACAAAGGAAGGAAATGATGTGTTGCCAACAAAATCTACAACGAATTTTTTTAAAATTATAAATTAATTAAAAAATCTCATTTATTAAAAAATATTTTGAGCTAGTTAATATTTGAGTTTTACGTTAAATTAACGTTAAAACTCAACCCAATTAATCAAAATTTAAAATGCATTAATCTCGCGTTTTGAAACAGGAAAAAAGAATTTTTTTCTTTTCAAATGATTTAAAGTGGCTTAACAAACTTGTGTAACTACAGTAATATCAGAACTACTGTATAAATGAAGATTTTATATAAACTTTCCTTCCACTAGGCACTATGAGAAAATTGTTGGAATGATAACAACCAATGGTTTTGCTCATTCAATTAAGCCAAACCAACTAACACAAAAACTCAATTTACTTGCTCACAACGCTTAATATCATATAAACCTAGGCACCTGGTTTGAGTGGACTGAAACCTATTCACCGGAAATGAAAGTTTACGGCCCATTCTACACGTACGAGAAAAACGCGCGCGAGCATCTGCAGATGGCTCGGTGATTCGACACTATATACCACGAGGTTTGAATTTTCGAATCACCGAAAAGCTCGCACGCGTTTTTTTCGTTCTTGTAGAATGGGAAATTTGAAAATTGCGGTAAGTAAAATATATAATGGAAAAGGGGAGGGGGGGGGGGGGGGGGTAGAGAAAGACAAATAAAAACAAACAATCAGCAGGAGAGGGTCGGAAGTACAAAGGGGAAAGGAGCTTGTTGAAAACGCAAGATAAGACAATGAAAAAACAAACAAACATATAAAGCATTAAAATGAGACAAATTTATCTGAGAATAATTAAGGGGAAGTTAAAACCTACACTAGAGGGGACAGAGAAAAAAAATACTGTGAGTGACAGCATACAAATGATGTTGCAAAGACTCAAGCCAGAAAAGTAAGGTGAAGTAAAATGCCAAGCCAAGGATAAATTCTTTCATGAAATTGTCAAGAACATTCAGTGCAGAAGCTTGATTCAACTAAAAGAACTTTTAATGATTTTCATCTGAATTTTTAATGTCGTAAATGTTGACTGAGAAAAATGAAGGAAAAAAAATATAAGTGCCAAATGAGAGAGGTTTTCATTAAGTGTCTCTTATACAGTTAGTTTTAAATAAAAATGCTTTATTAAGTTTGTTTTGAACAGAAGGAGTGAAGAAATAGCAAAGCTAGTAACGCAATTGAGGTAGATATAAACTTAACGACAATATTGCAATGTACAATTATAAGTAATATCATAAAAATGGACAGGTTTCATGAGCACTGCTTTTCTCATCAATAGTAAATAAGTAGTTTTAAAAAAGTTTGCTGAAAACTCTAGTGAGAAAAAAAAAACTTTCAATTCCACTCGCAAAACTTTTGAAACTTTCTAAGGACTTAAATTAAATATATATATATATATATAGTAAATCAAGTTCTTTTGAAAGTGGGAGGAAAAAACGAACCATCCCTTGTTTTCGGCCATTATTTATTGTAGGGCTACTCTTAATATTTCATTTTGTAAGGAATAAAGTTTAATTGATAAACAAAACATTTGAATAGATAACAGGGCGAAAAATTTATCATTGGATATCAATTTGCAAGTCATTTGGTCAAATAGTTTTTTAATTACGAGTATCGAAAGTTTAGAACTCGTAATGTTAAATGAATTTCTTAACCATTTAATAAAATCTTTCGAAATAACAATTTGATTAAGCTGAAATTTTTATTTGTGTTACTTCTAAACGACCTAAACAAAATACACTAACTTTCATTACTTTTATATATATTCTTTAATTTTATTTGAATTAAGATATTAATATTAAAAAAATATTATGAATAGCAACCACGCTATATTTTGATAGTAATGGATTCAGAAAAATGTTTTACATGCATATGGAAAATTTCGTGGTTTTGTGGTTCATTTGTTATACTAAAACTTTTATTAACTTGATCATGTCAAGGGCCATACGTAAATTTAAAATCGACAGTGCTTAAAAGAAATTTTCCACAATTTTGCTATTTAGGAGCGTTGTGATAGCGTTGGCATAAAATTTTTAATTCTTATCAATATTTCGCTCTATAAAAACTCGTGTATGTTCATAGGCAAGTATGTAAACTCGAAATAATGCCTAATAATAACGAATGAAAATAAAGACAAAGTTTCTTTGTGTGGCGCCAAAAAGCATTTCTACAAAAAAGAGTTTGCAGTTCTACACTTAACAGTTTGATTTTAGCATCTCACATTTAAAGATGTTTATTTTGTGATATTTCTTTTATGTGTATTTTTAACATCTAACTTGATTTTTATTTAACTTATATTTGAGTTAACCTATTTTCAAACTGAGACTATTTACAGATACTTATATGAATTAATTTTATTTTTTATACTAAAATAATTGTAATGAACTTAATTTATTATTTTTTAATAAAATTACTTAAATCTGTTCTTTTACACATTTACTGATGCAATGATAAAATGCTTATTTTTTAATCAATTTAAATTGTTTCTTAAAGTATAGTACCTTTTTTTAATTATATTTTATTATTTTGTTTTAATAATAAATAAATTCAACACGACTCATTAACAATATTATAAAATATAAATATTTCTCAGATAAGGTTTATTTTATCAAACAGATGTATTTTATTTTAAAGCTGTCATTGACATCCAGCTCTTCTGAAGGCGCATAACAACAGCGGTATAATTTATAGACCTAAAATTCTGCTATCTGATTGGTTGAATAAACGTGTTAAGGTGGTAGTGTATTTCGAAATATTTTCAACTCTTTCCAAGAGAAAGCGATTTCATAATAACCCCAGACGATTTTGTTCTTCATAGAACTATTTTTTGCATTCTTTCGAAATAAATCAATTAGTATTTATTAATCTGCTACGTAAATAAAATTAATATTTCTAGTTAAGGAAACACGAAACGATTTAACTTAAAAAAAAACTTTTTGAATCAAAATTTATATGTATATATTTAAACATATATAAGAAAACTATATTTTACACAGAAATTCCATAATCGTTTGTATTTTTTTTCTTCAAAATTTAAATTTTAACAGTTTTTTTCTTAAACGCTAAGGTTTTTATTTAATATTCATAATTTTCCACCACATTTCTTTGGAAAAAAAAATCCAAAATCCTTTGAACTATAATACCTAAAAATTGGCATTAAAATTTTGTATACTACATGTATTTGATTTTTATAGAAATAGTTATTCACAATAACACGCAATTTTATTTAAAACTATTTTTTTTATTATAGTAATTAAAAAAATATATTACTCATAAAACTAATTCGATTGCCAATTTATAATATAAACATATTTTACAATATGCTTTAAAAATTATACATTTCTTCATGAATAATAACAAAAAAAGCCATTCTTAGCGTTTTGAAAAAGTTAATATAAAAGAAAACCAAACTCATAAAAAAAAAGTTTTCGTTCCTTTAAGAATATATACCTGTTATCCAGCATAAAATCTCAACTCAATAAAAAACATAATTACAGTTCTAAAATTTTAAACATAATTACAGTTCTAAAATTTTGTAAGCATATTTAGAAAATTTTAAACTGAAAGTTAAAAAAAAAGGATAATTTTACAATTTTTTGGGTTCTGTGTTCTTTTAAGATTTCGACACTATTTGTACACTTGACCTCTGAATATAAAATGCGCTATTAAAAATTGTAAACACATATATAATAATACTACTTTAAAAATAAATTATATATAAATTAGCTTATATGTAGTGTAGAATGCAAAAGTGAGGATGCCATGAAAATTCGAATTTACAAAAATAACTTTTTAACTTTTACTTATAAATAAATGACTTGATTTGAAGAATTTTGTTAAAAATCGTAATACTGGCATTGTTTTTGTGCTTTTGTGATAGAAATCGAATAAGAATAAAATATACATAGAAATTATTAAGGAATTTAAAGATATAAAACTAATTTTTAACGCATTTTTTTAAATATGACATGAAAAAAAAATCCATGTATTAAATTTGAGGCAAAGTTTTAGCAAAAACCACGAACAGTTGTTTGGGTATCTGGAACGAAACCTGAGTTTAAATTGCATTGCGTCAGAGTGACTTATTAAGTGAGTATGAAAGATGTTACACATTGTATCAATATTTTAATCAAATTAATTTTAATTTCATTAGAACATACGATGCATTTTTATGATTAAATTAATTCTACATTGTAGTTGTTTGATAAAGTAAATAAAACTTTTTTATAGAGTATTTGTAATATTTAGAACAAAATCTTAGTTATTGTATAAAATTGCAATATTTTATATTCCAAACTATTTTTGCATTTTTCGCTACATTTGACATTATTTTATGCTTTGGATTGAACTGCACTATTTGAAGCATTTATAATGTAAAAGAGAATGATATATAATTTTTCTCTATTTTTCTCTAAAAAATATAACATTTAATTTGACCACAAAATCTTTTTTACAAAAAAAAACAATAAAAATATATAAATTTTACAGTTTGTAAATTTATTCAGAATTTAAAAAAATTTCAGTACATGTAGCAGTTTTTTTTAGCTTGCATAAGAACACTAAGTGAAATCTCAATAGATTAAAAATTTTGATAGTTTTACTTTAATCAATATTTTTTTTAATTGTCCAGTCCATGTAGCTATTTAAGGAAAACGGCAAATATCATATTCCCATATTCACTTTCTTCTGTTCCTCAGATTCCTAAATATATTTGTTGTTAATAACGTTTCATACATTTGAACTGAACAATAAAAAGCCTGTAATTAAATTTTGCTCTAAACTTAAATACAAAGTAGCTTCCATAGTTTGTCAGCGTGTGAACGCAAAGAAAAATTTGAAATGATTTTCAAATGCTCATGGTTTTAGAACAAGTGACAAAATTGGCTACTTTTAGCAAAAAGTAATTATAATGATGATTTTGTATTTACACTTAATTTCTTGCTTCGGATAAATTCATAATCGTCAATAAATCCAATCTTATGTTAAAATTAAAACGTATTATTTATGTACATATATAGAGATTATTACATGTATAAATTTTTTTATAAAGAACATGTAGTTAACATGAAATTATTTTCCTGGAAAAATTACTATACTGACGATGACAAACTATGAAAGATGTATTTTCTTCATAATTAATCATTCAACATCAATTCAAATGTGGACCGACAGAGTTGAAAAAAATTCAAAATTAAATAAAATATGCAACCAAACCAACTTCCAGGAAAATTATTTCGCATTAAATAATTGTTTCCCAACCCGTGGTCTGTGGAACACTGGGGGTCTGTCGTGGTCCGTCGAAGTTTTAGAATATTCAATTAAGATGTTGTTGCGTTGCTTTAAAAAATAATCAGGTTATTGTTTTAAAATGAATTTTTATGCCAAAAAAACTTAAAATTCTAAAATATTTGCTTTAACAGAATATAACTTTTTACATTGGAATTCCATTATATATATATATATATATATATATATATATATATATATATATATATATATATATATATATATATATATATATATATATATATATATATATTTATATATAATTTTTTAAAAGTAACGTATATTCTGATTTCTTATTTATAATGAGAATTTTAACATTCCTCACCTACTTTCAATGTAAATATCTGTGTTTTTTACTAAACATCTCAACACCTGTTATAAAACTCCTATGAAAATTAACAAATATCAATGTTTGCGAAAACGTTTAGGTCTTTCTTGATACGTCATACAAACTCTGAATTCTCCCTTCCCCCATGTCACGCCATAGTCACACAAGATAAACTCCCTGTCCTTCCTCCCCAAACGTGCATGACGTAATAAATGAATGGCCCCTTGCTATGAGCATACTACCCCATACTTTCCAAGGCCGGATGCGCCCACGACCACCACACTACTCTGTCCTGACCCCGAGCGACCCGGCAATGCATCGGCATCGCGTCTTTCAGACTAATCGTTACTCCATTCTACATTTGCTGCCGATAGAGGTCGCCAGAAGCGCTAAGATATCGTGAATGGACGTTTGTTTCTGTAGCTAGAGCATTAAAAACCCGGGTGAAGCAAAGGAATCCCCCATAAAGGCTTCTACTTAACCATAGAAAATTGTACAAGATATCGACAAAAAAAGTAGTGCAAAGGTTCTATTACCATTTTTAATTATTAAAAATTTGAACCAGGGGCGGATCACCTCGTGAGGGACGATCATTAGAATATTTTGTCTATATCTTGGGATGTTATGTATTAACATTTTCGTAAAACTTTTATGCATATTTTTTACTAATAATATTAAACATTAATTATTATTTACCCTAAATTATAGCAGACATATTTTTGTTAAATATTTTATTCAGAAAATTATGGTACAAATGGAATTATTTCTCTGTTACTCTTTAAAAGTATTTTTAAAAATATCTTCGAAGAAGCAAGCAATCCGCAAAAGCAAAATAAAGTAGAGATAAATAAAGAGATTTTAGTACAGATTATGAATTACTGTGTAAAGAGGATTGATGCACGTTTAATTTGTCGTGGTTACTTTACTTGTCCTCCCGTTATTTTTGGCGTATACAAATGTTGAACGGGTTGACAGCTTTGGTATTGTCCCTATCATTTGTCAGCTGTTCTAAATTAGGAAGCAAGATTTTAAAAGTTCCAGCACAATTAATTCAAGTTCGTTACAATATATATTATGTGTTAATATCAGGTTAAAAAAAAATAACGAAAAATATCCATTTAAGGCAGTGTAAGTTTAAAACTCTCGGAGGGGGAAATTGCTCCTACACGATCCGATCCGCTACTGATTCGAACTTAGTTCTACAAAATAACTTAGTTCTATCCATTTGTAAAAACTCTTTGAAGACTTCCTAATTTTATATAGCTTAACTTTATAGCTTAATTTTATATAATTTAACACTTCATCCTTTAATTTAGTTATTCTTTGGTAATCAGATTTTCTCTTAAGGAACTTTTTTAAATATTGCAAGTCTGTCCACCTCCCCATCAGTTATTCTATTCTAAAATCTATTCAATGGATTACATCTCGTGTAAAGTTAAACCGAAGATTGATGAGGTTGTGCTAACGCTTCTGTGCAAATCCTCACGTGACTTCGTCCCTTTAAAGATTAAATTAATTGAAAATGATAGAAATTTCAAAAAATAATATTCAAATTAATTGAATTGTCACTTTTCAGAAAAGAATTAGTCCAAAAACCTAATTTTTAGGAAAGGGAAAAAACTGACTCGTTTTGATTAACTCATAAATGTTTGAGGACTAGAATCAAGATGTGTTGTTCTAAATGTGAGGATACGTATGGCTACAATACAATATTCCATTCGTCAGTTTTTCTGAAAATGAGGTGCACGTCCTTCTCTTCACAAAAATTAACGTTTTAATTGACTCAATTAATTAAAATCGGTTGTCGAAAAAAATAGTTGAAGTTGTTAGCTCAATTTTTAAGAAAAACCTTTTTTTAAAAGCTTACAATTTATTTTATGTTATTTCCTTTTCAGGTGTTTTAAAACAATCCTTTAAATTAAATTTGTTTAATTACGTCCTTTTAATTAAATTTGTTGGGGTTAAAAAGTAATCCTTTAAAATAATGCTTAATATTTTTATTAACTGAATTAACTTAAGAGATATACTAAAAATATGTCTTATAATTATTACTTTTTATTATTTTTTAAAATAAGTAAAATAATAAAAAATCTGCCGAAAAGGATGTCTTTATAAAATTTTATAAATTCACTTTCACGAATCGAAATTTATGTTGAGTTTTATCGATCATCACGGTATGGATTTTTATGTTAAAGTGACGATCTCCATGAAAAAGTATCGAACTTGCTTTCGATGTATAGATTTTTATTCAACACAAAAAAAAGTGTTGAATAATTTTATTATTAGGTCATATATAAAGTTGAAATGAATAATATTGTTTGGGGTATTGTAGCATTAAATTTTCTTTGTTGAGACAAAAAAAAACCTTAAGTGACTTTTAAAAAAAAACTCATTTTTAAATACGGTATGACTTTCTATTATCAAATTTAAAATAAAATAATTTTTAGAATTTTCGCACAATTGAAATTGTTAACTGACCAGATTCCGTACATTCCCTAATACTTAAAAATAAGTATTGAATAAACAAAGTACAAGCAAAGGTTCCAATATGTCAAGGAATCATATTATATTTATCCGTTACGAAAATAAGAAGAAACTAAATGAATCGATCATTGTAATTGTGTTGTAGGCACGCAACAAAAGTTTGCAATCCAAAATGGAACAGATGTAAGGGAAATCCAATAGTTTCACAAGCCAAAAGTACAATGGAAATTTTCTGCATTTCAAAAAGGTTCTATTTTTATAGTATTTGTATATCTGTTGTGTGATATTTAAATTCATTCAATAAAATAAATCTTAGTGCAATGAAAGAATCGCTTTTGCATAAAAGTTTTAATGTCCCCGGTTTGTTATGCTTCTATTTTTGTTAGTAAACAAGATATATGAAAATCGAATGATTCTACGGTGACCAAATTTAGCAAAGAAGTTACTAATGTCTAAGGGCCGTGACAGCAAGGTTAAACATCGTTAAACATCAAATATTCCAAAAAGCCGCAATTGTTTGATCTTGGCGGTTTAGGAATATCTCGAAAGCGGCTCAAATTTAAAATTCGTTCTAACAGTGTAATGGCTCTTAGAATTATATTTTGGAAATTCATTGAAGAAATTGTGTAGGTTGATTGGTTGCATTAATGTCCAATTAGAGCTACACAACGCGCTATTGGCGACGGTTCGGGATCTATCCCTAACGAAAGACATGAGAACACTGTCTCGTAATTTTGAACCGGCATATCTGAAGGTTCAAAATTTTTTGTCAAATGACGGGAATTGTTAAATTAAAAAAAAATTGTTTTATGCAAGATGTCTTTTTAGAATTTGCCACATATATAACTAATATTACACATTTAAACTCATATCATTGTATTTAAACTAAATATCTCTATATATCATTGACAACAATCTGTTATCAATGTCCGTTGTCCAAGGACAAAATATTTTTTATGAGATATAAAATTATTTAATATGAGATATAAAATTATTTAATATGAGAGATAAAATTATTTAATATGAGAGATAAAATTATTTAATATGAGAGATAAAATTATTTAATATGAGATATAAAATTATTTAATATGAGATATAAAATTATTTAATATGAGATATAAAATTATTTAATATGAGATATAAAAGTATTTAATATGAGATATAAAATTATTTAATATGAGATATAGAATAAAGAAAATTGCACTCACATGTCCCTTACCTCATAAAGGTGTACTAATATGTTTTGAAATTGATCAATTACTCCAAGGTCTTTAAAAAAATCAAAATATTAACATTCCCAATTCTTTAACTTCCCATCTAGTTTGGAAACTATTTAACAATTCAATAATCAAGAATGGCAAAAAAAAACAGTTTTTCATATATAGGGTAGTCATTAACTGTTGCTCACTTTCAACACCATGTCCTGATTTGAGAGTAAGTGTATGAACTATAAAAGTCAAATTTTAAAACGCTGTGCTTTTTTTTGTGGAATTCTTATTTAGGTTTCATTCGTAAAATCGGAATCTACAAGATTTTCGTAAAGGAGTAGAAGAAAATATATTTTAAAAATTAAAAATATCTATTTTCATCACTGCTATAGAGCCACGAAACTGAAAATTTTGAAGCATTTTTAATAAACTGCATTTGAAAAGTTTAATTCAACAAGATTTCAATCCCACTCTGTTTATGTTTCCCGATCCAAAGGGATCGGAAGAGAGTAGAAAGTTCGAAAACTTGGTTTTTCTAATTCAAGCAAACGAGGCTTAAGGCTCAAGCGACCGTTTAGAACGCCAGACTTAAAAGGGCACCAAATGTATGTGAAGAAGACAAATATATATAATTTCAGTTGTAAATCTGTTTTAAGTATTTAACATTTTTTCAATCAAATTACATTTTACATTAAAATTTATTTCTTCGACATTGTATATTGGCATTATTTACATCCATGCATTACGTAAAAAAGTTGAAATTTATTTTATTATCACGAAAAGCACTCATACTACTGGATGTTTGTGATTTCTCAAAAATTATAGAATCTGACATTTAAGTGAAAATAATATAAATTCAGTTGATAAAGATACAAAATTCTGTTATTAAAAAGTAATATCCAGGTCGCGAAATCGCCTTAAAAATGAATTGATTGGGCAAATTGGGGCGCCAAAATCATACTTGCTTTTGTTAAAAAAAATTCTTTAACCGTCCTTGAATTCATGCACTTTTCAACCATAATTCATAGTCGCGACATAGTTAATAAAGTAGCATCTTAATTATTATTATTATATTAAGAATTCAAAATTAGAAAAACAAATTATATTTTGCATTGTGGTTTGTTTATGGACATTATACTAGGAGTTATAACATTGTTAGTAAATGAATATTCATTTATTGGTTAAATTATTAAGTAATAACGTTTGTTTATACTAATAATAATAATACTGTCTGATAAACTAATAATTTTAATTAATTATTTAATTTGATACATGAATTCTACTCGAGTAAATTTTTAATTAATAATAATTAACATAACATTCAATTTTAGTGTATAATGATTGATTTTTAGTATAATAAAGTATCATCTAATTGCAATATGCATTTTAAGTATTTCTACAATAATAATTTATACTAATTGTTAATATTACTAGTTAATTTGTTTTTAAAAATAGAACGGGAAGGTGAATTAAATCTATTTGTCTTCATTCTGCTCTGTGGTGTCAGTTTGAAATCAAAAACTCATTTTCATCTGATTTAAACGTAAACTTTGCTCTCACACAGTTCACATAAATTTCATTCGTTGGACAGGACAAATCTAGTAGAAAAAACAACAATTGAAGAGTTTAGTGCCAAAATTGCGTAAGTCAATTTTTGGCTAAATTGAGGGGGAAAAAATGCTTTTCCTGACATTTAAATGAAGAAAAACAAGCGTACAAAATATTTAGAAGATTGGAGAAATGCAATTGAAATCGTGCGTTTCAGATAGACTTTCGATTTTTATAACGAAACTGCATATACACACTTAATGAGCCAAGTCTTTTATTACAAAATTATTAAAATATATTAAAATTAAAAAAAAAATATTTTGATAGGAAAACTGTTTGTGAAGAGTAATTAAAAATCAGGATTGTAATGCTCAAAAAATTCTTTCATACTACCACTACTTCCCTGATCATTCCATCCCCATAGACCATCTATCGATCAGAAACAGAAAAAAGTGAAAGAATGCCACCACACACCCCTTTATTCTCAGAAACGGCTTTTGGAGAAAAATTCGCATCGGCGAAATAATTTTTAACCCTTCGCTCCCGATGGCTTCACAATAAAATCATATAGTTACACATATGTAGAATGAGACATAGTGGTTTCCATCTTAACTACATGCGTGAATAGGAAGTGTAGAGAGCAATTTGTTGGCGATTAGCGAAAATTTTAGGTTAATTTGTAAATAACAGTGGAAGTTTCAAGAGTCATTTTCACAGAAAATTGTGCAAAGAAATTGTTTTGATTGCAATAGTGATTTTTGTTAAAATCTGTTAATAGTTGATTATTTTCTTTAATAAAAAAGTAAATATGTTTAGCCTTAATTAAGTCTGGAGGTTCAAAATGGAAATTGGATGCTTTTGAGATTTCTCCATTCATCCTTTATGACGCTCAATAGATGCTTTTTAATTTCTAAATCCTTGATCAAAATGTTGTATAAAAAATTAGGCGTCATATTTAGATGATTAGAAAGATCAATTTAAAAGGGAAAAAATGTTTTTTACTAAGACAAAAAAAACTTGGGAATTAATGGGTTAACTAAACCAAAGAATATTTGCAAAACAAAAACAAATTCTACAATTAAATGATTTTCTTCAAATAAAATTGTAATTTATGTTTCAGCCTTTTAATTTTCTAAGAACGCAACATCGAGCTTGGAATTAAAATATCCCAAATACAGAAAAATTATCATTTTATAATTTTGATCGAAAGGAATAGCCAATTTGATTCTGTTTATGGCAAGATACCTATGAAAAATAATTTTTACAAGAGGTTTTTATTAAAATAACTTTTGATGTACATTCGAATGTTTATTTTTTAATTGGCTATTACAATTATGGTTTTTCAGGAGAAACAAATTTTTACTTACGAAACTCAAAACTAACATATTGTGTTTGATGCAAACTATTTAACATTGTTTACTAGTCTCGAATTTCATTTTAACACAAGATTTTGTTTCCGTTGTAATTTTTAATAATTATATTTAAAAGTAGCTTCATTCATATGTTAAAATGGGCGATGTCCGTTTACAAATGTTAGTTTGGAGCGGTAACCCACAAAAAAAGTTTTAAAGTAAACAAGAACTCTTATTTGTGATCGCACAGCAAAGATTATACACCTTTATTAAACACAAAATACAATTCTTATTTTTATGACTAAACACGCATGTTTTAACTAAAAAAATGAATTTAGGTTTTTAACAATAGAAAGAATCTTAACAGATAAAAAAATTATATTGTCATAATAATGTTTAAATCGTGCAAATCTTTGGTAAATGCAGATTTTTCAGTTAATTACTTGCCCTTAAAAATTGGATTCTAAGGCTATTTAGCTTTCTAGGCCCATCTTATGTATGAGCCTTGGCCGTACCCTTTATTTAACTATTTTTGTCTTCTGCTACTCGTATTCTGACAGGGCCGAATTTAAGCATAGGCTATAGAGGCTGCAGCCTAGGAGTCCGAACCACACACATAAAAATAATCTAGATTACTGAAAAAATAGGCGTCTAAACGCTTCGAAATTGCGACAACGACCTGTTTGAAAATAAATCCCCCAAACAAAACGACAAAAAAAAATTATAAGTATTAAATAAGTTTTTTTGAGTGGATAACACGTAATTGGGAAGTGCAGAAGCATGTATACTGTTTTGTGTTGAAACTTTTTTCCCTAACACGCACAAAATTTGGATGGTACAGTTATCGAAAGAATATTTTATTCGATATCTCTCGTTCTCAACATGAAAATGACATTTTTGAATATATTTGTCAATGATGGTCATCAAAAGGAGTGAGAAAAAGTCATTTTCTAAGTCGAAACTTATTAAAAATAGGCATCGGACCACTATGTCAGAAGATATACAAAAAAAACAGTGAATCCCAATTTCATAGAACTTTAAAAAAAATTAATTGCAGTTCTGCTAAATTCCAATTAAAAAATTATCCGATCTCTCTCTCCAAATCGTTTTATTTTAAAAATATTCCATACCACCCACCAGTTGGGGGCCCACATCACATATTTAGCCTAGCGACCCACTAACTATAAATCCGGGTCTGTATTCAGATATAGTTGCTCAACAGACACAACGTCAAAACAATTTCCTAACCGACATTTATTGTAAAAGTAAAAAATTAAAAAAATAAATCTCTTTTCCAAATAATAAAAATACGTGAAGAAATTTTCTTGCAAAAAATAATAAACAATTTCCGGTCGTGCTTCGGTTTTTTCGAAAACAGTCAGCGATTCTATACGAAGTTACATCATCAGTAATAAATAAAAAAATAGCTTCAAAGATTGTCATCATTTGATTAAAAAAACCCAGCTAATTAAACTTTATAAGATTGAAGCACAGTTTCTGAACACTTCTTAAAGGATGCTTTAACTAAAAAAAAATAATTATTAAAAAAGTTTTCACTACAATTCGATAAACAACGAAAATAAACAAAGCAAAGACAACTGTCAAACTTCAGCTAAGAAATCGAAATTAAAATACATACTTACAAAAAGGTGATCCTTCACAGTAGGGATGTCATTTTAATTTAAAAACAAAATATCAAACAATTCTTTTCTTGTTTTAAATTATCCACAGTACGTCTTTTGAACGCAGAAATCGTTTTTCCAACGCCGTTCCCATGCATCCACATCCACGGACAAAATAAACAACGCCAAATTCTTTCCAAACTTCACTCCGGTGCTGTACCAGGAATTTCGCGCCGTCGAAGAAATCAGTCTGCGCCGAGCGGCAGCAACTCCCTCAGGTGCACCGGAGAAAGAACAATAATCCAAAGAAGTGTGGGTCCGCAGTAGAGGGAAGGAGAGAACGTTCTACGCAGTCCGCTGGCAGACGACTTTTTTTGATGTTGCGGGTGAGGGGGGAGGTGACGTCACGTCCCGAGCGATGTCATTCAGTGACGCAATCGACGAGCAACAGCCGACCCACTCACACACCGGAAAAGATCGCGCAAGGAGGAACACCTAGGCTCTTTCTCCACACCACTTCCAGTGTTCGTAGAAAACACGCTAGAGAACGGGAGAGCTCCGATACCTGTGGGGTACACGTACCCTTGGGCAGAACCACTGGTCACAGTGGCGTAACGATTCTGGTAACCCCTTTTTAAAAATTATTTTTAGCCCCCTCCCCCCTTCTTTCCATCCTTACGCAATATTTAAAAAATCGGGTGTGGCTGTGTTGGAGCATCATCAAGAATGTTTATTGTGAAATGTCATTTCAGGAGATTATAGAAATGAAGATTGGTCGCGAGCAGAAGAAAGCTGTTTTGCCTGACATCCACGCTCAGTACGTAATTTGCTTTGTTTCAAAATTCTACGCGCACAGAGGGGCCTAATTTCCTATCGAACGAGACAGAATTTATGCAAATCGGGTTAAACTGTTACGGTGTTATAGTATCGGAAGCAGTGCAGGATTTAAGTTTTTTGCGACCCTAAGCCAAGTTTAAGTGAGTCATCATCTTCTTAGACCCTCTAAGAAGTATTTATGCATACCGAAAATTTGAAATCCACAGTCAGGGGTTCTGAGCCCATCCTCCCCCTTCCACTCTCTCCCAACCTTTTTAGCAAACTTTTCAAAATATTAAGAACCTTGGAAGAGAATTGTGTAAATTAATTTATTTTTCCAAGTAGAGTAACTTAATTAACGTAAGATTATTCAGAAATTAAATATATAAAACATTTATTATTATTTTTATTCTCAAGTAAACACATAATTTTTTTTCTTATATATTTTTTAACATTTAAAAAAATATTTATATACTTATTTTTCTTTTGTTCTTTGACGAATCTTCAAAAGATTTACGGTCCCTTTCGTCTCTTTACTAAAATGCATTAACCAATTTTATATGCAAACGTAAAAATATCAAATAAAAAACATCTAAATTTTTGTATAAAAAAATCAATTTTACATGTTTAAAGTGCGCTGTTTGGATTAATAAAAAAATATGGAGATTGCAGAGTAGTTTGTGATATTTAATTATTTGGAACAAAACATGTTTTTTTTTTTGTCAGTACTTAAATATTTTTATGATAGATAAAACGCAAGGAAACCGATGCCGAAATGGTATTCTTTTTATACTCTGCCATTCTCTTACAAATAGTATGATCGTCCAATTGATGAATGACCTAAAATTCAGTAATAAAATTACACGACATAACAATGAAAGAAATTATTAAATGTTACCTTTGTTACTCGTGTAAGCTCCCTAGAAACGATGCATGTAGGAGCTCGTAGATAAGAAAAAACTATGCATGTATTTAGACACAATTTTTTTAAAAATCCGACGTGAAACTGAACCTTTTATGGAGAATAAAAGATTTTATGCAATAATCGTTTCCAGGACAACAACCTTCCACTACAAAGCGTGTGCACAGTGTTAAAAATTGGAACACAAAGATAAGTAATATGTACTCATTTTTGACTACATTTGATGCTTATCATAGCATTTTTGTAAAAGACATGTGATCAAAAATGAGTAAAAACGAATAAAAAGAGCAGTTTATTGCCTACGTAGTCTGCCTTCACAAATCACTTTCAATAAATATCAACAATTACAACAAGGGATCGAACCTGTATCCTGAGGCACTGCAGTCCAGTGCCCTTATCCGTTGTATTACCAGGGTGAAGTGAAGAAGTTATAAACAGAAGAAATGTTAAAAAGGTGTGCCAAAAGAATGGAAAGTAAAATAATTGAGTTGTAATAACTCAGTTTTCATTTAAGCAATCGACATAAAATGATGTGGAAAACCATCTTCTGAAAAACTATTTTAAGTGTGTCAGGTCGCTTTGTTAAGATGGCTTGAACAGAAGCTGAGATTAGCAATATTAAATCACACTGCTTATTTTTGAGAAAGTACGATTACTTAAATTTGAGTACGTCATCGCTCATTTACGATGCAATTGTACTCAAATAAAAAACGAGCAAATTCAAGTACTCACTTTTAAGTATATCTTTTTTTTACAGTGCAGATGACTAAAATCAATGACTTTATATTCATTGACAACATAGTGACTTTAGTAACCTAAAGTAACTTATTGAACAAATTAAACTCAAATTTCCTATACGTCACTCTTAAGTACACTTAATAACACACATTGCTATAAAAAAAATTCAAATTATTTTATTTTGGGCAATTATTAACAACTTAAATCTAACAATTGTAACCCTATCTATACTATGGGCCCGAACCCCTCCTCATCGAATGCTCGATTTTGCAGCAAACCTTTCTGTCGCACCCCGTAAGCACTTACTCCAAACTTGGCACAACACTAATATTTTCTTGGGATTTAAAATTTTTAAACCACTTATTTTAGAGCAGTTTAAAAACCAGCCATGCGATTAAAATATTAAAATAATACTTTAATTATGTTATATCATACGTCTAACTCGAAAAAACAGTTTTCAATTTTGGTCCCATGTCTATCTATAACTATCACTGCACTACATTGCAAGTACACTGTGAGAGTTCACTGTAAAACGATTTCTCGGCGTGATTACGTTAAAAGAGCGAAGCCGACTTTTAGGACTAACTATCTCCCACTGACAGCTCTTACGGTACGCAGTAATCCTGGTAATTAAGGGTTGATGTGTATCATAGGATATCTAATTAAAAAGATAAACTATACATTCCAGGTTTGTTTGTTTTCACAAAAACTCAATTTCCATACCATATTTAGATCAATATTAAAATTCTGTAAAATAAGTTGTTGTTTTTTTAAATTTTGTCATAGAATTTTTTATATTCTTAAATTTCTAACAATGTTTTGTTTCTAACAATGTAAATTACAATGTTCGGTTTTATATTCTGTTACGTTCTCTTTTTACCCCATTAGAATTTAATTTTCTATAATTTTCTAAGTACAATTAGGAATTTACATATCAAATGCCATGTCCCTAAGTTAAATTGAAAGGGGCCTTTTGTGTTTAGTCAGTATTATGTAAATATCACATTTTAAATTTTGGTGTAATAAACTGTATTTTACCAATGATATTCTAAATAGTTTATAAAATTTTAAATGTATTTATTAAATTTTTTTAATGTATTTTTTTTTACTGAAATACATAACAAACATAACTTTTTTTACATACTAACATCTTTCGAGTTTACAAGAATCAAATTGCTTAAATTATTCAAAAAACTCATACGGGCAGAGAACAGGAAAACTTTTTTAAAAAATTAATGGGCTAATTGACTATAAACTACTTATAAGAAAAACTGTGAAACCGAAATTTTCGTATAAATTCCTAATAAATTGCTTTTACTTTATATCGTGAAATACAGAACGCACGTATAATAAGAATATAAAAGAATATTCGAAGGAACCATAAGACGGAACCTCTTTTTGTGAGTGACGTCATAATTATTCAAAAAGCTATTTTCTTTTGCATACAATTGACACGAAAAATTATTTTTAAATAAATGCGAAACGTATAAATTATTCTGCATAGATTTAATATTTATAGAACTGTGGTATATTAAAACAAATATTATTTAGAAGTTTTTACATTAAAGTTTATTTTTAAACTTACAAAAGTGTATTTTATTCATTAACTAATTATATACAGTAATTTTTTTAATGATTTTACCATTTATTAATATAATAAACTTTATTTTAGAATACATTGAAACTTAATTACTAATAATATGAATACTTAGATCAGGCAAAATATATTTTTTCTTAAACAAATATATATATATATTTTTTAATTCTTGTTGTATTTTTCAAATTTTAGAAATATGTAAAAGGTATTTTTTTTCTAGATCAGATAATTCAATTTATCTTTTTTTAAGGCAACAATATACATACTGCATTTATGACATCCATTTTCAAAAAAGAGTTTTTGTTAATAAGTCGTAACTTTTAAAAATGTGATTATTTTCCAAAACCGAAGAAAACAATATAATTTTGAATGTTTTGTTGCATAAATTTTAACATTCCTTCATATCGCAAAATTGGTATATAATATGTGGAGTTTTTTTACATTGCGGACCAATACGACGGACCTAATTATAATAAAATACGTAAAATTAATATAAAAATGTCATTTTATCTTTTATTTTGAACATGAAAAAAAAACATGCGCATTCTTAAAAAAAGGATTTAATTCATAGACATAACTTTCGCTATGTTATCCTTAAAATATTTAGAAATAAAAAAAACTTCTTTTATATAAAATATTTTACAATCTAATTATTATTTAAAATTTTTAAATGAAACTATAAATTTGATTATAGAGTATACTTAGTTGTTTTTTTTCAAAAAGCGCGATTTGTTTTACGGTACTGTAAAAATATAAATGATTTATTGAATTCAAATAAGAGTGAAAGGAAAATTCGAAAACTCACCCTGTTTTTCCGGACGGGGCGGCGCAGACGATATTTTCCGAAAACGCGTTTTTTGAAAAAAGGGAATGGGTTCACTGTCTCCTCTAACACCTACGTCTATCTGGCAACACCGACTGAAGAGCAGACGATTTCTGCCATTCATTGAACTATCGTCTGCCGGCTTTTTCGGAACCTCCGGGGCGCACGCGCATTGGCCGTGTTCACTGACCAATCGCGGCCTTTGTGACATAAGACCGTCTGCAGACTTGGCCAATCAGGTAAGGGTTCTGATCACTACGACTACGCCGACACTATAAAGAAAGGAGAGACGAAATAAAAAAAAAACATTACAATAATGATAATAAAAAAAAACGGCCATTATAATAAAAATATAAAAAATGTTTGTCTGTGTCTGTCTTTTGGCGGATTTTTATTTGTTTTGTTCTTAACTCGGTGAAAGTGGTCAATGTGAGCAATTGGGTTTTCTGTAACCGTCATACTCAGCGTCCTTTCGACGGAAGAATCGGTTTCAGAATCGAAGAGGAACTGTGGAAAGGGGGGGGGGGGGGGTTATTTCGTTCTCCCTTTCTCCTCTTCCTTTTACAGATTCATTATTCGTTTCGAAGACGATGCTGCGCGTAATCGGGTAGAATTTATTACCAGACCTGAGATGTTTTGTGCGAAAACATCTGATGCTGCACGCCTTTCACTGGCGAAGAGATATGTACGCATTATTTCAAACCACATACAAGTTTTTACATTCATATGAGAGCGATAGCCCCTACCCCATAGTTTTAAAAACGATTTTATCCATTCAGTAAAAAAATACTTTGATTAAACAATGTGTCTTTTAAATATATTTCTTTTTATATATGTTGAGTTTAACTTTTATTTACATACAGTGGTGGCTTGTGGGTAAGAAAAGTGAGGGTGACTGAATCTCAAGATAATACAAGCATAACAGTGTAGTTCGATAGTTAATATGAATAAACTATGTTAAAAACGATAAGTCATTTTTATAATAAATAAAACTTAAGAATTAATTTAAATTTAAAGGAAGAATTGAAAATAAAAATAATAAATATTAGGTCATTAATAATTTATTAATATTATTAAAAAATGTTTAGGTCATTGATAATTTATTAATATTATAAAAAAATATTATAAATAAATAATATATTATAAATAAATAATATATTATAAATAATTTTAATTATTAATAATTAATATTAAAAGTAATCAATATTATAAATAATTAATAATATAAATTATTAAAAATTATTAAATGATTAATATTTAACCGACGACAATAACGTATAAAAATGAGGGGGAAATATTAAAAAATGGTTAATTTAACTAGCAAACAATGTATGTTAATAAAATTCGACCAGAAATCACCAATAAAATGTATAAAATTATTTCAAAGTTAATAGGGCCCGGGACCCTTTCCGTTTCGGCCCCACGCACAGAGCTGTCACTGTTTACATACAACATCCAATATAACAGATACTTCAATACAATTTGTTGGGAAAAAAATCGTTTTGCCCTTAACAAGTCTAGTACTCTACTGTAATCAGTTTAATGTAATCCTCTTGCAAGTTTAAGATAAATTATAATAATTTATGCTCATTATGATAATTAAACTTTTAAACAATGGGAAATATGTTTGAATCTCCAGCCCAACGCGCACTAACGAAGCATTTTGTCTTGTTTGTGGATCCAAATGTCACTCTTCTAAACGAGTTGGCGAAATGTCGCCTTTGTCTGAGCCAAAAAGTGATTCCGTCATTGCTCAAATCGTGTCTTTCATATGAGCGGGCTGACTGGTATAAGTCCAAAAACAAAGTTCCGAGATAGAAACGTTTAAAGTTTGCAACTTGCCTTGGATGTAATGTTAAGTGGATTGACATTCAACCCATTATTGGGCAACCTATTGAACAAGGGCCCACACCATTTGGCTGTAGGATGGATCTAGATGCCTGGTAATGGAAAAGGGTGTTGGTTCATTTTTGGATTTTTGTGACTTGGAACACTTGGCAGACAACCTGCTCTTATTAGAAGGGTGTTTTGAACAATGACGGTGTTACGGTGAATGATGTAATTCGTGATGTAATCACTATTCATTAATCACTATTTATCGAAGGTGCGAATATGACAAGTCAATTTGTGGAATAGTAATGCACTGGGAACCAGGGCATATTTTAACATAGAGTTGGTGGGGCATTTTCCCCACCGGTGTTAAGAAAAGCCCCACTACTCACGTCCATTTTTTTATTCGTGTGCTAAATATTTTCTAAAAAGGAAAAACATCGAATTTTTTTTAATTCAGTAAATTAATTTAGTAGGAATTGGCAAACAAATCATTTTTTGCACAGTGTTTGTTAATCATTATGTGTAGGCAGGGACAACATGTCTCCCATAGAGTATAGAGATCTAGTGATGGGCTTGGGACACTTTTGATCGATGGTATGTGGGGAAGAATTTTGAAAACGCACGTGGTCTGAAGTATGTTTTACGGCATAACTAACCGGTGACATTTCGCTAAAGGGTTTATACAGATCGTCATAGGTTTCGCTTTTCAGTATTTCGACCTTCCCCAAATACGTATGCTTTGAGGAAGGATTGTTAACGATATCTCCGTCAGACAGTTACACGCCTCATGTCGTAGGCAAAGTCATCCTTCCACAAAGCTTTGATAACTTTTTTCCCTACCTCCCAAAGTGAATTTTCCCCCCTGTTTAAGAATTAGCTTACAACCAGTACAATTTTTCTGTTATGGAGCTCCCGCGAAAAGGTTAACATCGAGGTTCTATTGTCTTATCAGGATCTATCAGCGTCCTATATTTGACTATAGAAAAGTATTTGTCTCCACCAGTGACAATTCGTTAAAATATGCTCTGCTCGAAACGGGATAAAAACGTTCTAAGTTTTTGTAAAATAATGCAGACTTGCTTTAGTACAATTTGTTGATTTAAATACAAGGGATTTGGGGAAATTGTTGGGCTACGGGGAAAAAAAATTTCGACAAGGAATGCAAATAACTTTTTTTTCTTTCCATCACAATTCAAATCTTTATATGTTTATATGATGATGTTTTAAAATAGTTTGTTCGGGACTTGCAAATTGCGTCCTTTTACCAACCCGAGTCTAAGGAGAGAAAAAGGTTTTTGTTCTTTGAGAATATGGATCTGCATATTCCCCTTTTGTTTACTGTAATGAAAATACATGAGAAAAGAGGGAGGAATGAAACATAGTCAAGTATAAATTTATTTTGCTTGACCTCTTTTTTGCGTGGGAGAAACAAGGGGATGGCGGGGGTGTTGGGGGGGGGGGTCGAAAGTAATTTTTCATTTGTTGTCTAGTACATTTTGTGGTGTAGTTGACTGCAGTAGAAATCCATTGCTGGAGGCATGTAAAAATACATAACTGGAAGAGTTTACATTAGTTATAAATGATCCTTACAGAATAAATTTGATAAAATATGTATTTATATAATCCTATAGGTTACATAAATATTGTATTTCGCAAAAATATTTTTAAAATTTTTATATTGATTCTAATAATTTATTTAAAATAGGATAATTTTCGTCTGCAAAGTTTAGGTGTTTGAATGTGCAATTTTTTTTTATTTCACACCTGTAGAGAGCATGTTAATGTTTTTTCTTATGACTCTGTAATGGGATTATATAATACAAAAGTTAATTTAAACTGTGAATTCCACAATTTAAAACAGTAAGGTTACAATAATTAAAAAGTACAATTTCAATATTTAAAACATAACAAATGTTACGCTAAAATATATTTATTTTCGCCTAGTATTTGCAAAAGTGTATCAAAATGAAATTTGGCAAAGTGATTTATGTAGAGGAGCATCTACTCATTTTTGAGTACATGTCTTTTTAAAAATTAAAACTTATGTATTCGGAGCCATTATAAGCATCGAATATGTTAAAAAATGAGTACATTTGACTTATTTTCGAGTACCTATATATAACAATGTAGCTAAGAGACAGTGGCGTAGCTCAGTACCCCTCCGAAATCTGTAATACAGTTACAGAAAAAAGCATCTATTGTAATTCTAAATTTCTCCAAGAATTCCGTTACATTTGTGAGAACTGAAAAGTTGTCATAAAGTTTTGTTGTTCTTCTTTTATGAGTATATTACATGTAATTTTCGTTGAATTTTGTGTCGGAACATATATTTTCCTCGTATTGTTGACATTTATTCATTCTTTTAAAACTACTTATTTATTAAAAACAACATAATATTTTTAATAATTTGCTATTTAAAGATCTTCAGTTTGTTGATGTTCTTGATATTACAATGATCTTTTACAGATTACTCTTTACACTTTACAATACTCTTTATGAAATATAGTGTATTGTTTTTGAAAAAAATATTTGTTCCTAAACGTTTTGAGCTTGAGCTCATTCTTAGAAAAGTATTTTTAAAAATTGATATATCTTAAAAAACCTTAGGGACGATTAATACTACGATAAAAATTTTTTTAATACTGGTTGATATTGGATGCGACAGTAAGATTAGCGTCAAAGCTAAATATTAGAAAAAGGAAGTTGTTATTAAGTTTATACATACAACTTATTAGCTCTTCGGAAGAAATACTTATTATACCCGGCGATTACAAAAGACTATCCCAACTCTAAAAATGTATACCTCCGCAACCAAACAACTTAGAACGCCATTTTGCAAATCCTTGTGCAGAGCATATTCTCTAGTTTTACTTGTTTGGCATGCGATATCGCTAGGAGCATCCTTCATTGCACTACAAAATAATTTCTAGTTAATTGTCTGTTTAGATGGCAATCGTACACCAGAAGGCTTTAGGTGTCATTGAATTTGTTAAAAATGGATAGGTGAAGACTGTTCGAACGCGCAAGATTAGTTTTTTTTTGTTGCGAACATGGGATTTGTCCTATTATAAGAAGGAGTCAAGGCCGTCCTTAGACATTGCGGGGCTAGGTGCTAATCTAACCACGGCACCCCTTTAGTTAGAAGTGTTGAAAAGTGCTATATCGTACAAACCCAATTTATGAGGTAAACAACCCCCAACCCTTCGCCCCCAAATTTTTTTTAATTTTCTTAGGTAACTCCAATTGTATATCTGTAATAGAGTTCATTATTTAATGCAGAATCTTTCTTTTTATTTATGGTAAAAAAACATTTATTATTGACACCAAATTGTTTGTAATAGGCGAACGAATATACCCTAGATATACGATCACATTAAATAAAAAAAAATTATTTATTAATTAATTAATTTAAATTAAATTTAAATTAGAGATTTAAAAAAATAGCAATTGATTTCCCTATAAAATTCTTATCTTATAATTTAAGATGAGCCGCTTCAAAAGTGCAGATTCCAGTGCTATGGCACTCATCGCACACCCCTAAGGGTGTCCATAGGTGAAGTATCGTACGTCGGTTTCGTCATTTTAGTGAATAAAAGTGTCTTTGCAAAGCCAAAAATTACATTCAAAAGTGAGATGAAGACCATTATTTCTAGGGCCAAACAAATTAAACTTCAGACCATCCCCTCCACAGTGATTGGTAGAATGACGCTCTAAGTTGTTTGATTTCGGAGATATAGCTTTTCAAAGTTGGGAAATCCTTTTGTATATTACATCACCAAAAAAAACCCACCCATACCCAAAATAAAACAACGTCAAATTCCAGTGGCCTAGTTACATTCCCGAGTCGATCCGCATGAGACGCTCTCACGTCGTACAATCTTTTCCGAAAACTGCCAAAAGGCCGATGAAGGAACTCCCCCGTGCAGCAGCAGCAGCGTAAAAGGATTGTCGCTGCGGCCGACGGAAGAACGCCCTTTCTCGAATCAGACAGTCAGACAGACAGACGGTGTGAGTGCCCTCGCAACACCGCCGCACTTGGCGGGAGAAATAATAATAAAAAAGAAGCCAGCCGGACTGGACACACCGCCAACAACAACAGAAGCGAACCTTCCACTGCGACGGGAAAACAATGGAGGGGGGATGCAGCTGCGGCTTAGAGATCGCCGTCGCGTTCGGTGGTCAAAAAGTTTTTTTTTATATTTAGGGAGAGGGGGGGGGGGGGGGAGAGATTATTTGAGTTTATTTTTTAAAAACCAAAACTTTGAATATTAAAAAAGGAGAGCAGGTGTGTGTACATTACACTATTTAAAATGTATTCTCATATTTTGGCGACACTTTTGTCATTTCTAACGAAACAGACGTCTGATCAGAGCCGTATTTAGAGTTAGTGATCCCCTGGGCTGAATATGTGGTACGCCCCCCCCCCCCACTACAGGGGGGGAGGAGGATTCCCAGAAAATTTCGTCCCCCAGAAAAACTAGGGGGAAGGTTCGAATTTTTTTTTGAAAAATATATATGCCAGGACTGAAAATTAAATTGTTTTAAAGTGTACATATGAAATTGGGATACACTGTTTTTAATTAATTTGCAATGCTGTTACAAAATGTCTATGGTTTCAAGGAATCTCCAGGCGAAATGGCATTCTGGAATCTATGAAAATGAGAGTAAAATATTGCACTCTCTTTTGTATTACCCTCAAATGGCTCTAAACAAAATAAAAATGTAAGAAAATATAAAAACAACTGATTTCGGAAAGATAAAAATTCGTTACAATTATCACAAATTTAACGGATTTTTTAAAGAAAAAACATAAAAATATTAGAGTATATTTACACTATACAAATATGTTCTCCATCATAAAAAAAAAAGTGTTGTATACTATTTATATTAGGATTTGGATTATCATCCTTCCAAATAATTTTTTCCGCAACTTGACTGTTTTTATTTTTTAGGTGTGTGGTGTGGGCCTCTTTGTGGTCTAGACTGCCTTTCCCAATTCAGAAGTTACAGTCAGAGATTAGTGGTATTACACCACTAAGAAAATAAAGCATATACATCAGTTTAACTAGTTTCAGTACTTTCATATGTATGTAATTTATAGCAGCACGTAGATAATCAAGTTTGAGTATAATTATATTAACGATCTTTTTATATGTTTTGCTGTTATAATAAAAAACAACATATTTTGTCTAATGTTGTACCAAAATGAGACGAGCAATATTAGTTTGTTAAAACATGTTATATTTAACCCCGTTTTAATCAGCGACGCCCACTTAGTCGGAATCTTAACGAAAACAATAATAAAATGTTCAACTTTGCTTTAACTACAAAAGAAGATAATTATATAGAAATTCACAATCTAATTTTGTTTACATCCATCCAATAATTTGATCATTTTTGTTAAGCTATTTAATGAAAATAGACCTATTTATCATATTTATTATTCTGACTTTAAAAACGTTGTACTATTTATTATTTTTACTATTTCAAAACTGCAGATTACCGAATTTTTATGATTAAAATACCATTGGGGGTGCCAATTAAAGTATTTTCTTACCCCCCCCCCCCTTTCCCTTTACTTATAAACGTCGACAATTAGAGTAATATTTTTTTAATCTAGGTGTAGTAAAGTAGCTATGCGCTATACAATGAGACCGCTTACGGAGCTCCATAGCTTTAAATTCAGGAATTAGTGAGCTTATCTCTAAAATTATACGACATACATGAAAATAGTCAATTACAAAGTTGTAGAGCAGCATCAATTTAGCACATAAAGACACTTTGCGCGCATGAATGCTAGTAACAGAACGAGTACAATGCTTGTTAGTTTGCCCTTGATTTCTACCATTACGTTACGAAACTCACCACAGGTGAGAGGTTCTCTTTCGGTTGGTATAAAAGAGAGTTCTCAGTATGTAAGTCAAACGAGCGTTGTACGCGTTCCAATGTGTCGGCAGAATTATCTATTTTATAAGTAAATCCTTTTTTTAATGAAAAATAATTTTTAATTAAAGTAGCCAATTAAATTTTAATAAAATGGTTTTACTAGTATTTAAATAAAAAATATTTCAAATAAAATAGTCAACAAAATTTCAACACTTCTGTTCTGCCACCATCTGACATCTCCATTTTTGTAATCTATCTACGTCACGGTCAATTTCTCATGCGTGATGAATGAAATATTTTAATAGTGATTAGAAATTATTGGCAATTACGTAATTACATTTCATAATCGATGGTATTTGCATACATTACATTCTTAAGACGTTCCAACATTTTAACAGCAGCAACAAAGTTGCAAAAAGTTATACTTGTGTCGACATAGATTTTTCTGTTTCATTCTTAGATGGTTATTGCCATTGCGATCACGATTCTTTATGAATAATTATTTAGGCGCTATGTAACGAAGAAGCTATTTAAAATTTCCAGGATTTGTTTCACGAACTTAAATGTTGGTAGAAACGGCATTGGTAATAAGGTTTATAATCACGTAAACTTTTTCAACTTCATTTGCTCGTGACAGCCACAAATTTCCTCTTCTAAAAAAATCGTCGTTAAAAGACTACTAAGTTCTTTACTTTGGTTCTCATGTAGTATATGTGAACAGTGGTCTTTAGAAAATATTTGCTTCGGAAGGAAAATAGCTTTTATTATTTTACGAGTGAAGTACGTCTCGTCTGTAAGTTAGTTTTTACAGCTATGTCTCAAATAAAATGTGTACAAAATGTCAATATTTATACACATTTTTATTAGTAATATAATTTAATAAAAAATTTTATTCTTGGTCTCACTGTAAAATATTTTTTAACGACCAAGTAGAAGTTAGAAATAAAACATCTCGCCGATCTCGGAGGCCCAGAGTGTTAATCTCGTAGTTAAGTATTCTAGATTACGTTTGTTTAAACTATTGGTAATAAATATTTCATAAATCAGTCTGCTGTTTTTGATGTAAAAACTTTCATCATAAATGTAACAATACCGTTAAGTATAAAATAAATAAATTTTAAAAAAAAGTCCGTTTTTAATAGTTTTTTTCTTTCACAATTTGGATAGTAATTCCCGTATTTTAATGGACTTTTAATTCTGATATAGAAATTGATATTGATTCTCGTAAAATAATATGGATAGCAATTATTTCTTTTTTATTAACTAACTTTTTGCGGGTTGGAAAATCGATAAAATTTAATTTGTTTAATTATGTGGCAACAACTATATGAATTTTTAATAAGTGTTTCTTGCTTTTTTTTAAAATCATTTACCAAATTTAACTTCAATTCACATATCTTTAAAGTTTAACCAAATAAGAAAAGAACAACCTCTGTTCTACACACTGAAGAGTACTGAAAGTATTGTTTTCGTAATAAAAATGTCAATGGTGCTACACCAATATTTCCACACGTTTATTGGTATTCAGAGTGTGTGAACTAAATATCCGAAGAACGGGTAATGTGATATCCGAAATTGGCAAACTATTTCTCGTGGCACGTGCCAACAAGAATTAGACGAGTTTACAGATGTCGGGGGGGGGGGGGGGGGATCTTATTAATTTTCTTGTTTTATATTTCCCCCCCCCCCCTCCCCCCCGCCGTTGAACCACGGAAGTGCTATCTATCCTCCTCCGAAATCAGCGTCAGCTATACAAGAGTCTTATATGGGTGATTCTACAAATACGGGAAAATTTGTGTTCCGTACTGATATTTTTTTTTGTTTTGGAAATTAAAAAAAACTTTTTAATGTATATATTTACACTCCCTTAGCACTATTATTCTGAATTTTATCTATGAAAAAACTTCATATTTTATTCCATTAAAAAAACTTATTTTAATTAAATGTCATACACATGCCCTGTCCCATACCTATAATTTGTGTTTTCCAATAATTTATCTAAAAAACCAAAAGTGATTTCCTGTTCATTTTTCTTTTTCTTAATGAATATATATGTATGAATAATATTAAGCTAACAAAAGTCAAATTAAATAAAATTATTGCATTAAAATAATAATTAAAAGTTTGTCCCAAGGAATATCAGTCATCCACATGGCTGAAACAAATGGAATTTTTTTCTCAAGGAAATTGAAACTTTTAAAGTGGCAAAAGTGCCTGAAAATAAACATGGCGTTTGTGGCTTATGACTAAAAGTTGCATTTTGCTGTTCTTCAAAGATTTTTGTGATTTGCTTTAAGTCGTATTTCATTTTCAGGTAAGGGTTTTTAATCCTTGTCATTAACATGACTTGTAATAAGCAGGTAAAATGTAAATATAAATAAATTCTGGTTATGTATGGTGATAAACCTTGCAGTTGTAAGTACTTAACAGAAGTTAAGTCTACAAAGCTTCATATATGGCTTACTGAGAACATGTAAATTCTGGTTTTGTCATCCACATGCCCATTTTATTAGTCATCCACATGCCCATTTCCTTATACCTAATAGGTGGCAAAACAAAAATATAACAATTAAGCTCTGCTGATGTTTTATTCTAATTATGTACCCATTGAACTACTTTAGTAATTTTTTTCAGATTTTTAAAATGAATTTAATTTTTGGAAATTTATGTACTGTAAATGTTCCCGTATTTGTAGAATCACCCATATATGTTTTAACCCTCTAAGGGATAAGCAAAATTGCAAATTTGTATTCACGGCAGGGGAATTTAATTGGGCTTGTGCTTTTTATTGTGATCCATCCCGACCCTATAACACGGTGACAAATAGCTCGAATGACACAAATTTGTTGTCACAAGACAGCAAACTAGCATACCCATGCGATAATTATCGCATGGAACCCCCCTCACACACACCCATTCGTTAGAGCCAAAATATAAAAAAAAGTTAAACAATATGCTCATAGATGGCAGCATTATCAACGGCTTGTTTAAAAAACCGTTAAAATGAATTTTTAAAAAAAAATCATTGATATTTATGAGATGAAAGTACGTTTCGTCACTGGTCTATGAAATTCTCTTTCTTTTAACACCTCATATATTAAGATCCGTTGCATCTAAAAGCCATAAAAGGGACATTTACAAAGGAAATAATATATATGATGATGAGGGTTTGTAGAGTCAAATGGAACAGCTTGCTTAACTTCCTTCTGTTGGCGAAGTTTAGTTTGGAGACCAATTTCTAGTTCTAAAATCTGCTGAAATTGTGCTTCATGTAAAACTCTTCTGACCGGGCTCCGAAACAGTCACAGACGACTTTTTAAATTGACTTTTTGGGTTTGGTTTATTTTCCTTAAATCCGACATTCCATTCATCTGTTACTAAATGTTTTTCTACGTGATTTTTTTTACGATAGCCATCAAGGGGTAAAAGACCGATTTTTAATTAAATCAAAGAAAGAGAGAAAAAAAAAACTTTCCACCAAAGGAAGTTTGTGACTCCGAAATCTAAACCGAATCCTGCTCCGCGTGTTTCAATAGAAAGTAATAGAAATCTGTTTGATGTTCAGCACCAGCTTTTTTTGTTTAATTGACATCCCCCTCTTTTTTTTCGAGCGAGAAAAGGGTTCTCTCACCTGTATCCCCTGGAATGATCTCCGAGCAGACATTCCAGATTCGAAAAACAAACACCGATCGTTTTAATGATACCCCTCGTCTTTTGTTTCCCGAGCCCCGAGAGAGAGAAGGGAGTGTTTGGGGTCATTCCTTTCGTTTTGCCAGAGAGAGAAAGAGCGAAAAAGAGCAAGAAAAAGGAGACGAAGAGAGCAGGTAGGGAGCAGAAAGAATGCGGTTGTTGTGTCTTCTCGCCATCCGACGGTCACCTTCAAGGAATGAGAAGAAGAAGAAGAAGAAAAAATGAAAGCAGACGATTATTTTATTCCCTGAAAGACTCCTTTTTGGAAAAGGAGTATCGCAACTTTGCGAGATTCGAGACGCCAGAATTCGAAATCGTCTTGCAATTGGGTGGAAGAACCAGACAGCTCCACTATTTTTTTTTATTTACACTTTTTCACTTATTCCTACCTATAAAGAAAAAAAAACCTTTATCGACTGATGCAAGAACCAGACAGCTCTAAGCAACGACTATATAGATATAAAGAAGATCTACTGTTGCCTGATACGGGGCAAGAAACGTACAGCTCCAAGAGCTGTCTTGTTTTTGCAGCGAAGTAGTATCCATTAACTTTCGAGGTTTAGTCCTAAATACAACTGCTATGCAGTTGCAAAGAAGGCATTGAAATGTTAAATGTTATTTAATTAAAAAAAAGCAGTGAAATATCATTAGCGGTCGCTTTTTATTTCGATGAAAACGAGGCACAATTCAAGAAATTTTTGTGACACAACCGAACTTGATTTGGGGCTCTAATTTACAAAAATAATTTTTTAAGTCTAATTTACAACTTTTGTCAAATTTTATAATATTTAAATTCTTTAACTTTTTTAATTAAAAAAAAACTTATTTTCAATTCACTAAGATGAAAAACATGAGGGAAACAACTACTTTGGAGGATATACAGTGCGTTTGTAATTAATAAAATAAAAATTTAAACTGTAACCTGTATAAAGTAATATACATATAGAAGAATATATAGAAATACATATAGAATATACATGTAGAACTATTGTAACAAATTAATATGAAAGTAAATAATTAGTTTAATTGTTATATATAATTTATTTTAAAATATGAACCCAGAAAAATGTCAAATTTTGAAATAGATTTATACATTTATATTTTTCTCTAAATTTGGCGCCCTCCTTAGTCCGGCGCGGCGCCCCAAGCGACCGCTTGTGTCGCTTAGGCCTTACACCGCTCCTGAATTGAAAACATACTACTACAGTGGTAGATCTCATAAATCATTACTATTTAAAAATGTAGCAGAGTCACTGAAAATCCAGCTTTAAAAAATCGGATATGCATGGCGTGAAGCGTCATTTAAGTAGATTATAGCAAAATTGAATGGTCGCCAGTAAAAACCTATCCAGAAGAAGAAAGGTACGTTAACTCTTACTTCTGGCTTCTCAGACTCCAATCAATGCGCGCGCTTTGCTTTACTTCGAGTACCTACACGCAGGCGTCTAATTTCCAATTAAAAAAGATAAATTCATGTCGGCCGTGCTTTTTTTCAATGAGTTATATTGCCATACTAAACCCGTAACTTATAGTTTATATCCTGTCATCCCATGTAGCTGATTTTTAAGACATTTCACGCATTTTTTAAAAATTATCTTGTTTTCTTGATTTTAGATGTAGTTTTTTTAAAGCATTTTTATTATGTTATTAGTTGTCTCCAAGGTTCCAGCCGCGAAAACAAGCAGGGGGGTCAAATCATTGAATGAATACCTACCTTCACGACAATTTTGTGCCGAGCAAGCCAAAACCTATCACATAATTTGAATTATACACCCCAACTAAAAAATATACTTTCAATGATTTAAATAAGGCCATTGAAACCAATATATTAATAAGTCGATTAATATACTAGCATTTCCCAAACCAATGTAATAAATAACCACTTTCTACAAAAACTAATAATTAAAGTTAAACAAGTAACATAATCTTTTACTCAAAGGTATATTCTATTACGAAAACAAGATTAAACAAAGTGTAGTGAACGATATGGTCTGAAGTGATTCAGATCTTTTCCCCCAGTGGCGTACCTTTCTAGACCGCCACTGCGCACAAGCAGCGAGGGGCTTTTCCGTCGTTGAGTAACGAGTATTCAGGTAATCGATGACGCGTGGTATACTAAACCACGAACCGATGCTGCGCTGTGTGAATCATAAGAGTGTAAAAAAAATGTCAATTTTACACCATCCCAGGTTTGTCATGGAGCTAACAACAATCATCTGGTGCCTATTGTTCATAAGTGGTTTTTAGTAGGTTGATGTTTAGTATTAAAAGCATATAAAAACATTAAAAAAATTGCGCTTTTATTAACTGTACTAAAAAGAAGAAAAAATAAGCTATTTTTAAATTTACAATACACTATTGTTCTAAAAATAACAGCGTAAAGCTCTTAAGTAAAAGACTTTAGAATTTCATTATGTCAGTTTGAAACAATAGTTTATTTTTTTAATTATTAATACAGTATATAAAAATATTTTAAAAGTATTTTTTAATTATTAATACAGTATATAAAAATATTTAAAAAATATTTTTGAAATATTGTAAAGTATTTTTCAAAGTATTGTAAAGTATTTTTCAAAGTATTGTAAAGTATTTTTCAAAGTATTGTAAAGTATTTTTCAAAGTATTTTTAAGTTATTGTAAAGTATTTTTCAAAGTATTGTTAAATTATTGTAAAGTATTTTTCAAAATATTTTTAAATTATTGTAAAGTATTTTTCAAAGTATTGTAAAGTATTTTTCAAAGTATTGTTAAATTATTGTAAAGTATTTTTCAAAGTATTGTTAAATTATTGTAAAGTATTTTTCAAAATATTTTTAAATTATTGTAAAGTATTTTTCAAAATATTTTTTAATTATTGTAATGTTTTTTAATTTTTTTTAAAAATTATTGTAAAGTATATTTCAATTATTGTAAAGTATTTTTAAATTATTGTAAAGTATTTTTAAATTATTGTAAAGTATTTTAAATTATTGTAAAGTATTTTTAAATTATTGTAAAGTATTTTTAAATTATTGTGTAGTATTTTTAAAAATTTTAAATTATTGTAAAGTATTTTTAAATTATTGTAAAGTATTTTTAAATTATTGTGTAGTATTTTTAAAAAATTTAAATTATTGTAAAGTATTTTTAAATTATTGTAAAGTATTTTTAAATTATTGTGTAGTATTTTTAAAAATTTTAAATTATTTTTAATATATTGTAAATTATTTTGTAATTTTTAAAAGTATTTTTAAAGCTTTAAAAGTATTTTTAAAGCTTTAAAAGTATATTTAAAGTATTTTGAAAGTTTTAGAAGTATTTTTAGAGAATTTTTAAAGTATTTTTTACCGGTATTGTTTGAGCAAATTTGAAGCCAATTTGTAAAAAGTTACTTTCCCTTACAACTTTAAAAGCCCGAACAAAACCATATATATATATATACCGCGTTTAAATTAAGTAACTGTCGAATCTATGAAAGAACGCCGGAAGAATAACGCTCATGAAATTGAATATCGGGCAATTAAATAGAAATCAATTAAAGCGAGAATTAGAATGAATGTATTATTGAACAAGAGGAAATTACAAACATATCTCATTAAATACTATTCTATTAATACATTCATTCAATTAATTAATTATCTTTCTTAAAAATGTGCTTTACTGCATGATAAGCATTTTAAATTGACATCTGTATCTTTAATAAACGAAATTTTTAACTATTTGTTGTAAAGTATTTATTTTTTGTCTAATTTGGTATTGGACAGACATTTAGCAGAGAATTGGAGGTACAGTATTCAATTATGAGGATCATAAATGTTCACATAACAATATATAGTGGTGTCAATGAGCAGATTCAATGAGCAATTAGAGCACAAAAATTATCGCAACATAATACATTTACAAGTTATATAATAATACACGACATATTTCAAATTTATTTAGATTCTCTCAAGCGTTTTAACGTAGTTTTTCTAACAGTCTGACGTGGCCTCCATGGCCGAGCGGTTAAAGGCGTCAGCTGCGAATGCGAAGATTCGTGGTTCGATGCCAGGCGATGGACTTTACAAAGAAAAGTAAAAAGTAGTGATCTTGTGATCGGAGGGTTGCCAGCTTCGCTACAAAATACTATAAAAGTCGTTTAGAGCATCCGCAAAAATTAACGGCGTGTATACGGGACTGGTGCACGATAAATCTGATATGGGTCCAAAGTCTCGACGTCTATTGAAGGCGTTGGGTACCAGTTCAGGTGGTTCCTCGTCATCTGACCATGGTTCTAAAATAACGAGGCATCGTTCCCGGGTCTTTCCTTCGAGATAGACCCGAACCGTTGCCAATAGCCTACTGTGCAGCTTTAGTGCGACGTTAATTTACCAAACCAAACCGAACTAACAGTCTGACGCAGAACAGATCAGCGTACGATTATGAGCAATGCATAGAGTAGAGCAATGACGTGCCTTCGGGAAAAGTCCCGGAAAACTCACATCCGGGTTTCTCCAGGGTGTTCAATGTGGAAAATGGAAAGAAAAAGGGCAAGGGCGTGACGCATCATTATTTTAACCCGTGCACTTTGTTGAAGATTATTCCGTAACAAACGGTAATTGTGTATAGAAGCATAAACGGCACGCATGAAATTTTTCAGTTATTCTGAGAATTTCTATTTTTATAGTTTCTGTTAGAAATTGGTAAGTATATCAGGTTATTAGACGTACCTTTTCAAGTTGCGATATCGCGTGGGTTGAACTGTATGAACTCCCAGTGCTTTTTCCGCACACAACCATAAGGATTTTGCAATTGCGAGTGTCAAACAATAAATTAAGGATTTTGTTTATTCAGTAGCCAAGTACGTCGGTGTCATTAACGAATTTGTAACTGATTTGTTTTCTTTTAATGCCAAAATAATTTTTTGGTCTTAAGAGGGAGTAGTAGAGCATTGATATAAACATATATTTCAAAGTAATTATTTATTTATTGGAAAGAGATGCCATCATTGATATTCTATCGAGTACAGGGTAATGAATAATTCAGTACGAAATTATTCCATCAAAAAAATATCAGTAGCACCAAATTCTGTAAAACAATCATTTTGCTGCCAAATCATAAATACCTGGAATTTTCTGTCATCACTTGTTTTTAAACCAATACACGCTGTATTTAAATTGATAAAAAAAAATACTCTATAAAGATAAAAACTCAGCGTATAGAACATTGCGTTATGAATATTAAAATACAAATGCAACGTTAAAACTACTCAATGAAAATACATAAAATTCAGACATGTTTCAAGAGACACATTTCCCTTCATCAGCAAAAACGAAAAAGTCTGTGAGCATAGCCAAATTAAATTTTAATCCCAGAATTGAAAATGTCGCCAAAGAACAAAAACTATTTAAATCAGTTGAAGTTAAACTACAGTGTACCAACAAGCGGAAAAAATTGGAACTGCAAAGGTCTCATTAACAATCGAATCAATATGGCTAAAAATGTTAAACGCCTTCAGGAAGTCAAGTTGGACAGGAGATTTGGATTAGTAAATTAAATGTGGGTTAGAAAAATTAAATATATGATTATGCTCCCAAGAGTGCCTAGCAATGGAGGACTTCTTTATTTCTTGTTTTCGGTGCTCCTTAGTGTGAAATTTCAATGCTATTTTTCTTTGTGCTAGGTTTGACATGAGATGCTGTGTGTACCCTAGTTATTAAGGTCGCGATGTTGAGGACGCTTACACAATTCCACCGGAGAAGTTCACAGAATTATCACTTTATTAAATTCCATAGATCCTAATATACAACTCACTGTCGAATCGGAATCTTTTCTCGATGTTGTAATTATCCGTAAAGATGACCATTTGTCCGCCACCGTATACAACAAAATATCCTTCACTGTTTCTGTGCCTGCTCATTTTAAATCTTGTCACTCCATACAACAAAAAAATGGCTGATTTGTACACTTTTGTTAACCGCTTTAAAAATTTCTTCCACATCAGATTCAATCCAGGCTGAATTAAATTATTCAAAAGCTGTCGCCGTGGATCGAGGTTTTTATTCAACGTCTTTGACAAGGCTCTACACAAACTTAAAAATCCAATTACAAATTTCAATCTATCTAAATGACGCTCTAATGCTTTGGCTGTTTTTCCCTATTATCCCCAGACCAACCATAAAATTTCTAAAATTCTCGGTAGGTTCGACATACGTTAAATTTTTTCACCTATCAATAAGATCATCTACACACAATTTAAAGATGACATATACAGTACCTCATGTCAATGTGGCATGTCATATATCGACAAACAAAAAGAACATTAACGTTTCGAAATTGACTTCCTGGAGGCGTTTCACGTTTTTTTCAAATTTGATTTGATTGTTAATGAGAACTTTGCAGTTCCAATTTTTCCCGCTTGTTGGCACACAATAGTTAACTCCAACCGTTTGAGATAGCTTTTGTTCTTTGGCGACACTTTCAATTCTGGGATTATTTTCATTTTTCTGTGCACACAGACTTTTTTATTTCTGACGTTGAAGGGAGATGTATCTCACGAAACATGTTTATATCTAACATCCATGCGTTACAAATATAATTTAAATTTTCCACCGAGAAAACAAATTTACAGTTTTGTTATTTTTCTGGACGCTCGGAGCGTTAATTTCAAAAAGTTCAGCATGTCAATTTTTTTCTCAAACGATCTGACATCAGAGAAACCAGTCTTTACTCTCCCCCTCCCCACCCACACAAAAAATATTTTTCGTGTACAGATCCTATACTTTCCCATGTAAAGGGTCATCTCCGTATCTTTCAAATCTTGTAGAAGGAATTATGGAACACATATCCCCTTTCCCTCCTTTTTTATGATTAGATGCATATTTTATAAAAGAGGTATATGCCTATCATCTGTACAATGAAATTTTTGTTTGCTATATATATATAAGTAATATATTTTTTTCCAAATCGGGGTAGGATTTAAGAATAATATGAATCTCCAAAAAATAAATTATCTGTCTGAAACCTAGTATAGACGACGGGTTAAATAGAAATCGTAGATCCCATTCATACTATATAATTTTTTTTTACAATTACACTGTTAAAAATAGGTATACGAAAATAAGTAAAATGTACTCATTCTGAGTGTATTCGATGCTTATAATACATAAGTTTCAATTTTGAAAAAGGCGTACTCAAAAATGAGTACATTGATTAAAAATGAGTAAATGCTTGCCTACATAGGCTGCCTTTATAAATCCCTTTTAATAAATATTTTCAATTACAAACCATGTCTTACCGGGAATCCAGTGGCGTACGCAGGGGGGGGGGTTGAGGGGGGTCACAACCCCCCCCCCATCGGTCTGTAGTTTAAAAAAAAAATCAAAATATAATGCTTTTTTTTATTTAAAAAAAAAAATGAAAAATTTAAAAAAATACAAATGTATTTTTTTACATTTAAGAATCTACCTTTGTTTGCAGAAAGTAATATTTTTTTTTTTTCAATTTTGTCACTGAAAACTTTTAACAGACCCAATTGGAATGTGGTCGCGGGGGTGTTTGAGCCTGAGACGGCTTTCTATAAGCAGCTGCTTATAGGCATGGCCAGAACGGCGTTTAACGAGTCGACAAAAGTAAACAATTCTCCATTTTCACCCAGACCAGTCGCGTTCGTAGGGGTTAATTGAGGGGGGTTGTAACCCCCCCCCCCCATCGGTATGAAGTTTTAAAAAAAATTAGTACAAAAATAATGCTTTTTTTCCCAATTAACAAAAAATTCCAAAACATAAAGTTTAAAAAAAAATACAACGTATTTTTTTTCCGCATTTAAAACCCTACATTTGTTACTTATATTACAAGTGACACAAAATGACACAATTTCGGCGCGGGGTATTGACAAACGTTAGGTTTATGCTAACAATTTATGCATTTTATTACTGGGTAGTCCGACCCGATGTCCGCCGACAAGAAGAGATCAAATAGATCTCCTTTCATAAATAGGAAGAGTTATGCATCCATTCTGTAAAGAAGAACCTTTTTAAAATCATTGACTGTTTTGCTAGAGGTGGTTGGATGTTGCCCCCTCACTTTTTGAATATTGTACTTTTAAAAATGAAACGAAACCCCAACACTTTCCTACTACTACAGGTGATTAGAGGGGTGAGGGGTCACCACCCCACTTTTTTTGGATGTTGCACTCTTTTATTTTAAATTTGCACTTTAAAAAAACATAATAAATTTTGGTACTGAATTGACGAACCAAAGAAAAATTTCGTACCCCAACCCTAATTCTTTTTGTTACTTATATTACATTTACTATCGATTTTATTTTCTCGTATTATTTTTTCCCAATAGGCAGACAGCTAACAGACATTTAGGCGCCTTACTTCCCATTTCCGTCATTACAGAATATTCATCGTTTGACTGAAAATAAAATATAAAATTAACATTGGCAATCGGTTTCGAATTCACAGAGCGGGAAAAATGTTGGCGCCGATATATGTCGACGTTGAAAATTTAATAAGACAATATGAAATATTTTTTTTCAATGATAAATAAAATATCGCTTTTTTTAAGTTTAGAATATTTTGTTTCAAAAAATTTGTCGACGGTATCATTTAGAATATATAGACATCTTGTAAGTCTTATATTATAGAAATAAAGGATGACTAAAATAGTCAGGTGATATAAAGGTCAAATGAAAAGATGTTTTGAACAGTTTCTACTTATTGTACTCCTGAAAATTGGACTTTAGTTTTTGAGTCTTTATTTGTTTAGTATTTCGGAAAGTTATGGTGCTTTGTTTTGTCTTTTATAGCCAAAATGAAACATGTATCAGATGATTGTGTTAAATTATTTTCTAGAAGAAATCTAAGGTAATAACAATCCAGTTTAGTTGCTTTTTTTCTGAAAAAAAAAGCGAAGAAAAAGACAACCCAACGAATCAATCAGGAAAGGTGCGATGATTCCATATGTGTTTTTAAAAGACTTCATTCCTATTGTCAGTTTCCATGCATACGAATTTAAAAGAATTATAACAATTGTACTACTTTTACTTTAAAATTCAATTGGTAAAATACAAATGACTTACATTTTGTACAAACATATGCAATTTTTTTTAAGCATATGTGAAAAACAGTGGCAGATTCGTAAGTATAAAAATTAATTTTGCCCGAATTACAAGTAAATTCAAGCATAATAATCAATCAATACTTATATAAAAGAATGGATAGTGTCTGTCTGTGGAATCGAACAAAACACCTCATTTTGAGTTTTCTTCACGAATTACGATACACTGATTCAGAAAATCACATTAAATATTTTTTTTGTCTGTCTGTCTTTTTGTCCGGATTTAACTAAAAAACGACTGAACGGATTTTTATTAAACTTGCGCCATTTTAACAATATTTTCTCAACTTAAAATCTGCACTTTGTTTCATGTGGATATCTCGAACCGTTCAAAAGTTTTAGAACTTTTTCTGTTTTACCATACGTTATTCCTATTGGAAATTTACATGTAGATCTTCTCTTCGTAACATGATTGTTAAAAATCGCCTTGGTAATCACAAAAAATATTTTTTGACAATAGGGATAAACGATACATTTTGATTGGGTGATAAGTAAATTTCAACAAATACCAATACAAATAATGTCGACCAACTACAGGCTCTAGGCCCAGCAAGGAATGACCAAATGAATTTAAAAAAGCGCCAAATGAATGAAAATGTCACCATATAAATAAATAATTTCACCAAAAAATTAAAATGTCGCAACAAAAATAATTTAATGTTGCCAAAAAATTTAAATAATGCTTAATGAATGAAAATGTCGCCAAATGAATAAAAATGTTGCCAAATGAGCTAAAATATGGTCCTATATTGAAAAATACCAGCAAAATGAGTGTACAAATAATAAAATTAATGTCAATTGGAGAACATAATCGTACAGCTCTTACTTCGTAAATTGACCACGAGCAACGCCGGACCATATTGCTAGTAATTAATATGAATAAAATATAGTATAAAATAATCTTTTTTTCAAAATAAAAATCTGCTTTAAAAAAAAGCTCTAAAACGGTTTTTAAAAAATCGGTATTAATTTAAGGAACAGAAGTGGATGTTATGGTTAAAACCATAATTGGTTAATTTTTAATTCCTCTTTTATTTAATTTAATTTCAGACTCCCCTAATTGTATTAATTAATTTATGTAATATTGATGTATCCTATTTAATTGTCAAACTTGTACTTGGGAACCTGCACTTTTGATTCCATTTAAGCCCAAACGTAGATTTCCCCCTTTTTCATAACCCCCTAAGAGCTTTTTAGTTGTAAATTGGGGTGATAACCCCTGTCTGGAGTCTTTTCCACCCTTTTGGGTCCCCACATCGGCCTCTCCTCCTGTATCATGTTACACATCTGGGGTCTGGTATGTGAGTTGAGTTCGTGTTTTTGAGACCGTTTTACGTACTGGTCTGGAATTATGTTTAACTGTAACCGAAGTTGTAATTGTAAATTCTCTGATTGGCTGAGAGGAAAATTGATGTGCTAGTTTTGAGGGATCTGGCAAGGAGATTTTGGCGATTTATTGGAAAGCGCACCTTTTGACGTGACTTTTTAACGCATCTTTCGAAGCCTCAAGACGTACAGGAGAGTAGCTCCCGTCTTATAAACGCGGACCGTGTGTCCTTTTTCAAAACCCGATGGGTTAATCTCGTGCAATAGCAGCCGATGCTGATGCGGGGTTAGAATAATTATTTAACCGCCGCCACCAACCTCAACGATGCTCGAGAGTCACCCATTCCAGTAGATGTTGCCGGGTTAACTGCAATAACCCCAGCCACCCATCGACGTAGCACCCAGAGGGATGTTCCCGTCCTCTGCCGTTGCCTCTGATGTCAGCCCTGGACACCTCCCTCATGACACGTCAGGCCTGTGATCCTCGCCCAGAGAAGGTCCCATCCACCAACCACCTCTGAACTGGATTTCTCTGCTAGACGACCACCACTGGCTGACGCCTTGTGACCGACCACCTCTGAAGCTGACATCGGAGTTGACACTCCGTCGAAGGATGTGCGAAGTACCCCCTTTTTAGTCCACCTACCAAACTTGGACACTTTTAGTATGGCCGTAGCGGCTTGGCCATGTTTTCTTTTTTTTTTGGGCACTCGTATTGTATTCGCCATGACCTCCTGCCACATCTCTCTCGACGAAATCAGCTGAAGGTAGTAGTTTTTAATTTTAGTTTACCCTCCCCCTTTTAATTTATTTAGTTTTAACTTGTTTGGCTTTTTGTAAGGTTCTTAAGTGTTCCGTTCCCTTTTAATCTTAGTGTTTTAATAAATTTGTTTTGTTTTGGTCACAATTTTTAGTCTTGTGTTTTTTTGTCTGTTCTAAACTATACGATCACGCCAGGTAAATTCTTAAATTAAACAACGATTAATATTATCATTCTTCTTTTCTTTCTTTTGTTTAGTGCTTTTGTTTTAACCCTTAATAGTAACTATCACATGTATTTTTTTTTTAAATATTTAAGTATTAATTTTATGCACATTATCACTTTTTGAAATTGCCTCTAAAATTTAGGTGTGGTTTTTTTGTGAATTGGCACGAACTTTAAAGAGTGGTAAAAAGTACTAAATTAATTCTAAATGATAAATTTTGTTCCACTAGTCCCTAAATTAAAATTTTTGTAGTCTTTAGTATTTTATTTCTTAAAATATTTTTTTTTATAAATATTTTTTATTTTTAGTTTAAAATTTAGGGTGAGTACTTCGCCCCCTCCCCCTCCAATTGTTCAATCAGAAATTCGGGTTGTTGCTGACTTTATATATATATATATATATATATATATATATATATATATATATATACACGTGTAAAGTAACCTAACGCTCAACCCCCCCCCCCTTATAAATTTCCTGCGTACGCCACTGCGGGAATCGAACCCCCGTCATCAGTACAGCCTTATTCGTTAAACCACCACAGTGACATTAAGAAGTTTTAAAAAGAAGAACTGTTTAAATAAGGTATGCCAAAAGAATGCGAAGTAAGATAACTGAGTTGTAATTAATAATGCGGAAAATCATATTCTGAATAACTATTTTAAGTTTGTCATGTTTCTATATCATCACTCATTGAAACATGGCGATGAACTAGGAATTTTCAGCACTGATGAGTTGAGAATTTTGAATAATCAAGTTGAGAATTTAGAATTGTGAAGTTGAGAATTTAGAATCGTTAAGTTAGGAATTTGAATGGTTAAGTTGGGAATTTTTTTTTTGTTCACACCACACTTTAATATCATATTTCACTAATAGTAGTGATATATCCAACTAAAACCTTCACACTTAAAATTTTCAATATTTACATTTTTACTCTGCCATTAAATTGCGAGACAATTTTTTAAATACTTTTAAGTTAGAAAAGATAATTTTATGTGATGTGAGTTAAAAGAAATATATAAATAAGGCAATTTTGCTTTTGTAAAATTTCCAGTTTGCCGAACAACGGTGAAAAGTCTGCGCGAGTCAAATATTAAAAAAAATAAAGTATATTGTATGTGCTAATTATGTAATAGTAGTAACGAAGAGTAATGACGTAAGTAATGAGTTATCCTAATAAGTAATAAATAGGCTTAATGAAACTTACATAAGTAGTACCTCATTATAATGGACTAATAGGGCTAAAGGTTGTCCGGTTTATAGCAAATAATTATTATAGGGGAGTAATGCGACATCAATTAAAGTACAGTAGTTAGATATATATATAGCGTTTATTATATATCAAATAAAAAACAGCTTCAACATAGGTTGATTTGAAAAAGATATGCACGTATACATCACATTAATCTCTAGAACAAGAAAGTCCTGATTCATGATGATTGCTTACATTTATTGGTTTGAAAAATTACTTTATGTTCTGCTAGTTTTGTTTGCTGGTTATTTCTTCAGTTAATAACTAATGAGGTACCGTATGTGTTTATAATATGTAAACATATTTTCATTTGCCGATTATTCAACATTATTACATAAATTGTAGGCTGCGAAGTGTCTCCTACTTCATCTTTCTTGTCCTCGGACTGTTGTGCTTCTTCAGTTACACTGGGCAGTTCTTCTTTAGTCAAAATTTGGAATCTTTTCTCTTGCCAAAATATAGAAGCTATATGTTGGTTTCATAGTGAAATATTTTACAAATCGTCACTTTCCGCTCTACACAAATTTCCCATAAAGGATTTAAGCTATTAACTAGTCAACTGTAATTAACCGCCTATTAGTATTGAAGTAACATTGGTCAAGGAGGTCAATGGTACAAAGGTCAAAGAGAAGGATGGATTAATAACCAAACACGGTTGACGCGGTCTAACTTTTCTCTTCATGATTGAATGTTATTTTTCTCATATGCTGCTTCCTGTTGGAGTTATAGGGATTTTAAACGCTTTTTATATCGCGTAACTTTCTGCCAATGGCTAATCATCTAAGTGATAACACAAGATTTGTCATTTTGATATAATAAACAATTTTAAGACATTCGTGGGACGTATATTATCAATTTAATATTATATCATAATGATTTTAATTTTAATCAAATGATTATAAATAATCTTTATTTAAAAATTTACATAGGCCTGAGCTTAATTTAAATGCTTACAGTAATCTGAAGAAATTATAAAATTAAAATTAACGATAAAAATAATCGATATGAAAATATAATTTTAAATTCTACAGCTTTTAAAAATTTTAATTTAAAAACTTAAAGTCATGTCGACTCGCAAGAGGGGCGATTGACAAATGAACGTTCTCCCTGATCGTATCAAACATACATGACGTACTTTGACTGCACGGTGCATTATATGAGTACTATACTTAAAACTATCACAATAGATATTTTAATTTTTAATACTTATATTGCATCACAATAGTGATCTACAAAATTTCAAAGGTAGTCGTCAGATAGACTTCACTTGCATTCTTTTTTGTAAACAACATAGTTAAGCTACAATTCTTAATATTAAATGGCTGATTACACTTTGTTAAAAATAGGTATTTAAAAATAAGTAAAATTGCCTTCATTTCTCAAAAATAGTTTTGAGAAAGGTTTTGCCCAGAACCTTATTCGTTAAGTTACCAGGGCGACGTGAAGAAGTTATAAACAGAAGTATGTTGAAAAAGTGTACCAAAAGAATGGAAAGTAAGATAATTGAATTGCAATAACTCAGTTTCTTTTTAAGCAATCGACAAGAAATAATGCGGAAAACCATCTTCTGAACAACTATTTTAAGTGTGTCAGGTCGCTTTGTTAAGATGGCTTGAACGGAAGCTGAGATGAGAAATATTAAATCACACTGCTCATTTTTGTGAAAGTACGATTACTTAAAATTGAGTACATCATCGCTCATTTACGATGCAATTGTACTCAATGAAAAACGAGTACGTTCATACACTCATTTTAAGCACCTTTTTTTCACAGTGTATCTCTCAAAGTTTGAAGCAAAAGGCTCAAAGACCATGCAGCATTGAAAAGTAAGAACATATATCATGCTATATCACAAAAAATAGCCGATTAATGCCATTAGTAGAAACACTATAATGCCTTATTCTAGTACCTAAATAATCTCAAATTTTCATTATAACTTATATCATCTCAATTGAATGCGTGATTAAAGAAAAATGGTTATTAAAACATACCCAAAATGAGTAAACGACTAGGACGTATGATTGTAAATTAACACAAGAGAAAGAAAACACCTAGAAATACCTGGAATCATCCTATTTTAGAATATTATTTCCGATGCTCATAAATTAGATTATGTATCATATCAAAATAACATATATACATAAATAATCAGCAGCGAATCATATTTTCGACAACTACCCCATTTTCCACACATCCTCAGGGGGTATAAAAACACACAGAAAGCTGTTGCAAACGATAAGTGCTTGGGTTAATGCGTTCTACGTAGAGATTCTCGTCTGCTGCCGTGTTATGCTGCCCATATAAATAATCTAAAAGAAGCCCGTTCGCGAGCCGAGCGTTGCGTGCTTTTGGTTACCTGGGGAAGGATGTGGTTATTCACACAGTCTCAAGGACGTTAGCGACGGTTACAGGAAATGCCTTAACTGTTTATTCTTTTTTATTAAGTCCCTTCCCCCTTTCATTTTCCGGAAAACCGCAGACAGCATTCAGACTCGCAGATCCGGCACATTCGCCAGAGATCGCGGCAGTAGTCTCGAGTTTTACGGAGAACAGAATATAGAGAGTTAAATAAAAATATTTATATTATCAAAAAAATGGAATAAAACGATAAGAATCAAAAGGTAGAAAATATTTCGGATGAGGATATAATTACAAGAATTCATTACCTATTTTTTACTGAGAATATAATAATTAAAATATGAATATAGCGATGTGTGCACAGATATGATAAGTGCATTTTTAACGAATTTCTAGTTAAGATAATTTTAATACTCAATTTGTAATCTATATAATACACAATTGCGGTAAATAAAAATAATTTTTTTTAACTGGCAGAAACCCCTGTGACGATTTTTTAATAACGACGATAATTTTAATAAATAACACTATAAACTTTTAAACGGCTGTTCTGAAAAATTAAGGAGTTTTTATTTTAAATTTTTAAAAAATATCTATTTAAAAAAAATAGAGTAAAACGATAAGAAACAAATGCTAGAAAACATTTCGATGAGAATGTAATTGCAAGAATTCATTTTCTATTTTTTTTACTGAGAATATAATTATTAAAATATGAATATAGCGATGTGTTAGTGCACAGATATGTTAAGCGCATATAGTTTATAATTGCGGTAGGCAAAAATCAATTATTTTAATTTGAAAAACCCTTTTGAAGATTATTTGTTTCACTCCTTTTCATAAATAACGCTACAAAATTTTAAATGGCTGCTCTGAAATATCAATGAATTGTCACTTACTACACAGTGACATCGATATATTTTAATTATTTTAAGATAACATTTTTGATGGAATTATTCAAAAATTAAACTTTTAATGAAAGATAAAATAATAATAAAAAGTAAGCGAATAAATAATAATGATAATAATATATTTTTCTACGAATGAAATGGAAATAATCGAAAGTAAGATCAAAAAGAAGAAGAAAAAATATCTTAAATCAAATGCACAACTTTTAATGGTGAATAGAAAGATTAATAAGAATAGCATACCTTAAAATCTAGAATAGAATTTTAAGAAAATAATAATTTTAGACGAAAACATAGCAATTAGACTGGTTCCATTTTAGACCAGAGGGATATAATAATAAAAAACCTTATTCAAATAAACGCCGACGCGGCGGCAACGAAAAGGCTTTCTTTTGAACAGATTTTCTATTTTTATTTTGATGCATTGCAGCTCCAGCGATTTCAGTAGTGCCGAAACTTATTATTAGGCGGGTATTACATGAAGTTCGAAACGTATTTTTTTTAATATTGAGACATGCTACAGCGATATTTTCAAGGTTTCAACGGAAACATTAGCTTTTTTCACATGATTCATGTTGTTGTTTTTCAAAGATTTCTGTTTTCCAAACAATTATTATTTTTCTATTGTGCTGTTCGAAATATAGGGTAAAGAACAAATAGTTGGCCAAACAAAATATTGAAGCATATTTTTTACTAATTTCTAAAACTTCGAATTAAAGATCTGAAAAAAACGGAAAGATATTCTGGTGTATATGTCGCATTTAGGGAAGATTTTCTAGATTTTTTATTTCTCTGTCAAAGGTCGCAAAGGTAGATAAAGACTTTCTGAATTTACTTTCACTTTAACATTCGCATCGCATTAAAATTGCAAAGTGGTAGTGTAAATATTGGTTTATCGGAACGTGGTGTAGTTTTATGGAAATCTTAATCTGAGGTAAGGCATTCAGTCTAGTTAAATCCCCAGTAAAGTAAATTAAAAAAGTTTTTTATAATTTATCTGTTTTTGTTTATCCAATTAAGATAATTCTTAAATCACGGGTGAATCACAACACAACGGAACTATTAAGTTTATAAGTGAATTTTCCTTAATATGACTTTTACTGGTGAATAGCTTAGCCTTACTTTTATCCCATTACAGGTTACCACAAGACACAAAAGAAAACTACCTAAAAGTAGTATTCAGACAAAGTTTTATTTCATTCAATATACAGTTTTTTTGCAATTTCGCGATTTCTTCCCGGATTTAGGTCCTTAGAATTTTATAACTTTTAGGTCTAAATTAATTCATTCAAAAAAATAATATAATAAAAATACCATGTATGGGAAATAATATCTGAATGTTTAATAAAAAGTAGATAACAGAGATAAAAATAGTTTTATGACAGTAACATAGTTTTATGAAATTAAAATGTTTACGATAGTTACATAGGTTTATGATAGTGACCTAGTCTTATGATAGTAACATAGTTTTATGAATAGATTTATGATAGTAACATAGTTTTATTAACTGATTTATGATAGTAACATAGTTTAATGAATAGATTTATGATAGTAACATAATTTTACGAATATATTTATGATAGTAACATAGTTTTATGAATAGTAATAGATTTATGATAGTAACATAGTTTTGTGTATAGTAATCGATTTGTAATAGTAACATAGTTTTATGAAAAGTAATAGATTTATCATAGTAACATAGTTTTATGAATACATTTTGTATAGTAACATAGTATTATGTTAGTAACATAGTATTATGTTAGTAACATAGTATTATGTTAGTAACATAGTATTATGTTAGTAACATAGTATTATGTTAGTAACATAGTATTATGTTAGTAACATAGTATTATGTTAGTAACATAGTATTATGTTAGTAACATAGTATTATGTTAGTAACATAGTATTATGTTAGTAACATAGTATTATGTTAGTAACATAGTACTATTATGTTAATAACATAGTATTATGTTAGTAACATAGTATTATGTTAGTAACATAGTATTATGTTAGTAACATAGTATTATGTTAGTAACATAGTATTATGTTAGTAACATAGTATTATGTTAGTAACATAGTATTATGTTAGTAACATAGTATTATGTTAGTAACATAGTATTATGTTAGTAACATAGTATTATGTTAGTAACATAGTATTATGTTAGTAACATAGTATTATGTTAGTAACATAGTACTATTATGTTAATAACATAGTATTATGTTAGTAACATAGTATTATGTTAGTAACATAGTATTATGTTAGTAACATAGTATTATGTTAGTAACATAGTATTATGTTAGTAACATAGTTTTATGATTTAACATAGCTTTAATAATAGCTTTAATTATAGTTTTATCATAGTATTAAACATAATTTTATCATAGTTATTCTATGTGAATCAAAGTTGAATTTATGTGTAATATTTTTCCCGTAATCTTAACGACATTTAGCTAATGTTTGTTATTACTATGTTATCCATATTAAATAAAAAAGTAATAAAAACGTTGTTTTCGAACCAGAATATCGATTTCGAATTTTTTGACATTTCTACACATTTTTAACTCAACGTCTCACGCAATCTCCTGTTTGATTTACACACGTGTCATTCATTTCCACAAATAAGCGTGACATTGAGTTGAATAGCATAGAAACAAAATCGCACACTCCATAATCAATCATGGTAACCCAACCTGATGGCATTTCACGCGATTCATTTCTAAATGTAGTAGCCGGATAGATATTTTGAACGTAATTAAAAAATGACGCATATCAACCAGCAGCGTATGAAAAATAAGTCATGAACTCAAATCCGCCTATCCTTGTTTAGTTTTGTTTTATTTTATTCAATAATCTTCGGTATTTCTATTGTTCAAGACGTTTCATTAGTTGACGATTTCAAAACCTCAGTTTCCGATGTTTTTCAATTGGGTAATTTCCGCAAAGAAAATAGAAACTGCATTTATTTATAACTATAAAAATAATTCATGTAAAGTTAATCTAACATTTGCTAGTGTCTAATGTCTTTAAAGCATTGTTTAAAGTATATCGCATAAAAGTAAAATTTAGAAAGTCTTATTATAGACTATCAATAGCGTTCAAAAAACTTGTTGAAGTCTATATACTGCAAGTTTTAAATTAAATATATATATATATATATATATATATATATATATATATATATATATATATATATATATATATATATATATATATATATATATATATATATATATGCTATTCGAAGGTTAACGAAGTTAAAAAGCATTTGTGACTTTTAACTTACAAGTTTAAAAACATTTGCATATCAGTAAGCATAATTTGACAATTTAATACATTGATGTTTAATTTCGAATGAAAATCAAATAATTTTATTAATACCTTATGTCACGCATACGATGAAATGAGATTTTAAACAGGCTAAATTTAACATCTATTGTGAAAACCAGATTAAATTAAATATTCTTTGATAGAATATACAGCCTTTAAAAGATAAAATAATATTTTTTTAAAAAGGAAAACCGACTTTTAGAAAAATGCGCTAAAAACTAAAAATTTATTTTTAATTTTACAAACGAGCTGAAAAAATTAAATTATTTAATATCAATTTTATACTTATTACAACTTTTTGAAATCGGCGCCAAAATTTATGTTTGATTATTGTGAATTGGTACACCAACTTCAAAAAGTTGTAATAAATATAAAATTGTTATTAAATAATTCAATTTTGTCAACTGGTTCGTAAAATTAAAAAATATTTTTTACTTTTTAGCGCATTTTTTTTAAACCAATTTTTCTTAAAAAAAAAAATATTATTATATTTTTCTGTTTAATTTTTAATTTAATAGGGACCTTCGCCCCCTTCTGCTATTATTCACCAAGAAATTCAAATTGTTACTTGATTCTAATAAATGCCAGGTAAACAAAAATATATTGTTTCAACAACGTATCTTGTAAAACAATCCCTACCCATGCCAATAAGTGCTGACTAAACGAAATGCACTTGTTTTACAACCTCTATCAAAATATGAAAACATTTTGAAATTTGAGAAACTATTAAAATAGTCCGGTTAATCGATATTTCCGATATACAGGCTGATAATCGATTATTTTTTGTAATTTTTTCCAATGCGGGTTTTTCTCTATCTAACAAAAAGAGAATTTTCGAAATCAAACAATATCAGTTTTCAAACGGTCCGGTTAATTGAAAATTCCGGCTAGTTAATTGCCGGATAACCGGATATATTTTTCAAAAGGTGCCAAGTGAAACATCTCTCATCCAACAAAAAAAATTCCAAATATCTCGATTAGAACTAAAGTCTTACGCGATCATACTTATTAAAAAAAATATTAAACAAAAATACATAACAGTCGAATTGATAACCATTTTCCTCTTGATGCGCTTCTGAAATTGGTTGGAGCGTTTTTAAGTCCGTTAAAAATATAAAAAAAATTAGAAGAGAGAAAATAAATTATGCTTTAACAATAAATATAACGAAAACGTGATGTTAATGATAAATTACAATAAAGTAGAATACGATGTAATTGAGAATATCATAATTCACACATACACACAAGTTTTATATCAAAGATTTTCAAAAGTTATAGCATGGTTTAGAAGATCGAGGTAAAATTCTAATAAATATAATAAATGTAAGAAGTTATTCCACACCCATTTTATTCGAATTAAGCTCGTTAGCATTTTACTGTTGTTGACATTTTGAGATGCAGATGGCGCTATCATTCTAACTTTTCGTTTGTTTACAAAACTTAATAAACTAATTAATTGCTTAATATTTTATAATTTTGACACGTTTTGGAACATCTACAGTTCATTTCCTTTCATACGACACCTTGATAATAAAAATTGGTTATATAGTTTAGGAGGAGTGACTGTGACAATATATAGTCTTGTCTATTAAATATATTAATATAATTATTAAAATATATTAGTTTTATAATTTAATTGCTCATTATTGCTTTAAGGAATAATAGAAAGTAATAACAAAATCCAAGGTAAAAACTAAATGTGTGGTCATTTCATTGTCATATTTACTTGGAATGTTATAGCGTTCACACAAATACATCATGGATAATGCTTTTTATATAACTAATTTATTTTTAACTTTTAAACAGATTAAAAAAATATTTTATAACTTTAGACTGCTCCGTTCCCTCATCTCTAATTTAGTCTAGCTTTCTAGTGTAGGTTTCTTTCTAATTCTATTAAAATAAAATTATATACATTTTAGGTATTTATTGCGATTAAACAATGACTAAAGATATTTCAAGTGTTTAAAATGTCATGTCTTTAACATATTTTTTTTAATAAAAAGGGTATTTTAAATAATTAAAAAAATAATTGTCAACCTTTACAGTTTTATATTATCTAAGCATATTATAAAGCAGTTTAACAAGTCATTTGTTTTTGCACTATATATTACTAAATAAAACTTCCTTTCTATATGAATGGAATTATTCTACCTTTGTAAAAAAAATCATGCGAATTAGCAAAACCAGCCTAGTTAAAAAAGTCGGCATAAAACCATCATGAAATTGTAGAATTGAAGGTTTAATGCTAAAAATGGACACATTGATATTTTTAAAGGGAAAATGTAAAGTTTGTTTAAAGGTTTTATACCTGCAAAATAAAAACTTCAAAAACAGGTTTTATAAAGGTATTTGGAAGAACATGTAGGTTTTATAGAGGTTTTATGTAGGTTTTGATGAAAGTTTTAAACTGATATTTTTTCTTTCTTAATAATACCCGTTAGCTTCTAAAATAATCTCCACTTTTATTCCCGCTTAAAATGAAATTCTGATGCAATAGCACATTTTCCAACGGTTATTTTATGCATTTATGTGCAAGTAAAAAATTGGAATCACGTATATTAGTTATGTATAAATAAATAAAATTTTAAATTTAAAATAACTTTTTAAATGTATAGTTATTGAAAAAAAAATTAAAGTTATAAAAATTAAAGTGATTAATTTTTATTTATTTAAACAAGATTTAGTATGGGAATTTTTCGTTTCTTACTGGCGAGCTTAAAAATATACTAAATACAAAAACTTTCAATGAGATGTTTTCATCGGATTTTCAAAGCCTGATTAAGTTGTTGAAAAAAATATGCCGATCTTTATAAAAATGTATCTAATAACTCTTTATTTTTTTAAGTAATTTTATTTATGACACAACACAACATTGGGTGATTCAAATTACCATTTATCGCAATGCGTTCTGCTGTTTGAGCTCAATTTCAATTGCACTCAAACCTAAAGAAATTACAAAAAAAGACGAGGTTATTTGTAATCAATAATAAAATAGTTAAAATGTAACAATATGTATAATAAAAATAAAAAGAATGTAAAATCTAATTTCATTTTATTGGCCTTAAGCAAATGGGATAAACTTGCAATAAATCTATAAGTGGAAGGAGGTAGTAATTTTAATAAATATATTTGTTTCAGCGCATTTAAAACTGTCTTATTTGTTTTGACTAGAATTACTACATTTGCTTGAAATTGAGCTTCTCGGCAGATACACTCAAGACGGGGTGAAGATGCTTTTACAGAACCTCGAACCTACCATCCTCCTCTAACCTAGATTAACAGATAACTTTTCTTTTTACCACATGTTTACTATATGGGGAAACGTGAATAATGTAATTTTAATTAATCGAAATACTACCAAGAAAAAAAATTAGGCATATAGAAACAACGCAATTTATAGATAATATTTTCAGATATATGTACATAAATTAAACTTTTCAATTAAAAATTAAGTATATTCTTATTACTAACATTATTGAATATTGTCGATTACGTTCTTTTTAAAACTTATGCGTTAACGAAAACTAAATAACTATAATATTTTGAATATCAATTGCTAGAACTTAGGAAATAAGACGATTAATTTTTCTTTATTTAATTATCGTTTGCTTAAAATCTCAAATAAATTATTCTGTTCTCTGAAGTACGAAAATAAAAACCTGTTCTATTCAAAATTGTCAGTTCAATTAATTATTTAAAAAAATTAATTTCGGTTTAATTAATCATTTAATTGTTTTTATGAGAAATTTCGTGCAAGTTTTAAAGTGTTCCGTCACTTTTTATAACCCCTTTATTTTTCACAAAAGATAAGTTAGGAATAAAATAAAATAACTTTAATTTAATAATTCGAACTGAATACATTTTATCATGAACATAATAAATAAATGAGGCAATTTTATTTGATAATTGAATAATTAAAAAAAATACAATGCTTTTAAAAAAATAAATTAATAAGACTTAAGTAGTCACTTCATGTGTTACACACACAATAAAAAACATAAAAATAATTGTAATAAAGATTAGAATAATAAAATAGAATTATAATTATTACAAAAAATACGAAGATAAACTTATTTGTTACTGGTGAGTACAAGAATTGTTTTTGTGGTTGTATATTTTCTGTTTATTAAAATACTAGATGCGACTTTACAATAAAATTATTTTTTTAATTTGAAAACATGTTTTTTAATACCAAGATATTGGTTTAGATTTTGAAGCAAACTTTTATAAAAAATATATAAACAGAAAAATAAAACACCCTAATACTTTATAATTAGAACGTATTTTTTTTTTTTTAATTTCTATGTTATACAGGTATTGGTTGCAAATTTTCAAGAGCAATTCGTCCATAGGTCAGTTCTTACTTTGAAAGAAGTACTTTCACTGTATTTTTAAAAATAGTAAAACTGATTAAATAAATATCTTTAAATTAAATTCCTTACACTAATATTGCTTTAACAAATTCAAGTCTTCAGCAGACTATAGAAATAGGAATTTGTCTCTAACAAGAACATTGTCAACTGAAAGAAGATACGCAAGCTTTTGCATTTAACTGAATGGGATTTCCACCATTCACTTTATTCAATTCCTTCCTTCATTGATTTATTTCTAATTTTTACACGAATCGGCGCCTAATTCCTTATCAAATTAGACTAATATCATAAAAATAGTGCTGGAATGTGCCAAAATAGATCACCTTAAATATGTAATATTGCATTTCTATCCTGATACCCCATGTAGCTTATTTTAAAGACGTCTCTCTGTCAAAATCAGTGACACATAATTACGTGCAGTCGATACACTTAAAAAGATTAAATTTACAATCATCTACATTGTAAAAAAAGTATTTAGAAATGAGTACCTGAACATACTATATTTTCTTTGAGTACAATTGCATCGTAAATGAGCGAAGGCGTACTCAAATTTAAGTATTTTTACTTTCTCAAAAACGAGCGGTGTGATTTAATATTGCTAATCTCGGCTTCTGTTCAAGCCATCTTAACAAAGCGACTTGACAATCTTAAAATAGTGGTCCAGAAGATAGTTTTCCACATTATTTAATGTCGATTGTATAAATGGAAACTGAGTTATTACAATTCAATTATCTTACTTCCCATTCTTTTGGCGCACTTTTCTAACATTTCTTCTGTTTATAACTTCTTCGCGTCTCCCTAGTAGTACAACGGTTAAGGCACTGGACTGCGGTGCCTAAGGATATGGGTTCGATTTCTGGTAAGTCTTTTGTAATTATTGATATTTATTGAAAACATTTTATGAAAACAACATATGTAGGCAAGCATATGCTCTCTTTATTCATTTTACTCCTTGTACTTTTGAGTGCATGTCTTTTTCAAAAATGAAACTTATGTATTCGGAGCAAGGATAAGCATCGAATGTACTCAAAAATGAGTACATTTTACTTACTTTTGAATACCTATTTTTAACAGCGCATTTTGTAAAACTCGAGTTGTCAATATAACGCAATCAAACTAGCATTTGTGTTCAGGACTCATCAGGATCGACAATAGACATCAAATATAAATATCTTGCAATTGCAAATCCATCATTATTGCCTGAAAGCAAATAGAAAAATACAATTTTATTTTACCCTAAACTGCATGCGAAAAGAAAATATCTCTTTTCCGATCCGATTCCCCCTATCGGCCAGTCTGTGAAATTTGCAGTTCAGTAAAATCATAAAGACAATTTCTGAGCATGCTCAGAACTACGTCAGAATGACGGAACCTGGGAAAAAAAAGTCACAAAATATTGTTTATAAATAGGGTTTATCGAGCGTGCATACCACCACCTTCGACGTTACTTTTATTATAATATGAGTGTCTTTTGCAGTAAAAACTGTCATTTTGTTTTTCGGTCTGAACAGTTTGATTGCATTGCTTGTTTCTTGTTAAAAAGACAAACAACGAGGGTTTTGTATTTGTAATGACTTTTATCGGTTTTCTTTAGCTTAATATTTTTCTATAAATAAAATGCTTTTATCGCTGCTCATTGTTCAATATCATGGGAAAATGTAAATTTATAATTTGCTAACAACATTCTTGCCACATTCGTAACTTACGAACCGCCACTGGATGTACAGATCAACTTGAAAAGTATTTAAAAACAAAGTCTTTCAATCCGATAAAAACCTTTCTAGTTTATCGAGATTATATGGATCGAATCCCAGCCACCAGACGACCTAAATAGTCCGGCACCAAGCCGTCCGGACATGAACGGTCGATACACACTTTGAAGGAGGTATTTCAGATATCCGGCTGAACTCAAAATCCAGTTTCGTATAATCGTTTCACATAAACTCGAAGAATAGAACTTAAAGAAGCTAAAAACTGGTATATCGGAGTAAATTTAGGTGTTCCCTTATAGATTGCTTAACTTGCTTTATTAAAAAAATCTAACTTATTATTTAAACTAATCAAAGGACAAATTTTGTATAGTTTTTTATGTTGGAATTAGTTAAATATATTGGATGGATATTTTCTAGATCAGGGGTCGGCAACCTGCGGCTCGCGAGCCGCATGCGGCTCTTTTGATGTAAAGTTGCGGCTCTCCAGTTCCATACGAAAAAACTAATAATTTATTATCAAAACCCTTAAAAAATAAGAAAATATATTTTTAAGTACCTAATTTCTCAATTGCTTCTATTTTCATAATCGTTAATTGCAAATTGCTACGCTTAACATGACCGTAATGAGATAAATTTGAACTATTGTTTTGTTCTTAGAGATGAGACAAATGGCTGCAAAAATTCAACTTCATGGTAGTAGTGTTCCTGTTATGCGTTTTTCAAAGGGCGCCGCGCCCTGCCCTTTTTTTGTAATTGCCGATGCGCCCTGCCCTTTTTAGAAGTGAAAAATGTGCCCTGCCTTTTTTTCAGTATATTTTGCGCCCTGTAATTAAAAAAAAAATCCGCAAAAATATTTGTGATCTTCGTCAAAGGAGGATATTACACGAAATTTAAGATGGTTATAACTCTTAATTTCGGTTGCCTCTGACGAATGCAACTTCCAGATGGCACTCTTTTAAGAATTTTTCATTCATAAAAAACCTTAAAATTGTAGAAATTCACTAAACGCGATCTGCTTCGATCTCTTTTGAAAGAATTACAATCCTTTTGCATCTGATGAATAAATGTTTATACTTCACAACTTCCTTTTGAGCTGCGTTTGTGACGTCACAGCCTCATTTTAGCGTGAAAGGGAAGTCATACCACGTAAGGTTGTCATGGCAACGATGCAGCCGATTTCTGACTTTGCTTTTTAGCTGCAATTTTGATTGACTGAAGTTTTTTTCCCTTCTGAATTGTGCATTACGGCAAAAAGGTTTGCTATTTATTGGAGATTTTGTTTACTACTGTAGAAATTTCATTTTCAATTCTAATCTTCATTTAAGAAAATTAGTAAAATATCTTATTTTAGTTTTTGATGAATTTAGGTGCAGCCCGGCTGTACTTGCTGTAGTGGGCGAGCCGCCACTGCGGTAAATTACTTCATTTTAAAAATCTGAAGCAATATCGCGATGAGACCAATGCAACTATTGACACGAATTACTTCAGCATAGCTTTAAAAAACATGAAGAATGGATTCGCTGAGAGATTCGAGCAATTCAAGACAAACAAAAGTACACTCTCGCATTCATAGTAAATCCTCACAACACAAATACAAATGAGATCAACATTGAGCCATTTGGAATTGATGCTGGATCGCTCCAAATGCAATTGCTAGATTTTAAAACCAAAGACTTGTGGAGTGTCAAGTTCACAGAACTCAAGAGCAAATTGGAAGAGTTGGAGGTCCAGAAATGCATGCACATCGCGCAGCACAAGTGGACAGCTCTAAAAGAAATTCCGCGAGTTGAGGCCCTCATATTCAGCGCATGGAATAGTCTTCCAGAATGCTATGAGTGAGGTGAAGAAGTTGGCATATGGAGTACTGACGACCTTCCGGTCGACATATTCGTGCGAGCAAGCGTTCTCTTGAATGAATATAATGAAAAGTAAAGTTAGAAGTCAACTAACAAATAAAAATCTAGAGTCGTGCTTGAAACTTAAAACAACAAGGTATAAGCCAGATTTAATCAAACTTTCAAAAGGTATCTATATTTGTGTTTTTATATGAATAAATATTATTCCGTATTTAAAGCCGTTAATTTTAAATCAAATATATATAAGCAAATACTATAATATTGAAACGGAAATTATTAGTGTCTCTTTAAAAACTGGGAAATTTTGTAAATTGTAACTTTTGGCTCTTCCGTTTCAAAAGGTTGCCGACCCCTGTTCTAGATGTATTTGCGGATTTTATATTGACTTAGTTAAAATATTTATATGTTTTAAAATATAGTAAATAAGAACATTTGTTTGTCAGAAATATAATTGAGATGTCATAGTCCGAATTTTAATTTATGTTTAGCTGGGGCTACCAGAAATCCCAAACGTCAACCCGGGACACTCGCTGTATGTGTCATTTCTTGCCAATCATGGCAAACCTTTTACTATGTGAATATGATTCTCAACGCTCTCTCAAAACCCCCCTTCCCTCAAGGTCAAAGGGCCCCGTTCATACGTGTTTAAAGAAGTTGGTGGGACCGACTCATCAAACATTTACGCTTGACCAAAGGGGCGAATGGTTCTCTCAATACTTCCGAAAAGTTCCAAGAAGAGCTGGGACATTCAATCGCACCAGGAATAAATAGGGATATTTTTTCACCGGGGATTTTGAGAAGAAATGTTGGCTTTTAGGGCGTCTGTAAACGGGGCTCATATGTATGAATGATGAGAAATCCCGGGACTTTAGCCTGCCCGGGACTCTTTCTGGGATAAGGGTGAAAAACCAGGACGTCTGGTAGCCCTATGTATAGCCTATATTTAAAAAATACAAAAAAAATATATCTGAAGAATAATATATTTATTTTATGAAAAAATACAGTACATTTTTGAAATTTATTTTTGAGTTTTAAGACGGTCCTATAAGAAAATGATGACCCCTATAAAAAATAGTTTTAAGATAGAAAGACAACATCCCAAGAGACACAGGATAGATTTTGCTTGTATAATTTAAGATAGAAAGAGATAATATTAAACAAAATCGAGTTTAAAACGGAGCTTAAATTTAAATGTGTAAGTAAACACAATATCAGTTATCAAATAAATGAAAATAATGGAATGGTGAGATTTTTTAGAAAAAAAAGGTTAGATCGATTTCATCTTTTATACTAATAATAATCTAATATGAACAATGTATTTTTATATGTTTATCTAGATAATTTATTAAAGAAAGTCACAAGAACTTATATATCAAAATCCTATGCACAGTGAAAAGCCTTTAATAAATCTCTTACATAGCAACGTAAAATATTTATTCTAAAACTCAGAAACAAAAGTATTTTTTAAAGTTAAATAAGGAAAAGTTTTATGTGTGCTGGTTTAAGAAAATTTCAGTTGAGGCGCGAAAAAATTATATTCCAATTCTTTAACAATGATCAATTTATTTGGTTTTTTATGTTTCGAAAAATGGAAATTTTTTACAATTATCTTTATCGAAATGCAAAGCATAAATGACCATCAATTGAAATACAGAAAAACTATCTCGAATTTCCGAATTTTTTTTTTTTACAAAAATTATAGTTTTAAATTAACATTTGTATAATTGTATTATTTATTAACATTGATAAACATACCATTGACATACTTTAAATATGACGAAGACATTTAAAAATTCACATTCTTAATAATGACGCTGTTATTTATCGAAAACGATTAGTACAATAAGTGAATGATTAATTTGTCTACAAAATATACGTCAAATTTCCTGCTTTTTTGTGACACGGAACAAATCAAATAAAGAATGCGATCCATTAAGATAATCCTTTTATGACACTTTCATTCATGCATGTTAAAAATCCTAGTCATTTTACCTGAGTCATTCTACCTCTTGTCATTTTACCTTCGAAAGATGCTAGTGCAGTTTCTATATGCAGTATATAAACGAGATATATTAAACAATTCATATATTTCCAAAAATTAATTCGTCAAAATGTACCCCTGTCAGTTGGTACCATGGTAGAATATAAGTGTAACAAGCAACTATTTGTCAACAATGTTAACTGAATAAATTTTATTTGAAAATTGGATTGTGTAACAGTGAAAGAAAGATATCGTTTTAACGTAAGGCGAGGGAGTCACATAACGTCAAAATACGGAAAACTAATATATTTAACGTCACAATATTATTTTGGGATCAGGGTTTGTAATGCATTACCGATATTTTAATAATGGATCAATTGTAAAATAAAATAAACAGTTTCGAAGTATAAAATTAAAAAAAAATCGTAAAAATACTCAATTTTTTTTTAAGTACTCTAAAAAAATATCGTGTTTATCTTGTATATATATATATGTCATGTTTATTATTTACTATTTTACATTTTCAATTTATATATTTTCAATTGTAGTACCGAAACTCAATTTCAGTTGAAAAGTCGAGTTCGGATAAACGATCGTCCGGTTAACAGACATTCGGATAATCGATGATCTATTATTTTAGGAAAAATACGTCAGACCCAATCTCACTCTTCTTCTATTATTATTTAATATTAAACACGCAGGCCATTTCAGTGACTGGTAATAATTCTTCAAAATATCGGTTCTCCGAATAGAGATCGATTACCCAGGAAGCCCGGATAACCGACGTTTATCCGTTGAAACCCCTTTTTCGAACGAAATCTTACCTCCGCGGATGATCCCTGGCAAGAAGAGCGGAGGAGACCCCGAGAAAGAAACCTGGACGAAAAGACGAGTTGAGATGTCCGCAGCAGCTCCGAATCGATGTCGTTTCGGTGTACGCGTAGAGGAGAGAGCACAATGTCCGTCTAGACTGCCGCTAGACGGCGGCCGATCGATTCATTTGGTGGCAGCGGCCCCTGGTTGCAGTGGAAGGAGATGCTTTTTTTTCCTTCTCCTTGCTATCGTCTGTGAGAGAGCGGGAAAAGGGTCAGTGACTCTCCGAATCGTCTGACTTTGGCGTTTTGCACCTAGACTTCCGCGCCTCCTCCTCCGAACTTATGTGTCGGACGATATTTTAAAGGAATGGATTTTTTTTATTGTCTGCTACCCTCGGTTGCCCATGCGCGGGTCCAACGGTTCTTTCACTCCGATTCAATGTGGAGGTATTTTATACAGCAGAATCATTAGGCACACGGGTGTACGCAAGGAGGAGGGGGTTAGGGGGGTCAGAACCTCTTCCATTAGTCTGCAGAGAAAATACATTACCATATATACGGAATAATAGTTTTTTCATAAGAAAATTATTCAAAAGACTTCTATGATAAAGTTTCAGATCCGTATTATAAGTTTTCAAAATAGTTTGTTCTGCTTCTGTTGGGGATAGTGGCTAAAAAAAAACCGAGGACGCAGAGACACGACTCCTACATAAATGCTGGTTAGGTTAGGAATGCTATGAATGGACTGCCCTAGGGAGGTTGCTATCGTGAGAGAACGTTTCGGTTGTCATGGACTCTAGCAAACACGCATCCAGAAAAAAATCTGGGGGGAACAGTACAAAGACGTACTCAAGATGCGGGGGGGGGGGGGGGATAGGGGGTATATGGACGTGATCCGGACTTCTCCCGAAATAAATGTAAACAATTTTTTTTCATAGGTCGTTAATTATTTAATTAAGTCATTACTATGTATAACTAATTATTTAATTAAGTCGACACTATGCATAACTAATTAGCATTAATTTCATAAAATGTTTATCTTTAATTTTCAATAATTAATAGTTTTATTAATTTTTTTAGGGTAGGGGAACCCTATTCGAAATAATATACCAGCGTCCCAAGCGGCCGCTTCGGCCCTGGAGGAGAGAAAGATTACTGCATGTTAAATTGATTTAGTAGTTCTTGTCCAATGGTTGTTAATGCTTGACTTACTGATTTTGTAGAACAGGACAAAAATTGTGCAAATTTTTTTACGTACCACATTTACATAGGGGGAAAGATAAGTGGACCGACCTGGGGGGGGGGTAGGGGGACACGGACCCCGTGCCCCTCTCCTGGATCCGCCAATGGATTCTCAAGTGACTAAATATGGATGTAAAACCAGGATTTTGTAGACAGACCAGGGTTTAGAAGAATTAAATGTACAAATGCGTGGGATTGATATGCAGTTGGAAACTGAATATTATTTTATAAGATGGTTATTGGAAAAGAAAAGTTTATAAGATATGAAACGCGAAATAAGAGTTGAAAGACCCGTGGAAATATTACATATATTTGAAATATATCTTTCAATACATACTAATAAAGGTGGGTGGGGGTGTAATGATTCCCCCTCCCCATAACCTTTAACACCTCCCATACACATTTTCCCCGTACACTACTGATTAGCCAGGATTCACACACATACTTCCACCAATTTTCATGCCACTAATAAAAGACCGACAATGATTAAGAAAGAACAATTATGTTTTAAGACATTTTTTCTCCATTTATTTGCTAGTTTAAAAACCGGTTATGTGTTTACTCGTTCAAAAAATATGTTTTTATTATTTAGTTACAGCTTACTGGACTGCAAACGGAGAAGATCTTTTAACTTTTACGCATATAATATCATCGAGAACGGGACTTCCTACATTTTGTGGTGAGAAATCAAGAATGTGGTTAAAGTTTATTTAAATAGTAAAACAAATTGCAATACGAAAAATTACATTTAACCCAGATAAACCTCGAACCGTCGCCAATAGCCTACTGTGCAGCTCAAGTGCGACGTCATTTAACCAGCCAACCGACTTGGTATATTTTAGTTTGGTTACTAGAAAAAAAATGTGATAACTTTATTGCTGTATATTATATTTAATCTTGAATTAAAATATTTAAAAAAAAAATTTAGTATCTTGCTTAAAAACCCGATTTTATTCGCTTTGTTGGAAATGACTATAAAATCAAAAATATTTTTATTAATATTTTAGTACGTATTGTGTAATTTCTTTAAATCCTGGAACAATACGAAATCCCAAATCGCGCTGAGCGCTGACCGCCATAGTAACACACTGCCAATAATAGTCACTCACTGTGTTTACAATAGTCTCAATTAAAGTACCTTTAATTATAAATATTTAGAAGCGAATTCATCTTAATTACATAGTAAAGCGTATGATTAGGGATAAAAGTTATTTTGGTAATGCATTTTTTCCCCCCGTCGCGTCGTGTTGAATGATATATGACGTCTACTACATGGGAATAATAATTTCGTACGTATGACGTGCGACGCCACACAGCAAAAGAAGTAAAGCCTTTCTTTTGAAATATGAACTTTAACGAATTACATGTGTAGAATAATACACGTGTAGAATATCTATAGAGCACACGCGTTTAACTTTATGTAGTATTTTCTATATATAATTAGACTTTATATTTTAATAGCTGCTCGGCCCCGCGTTGCTGGGGAACCCGTTGCAGCATAGAAATATAAATTATGGATGTTATCCGCGGTTTCACACGCTTTAAAAAATTTTTATTCCATGGGTTCATTCTGAACGTGTGTTCCTTCCCTTTTATTTTCTCGAAGGCAAAATAAATGTTCAGATATCTTTGAATGTTAGCTTTTCCGTTTTTTTTCCCCCCGTTTAAGCATAAGTTTCAGAAATAGTTATTTCGCCAAAGCTATTTTTAATCGCCAACTTTCAATTGTTTAAAACGTAATTAAGTTATTTATATTAATTTATTCTAAAGTATATAATTGTTGTCACGATCTTATGATTTTATACCAATGTCTTTTTATAATAATGTATATACGTACAATTTTTTTTTTTAAATTGGTGATTAAAAAAAATAGTTTTTAAAACCGTTATAAACAAAAATTCAACTCAACGAAAAACAAGCCTCTGATATAGCCACTCTTTTTTTTATACCGGAAAATGGAATGGTTGATTACTTATATTGTAATTTCTTTTTCGTTATGGCGAGGATGAACACCTTATGTTCATCACCTACCTCATCCTGCTGAGCCGTGCTGCCTTTAGGGGTGTGCGATGCGTGTCACCGCACAGAACCTCCCGCGTTTTTAGAGGGATCTCGCGCCCAGGTTAAAATACATAAGTGTTTTATAGAAAATTCATTCTTTTATTTTTAAACTCCATCAGCTTTTTTTTTTTTTAATTTGTGTACACTCATTTAACAAAAACAAGTTTCTGGTAAATTGTGCTTCGGTGCTTCTCCCCGAAAATTCTGCATAAAAATGCACTCTTCACTTCACTACGTCACTATAAAATTGAGGTCAACTAGAAAAAGTTTTTTATTTTTTTAGAACAGGTGGGGGGGATTTCAAAAATTATATTTATTTTAACAGTCCTAACTGTAGGGCCTTTGCTGTATGGGAGCTTTAACATTTATTTCAGTACATACTTTCCTAATATATTTTTTTAAAAAATATGATTTGATTTAAAAGTGTTAGGCTTTTAAATCTTACTTCAAACCAATAAATGTGAACAGTATTATAAAAATGGGTATTTTTGTAAATTTACAAATAGGGTTCATTGCTGGAAAAGTATGAAATCTCAGAATATAAACTACCAACAGTGGGTTTTATTTAACATGCTGGAACGTCGTTGACCGACATTTATATTCAATAACAGCGTTAAAATACCAACTTATCTTTACGATGCCTGATCAAACAAGCATGTTTCGTGCATTCTTCACGCTCATTCAGTTTCTCTTCGCATGATTTGCATAACACGACATTACTTAACGAAACAATTCCGCTGAAGAAATAGACAAAAGTTTGGGGTTTAACGAGAATAAGAAAATAATTCATAGATATTGTAATTAACATTGTAATTTCATAAATATTTCGAAATCAATCGTTTTTATTATTAACTTCAATCTTTAAATTTCTCCAAAGATGATCCGCATTGGAGGGTTTGATCTGTGAATCATTGGTATGTCGAATAATCAAAACATTTTATACAGGATTGTAGATTGAAATTATGCATAGTATAAACGTTTTATTATTTATTAATGTAAATAAGTTTGTGTTTCTTTATAACAGAAATTGATGTTTAAATATCAATTATGCATATATAATGAGAATTCATTCATACACAATGCATTATGATAAATTACTATATTTAATTTAGCATGTCATTTGAAAAATGTAGACATAACACTGAACTGCTACGATCTTTTCCTACACCTCCACTCTACCCTCTGAATGATAGTTAATCAACCCGATAGAGTTGGCTGAGACGTCTTACCCCCAACCCTCTTAAACCATCCTAATTCGTGCCATCACAATCTAAAAGAAATACTTAAAAATGAGCGCCTGAACCTACTCGATTTTCTTTTAGTACGATAGCGATGGTGTACTCAAGTTTAAGTAAAGGTACTTTCTAAGAAATGATCAATGCGATTTAATATTGCTAGTGTCAGCTTCTGTTTAAGCGATCTTAATGATAAATTTAAAATAGTAGTTCAGAAAATGGTTTTCCACATTATTTGATGTCGATTGCTTAAATGGAAACTGAGTTGTTATAACTCAATTATCTTACTTCCCATTCTTTTAGCACAACTTTTTAACATTTCTTCTGTTTATAACTTCTTCTAACCATCCTAATTCGTCTTTTTAAGTTTAGCGGATAAGGCACTGGATTATTGTGCCGAAGGATCTGTGTTCGATTCCCGGTAAATCTTTGATGTAATTGTAATTATTTATTGAAAGTGATTTATGAAAGCAAGCAACTGCTCTTTTATGAATTTTTACTCATTGTACTCATTTTTAGTTTGGTTTGGTTAATTAACGTCGCACTAAAGCTACACAGTGGGCTAAAGAATAAGAAAAAAAAATAATAGTAGGCTATTGGCGACGATTCGGGGCCTATCTCGAAGGAAAGACCCGGGAACGATGCCTCGTATTTTTGAACCATGGTCAGATGACGAGGACAACACCTGTCGTGCACCACTCCCGTATACACGCCGTTATTTTTTGTGGATGTTCTGGACGGCATTCTAGTATTTTGGTAACGAAGTTGGCAACACTCCGATCGCAATATCACTACTTTTTACTATTCTTTAGTCTAGTCCATCGCAAGGTTTTGAACCGGAGACCCTTGGATTCCCAGCTGACGCCTAATCCACTCAGCCACGGAAGCCTCTGTACTCATTTTTGAGTACGTTTTTTTTTTAATTGAAACTTACGCATTCGGAGTTATTTTAAGCATCGAAATGAGTACATTTGACTTATTTTCAAGTACCTATTTTTAACAGTACACAATCATCTTTTTTATTTGGCCCACGCACCGAAAAGAAATCTGAAATATCTAGAATATAGTACAGCAAAAAATATTATGGAAATATACCAGAATAATTTTAGAAATCTAATCTATATCGAAATCTAACACCGAGTTATTGGCACAGGTCCTTGACTATGAGTTTTAATTCCCATTACACTGTTCAGTTTGCATGTTTCTATTGTTTTGAAATTCTCCCAACGGAAGCGAGTCGTGCCTCCATGAACCGAGAGCGCCTGCCAGACATGCACGGAGAGTACGCGTGAGAAATTCATAATGGAGTGAAAAGGGTTCTTTTTGCGCAGTTTGTTCAAACTTCGAGGCCCTGATCCCAGCAAATTATATATCGGTAATAAACTTTTAAATACACTTTTTTTTTAAATAGTATATAAACATCCCAAACTTTTAGTGTTGCACTGCGTGAAAGTGTGCCTTTATCTTACCATCCCCTATAAGAACTTTAAAACTTATTCCTAAACTAAAACAAAAAAATTTAATCTTAGAAATCGTAACAGCCATTCAATATCTAGAAATGAGCGCTGGCATCTGATTTAAATTCCCAAAACGGATGCAGTTCATATAATTTTTAACTTAATATAATTATAAAATATTATAATAATTAGAAAATAGTATTGTTATTTTGTTTGTTGCTGAAATGCCCCGCGTTGCCCAGGAAAAAACTGTTACGCCTCGGAATGAAACTGTAGATTTGTATAAAAAACCAACCCATGAACAGTCTTCTAATATATACAGCTTTACGCAGATTGCTGGCCGATTTCTTCACCGTGGCGCCTTTAGTAAGAAAAATTTCGGCAAATTAAAGGAAGGGAAGGGTATTGGGCAAGCACGTAGGTATAGATTTTTCATGGGGGTGGTTCAGTGACTGAGTAACTTATTCTCCCCCCTCCCCCACACACAAAAAAATCCCCCCCCCCCTTTTTTTTTAAAAACTTAATAATTGTTATTCAAGTAAACAGGAATACGTTGGCATATAAGTACTGACACAGCTACATTTATCCTTTATTTTTCATGAAATCGTTACCAATATTAGTTATTAACTATTTCTAAAATTAGTAAATGTCACACCCTAATTATGAAATAAATTTAGAGAGCAAATTTAAATTTTTAGATTCCTTGATTAAAATAATATGTGGATCCGTTTTAAAATCTTTTCCCTTCGTCGCCGAAATTCAAATGTTATATAATGAAACACGATGACGTCCTGTTACGCTTATTTTGAGATAAAAATAACCTCAAAACATGTTTTTGAAACCTTTTGAAAGCTATTTTCCGGGATAGGACCCCCGGAAAATATCAGGTTTTTCTTCCTTCAACTCAACAAGAAGTATTATAGTACTAGAAATTTAAATTTTCTAGTTTTTAAAGTATTTTTAGGATTTTTACAGTAATTCAATTTTTAATTTTTTTTTCTTGACTTTCAATGGGAGGGGTTTGAACCCCCTGAACCACCCCCTTACCTACGTGCCTGGTATTGGGGTTTTTCAAAATTTCATGTAGACAGTAACGTTCCTCTTGCTTTAAAGGTCACTTGTGCAAAGATATTTATTTCATCATCTTGACAATAATTTCGCTATTTTGATGATATTTTAAATATAAAACCATATTTTAGTTCATTTGGCGATACTTTTATACATTTGGTGGCATTTGTATTCATTTGGCAAAAATTTGTATTCATGTGGCGACATTTAGATGCATATTTGCGATATTTCCTCATCAATCAATCAATCGCAGAATGTATCATTTATCCATCTTCATAACTGATCTATGTAAGATCTGTTACATTGTTACAATGTATATATAACATTACTACAATTAGGTTTTAGTAAGCAGTGAAAGGAGTTAAACGAATTAAGGAGTGGGAAAGGGGTTGGTTGTTTGAAATTTCATATAGACGGGATTAATAGGGGAAAAATAGAACATAAGGAATACTGAATACATATTCAATTTAAAAGGATATGATAAGAATTTTAGCATATGTAAAAGATTTATTTATTAGTCCAGTATCTATTTAAGGATAAAGGGGCTCCCCCGGATTAAAGATGGGCTTCACTTGCTTCAATATCTGATTCATCTAACCGGACACTGTGTTTGTGTGCGAGCGAGAGAGAACAAAATTTTTCAGAACAGATAATTCCTTGACATTAAAAAATTGGTATATAAATCACTGACGTATGTGAAACTCGCCTACAAAGTTAGCATTAAAATGTATTTCGTAGAATCCTATTTTAATGCGACACGTCAAAATATGGTTTTACGGACCTAACAATTTTCATTGAAATTGCTATGTCAACGCATTTTTAGGAGCTTTTACAGTCGGTACAAAGGATATCAGGATGGAATTTTGTAAAGGTTTAAAAATGTTGTAACTTCTTTGTGCTACTTTTTTTTTGTAATTCGCCATGTATAAGATTTTAAAATTGAAAAAATAATCATAAATATTGAAATAACAATTTTACACATAAGACGTAGTTGAAGTGAAAGGTTGTGGTTATAAAAACGAAGTCGAAAAATACTGTTTTCAGCGCTAGATGGTTATAGAGAATTGTGTGATATCGCCCTTAACAGATTTGTTGAATTAGGAACGATCGCTCGAATTCGAAAGTGACGCGAAGGAAATGTTGCAGCCACTCCTCCACTCTGCGGTTTTTTTTTTTTGAAGACTTTCTGGAATTCGCCCCTTGATTCTCATGACCCGAATATTTCATATAATGTGCAGTCGACCCCTCCACCCTTTTCTGCTTATTGATTGTACATCGTCTGCTCCCCGTCTGGTAACAGCAGAACAGGTTTTACAAACAGCCCTTTTGTGTTCTTGGAATCCCTTTCTTTGGTGACAAAAGTTGGTGGCGACATCTACCGGCGCTTTTTCAATAAAGAAATAGATAGTACTAATTTATAAAATATAAGTTTTATGAATTTCAGATCTTATTTATTTATTTTTTGATCGAGGAAAAACAGACTGCTAATGATAATTTTCTTTAAACAAAACACTCTTTATTGGTAAGAAACACTGTTTTTGAAGTTGCCAGTGTGTACAAAAGAAGGGGTGTAAGGAACGTTGAAAAACGTCAAGACCCTGCATTACTTTTAATATTTTGAAAATGTTTACTAATTAAAATGCAGATTTTTATAGTAACCTAATGGTTTTAACTTTGATATTACTAATCTGACGTAGGGGGGAGAGGGGTTGAAGGAGGATCAGATCCCCGTCCATTTGTCTGTGGACTTCAAATATCAGAAACTTGGCCTAACAAAAAACTTAAATCCGGAGTGATAAAGCTCGTCATGACATATCCGTAGCAAAAGACAAAACCTTTACTTGTATACACTCACCCAACACACGAATATATATGATTAACCAAATAAGTACTTAAAGTTGATAACTTAAAAATAACCTTACAATGAAGTAATCTGTTATTCATTGACTATTGGCGACGGTTCGGGATTTATCCCAAAGCAAAGATCATGGAACACTGCTTTGTAATTTTGAACCCTTGTCAGATGATAAGACTGAAGATGGAAAATCTAAAACCGTGGTTAATATCTTAACCTTTAGATTACCACGGACCTCTGAATCAAAAATTCAATTATTCGCATACCAACAATATTCTAACAACTCAAAAAATAGGGTCTTATTTTCAAAAACACATTTTGAGTTCTTAAATTATATTAGCAAACTGACAATGTTGCTATCAGTAAGTGAAACTGATATGTTATTCAAAAAAATATATCGAACTCATTTCTGTTTAGTTGTTGTAATAATCAAAGCAAACATGAAAAAAAAGGGGGGAAATTTATTTCGTTTATATCATATTAGGGGGCTTCGTCCATTGCTCGCTGACGCTCGCCAACCACCGAAAGCTATTTCAGATATTTGCACAATTTTTTGCTGGTGGTGGTTGGGGGATGTTTCACTTGGGAGCAATTTGAAAAAAACATCCGGTTATCCGGCATTTAATTATCAGGAATTCTCATTTAACCGGACCGTTTGAAAAAAAATATTGTCCGATTTCGAAAATTATTTTTTTGTTAGATAAAAAAAAATCCACTTAGGCAAAATCTGCAAAAATATAATCGGTTATCCGGCTGTTATTTTTTCTGAAATGTCGATTAACCGGAGTTTTTTCAAACAATTTATCTGATATCATAATATTTTCATTGTTTAACAGAAGTTGTACAACAATGACATTTCGTTTAACCAGCATTTGTTGCCATTGATAGGGATTGTTTTACCAAGTTGCTACTTGGATTTCTTGGTGAATAATATTAGGGGGCGAAGCCCCCTGCTAAATTAAAAACTAAAAAGGGAAAAATAAAATAATCATTTTAGATAAAAGGAAAACCGACTTTAAGGAAAATGCGCTAAAAAGTAATAAATAATTTTTAATTTTACGATTGAGTTGAAAAAATTGAATTATTGAATATCAATTTTATACTTAGTACAACTTTTTGAAGTTGGTGCCAATCTACAAAAATCATATCGAAATTTTGGAACCGATTTCAAAAAGTTGTAATAAGTATAAAATTGATATTCAATAATTAAATTTTTTTTAACTCATTCGTAATATAAAAAATTATTTTTTACTTTTTAGCGCATTTTCCTTAAAGTCGGTTTTCCTTTTTTCTAGAAAGATTATTTTTTTAAAATGCAATTGTTCATTCATCTCGTGCAGTTCTAAATTTGATATGTAAATGGCACCACGATGATAAATATTAATTGCTTAATAATTAATGAATTGCTTAATATTTTAAAGTTTTAGCACATTTACAGTTCACTTTCTTACAAAGGACAAATTGATAATAAAAATTGGTTATATAGTTTAGGACGAATGACCGTCACAAAATATCGTCTTCTCGCGCAGCCGACTTGAAGTGCAAAAATAGTTAATTGAATCATTCAGACAATATCAAAGCCGCCTTAAAATATACAAATAGATAACTGGAAATAATTTGCAAATATTGGCGACTAATTCGGTGTTGGGGTATTCCAATTATTTGGTTAAAAATTCCTTCTCCATAGTTATTAAAAGTACAGGAATATGGATATTAAAAATGCAGTGAAATTTTAAATTTCTATTTAAACAACGTTTTTTGTTCTAAACATTTTATTAAAAATTAAATTCAGGGGCACAAGAAGGGGGCAGAATCATCGTGATGTTTAACGAATAACAGAGCTACAGGAAACAATAGGTACATTTTATTATTCAAAGTAATATTTGATTGAAACACGGGGGTGACCCCCGTAATTACAATTAACTTAAAAAGAAATGAAATACTCAATACATTATTTCAATGCAAATCGTTAAGTCTAAAATAGGGACCTTCAATTTTTCAACATAGGGTAAGGTGGGGAGGTAACAAAATGGGTAAGAATTTGCTTTTAATCTAAAAAAATATTTTTTACATACATTTTTGGACATTAGTTGGCAATTTTTTTTACTCTCTTTGCTCTCCTAAAAACTTTAAAAATATATATATTGCTGAAAATTTAAAAAGTCCTGCCTTAATTTTTGACTGAAAAAGGTTCTTAACTGTTTGCCAAACACAGGTAATAATTTTTTTAAATACCTTTGTCTATATTCAAATTTTAGTGTGGTGGTATAATATGTATATAGCAATGAAAATTATGAATTTCGAATGTATAAAACTGTAAATCTATTAATTCAGCAGCACATGAATATTCCATACCACTTGAAATTCTCGGAAGATGGATTGTTTGAAACCCAACCCATAGAGGATCTGGATGGCATACTATTTTTATTATGGAAGAGGAAAATTGTATCTCTTCTATTTTTATCCCAATGTGGATATCCATTTGATCGCCAGGATCTGATTAATGTAGCTGAACACTTTAACCAAAGAACACCTAGAAACAATTACAATAGGAGCACACAATTTAAAATTTGAAGAAAAAGCACTCACCAGACAATGATTAATCATGTGTTTAAATGGCATTAAGAAATGTTAAAAAACTTCCGTTGTATCTCGATATTATTCCGCCTCTTACACATTTACTCGGTCAGGTACCCGTCAAATTGGTATTTTGTATGACAAGTACCTTTAAGAGGCCTTTACACTGTACTCAAGGTACCCTTTATGCTGTTAGTATGAACACCTGTATCAGGGTCAACAAACGTCAGTCTATGGTTGACCCGCAAATGCTGGAAACCTTCGTCTATTAAGCAATTATAACTGGACCAACAGTCTGACATTATCGTTGTACACTGAAGTATTCAATCTGTTATGACACGAAGTATGCACTATTTCGTTCTATTAGGTACTATGACAAAAAAAAACTTATTCGTCTCTTTTTCAAGACCACCAAACACCCACTTTCCTTCCACGTGCTTCTTCTATTATATTTCCTTTTTTTCGTCAACCACTCGTCCAAGCCCTATTCATTTCATTCGTATTCAAACACACCTCACCGAAAACTTCACGCCAGCAATTATACCAATCACACACAGTTATAGAACTACAATGTCCTCTGACTGCGTCCATTCACCCAATAATAAGTATACAAAAGAATTTCACGCAAGCTCAACTTACTGTCTTCAAACCATGTACCCTTCCTAATGCTCCTACACACACGATGTTAATTTTTACTATCCTTTCGACACGTCCTCTCTGCATTTATCATACTTCGAGTTCATATTTTTTATCAATTTCATTCCATTCTTACACACGGGACATTCATAACTGGATCCTGACAAACCCGTTTTCCGACACCAGTCAATCACATTCATATTACTAACATCATATTTCAAACTGTCAACATACATCTGATAAAAAAAAATAATATTTCAACCAAACCACACACATCATTTGTTAGCAGCCATTCCAACAGCAATAAAGGTTACTTACATATAACAGTTCCTATTATGCGCTGTAAAAAGCATAAAAATTATAAGGGAAATGCGAGTGCGTACTTTGCAGCAGTTCTATTCGAAAATAATAACTCACTCCGATTGCCAATTTATCATATAACAACAATCTCTGTTATGCGCTTTAAAAAGTATAAAAACCTTACGAAAAATGCAGGTGCATACTTTAAGAAATTCTATTTGAAAAGAATAATTCTTATTTTCAACTTATGACGCAATTGTAATTATCGTTCAAATATATTGTAATGCCACAAGTCGGCAAATAAATATTTAAAACACACCAAAAATCGTTTAATCCAATCGCAAAATTAGTGAATTAATCTATATAAAATAAATATTCGAAATGCACTATCGTCTGCTTCCATCGTTCCATTTTATCCCGAGCTTGGAAGTCACGTGACTCTTTAATCCAATCACGGAAATTCCGATCATTTCATTTTTAAAAACTATTGTCCCATTCCTACTTTGGGAAGTGAAGCACCTGAAAAAAGTCGCCAAGTAGTATCAGCTTTCGATTAGAAATCCCAACTTAATAACCTTTTAAAAGGGTTGGGTCGGAGAGTGGAATTGAGTTTTATTAAATAACGTGCGCACTAGAGCTGCACAGTGGTCAGATGACGAGAACAACACCCAAGCTGGCAACGGACACAACCTCATTGGACAAATCCCGTATACAAGCAAATATAATATGCTGGATGTTCTGGACGACTTTCTAGTATTTTTGTAGCGAAGCTGGCAACCCTTTGATCGCAAGCTCACTACTTTTTTACTTTTCTTTGTTAAGTCTATTGCACGGATTCGAACTAATAGCTGAACGCCTTTATCCACTGGGCAACTGGAGGTCCAGTATCGAACAAGAATTCCTAATCTAGATTTACTTGTTTAATTCAAAAGATATAAAACCTTTCGTTATAACAAGACCGACTTAACCTCTTAATGCTTATAGGTGATATCGCGTCCAGGGATATCTATATTTTTTTTAGCATTGCAACTAAATTTTAAAAATACCTTTTTAACTTAAAGGTTTTAGTACCACTTCCGAAACAACTCTTTACAATTTATATATATTTTAGAGAATTATGAACATATTTAAAACATTTCATAAAATTTTGTAAATCTTAAATAAAGTTAACCAATCCAGGGCTCGCAAAACTTTTTACATTTGTCCCTAGGGGAAAAGGACTCCAAATATCTTTAAAAAGGGGACAAAAAGGGACCTACAAAATTTAAGCCCGCATTAAATTTTTGTTAATAAACACCATTATAAATATTGCACTGTAAACTTATTAACATTGTTAAAATAATTTGTTAAATCTTACGAATGTTTTAAACCCTATATTCACAAAATTATAGGAAAAAAGCAACCGAGTAAAAAGAGATAGAAAATAATTTTTTAAAATTTACATCTGTTTGAAAGAAAGCTCTAAATGGTACGTTTGATATATGCAAGCTATTTCTGAACACTATACCACTTTGACTATACAGTCTATGCTTTCGGTCAGTCTCAATCTAAAAACGACATGTGTAAAATCAATATAAATTCACTAAAGAATCAAGCCTGTGGGGATAATGTACCATCGTGTGCAGGAAAGTGACTTTTCAAACCGGTCTATTTTTAACCTGAATTTTGCAAAACTAATTAAACTTCAGAATCTCCTCTCAACAATCATATGCAAAATTATGCTCCAAGTTATTAGATTGTGGAGATGTAGTCTTTCAAAGTTGTGATAATCTTATACGTATTACATATAAATATATTACACTGTACTACATACACTAAGGCGCGAGACTTCATACACCCTGTATGGATAAGAAAAACAGACTGCAAAACTGCCAATTAGAATATTTTATTTCAATTCAATTTTTAAAAAAGAACATTAATTTTCATCAAGAAATAAATCCATAATTTAAAAATAAAAAGATACAGGCCAAAAGTAAGACTTTTTTTTATGTCTTCCGTTATTTAAATTTAGTGATCCACTTCTTACATAACACAGCATTTTTCTACGAATGGTACTTTGAAACATATGCTGGTAGTCCACCGAATGAAACTATGGGCGAGCCCGCGGGGGATCCAAGCACCGAGGGCTCCACACTCGCTACCCAACCGCACATGCAGGCAGAGAAAATACACAAGTCAATTCAATGAGGGGTCAATTCAATCTCCCCCACAAGAATAAACTCGAGATGCTGTCAACCTGCAGGTACGGGTTTCAACCGGTTTATTAGGAGCAGAGACTGGGGCAAGAGTCAAAAGCCAAGTAAAGAAAAAAAATTATAAGACTCTTGAAACAGCCTCTGATCCTCAGTTGTTAAATATTGAAAATCTGAGGTTTTATTATAAAATGGGCAAGATGTTCTCCAAGCCGGCACTCGCTTTCTATTATGGATGCCACAAAATTGTGCATCGTAAAATAACATTTGGAGCGATTTGGTTTGAAATCCACATGTGTTGGCACTCTTCTCAAAAATGTTCTCGTTTTAATATCTCAATCCAGACGAGTGTTCGAGGAAGGCCCACAGCAATTCCCCTGTGCTTTTGGACACTGCAATGCAGCTGAAGTTTTTTTTTTCTTCAATGCACCATTGGAGAGCTGCACCATCTAATGGCAGCCATTTTTGTGGAACTTTGAGATCACTCAAAAAGTGTATTTGAAATATATAGTTATATGTACACTACACAATCGGATATTTCTCTGGGGAAGGGAGGGACATGAAAATACATTTAAAGTACTGGTGACATTTGTTCACTTAAAACCTCAGATTTTCAAATTAGAAAACCACGAGTGAACATTTTTTTTTTACGCGAGTGCCACTTTATAAAAATGGACGACAGGGACCAATGAGGAAAAAACTAAACACAATATATCAACATAAAAATTATGCAACCCAGAGAAATATCCGATCAAACATGATTTTAGATTACAAAAATAGGTGTAGAAAACCTACATAAAAACGGTACCCGGTCGGAGAGCATAATCATTACGGTAATGCGTCCTCCATTTAGTTTCATAGGCGTACCATCTACGGGCGGGACTAGTGAAGAGAGGCCGTCCGATCGAGTACCATCTTTCTTGCGAAGAAAACGATCGTTCTTCAAAATATGATAACGTAGCTTGTAGTGTTGTATAACGTAAGCGTAACGTAGCTTGTAGTGTCGTAAAGTGCCAATGCATTGGTCCATCGGCGAGGAGAAGAGGGAGTGTATATTTACAAAGAATGACACCAACATGAAATGTCCCAATGTACACAGGTATTATTTACACAGCATGAAAAGTCTTGTGGGAAATTCAGAACGGTCTCCAAATTCATAGAACTCCAAGGAAAAAAAAGAAAAGGGCATCGTTTTGCATTTCGAGAGTTCCCTCCATCTTCTTGAATAGGCGTCTTTTGGTGGCCTCGCAAATTAAGCAAACAGATTAAAAATCAAAACACCTGCAACAATCCACTCTTTGAGAGCAGATTAGGGAGACGATAGTCGGACGCATCCGAACATGTTTTTCTCAACCATCGACGCTTGAAAATAAATAAGGAGTACAAATAAATACTGGCTTCACTGGGCCAGGACACAATTCTTTTGAGCGTTCATATTTTCTTTTGAAATGAAGACAGCCTCTCCACACAAGAGATCTCAGAACTGTTGAATTAAAAATCTAAAAAGAAACAAACTTTTTTTTAACATCAAATACAGCAATTTTACAGAAGAAATATCATGCACTAATATTTTTATGAAATTAATAAACAGTCGCCGAGATTGTAAATTCACAGTGAGAACAGTGCTAAAAAAAGCACAAATGTTCAATACCTTTTTAATTTCTATGGAAATTTTTTTTTAAAAGGGGACCAACACTTACTCACTCTCACCATCACATAAAATTATTTACAACAATTCTAGAAACAATATTATGGCAAATTTTAGCCTTTGTAGGACTTGTTATACATTCTGTACAAAGATGAACACTGAAAATATCAGTGGAGGTTTTATTTTATCAATAGTTTAACCACTTGCCATTTTGTGCAACATGTAGATTTTAAAATAAAAATAGTTTAAAGCTTGCCTTTAATGAGCATTTATTCTCTATTTGGATCCGTTTCATCCAATTGAAACTCGGAAACATACAGACTTTTGTCGATGACCTAAAAGAAAATTTGAGGCATTAAACAAACATAATTTTAAAGTTTAAGTCTAATACGAAACACATCTATGTTGACAGTGCAAAAGGTCGCAAGTTTAACATAAAAATTGGTTCCTTGCGATGATTCAATAATAAAATTATTTGGTTGTATTTTTTATTAGATTAGCTGATGACATTAAGGATTCTGCAACATATAGTAATAAAAAAAAATTTAAAAAAAGCCTTTTGTCAACTGTCACGATATGGAATTTATTAAGATTGATAAAACAAGATTTTATATATATTTTTTTAATTTAGAACTAGATAGTAATGCATAGCTAGTTTAATGTTAAAATATGTCAAACCTATCATTCTAATAAAAATATACTGTCATTTTTATTTTATCTATGCGTAACTGTGGGCCACTAGCTATGAAGTTAATATTTTTTTTTAATTGAAATAGTATTGCAAATAACTAGTCACGGCTCGCCTTTACATGTGAACGTTTACATTATTGTGAATTAATTATAAAAGGATAATAACTTGGAAGTATTTACTGCAACTGCATGATTATTATTTTTAAAAAAATTCTGCAGCAGTTTTAAAGTCAGCAAGTTATTTTAGATCATAAGTAAAACTTTTAAAGCCGAGTATATTTTGTATTTAAAATCAAAAGAACAAGAATTAATGTACTGTCATTAATAGAATTTTTAGACTAGTGTTTCCCTTGATATTGAGAGTTAAAGAAATTTACAAGAATTCACCCAAAAGCTTGAAATGCAAAAATTTTATCAATTAACATTGCAATATTGCTTATAGAACAAATTTAAATTAGGGTAAGGTCATAAATTGTAGACAAAACGGCCTTAACCGATACACCTTAAACAAAAAATGGCTTTAAATCAAACATACTTTAGATCTGTCACCATACACATACTAATGTATATAATACAATAAACAAGCTTCCCTTAAAGATTTTAAATATTTCAATAGAACAGAAAAAAAAATGTATGTCTTATTTGAAACGAAGGTTTTATTAACAAATTACCGATGAACACTAAACTTAAACTATTATGTAAACGAAAGTGACTTGATAAGTTTTACCATTAGAATTAATAGTCAGGTTTATAATATCAAAAGTATAAATTCCAAAATTATGCAGAACACATTCGTACCTTTGGAATGGGCTTTATCTCGGTACCCAGTTCCTGCTCGATACGATGCAAGTTAAACCTGTCATCGTAGGTGATGAGATTGATGGCGATACCCAGATGGCCGAATCTTCCCGAGCGGCCAATGCGATGGAGGTAGGTCTCTGCCATCTTGGGGAAGTCGAAGTTGATCACCACATTCACGGCCTGGATGTCAATGCCCCTAGTGAACAGGTCGGAGCACACCAGGTTGCGGCACAAGCCTGCCCGGAAGTCGTGGAAGACGCGGTTGCGGTGCTGCTGGGACATGCGCGCGTGGATGTAGTAGCAGGAGTAGCCCAGCTCTGTTATCTTCTTGGCCAGCAGCTCCACGCGCTGGGTGGAGTTGCAGAAGATGATGGACTGGTTGATCTGGAGCTACAATAAGAAAATTGCAGAGAATTTTGAAAATTACAGATCAGAACTTGTGAAATTAAAAACTCCACCGATAATGCTTTAATATGCTGGATAAAAAGTGTTTCATAATACAGACATAATAATGCTATTAACCTTTTATTATCAGATATTGTGTTGTAAAAGCATGTTCAGCATATATTTTATTTATCAATAGTTATTCCAGAAATGGGAATATCTTGCAACCTGCCAAAAAGCATCAGTTTTCGAAAGACACTTTACAATGCATAGCTCCTTGGAATTGTAATAATTTGTGTTAACCAAGGTTTGTTATATTAGCATTTTTGATAAATCTTCTTTATAAATACTGGACAACTTAATGCTACCCGTCATGTTCGTAATACATACAAAATTTACAATACCCATCAAATGTCAAATTTACTCTTAAGTTAATTTGACTTTATTAAAATAAATGTTTTTAGTCAAGAGTTTAATAAATAACCAATATCTTGCAATTGAAAATAACTTTAACAATACAACGGGTTTTTATAAAAATTTATGCATTTCATTTTAGAACATTTTCAAAATTTTGCAATATATGCATTTGGCAAACTACCATTCAATTCTGTATTTTAAAGAAACAATATTTCACTAAATTGACAATACATTTCTTTATTCTGTATTGCAAAGTATGGAAAAGATAAGTACTTGAAGCTTATAAAGCAAGTTTACCTTTAAAGAAATTTCAAGGCATTGGCCTATTAAAAAGGGCAGTTTTTAATTTTAAGAAATGTAAAGCCCTAGTTCAGTAGAATAACTTATTTTGTCCAAGGGGAAAACAATTCGAAATTCATTGTCATCTAGTTTCAGTGTGATAAAAACAGATTCAAACAAATTAAGTATAACAGGAAAAACTCACAAAACCCAAAACTTTATTTCTATAAAAAAATTGGATTTTTTAAAATTAATTTAATTAACTTAAACCACTAAGTGCCTTTCTTATAGCTTATCAAATGTTGGGTTTATTTTTTAAATCAAATTTTAGATTAGACAAAAGCAACCTACATAATTAAAAAATCCAATACACCCAAAAAGTTGAAACCCAATGTATTCATTAAAATAAAACTTATTCCAATAATCTAAAATGCAGCAAGATCTACAGCCTAATACAACCAAAGATCTAAAATGTAATGTGCCCAAAGGATAAAAGAACCTACAGCAGTTGCCAACAGTGCTTTATAGAACAAAATTCTTTTTTTCTTTCAATTGTATTTGAATACAAGCAGTTAATATTTCATAACTAGAAATTAATCTCCAAATAAAATTTAATTTACCCAATTTCTCTTTAAAATAATCTTAAAATCCCCGATAATTCCAGAATATCAAAATTCCAATAAAACTCAGATTTCCCTGTTCTATGGATACAATGTTTTATAAAAAAAAAGTAATTTATAAACTTTTAAGTTAAACTTGTAAGTTACTTGCACAAATAATCCATTCAAATTACATCAAATGTAGGCAATTTAAGATGCAAATAGAAGAATAAGACGGGTCCAGTTTTGAAAATTGTTTAGGAACATAAAACAGCAATATAATACAAATTGCAAATCATAATACAAAAGTACAGCTCCTTTTCTTTATAGCCATTGCTTAAAGCCATCTGGTTCTTGCATCCATGTCTTCAATAATTATTCAATTTTAAAAAAATGCATCCAAAGTTTAAAATAAAATAAATTAATCACTAATTATCTTGAATACTATAAAAAAAGATAAATCATAACAAGCAATCTCTTAAAACGGTGGTCGGCAAACTCAGTAGTCAACAGAGACAAATATCAACAGTACCACAATTGGAATTTCTTTTGAGAGCCAATTTTTTTTTTTAAACTAAAACTGTATAGGTAGGTTCATTGTTACTAACTTAATTGGGGTATACTTAAGCTGGCCTTTGCTAAAAACGTCCTCAATCTGAGGAGTGTTTGCTGATGTCGAGATCTTCCAACTCTCCCATCCACACTTGTCCTGTATACTTAATTCGTCCATCTCGTTTCATTCATCCTCTATATATATCCAAACCATCTCAATATATATACTCAATCCTTGACACTACATCTTCTTTCCCTCCACAACACTCCATAAAATTAACTTAATAAACATTAAGTCAAGTTTTAAGCTTAGTTAAACTATAGGTATGTTGAATAACTCTTAACTTAGCCACAATATACTTATAACGATATTATTTATTGATCAAATTAAATTGTAAGGTGTCCATAAAATTAAATTATAACAATGACTGACAAACACTAATGTGAACAATGGCCTTGCATTCCTTGGAAAGTTTGGGTAAGATTGCATGTTATTGTTTTTAATTTTGGGCCACGAAGTTCCAATCGCACTGTACGCGCATATTTTGTGGAAGAGCCACTCACACACAAGAGGCCAAAGAGCCGCATGTGGCTCACGAGCAGCGGTTTGCCGACCACCGTCTTAAAACATTAGATTATAAACAGCTTAAAAATACTTCAAAACATACACAAGCAAGTTTATTCCAGATGAAAACAAGACTTTATGAAGACTTACTTTAGAGAAGAGCGTATTCAGACAGTGGACCTTTTGCCTCTCTTGCACAAATGCGTAATACTGTGTGACACCTTTGAGGGTGAGCTCATCCATAAGATTTATCTCATACGGATCAGACAAGTGCTTCCGCTAGAACAAACACATTTTAAAGAAGTATTGAATCTTAGGGTCGACATGAGATTCCCTTGCAACGCAAATTGCTTAAAAACACTAGGTGGATAGAGTTCTTGTCAGGAAACTTTACTCGTAAGCCACTTGTTACAGCATTTTTATCCACAAATTCTTCATCAGATGCAGGAACGCAAAGGCATATAAGCCTTTAAATCACATACTTTTCATAACATTTCTATTAAAAATCACACTGAACAATATTTACAAGTAACAAAAACATTTAGATTTTTAAATTTAAATTAAACATAGCTTGCCAGTACTCTAATTTTAATAATCGCACAACTTCTTAAAAAAGGAAGGAAAGGTTTTCACCATATCAATTAACCTTTTCATTCCGAAATATAACTTTATATATTAATGAATTTAGTTATAATTTTTAAGTTCCTATAATTTTTTTTTTATGTATTCTTCAAAACAAACTTTTTATCCTTGTCAATAAGATTACATTAAATTTTTCAAGTAAAAGAAAAATTATCCAAAATTTATACACTATGTTCAAGTAAACGACTACAATTATTAAAAAACAAAATTATAGTAGGCATCTACAAAAAACTCAAACAAGCTAAAAATTAACTAGAAATTTTTTCAATTTTGTTTTAACAGTAAAATGTGTTCTTTAAATATACAATATGAACTTTTACAAACTAGACTAGTTATTGAATCGCAAACTTAATAATTATCTGAAATTTAGAAAACTAGTCAAGTATTCAATAGTATGAAGATAGAAAGTTTACCAAAATGTCCTTCAAAGACCACAAGACATTTCCTAAAACGCTTTTTTATTCTTATTTATACAATTCTCAAAAACATCTTGTGTAAAGAATTGATTGAATTAACACCCCAATAAAGTTAGACAAGGCTATTGGCGACAGTCCAAGAATTAAGCTTAATCCAATTTATGGCTACTAATATAACTTTAAAGATTTATAAACTTTCATTGATTGTTTTTATAAAAACCTTTAAAGATCTTCTGGATCTTACTAATTTTTTAATTGTAAATAAAGTGAAATTTGCACACAATGTAAAATACTACGGAATGAGTTACCCACCATAAATTGTTCCACTGTCAGAGGAAATGTGGCAGAATATAACAGGATTTGTCGATCACTCGGAAGGTAGCTTATCACTTTATCCAGGATACCTTTGAAGTCTTGGGATAAAAGTTTATCAGCCTGAAACAATTATAATAATTACTTGACATATCTTGAAAATGTATACAAAACAATTGATTATTTTACATATATTGTCAACTGCATTACTTAATATAATAAAACGTTTCTTAAACAAAAGTGGGTTTATAAAAGTCAAGGAAAATTAAAAATATCTAGAATTTTTTTGAAGATCTTAAGGGGACTTGGTACCCCAAAAATTATTTTCTATAATTTGATATAAATCTAAATATTTTTATGATGAATACATGTAAACTATTCATGAAAGAAGATTTAGAAGAAAAAAAATTTGAAATTTCTTCAAACTTTTTCAAAAATTAAATTTTTGTGAAATTTTTCGAAGATTTAAGGCATTTTTCAAAATGCTTCTTCTCCTTCAGATTTCATATTTTTTGGATCGACTTTTTTTTGTAAGCTGAATTGATTTATGCTTAATAACTTTAGGGATCGGATTTGGCATAAGTGTTTTAGTTTAGGAGAAAAAAAATTATTAGTGAAAAATCGGCTATTTTTTTTCGAAAAAACTCCAATTCTTAAACATTTTATTTTTTTAAATAAATTCTTTTTAATATTTTTCTAATTCCATCCCTAATTCTATTCAATATACTCTTGTGTACAGGTTAAAAAAAATTCACAATAATTCATACATATTTGTTTGAGTTTTAGTATTTTAAGTAGGTGTATGTTCACGAAAACAGCAAGCTGAGATAAATGCATTTAAAGATTTCAGTATTGAAAATAATGTATTATAAATGTCCCAATTGACTCAAATATTTTTTCACATAAATAACGAATATATATCCTACAAATTATGCAAAATTAATGACAAATAATAATTATTTTGTTTCGCTCCAACTTTAAATAAAAATGTCACTTTTAGTATTCAATGCATGTAAAATTTCTAAAAACACAATAAAATCACTCACTGTCAAGCAAATTTTCATTCTTGTAATACATTTTTGGCAAACAACTGACTACTGAACATTATGAAACAAAAGTTGACTGCATATATTTATATAATTTGCTTTAATGTTGAGTGTAATGCAGGGAAAACTGAAAAATTTAGTGGTTTTATACATGACACTCACTGTAAAATTAAAGCCCCCTACAGCATAAATTACTCCTTATTTATTCTTAAATAACTTTCTCTTTATGCATTGCAATATTTACAAGTCTGAGTGCAAAATCCCTGATAAGACGGCGTATTGCAAAATAAGAGATTTTGCAGTACGCCGCATTTTCCTCTATTGTCTTTTGGACAAATCAATTCACACACAGAGTTTCAGTAAATTAATTTCCCGTCTGACCCTAAAGATTTTGAAGACTTTTTCATACTATGTATAATTCTTAGTTGTATACACATACAAAATTTGACAAAAAAACACTTTGTTTACAAATGTATCTTTGGGATACCTGAACTATTTGATGATGTGTACAATTTCGTTGGCATTTTGCGTTTGGCAGGTAACTCATCTTTATAACAGTCCTGTAGAAACAATCCTTTGATACATTGACATTATTTTGCTTAAATGTACCCATTTTTACATTCGGTTTATGACTTTCTCTATGTAACACATTGGATAAGGAGTGAAGAAAACGTTCATAATATGATTAATATTTATTCAATCGTTTTGAAACTTTGGGAAAACATGCTAGAAAGTTGAAGCGTTATTTTAAACCAAAAAAAACTTTTTTGATATTTCAGCGATTTTAGGGTACCAAGTCCCCTTAAATTAAGTGTTGGTACAGACACATAAGACATTTGGCAGTTTATATGGGGGAGGGGGTAATAACCCCTCTCGCTATGGTTGGTCTACTGGCTTACATTCTGGCAAACTTACGACATTGAGCAGCTTTGAAGGGAAACTGTTCACAGAACTATTTCACTGACAATTTCAATTGTTATTAATGTTGTATCAAATTAATATTGGTGTATATCAAATTTCATAACAAATATTGTTTCTGAAATATCACAAATGATGCATAACAATCAGTATAAAGAACAGCAATGGGAAGTTTAATTTTCAGTGCATTTAACACATACAATATAAATTGTTATTATAAGCGATATTGCCTTCTGTACAGTTCCAGGAAAAAGCAATTTTCAAGTGTAGTCGCCGAAAGATGTTTATATTTGCCGTGTTTACAAACGGAAGTAGAAACATGGAGATGCGAGTCTCAGATTTTGTCATAAGTCTGTAGATATTTTTTACAGATTCTTCTAAGGTTAGATAATTACTTTTCTCTCATTTAAGAAAGTCAGGGGTTAGGGGAGAAGTCCCGATTATAGAAAGTTGCAATCGCGATGCACGACAAGTTAAATGTGTTTGAACAAATTACCAGACGTTTCTTTGTTGTCGATTTTCTTTCAATGATTCGATTCTCAACTCAATGGAACATTTCCATGCCTGTTCTTTGAAAAGATACATTACTAGAAAATAATTAACAGAACCTTGAGAAGGGAATTTGCGCTAAACGATTGATTCATGTTTCGTTGCACAGAACACATAATCAAACCCATGAAGGTTTGTTGTAAGCAGCATAATAGACTGCTTGAAGGTGATATCAGCTGCAACCCTTGGTTGTCAGAGGCCGTAGGCAGGAGATGAATATTGCTCAGAGCAATAAATTGAAGCAAGAGTTCTGTGACATCACACAGTACATGCATGCACTAAAACCATTCGTTAATAAGCACTAGAAGTCAAAACCATGCTACTGTTCCATAAAATTTCATACTAAAATTTCCTCAGGGAAAAAATCTAAACACAATCTTATCGATCATTTTGGTTGACAAAAAATCTAAATGTTGTATACTACAACTGTTCTTGAGTATTTTAATATTACACTAAGAAAAGTAACTTTATATTTAAGTCTTTTAATTAAACCAATTTAATCAAAAACATATTTTAAAAAAAAATTATATAAAGTACACAATGCAAATTAAAAATCAGGGAAATTCCAATGGTAAGTAAACTTTAAATCGCATAAAACTTTTAACTAAACATTTTAAAGCCCATTCGATATATTTTAAAAACAAACACTTAATGGGAAATTGCATTTTATTCAAACAATGTAGAGACCTAAAGTGGTATTTCATGTTTAGACATTTTAAATCATTTTTCATATGTACTTTATTCAAAGATTAAAATTTGCATTAAAAGTTTTGTTTTTCAACACTAGAATTTTTTTTTTTTAGTTATTCCACTTCATATGAAAGAAATGAACCACTACGGTTGAGAACCGATGCATATTTATAATTAAAGCAAGATAATTTAAAAGCCTTAAAATAATCAAGTGTATGGTTTTAATAAATTATTAAATTGGAACAAGAGTACGAACTATAAATATGTTTTTTAAGAGATCAAGAATATTAACTTTACAAGTACTTATTATAAATGTAAATTCCACTCACTTCATCTAATATTAACATATTACATCGGTCCATCTTAGCTACATTCTTCTCCATTAAGTCTAATATTCTTCCTGGTGTGGCAATGATTATATGGACTGCAAATAACAAAAGAAATTATAGTTCAGTTAAAATGAACCTCTTTAAAAACAGTCCAATTAGACAACAATAACTATTTAGCATAAAATTATTTTACTAATATTCAAAACAATCCAAATTTATCGAGATGCAAATTTAATCCAGATTTAACGTACTTTCAAAAAGTTCAAACTCCAGACTTCTAACAACTGGATGATCAAATATCCGGACTTTTGAATTTCTTTTTTAAAAAATGCATTAATACTTTCTTGTGTGTTTGGGATAAAGGAGGGAAATTTTCACAAGGTGATTTCGCTCCTTGACACACAAACCCAGAATGTGTGTATGTTATGAAATTCTAGTTCCGCTACAATTATATTATATTACTTGCAATAGCATTTCTATCCTAGGCATTATGGCTCAAATAAAGTAACTGCTAGCAACTTCTCTAGTTTAGTGATTTCTTTGAATATAGTTTTGGTATCCACGTTTAGGAAAATGAAATTGGCCATGAGATATTTTAATTCTGGACTTGCTTTCACCGTGCGCGACTTGAATTCATGGATATCGTGATGTACTAAAATCCAGATGATTCCGGATTAGAGACTTTACTATATATTAATATCAGATATCTACAAGACTAGTAAAATTTTAATGTATAATCAAGAGACGGGACTTTTTAAAATAAAAATATACTGTTTACAAGGAGAAACAAACAAACTTCCAAGGTACTTACCGTTCTCGTAAATTCGCATGATGTCGTCTTTAAGATTTGTGCCTCCAGTTGTGACCATTACCCGCGCACCAATGTGCTTTGAAAGCTCAATGCAAATCTGACTGGTCTGGAGGGCCAGTTCTCTCGTTGGGACAATCACCAGGGCTGTAGGAAGATATGCAACAGGTTAGTCAATGGCATGCACAAGTCGTGTGTCAACTTTAAATGTACAATTGCAGTCGGTTAATGAAATCCATAACTTAAGAAAATTTCAATTCTTTAAACTATTTTGTTTAACAATGCAAATCATTTAATATTTTAGACAGAATACATGTTGCACACTTTATTGTATAGTGTTAACCAAATTAATTTATTTACTACCATGTTTATAAAGTACAATAAGCTAGATATTTGCATGTGCAATGATGTAAACTAGACCAAAACGATCACTATGAGCATAGTAGTGCATTAAAGTGACAACCACATCGTAACAAGTAGACCAGGAACATGACTGAAGTCCGTGAAAGCCTTGCCACATGAACAGGCAAGAGGATTTTATGTTACAAGCAAAGTTGCAGTTCAAGAGATAGCATTACAATTGATGAAGGTTGTTTTGTTCATTCCCTGAAAGTCAACAGTTTCTATCGATGCAAGTTAGGTTTGAACTTGATTAAAGTCTACCAAATATCTTCTTTTTAACAATATTCAGAAACCATTTAATTACCAGGGTGTCCACAGGGAAAGCATTTTGAATTTCCCTGATAATTCCCTGATATTTCCCTGCAAGCCGTACTTATTTTTACGGTAATATTTTTTAAATGTATTATTATGCAAGATATGCTTTGACATTATCTTGTTATTTCGCAAAAATATATTTATTTTTAATATATAAGTTTACTAACTATTTCGCTTGATTTTCGAACTCCCAAAAAAGTGCAACCAAAGTTTAACCAAAAATCAATAATCAATGCATAAAAATTTAATGAACCCTAAATTCAAAATTCCAGAGCATTTACCAAATATCAATAATTTAAAATGCTACTTAAAAATCATAAAAGTCCAATATATCTCTTAGATTATTAGTGATAGTACTTTAAGATCAAAGACTAAAGTAACATTAACATTAAAAAAAATCCAATACACTCAAATAGTAGAAACCCAATGAATCCCTATCCCTAATAATAAAACTAATTTATTAAATCTAATCCAGTATCTTAAGATATACAGCTTAGTACACAAAATATATTTCCTAAGATATAAAATGTACCCAAAAAATAATAGAGGCAACAACAGTTTCGTTAAGTTTAACAGAAAAAAAATCATTTTAGGGATGTTCAAAAGAAATTTGTATTTCACTAGGAACTTAGCAAGTTTTAAACATTTGAAAGATCTATTTTTAAAATAAATTGAGTGGGCGGGCAAGTACCTAGTTATAGATAGCCAATTGGTTTGTCAAATTTTAGAAACATCAGCATTTTAGTGCGGTTTCTACGAGAAAATCTTCACTTTTAAAAGTCCCATACGCAATTTCCCTCTTTTTGATTGCATTTAAAAAGCATTTGAATATTTGCAACCAATCAACGATGTTTCACAGCCAGAAATCAAGTTAAAAATATTTTTTTTTTACCAATTCCCTGATTTTTTCTAAAAAATCCCAAATTCCCTGATATTTCCCTGATTTTTCCAGAATGGTCAAATTCCCTGATATTTCCCGGTTTTCCCTGCTTGTGGACACCCTGATTACACAAGAGAAGGACAGAATTTACACAAACTTTCCTTGTGTAACACTTGACCGTTTTGCTTTCCAACTTTGTCTGGAAATTTAACGTTGCTTACTTAGTAAAAATATTTCATATTATCAATTCTATTTATCTGTTATAATTTTATTTTATTTGTGATAACATTAAAATTATAATAATTTTTAAAGTGTTTGTTGCCATAACAGTTGTTTTATAACAGTCAAAAGGCAAAATTTTATAAAATGAAAAAAATTCTTAAAACATATACATTAGACTTGTGGAACTTGCATTTTTTAAATATTCAAATTTAACAAGACCCATACCAAAAAAGCAAGGTGAATTACAATTTTGAGGTTTGGTTTTCTAAATTAACGTCACACTAGAGCTGCACAGTGGGCTATTGGCGACGGTTCGGGGTCAATCTCGAAGGAAAGACCCGGGAACACATACACATTCATACATGCACCTCGTTAATTTAGAACCATGGTCAGATGATGAGGAAACACCTGAACTGGCACCCAACGCCTTCAATAGACGTCGGGACTTTGGACCCCGATCAGATTCATCGTGCACCACTCCCGTATACACGCCAGTATAATTTTGTTGGATATTCTGGACGACTTTCTAGTATTTTTGTAGCGAAGCTGGCAACCTTCCGATCGCAAGATCACTACTTTTTTACTTTTCTATGTCAAGTCCATCGCACGGATTCGAACCACCAATCCTCTGATTAGTAGCTGAACGCCTTACCAACTGGGGCTCCTACAATTGAGAGTAACTTGTTACTAAATGCCAGTCTCCTTGCACAAGTTTAACGAGGAGTTGGACTGGATTTTTTTATTAGCATGTTCATCATAAATACAACATCAATTAACATTCTACTTAACATGTTGCTATTCCATGACAAATATTTACAAAGCAGAAATTCAATATAGAGAACCATTTAAAAATAATTTTTAAATGGATCAATGAAAGGTTTTATGTTACAACAGTTTTAGAGCCAGCTCACAGTAGGATCTTTGTGTACAGACACAAACAAGGTCTATTGCGATTTTTTACGATGTGCACACTATGCGACAAGTCAAAACAATCTTTAAACCCATCAGGCAGGCTAGAGCAGCTTTCTCTGTATGGTACTAGATTATAGGGAGTTTGCAAACTGCAGTCAAAACGTCTTACTCAGCAATGTTAACTTTACATAGTTTCAAACAGATTTGTTTGGCTTCTGGAAGAGTTTTAAAATGATGAAAATGTTGATCATTGAAAAGTTTGAAATCAGCTTGCCCTTTTCAAGACAATTTTAAAAAGATTGAGATTTACACACGACAAATTGTAGAAGGAAATTCTCATTTTGTAGTAAATTGAAATGGTATTGAGCTAATTTTTAATTTCAGGGATGGGAAGTGCTAAAGACCAATTTGGAGCAATTTTTGGAGCAGCAAAATTTAAGTTTTGGAGCAGAAACACGACAAATTGTAGCAGCAAAACTGAATATTTGTAGCGGGAACGCAATAAATTGTAGCGTTTTGGAGCAGCAAAATTTAAGTTTTGGAGCGCAGCAACGTGACAAATTGTAGCAGAAAACTGTAGATTTGTAGCAAGAATGCAATAAAACCTAGCAGTGAATTTTAGCATATTAAACAATAATTGTAGCAATTAAAATTTGTAACATGTGATTTTAAATCAGATGTGGTACACTACCCAAGGTGTAAAAACCCTGAAGGTCTCTATTGCTTATTTATGCCATTTTTAATGCAATAAATCAAAACCGGTAGAGGGCTATAAATGAGACATTTTAAAGACAGTTGAAAATATTCAACAAAAATTAGTTTTTAATTAAAAATTATTGAATTTTTAATTTTTTTTACAATATATACTTAATTTTCATATGTTGATGTTTTCCCCCACTGAAATGTGGTTTATAAAAACCAAAAGTGTTGCAATCTTGCATATATTGTGCATGAAATCTATTAAGAAGGTCGTTACTGTCTAAGCGAAATAAAATTACTTAATTTTTTCGCACAAACTTTAGAATTAAAGAGTAATAATTTGATGGAAAACATATGTTACTACTTATTTTAAGCATGTTAAGCGTAGGGGTAAGGGGTTCAAACACAAAAATATATATTAAATAGTATATAAACATTTAAATCAAATATTAATGCCAAAACGAATTGCAAATCCCACAACAAAAAAAAGCTTTTTTCAAATTTTCCATTGTTATTACATAAAATATAACAAACTTCAATTTCGTAAATAAATAATATTTTCAATTAAGGAGTAAAAACCCTAAAACTGTATTTTGCTGTTTACATCTTTTTTATACTGTTAAGCTTTATGAGACCATTTAAAGGCAGATAAAATATTTAACCAAAAGAGTTTTTATTTAAGAATTAACCAATTTATACAATATATCCTAAATTTTTTAGTAAAATGTGGTTTATACAATAAACCAAAACACTAACAAACTACAATATCGCATACCTTGTACATGAAAAAGACAATTTAGAATGTCACCACTGTCTAAGGGATATAAAATTCCTTAACTTTTCCACACAAACTAGATTTATTAAATAGTAATAAATTTATAGAAAACATACCTAGCTACATTTTAAGCATGTTTATCTAAATCATTAAAAATTACACTTTAGTCATTTTCTGAAAAATTAGTTTAATAAGAAATTTGAAAACTTTCAAAAAGCTAAATAAAATACAGTTTATTTTTTTATTTGTTAAGTTGGAGGGTTGTTAGAAAGAAAAGTTTCAAATAAAAATAATTAATTTAATAAAATCTATGAACATTAAAACAAAAAAGGATTAAATTGGAATTTTAATACCATCCAAACAAGATTTTTTAAAAAAAAAAATCCATTTTTATTACTGAAAATTACAAGTCCTAAATTTCAATTTCGTGAATTAAATTATATTTTCAAAAAATGTAATGTAATTTTGTTAAGTAGTGCAAAACAAATCATGATAAAACAGGAAGCAGTGAAATATAATGAACTTGTATATCGGATGCAAAAGGATTGAAAGTCTTCTAACGGAGATCGCAGCAGATCGCGTTTAGTGAATTTCTACAAGTTCAAGGTTCTATGAATGAAAATATATTACAAAAGAGTGCCAAATGAAAGTTGCATTCGGCAGATGAGACGTAATTATAGTTATAATCATTCATCTCAACTTCAGAGTGATATCATCTCCGTTTGACGAAGATCGCAAACATTTCTACATATTCAAGGTGCTAAATTTTTGTGATTATCTGGTTTTTTTTTTATTGAGCATCGATTTTTCATAAAACAACAAACGAACTGAAATTTTTCAATGATCAAGTGTCTTTTAATCAAATACCCTTGACTAAAAATTCGGACAAATCTCAAAAAGTTATTACCTTAAATTTTACAAATATTTAAAATTTAGAAAATATGCTTAAATTGAAATGTTGACGAAATTTTTAATCAAATTAAAATCTTGAATTCTACATTTTTAAAACCCCGTTCATTTCGGGTTCCGAAAATTAAAAAAAAAAAACGGAAAAGTACCACCCCTGGATAGTGCAAAGCAAATCACGATAAATAGAAAATGAAAAATAAGTATTTATTTTTCAGATGCAAAAGGATTGTAAGCATTTCAACGAAGATGGCAGCCGACCGCGTTTAGTGAATATCTTAGTTTTCAAAGCGAAATAAAATCTTTAAACAGGAGTGCCATTGTGCAACGAAAGACATCAACAGAAACCATCAACTTTCGAGTGAATTATCTCTGTTTGACGAAGATTGCAAATATTCCTACATTGCTCTATTCTTTTAAAATTTTCAGTTTTTCAAGGTTGAGCACAAAAAAACAAACGATCCGATATTACAATGATGAAATGTGTTATGACAATGAAATGCCCTTGTCTAAAAAGTTGAACATCAGGAATCAAGTCCATTTTAATGACGCAAAATTATTCCATTTAAGCATTTCTCTGCTTGACGCATGCTTATACTCCATTCATACCTTATTTCTACAAATACTATTTAAACTTGAGAAAAATGTGCTTAAATTTTCCCCCATTTCCTCCTTCTAAGGTTGCCTTAACTTCGTTTATGGACAGACAAACGGGCACCAAGACTTGGCGCATTTGGCGCACGTGTTTAACAAGGATTTAAAACAAAATTGGCGCAGAATCGCACATAAATGTGGTTTTGTAGCAGGTTGGCGCTGGATACCACTTTTGGCGCTCTCTGGCGCAATTGGCGCAGAATTCCCGTCCCTGTAATTTTTTTTAAACATCAAAGCGAAAGAAAAGGTTAAAAATATTTCTTTTATTTAGCAACAATACTGTATATAATTTTATATTCGTATCTATATTATTTTCAAGTGCGAAAAATTTATTCAATATTGAATGCTTTATCAATCCTATTAAATTATCATTCATAATTTTAATTAGTGATATTAAATCAATTATATATTTAATGAGAAATCAATTTACAAGAACTGGTTTTTTAAACATTAAAGTAAATAACCATTTTATAGTAAATAAATTTGTTTAATTCTTTATAAAAAAAATGAAATTCACCTTGTATATAGTCTTTTGTAATATCTATGCGCTGCAATATGGGTATAATGTAGGCGCCCGTTTTTCCGGTCCCATTCTTGGCTCTCGCCAGAATGTCTCTCCCGAGCAGGGCAATAGGGATGCTGGCCTCCTGGATTGGGGAAGGCTTCTCCCAGCCCTTTTCAAAGATGCCCATTAGCAGTTCTCGCTTCAAACAGAAGTCCTCAAACTCATTACCCTTTGTATCAGTCACATCCTGAAAGAGTCAACAGCTTATTATATCAAATTCATACAAGATTTAAGGTTTAAATAGAATTATGGAAGGATACTTGAGCCATCTAGTTTCAAAACCATATAGATCAAAATTTTTTGCAAATCATCCTCATATTTCACAAGCTTTCAATGCACTACATCACCTCGTAAAGTTGTAGATTAAGTGTCTGAATCCTGTCTAAAACCACATTCTAACAGGGTTCCTACTCACCTGGAATTGTCAGGAAAAATTAAAATGACCCAACAAGCAAGGGAAAATGAACAATTTCTCAACTTTTCTGGAAAAGTCAGGGAATTTTCTTTAAGTTTTTAGCTGAAAATGCCTTTTTATATTAATTTTTTTTCTATCGATTAAATTTTCTTTCTTTATAAAAATATAAATTTGTAAAAGAATATTTTTTTTATACTTTGATATTTTATTTACAGGCACGTTATTTTTATAAGTCTAAACATTTACCTTTAAAAAAACGTTACTTCTCATGACTCACATTCTGGAATTTTTAAAAACCTATGGGAAAACATGGATCCTTGCTCTAAGTCACTCATTTATCAAAATGTGGCTGTCAATAGTTTTTGGTGTTGCTTGTAAAATTTATGAAAATGGATCCATCTGGTTTTGAAACATACTGCTCAAGCATATTTTTTTTTTAAATATTCATAGTATTGTAATACAAATAAATAATTGTAAGAGTTTAAATATAAAGCTTAATTATTCAAGAACAGGTTGGCAACAACATTCTGGGAAAAAAAGTTCCCCGATATTTCTTTGATTTCCATTATGGTGTCACAAAAAATTCCTTGATTTTACAATTACATTAAGAAAGCTGAGAAACCAAAAATTAAAAAATAGTGGCTGGAGAAACGGCCTTCTTCGAAGTTCGCGACAATCCATCGTGCTTAAAAAGTATATACCACTTGCGAAGTTTTGTGACTTTCAAATCTCCATCGGACTTCTTAAATGACATCTATGTTAATATCATAATGAAATATTTTAAACCATAAACTTAAATATCAAAATGTGCAATTTCTCATTCTTAACATCGTTTTGTTAAGATTTAAAAACTTAGAAAACATCAACAATTTTCGGTCAACATCGTTGTCTACAGTAGTGATTAAATACGGATGAGCATTTTTTTTTATCTACCTCGAAAGGAAACACTACGATATTATCAATGAATGTATACTTATTAAAATATTTAGTTTTTATTATGAAATAAATTACTTGAAAGTAGAGCTTGAATTCGCGGATTGGCAACGTCCCGATTTTATTGCTTTAAAGTCAATTCCATCCAAAATTCTAATAAGACAACTATTAATTTCTTTACATTATCATCCAGGAATAAAATCTGTATTAGGGAAATAAATGTCATTTAATTATTGTAATCGAGTAAGAAATACATGGACTTTTAAATGGTGTCATTCGCTACGCACGATGTCATCTTCTTAGTCTTCCATCCAAAATCCTATTAAAGTAACGTATACTAGATTCATAGATTCTACAAACTAATTAACTTATCAAAATATATACTTTTTATTTAGTTAAACTGATTATTTATTTAAGTAGTGCAATTTTGCGTTACGATTACGCCGAGATGCGCAGAACGGTCTTCAGTCAGCATGTGACGCACATTCCCGATCTCGGAATTGTGTCTGCGCGTTTCAGAAGAATCCGCTAATTTCAACTTCCCTCCTTTTCCCATTTTACGCAAATTATTTTATAAATTTTACTGACCCGCGTATAAGCCGACCCCCCCCCCTACTTTTTAATGAAGATTTTGACTTAAGTTTCTGGGCTTATACGCAAATATATACAAGAGTTTAATTTACGACTATCAAAAATAAAACATTTTGAAAATTCCATAATTATGTGGTTAAAAGACAGTAAAACATAACAAAAATTTAGATCTATAAATCAAAACTTATTTACAAAAAATATATATACAAAATCATAAAAAAAATTATAAATACTCAAAATAAAGTTTCAAAGGCCTTTAGATTTCAATGTTAAAACTATTTTATTATTAAAAAATGTAGTTTCATTTGATAATGAAAGATAAAACAAGCATATCTAAAAAGAAGATTATCTTTTATTTTTATCTACTCACCGATGTCTTTTTCCTTTTGTCCTTTGGGGGGATTTTAAGTTTTGCTTTCCATCCCATATCATCAGCCATCATATCTCTAAAAGATTAAAATAAAAGACTATTAATAATTGTTAATTTTACACAGTTGCTAATATTCTTAAAATCTACACAATTTTTTTAAATTGATAATTTATAGGATTTCTTTCCGTGTATGTTTTATAGAGAATAATGGTTTACTTCTCTTTCCATAATCAATTATAATAGACAAGTGTTAAATTACTTTTATTGTAAATACTAAAAATATTATACAAGATTTAAAGTTTTGAAATACAGGTAAAACATTTAAGAATTTATCTAATTGGACAGAACCACAAAAATATAAAACTTTTCAAAAAATCTAAAATTGTGTAGGCAATTCCTTTGGCACATTAAATAGCATTAGAAAATATCACAATACTAAAAAACATTCCTTCGCAACAAAAACCAGCAGACTTCCAGATTTAGAAAAAAAAGACTAAAATACAATTTAACCTAGATATATTTGTACATCTAAACAATTGTAAATAAGGGGCAAGTTTTAAATACAAGAAAATCCAGTTTATTTTTAGTAGAGAAACTACTCTAGCTGGTTCACAACTTGAAAACCTTTGAAAATAAACTGAAAAGTTTATAAACCTTTTCTGGTCCCTCAATTTTATTAAGTTAGAAGTAGGGATGAACCGGATAGTGGTTTTGCCGGATACCGGATATCCGGCGCACATTACAAACCGGATATCCGGCAGTTTATTTTTTATGAAAATAACTTCTCATACACACTAGAAAAAACGGAAATCGGTCAAAAATTTAAAAATATTTTTTTATTCTGTAATATTTCCCAATTCCTTATCTTTAAAGTGATACCAAAATTGAATAAACTTTCAAAAAACTTTTTTATTTACAAAGGGTTATTCTAGGGTGCTGCTAGCAATGGTCGTATGTTTTGTACATTTTACACTTAATTTCTGAATAATTGTAATTTTACTATATGCCCTTTCATTCCAAATATGAAAACTCGAAATTTGCTTAAACTTTTGAGAAATTTATGTTTTAATTCAACTTTTTATTAGTTGCGAGATGTGATGACCCTCCACCATAACGATTCGTTAAAACTATAATTTTAAAGTTAAAAATTTGAAAAAAAGTGTTTTTTTTAAAGTCTCTATTGGCTAAAGGGAGAATATGCACACTGCGAATACATTGGTAGAATTTTCAGGAAAATACTTAAAGCAAGAACAAAGAAAATTGATCGCCACAAAAAAAATCTTCGATGTTTTATTCATCCGGATATCCGGCACTTTACTTCCGGATATCGGATAGTTACCGGATAGTTAAAAAGCAGCCGGATAGGCCGGATACCGGATAGTTACCGGATATCCGTTTCATCCCAAGTTAGAAGACAAATCAAAATAACTTTGAAACATGGCAAAAAATATCTATACAAGAATTAGCCTTGTTCAATTAAAATAATTCTTATATCACTGTACTCTAAAATAAGTCCTGTACTATATATTTTAGTTAATAACACTGCAAAAGGTGCATTATAATCTAAAATAAAAATCCCAAGTTAACAAATAAAAAAAGTTAAAAATTAGTAGGAATAAAAAAAGTGAAAGTAAATCTTGTTTAAAAGAACACATTTTAAATTTGGTTACTCTTGATGGCTCATTCTACTTGGCAAGTTAAACCTTAGAGGGATTCAAGAAATTTATCGATAAAAAAACATTGACAATACCTTGCTATATTAATATTTAACAGACTAGGAAACTAATTAACTAAGAATTTCCAATAAATTGTACCTATATATTTAATATGCGATAACAAATATTGTCAGTCACCGCTTCTAAACTATATAATTAATTTTTATGATCAAGGTGTCAGTTGAAAGGAAGTGAACTGTTGATGTGCCAAAACAAACAATTACTTTATTATACTACGAATTACTTTGTAGCCATCTACAACTGAAAATTTGAATAGTAAATTGATTGTCAAACAGGCTGAATTCAACTAAACCACAAGAAAAGCATGGAATTAAATGAGCAAGCCAGAATTGTTTTGGGAAGAAAACTAATGAGGATTGCATATCAACTCTAGGTATTGACAAGCGTTAACGATTAGGGAGTGGAGTCCAATAATGAAACTTGTCTTGATTTTTCTACAAGTCAAAAGAAGATACAATGCAAGATTTACAAGCATTTCAAGTCTAAATGTACCTTGTTATAGCATTTGTATTCATTGACAACCCAAGTCTATTGGGACTCCCTGCACCGAGATTTGGATTAACAAGCGTCTCTGCTTGGACTGATGCCATCACAACTGGATCTGGTGATCTCGCACCTAGAAAGGGGGAAAAAAAGGCATTTTAAAAGCAATATTATAAACCCTTACAATTATTTCTAAAATCAATGCAAATTCATATTTAGAATCAACTTTTTTTTAAAGAGACCTAAAGCAAACTTTTTAATTTAGATTAGATATTTTTGTTAGCTTTTAAATAGTTGGGTGAAAATCCTCAAAAATAAAAACATGCTTTCCTATTAGGAGGCAACTTGTTAATTTGTTTCACACTATTTTCCCCGATATGCTTAATTTAGATTTAGATTATGAAATAGAAAATTGTTTTCAGTTGCGAATGTTACTTTTTCAAATTTGATACGTCAAAATCTGCCTATTAATATAATTGTCTGTGCTAATATCCAAGTTTGTTGGACAAATATTGCACTGGAATTATACAGTGGGCTCTTGGCAACAGTTCAAGATCAATTCCAAAGGAATACCCAAGAACAATCTTGTACACTTTCACATTAGTCGGATAACATGCACACTGGCACCCCACCCTCCAAACTTTCACATTAAAAAATGAGGTATTTCCGACCATGACAAATTTAACATGCATCAGCCCCTTTTACGCAACAAGAATTTAACTCAACCCTTTAATTAAAACCCTGCTCTTCCCCAAACGATCAAATTCAACCCTTTGATTATGAGCACTCCGCACTTTAAGAATTCACAACTGACCAACTCAATACAAATTTTTTTTACATGTGAAAATATATTTTAGGCTGGCTGTCATTGTTGGTAAGGGTGAGATACTGCATGTTAAATGAAGGATTTTACCATTAAGTGCTCAAGGGATTAGAAGGTTCAGTACGCAGGTGAGAGATCAGGCAATGGTCTATGGTAGAATATTTTCATTTAATTGATGGGCAAGAGCACTACTTTTTCCAATTATCAAATACCTTAATAAACTTAGATATATTTCGTATTATTTACATTACTATTAAAACATTCAGGACAGGAACTTTCAAATCCAAAACATGCAAGATGTGAATTTCTCCCATAAAAATAGCTAGAGGTTGAAGACTTAAAAAGTAGATTTTTACATATGAATGATTCGTTTATGTACTTGAAAAACATCAAATAAAAATCAATTGAAGAAACATTGAATAATAATTCGCTAACAATTATTAATTAAATGGACAAAATACAAGCTAAAAGATTACTGCCTACTACAGAATATTTTCTCATTTAGAAATCCTTTGAACATGAACAGAGACAATACATACACCATGCATTTTAATTTCCCACTTAATCACACATTAAAATGCACGACATGCTACAAATCAAGCTAAAGATAATACTTCAATCATTCTACAAGTATAATTCTACGATCATATTTGGCACACAAATCCGGCATGTTGCATTGATGAATTAAAAGATCATTTTTTTCTTGAACAAGCTACAAGTTTACCTTGACATGAAAATTATTCAAAATAACGAAACTAAAATGAGCATAAGTATCTAATGCTACATTATGACAAAGGAAATCTTTACAATAGCACTAGTATTTGATAACCTTCGGCCATTTTTGTTTGAAAAATCGATATCGTGATACTCAAACGACATGTATTGAAGAGACAATAAACTCCCTTACAAAACAAGAATACGAGCTGCTTTCCATCAAAAATTTCTTACCTTTTCTTGAAGGAAAATTGTAAATAACCTATAACTTCAAGTATGCCGAGAAATAGTTGTTTTGAAGTATTTCAATATGGCTGCCAAAAATTTTCGAAGTACGCGTGACGTAGAAAATAGTGCGGTAATAGTTATAATTTTTATTTGATAAAACACATAAACATGCTTCTATGCCAAAGGAGGAACTCCTTTATTCTTCATGAACTAGCTCACTATTAATAATTCGATCATTTACTTCAAATTAGAGCACAGCATCAACAGGACACCACAAGGTAACGGATTAAAACCTGTAAAAAATATTTGCATGTACTCTACTGCTTCTTTGGATGTTATTTTTTTAAAAACAATATTTTTCTTTTTTTTATATAATTTTATGATAATTATTTATACACATAAATGCTTAAAAAATCAATTTTTGCAACGAATTTAAAATTATTAATTGCTTAAGATATTTGTAACACATTATTTTTCATTTATTGACAGGCAATACGAAAAATTACAAATATCATTCCCCTATTCATAATCAAGGTGTAAAGTAAGTTAATTATTCTTAATTACTCTCGAAATTTCAACTTACTAATTTTTAAATAAATGCGGTGTTTTTCAGAAAATTTTGGGCCTATGAATGGCAACATAACACGTGCACTTCTTAAGTGGGCCGTTTCGGGAGAAGGCGTGGCATCATACACGCTACGTATGATGTCATCAGGGGTTGAATCAAAAAGATTGAATCCCCGACAGAGAGGAAATACCGTATATACTCGCGTATAAGCCGAGAAATTTAAGTCAAAATTTTCATCAAGAAGTAGGGGGGTCGGCTTATACGCGGGTCAGTAAAATTTCTAATATAATTTGCCTAAAATGGGAAAAGGAGAGAAGTTGAAATTAGCGGATTCTTCTGAAATCGCCCGACACATTTCCGAGATCGAGAATGTGCGTCACGTGCTGACTGAAGACCGTTCTGCGCATCGCGGCGTAATCGTAACGCAAAATTCAACTACTCGCATAAATAATCAGTTTAACTTAAATAAAACGTATATATTTTGATAAATATTTAATTGGTTTGTAGAATTTATGAAGCTAGTAAATGCTACTTTAATAGAATTTTGGATGGAAGACTAAGAAGTTTACATCGTGCGTAGCGAATGACACCACTTTAAAGTCAATGTCTTTCTTGCTCGATTGCAATAATTAAACAAAATTTATTTCCCCAATGCAGATTTTATTCCATGATAATATTATGTACAGATATTAATAGTTGTTTCATTAGTATTTTGGATGGAATTGGTTTTAAAGCGTTAAAATCGGGGTTGCTAATCGGCGAATTCAAGTTCAACTTTCAAGTCATTTATCTCGTAATTAAAAACTAAATATTTTAATAAGATGTATATATTAATCCATAAAGTAGTAGTATTTCCTTCCGAGATGGATAAAAAAATGCTCATCCCACAGTGGCGTAGGAACTTCTTTTTTTCAGGGGGGGGCTGAATTTTTTTTCAATATATTGTTATACAATATAAAATAGTACGGAGTTGCGAGCTATTAAACAATTAAAAAACAATCAATGCTTTAAATTTTTACAAACAAGTGTTTAACTTGTTAAATGTTTTAACTTGTATCCGTTTTTGTTTGGACAGCTTTAGAACATAAAGTAACCAGGAAAAGGTTAATAGTAATTTTAAATGCCCGTATTGTACGCTAAAATATGAATTTTTTCAGATTTGAGAAATTCGTCTCTATTTAAATTTCTTTAACAAAATCTAATTTTTTAAAAGAAGAAATTTCAACTATATAAGCTGTTTAGAAAATAGTGCATGAATCTGATGGTTTATTATTTGAAAGGGAATAAATTACGGGAAATACGATTATAATTTATGAAATGTCCACAAATAATATTTTTTTTATTTAAAAGCGTATTTTTTACATTATTCTTAAAATCACTCTTTAAAGCTTTAGCGTCGTAGCTTTCAAAGCAAATTCCCCCCACTTTAAAGCACGTTTAGAATAAATAAGGGACGCTTCCTTTCGAATGCCTCTTTGTAGGAATTCTCTATTTCTACAATTTGTTCTTTAAGTATTTAAAAAAAAAATAGTATAATATTAGGGGGGGCTGAGCCCCTTCAAAATAATTCCTGAGGGGCTCGAGCACCCCCAGCCCCCCTACTTCCTACGCCTATGCTCATCCATATTTAATAGCGACAGTAGTCAACGATGTTGACAGAAAGTTGACGTTTTCTAAGTTTTTAAATCTTTACAAAACGATGTTAACGATTAGAAATTGCACATTTTGGTATTTAATTTTGTGGTTTAAAATATTTTATTTCATAATAAGGGAGATTTAATTTAAGAAGTCTGATGGAGGTTTGAAAGACACCAGAACATCGCGAGTGGTACATACTTTTAAGCCCGCTGAATCGTCACGAACTTCGAGGAATGCCGTTTCTCCAGCCACTTTCTTTAAACTTTTAATTTCTAGTCTTAAATATTTATTTTTCTAATTAAAATTTCACTCTTTTGTCGAGGATTTGCCGATTTTAATCAGAATTTTTTATGTACGAAAATACAACTCGGCTTATACGCGAGTTTCCGATTTTGGACGAAAAATCGGCCAAAAATTAAGGGGTCGGCTTATACGCGGATCGGCTTATACGCGAGTATATACGGTATATGTTTATTTTGCGCAAAAGCGGAGAAAGGTAGTGAGTTTCACACGTAAAAGAATATAAAAATGAAAAAAATTTAGAATACTATAACCAAATGAACCTAGGGTCACCTTAAGGTGTATGCAACATTTATTTTAATTAAAAAAAGGCAGTTTTCTATTGATGATGTGTAGTATTTACCAGGGCATATTTTAACATAGAGTTGGTGGGGATTTTTCCCCACCAGTGTGTAGAAATGCCCCACCAGTCATACAGAATTGCCCCACCGGACTTTTTTTTGTTCAATCCATTTTCCATAGTAAAAACATAAACTTGAAGTTGTAGCATAGGAATGAATGACGCTGGACCGAGACAGATGTCTCTTCCAGTGAAAAGGCCCTATTTCGCCGCAAGGGAGAAAATCTTTCACACCCCTCCCCCGTCTAGCTTTTACCACTGCCTTTTACCCATCCCCAAAAATCCTTTTGTTCAGGACTGAGAATTGCTTCATTTGTGAAGAGGAACTCTTCCGTTTCCCCTGACTTGCTGATAACGAATTACACACACTTTTCAATTTTACGACGCAATTTCCTTTACGAAAGTTTCTGTGTTCGACCAGTTGACAATACACCACGAATTGCCTACTTTTCAAAATCGGTTTATTGCACCCTTATCTCTATGATCTCTTAAGTGGACACCGGCTCTTCTTTTCTAGTCGGAAAAAGTTCTGGCATGTATTTGAAGGGATTAGGGTAGAAATATATGACCTTGAGGTGTGGGGGGTGTTATGAGGGGTGGAAAATGTTTCAATTGGATCTTTTTGGAATAGTTTACTTGAAATTCTACCAGTACGATAAAAAAAATTTACCAACAAGACGTATCATACCTCAGACCGATTTTTATAGATATTTTTACCCAGCATTTAACAGCTACAAAAGTAAGTAAATTACTTTTATTTATTTTTATGTAGATTTTTTTACGGTGTGTATTTTAATTAAATTTTATTTGTATAGTTAAAAGAGATTTATAATTTTTACTTTTGGGGGAAAATATATTTCCCGATGTAAATAACAATTTGTAGGGATCAATATTTATGAATTTTAATAAATATAAACAGAGGCGTAAACTTTTCAAAATTATTTGGAGGGAGGACTCAAGGCTCTAATTTTTAATAAAATGCATAAACTATATGGAAGTTGAGCCAATGTTTAAAAAGATTATGCATATGAATATAAATGTATAAGTTTATTTTTTTAATTTTGATTGCTTTCTTTATATGAGCAAAATATATCATGGATGTAAAATTCTAAGGTAACTAAAATTAGCATATATAAGTTATTATTGTACTAATATCTAGAGGGAAACCAACGCAAGAGTAAGGTTAAAATAGTTTATTTGAAAAAAAATATTTTTTTGTTACTTGCATATGATCGAATGTTTTTTATTAAAAATGCTATGAAACTGGTTTATTTTTAGATATTTTCAATACCAATAGAAATTAATATATTGATACCAATAGAAATTAATCAAAAAGCAAAAAAAAAAATGGATATATTACTTCTTAACAATGTCTAATCGCTGATGGCTAACAGGCTAATCGAATTATTAACAAAATTGAAAACTATCATACATAAAAAGCTATTCGGTAATATATTCAAGTTCTGGGATAATAAGTCTTTGTTTCGCCGCCAAATCTTTCATTGGATATTTATTTCGTAGGTTACATGAAACATTATTAAATATATGAGTAACTTTAAGAAAGGTTGAAGGAAATGAAAAAAGGTTTGAAAGTTTGGTTAAAAAAATAAATGACTTCAAAACAATGTAAAAAATAGTCAAGATTTTTGTAAATGCCATTTAATACTGATTTTTTTTTAACTATTTGCCTTAAATTTTTATTTTAGCATGCTTCTATTAAAAGGCAATGCTTCCAATATTTTTACTTTTAAAGTTACTACTTTTTATTTAGATGTATATGTAATTCATATTTAAAACTTTACATTTGTGTGAAGTAAAATTAAAGAAATGTAAGAAATATATATTTTAAAATACAAAACATTAGGTTTTTAAAAAAAGTTAAAATAAATTTTGCTTTATGACAACAAATAAAACATACTTTTATGAATCGTTAGAAAATTTCATTAATTAGATAAAAAAAATTAAATAAACTTTTTCATTAACATTTTACAGAACATATAATTTTAAACTAAGTTTATTAAATTAGTTTTAATTTGATATTTTAAATACCAAGTTTTCATTAACTTCTGGGGTTCTATTTTCTGTTAAATTTAATTTGCCCCACCAGTTGAAATTCCTTAAAATATGCTCTGGTATTTACACCATGCGCTTATTTCATTTATTAAAACATAAAAAATAGTGAAAATAAATAATAATTTAATTTTTCTCAATATGTGTTTTTTTTTTTAATATTGAACCAAGGAGAATTTGGACGCATTTAGCCGAATTTTTTTTTTTTTAATTTTAATAAGGATAATGCTCAATTATTTATTTGGACAAACGGTAATTTTTTTATAAAGTTTTAAAATTGCATAAAATATTTATGCATGTTGCGATATAATGATATGGATTATGTAATGTAGGTAATAGTAGTATTTTTGCAGCGAAGCTGGCAAACACTCCGAACACAAAATTACAACTTTTTTTTACTTTTCATTGTCAAGTCCACCAATCGGGTTCGAACGAGGAATCTTCTTATTCAAAGCTGAACGCCTTTATCCACTGGGCCCTTGTTCGTTGTTGTCTGTCTTGGATTGGATTCCCCCACTTATTGATGTAGCCAGACACATCGCACCCGGGGGGGGGGGGGGGGGGGGGGGAGGAGACCAAGAATCTTTCCAAACGCAAGTAGTTTTCGTGATAACTTTACACATGTGTTTTTTGTTTCGTTACTTAAATTAAAATTGACCGATTCGCAAGTTGAAAAGCAAGGAGGATTGATTTAACTTTAAAAAAATAAGTAAGTGTTTTCTATTTTTTTCGCATGTTATCATTTCGTAAAATTTGAAGAGAAACTTTGATTGAGTTTGAGTAATAAATATTAAAGAATGTCCGTTCATGTAGGGTTGTGAAAAGTGGGAAGGGGGGATTATTTTCAAATAAAGTATTCTGCAATAAATTAAATGAATTAAAACAATATAAAAACATGTATCATAGCTTTCTACTGTTTATTTTAAGCCTTAAATTCTATTCAATCTATAAAAAAGATGAAAAATGTCGGTCACTTGGAACTGGAATTTTTTTGCAATGTTAAGTTGGAAATTTCGAATTTTTTAGTTGGAAATTTTTTTTTTAAGCCCTCTTCAAAAAAATTGTGTGTGACGGTATTGGATGTAGCGGCAACGAAAATTTCGGCTGCAGTTAAAGTGGTTGGACCAATTATCGGTGAAACCTCCTCTTTTTTTCCGATAAAGGATTTTTGGTTCAACCTACATTCCACCATAATATGGTGTAATTTGCTGCAGATCTCTGTTTTGTACCAAGGTGTGGTACATCGTTGAACGGAAATTTTTAACAGTGTATGTAGTAAGAATTATTAATTTCAAATTATTATGATTATATAAAATATTGTCATAGGGTAGGGAAGCTTAGATTACACAGTTTCAAGTTGTTATGACAATCGGAAGGAATGTTAAAATTGAAATACAAGATTTGATGATACAACCGACAACAAAGTTATAATTATAAAAAAAAGATCGTATATATTTGAAATAACAAAAATTTTATATTTATTTTTAAATAACAGGTTTTTTTACCAACCTCTTTAAAGTCAAATAATCAACTTTTTTTAGAGTTTGGTAATTTACCTGTTTTTTTCCGCTTGGATGGAAAAAAATTAGTTTTAGATGGAAAATTGCCAACCCGACCAGAACGAAAATTTAGAACAATGTTTTTATTACAACATTCGCGATACAAACTTTAATTCATTGATAATAGCTTTATCTCTATTATATTCAATGATTAACACTATACATTTGTGTTAACGTTTGGCTTTTTTGTTAAGTGAATCTCCATGGTTTCATTAAAAAAAACGAGTGTTTCGCAAATTTGCCAACTTTAGGCTTTTGATTTTGTCAAGTCTACAGGAATTTACCTACTCCCCCCACACTGCCAATTAATCATCATATATATTATTTCTGTAGTAAAATCGTCGCACTGGAGCTATACAATTCGTTTGGGTTACATATTCCTATGGAAAAACTCGAAAATATATTCCAGTCTCATTTTGTAGTATAGCCAAAAACACTTGAGCTGGCACCCCACTCTTTTAACTTCCACGGCATAGTCAAAGTGCTGAAATTTGAATTTTTGGTAGATTACAAATTGCTAATCCTTTGATTTCAAGCCCGTTCTTTTTTAACCGACTGTACAGCGCGCCAACTAAGAAACTTGAAAAGGAAAAAAAAAATGCTAACGCACACCGAAAAGAGAAAGGTTATCAAATCGACTGTTATGTTTTTTTTTTGTATGTATGTTCGCGCAAGATTTCTGTTCTAATTCAGATGTTTGGAATTTTTTTTGTTGGATAGGGGGTATTTCATTTGGGCACCTTATGAAACAAATATACGGTTATCCGGCATTTAAATATCCGGAATTCTCAACTAACCGGACCGTTTGAAAAAAAAAATATAGCCCTATTTCGAAAATTCTTTTTTTGTTGAATATAGAAAAATACCTGTGGCAAAAAATGTTTTTAAAAAAATCTGTTATCCGGCTGTTATATATCTGGGAATATCGATTAACCGGACTTTTTTAAACAGTTTATCCAATTACAAAATGTTTTAATTGTTGGATAGAAGTTGTATAACAATGACATTATTCTTTCTACCGGATTTAGTAGCCGTAATTAGTAATTTATCCGTAATTAATTAATCCGTTCATCCGTTATGAGTCATTTAACTTAAGAGGGGGCGAAGCCCCCTTAAATTGAAAACTAAAAAGGGAAAAATAAAATAATCTATTTTTAAAAAAAGAAAATCGACTTTAATAAAATACTCTAAAACGTAAATTATAATTTTTAATATTATGAATAAGTTGAAAAAAATTGAATTATTTAATATAAATTTTTATTAGAACTTTTTGAAGTTGGTGCCAATTTACAAAAATCATATACATTTTGGCGTCGATTTCAAAAAGTTTTAATAAATATAAAATTGATATTAAATAATTCTATTTTTCAATTACATTAAATTTTTTTTAAAAACTTTTTATCACATTTTTTTAAAGTCGTTTTTTTTTTTTTTTTTAAATATTATATTATTCAGGGACGGTTTAAGGAATTTTTATAACACAAGTGAATATGATGTGACGTCCTAATATTTGTACAAATATTTTTAAAAGCAATTTTGCAACTGAGGTGACTTATGGTTTATTTTAATTATATTCATAATCAGAAGGTTTATTTAGTATGAGATTTATTTTATTCACGAGAGCTACGGGTTAGGTACGACATGTTCGCCATCCAATCTCGTTCTGTTTCTGCCGGTTCCTCCTAGAGGTAACCCTGTGGTTGCCGAAGAGACTTGGCGAATTATCGCTTAGTCGGCGCACACCACACAACTATGGTTATATTTTTTAATACATATTGGAATTTTCTGTCTGTTTAAAAAGAAACTTATTCAATTCACTAAGGTGCAACCCATGGGAAAATTTCTTAGTCTGCAGGATTAAGAGAGTATGTTTTCAGATAATAAAATAAAATCCAAACCATATGTAGCCTTTCATTTATTGTGTTGGCGAGATTTTGTTAGCGATCATCTGGTTTCTTGTTTAATAAAAAGGGTCCCCGGTGGCCTCGAGAAACAGTATCCGGCTCTCAAGTTCGAATCGAAGCGGACTTGACAAAAGTAATAAGATGTAGCGATCTCGTAATTGGAAAGTGGCCAAATTTGCTACTAATTTACAACAGTCGTTCAAAAATAGGCCTTCGTGGCCGAGCGGTTAAAGACGTCAGCTGGGAATCCGAGGATTCCTGGTTCGATCCTATTCGATGGACTTCACAAAGAAAAGTAAAAAAAAAGTAGTGATCTTGTGATCGGAGGATTTCCAGCTTCCCTACAAAATACTAAAATGTCGTCCAGAACATCCGCAAAAATTAATGGCGTGTATACGGGACTGGTGCACGAAAAATCTGATCGGGGTCTAAAGTCCCGATGTCAATTGAAGGCGTTGGCTACCAGTTCATGTTTTTCCTCGTCACCTGACCATGGTTCTAAAATAACGTGTTGCATGTATGAATGTGTGTGTGAATGTGTATGTTTTTTCGAGATAGACTCCAAACTGTCTCTAGTAGTTGGACGTTAATTAACAAACCACTTGGGCATAAACCAAACCAAACTATTTAAATGTTTTAGTAGTTGACATTTATCAAGACAGATTGGCAACTTCTTCACATTCGTGTAATTTTACTGTTGTTGTTTATGTATATGAATGGTGGTGTAGAGACTCGTCGAATGGTGTAATTTTGTGCCTCTTAATTTTGGGTACCGATCACAATTTTGCGGTATGGTTCCCGGAGAAAACAAACAGATAGTCGTCATACCGGTATGTTACATCTGGGATGCCATCAATAAATCTTTTCATTCTCTACTTAATTATGATTTCGTACATAATGTGATAAGTTCATTTCTTGTGTCACCACCATCTTACGCATCAATACTGATTAATAGATTTCTTTGTTTATTTCTATGAGCTTGCTAAATACTTTTAAATTAGTTTTCAATTAAATTGGTGGTGACACTTTATGTTCGGGCTCATATATTATCTCAATGAAAAATATTTCTGTGGAATATTAGTAGAAGATCGTCTTAACAAAAATTGAAATAAATCTACTATATATTATTTAAATTAACAAAGTATAAAGTGATTTTTGCCACTTGTTGTGGAAAATATGTATTTTTCGATTGTATTGTTCTGATCAGCCACTATACTGGAATATGGGACATTTTTCATGCGCATCTAATTAGAATGACGTAATTAAAATAATTAATTCAATAAACTTTTAAATATAAAGATTTTTTTCCGCCATCATTTTAATGGGAAGTTAAGATACTACAATCTTTAAAATGTAATTTCTGTAAAGAGTTTTTCATTTATTTCCATAATTAAAAAAAATCAGCAGTGAATCATATTTCTTATAATAAAATGTTCTCATGAATTGATTCACATGCCTTACAATTAATAAGGGTAAATTCTTAGTGTACGGTGCCCCGTTGTCGCCAATTCCAAAAATGACATGTTTTTTTTGTCGCCAAATCAAAATGGCAGACGTTGTGTTGGTCCGGTCAGTCGATCATGGTGCTTACAGGCGATCCTTCGGGCAGTCGTTTGGGGCATTTCAACGGCACTCTTAAGTGCACACGCGCATTCACAGATTCCTTCCGTCGGTTTTGTGGTCCCCGGCCTCCGACTACTCAGGATTACATCCATGATCCCTACTGGGCAGTCGATCATGGTGCTTACAGGCAATCCTTTGGGCAGTCCATTCCACAGTGAATTGCAGCACCGTTGAGATATATCCACCGTGCTAGTTTCAAACCAGAATCCCTTCCTAGTGGACACTTAAGAGTGGTGATCACGATATCCTTCACCTGGCATACCCAGGTAAAGCTTTCGGACGCTTCCTTCCGCGGGGCCAGCTCCATGCACCTTCCGCAAATCTTGCACGTTCGCTTGTTGAACAACAATCCGGCATCCATGCACCAATCAATCACGGCACGTTTGCCTTTCATCTCCAATTCCCCATGCGAGCCAAACGTCGATTCAAAAATGCTGGTAGAACGTAATGAAACTACTCTGGGTGAATTATATATTTAGTGAGGAATATATTAAGATATTAAGGGTTGCCATACAACATGATATTTTTGGATGTCATCAAGTAGGGTTGCCAAAACATAAACTTTATCGCCCAATCATTTGTCGCCAAATCCCATTTGGCGAGGGCACCGGACACTAGGAATAAACCTTTAATAAGGACTATTATATGGTATATTCCTAGTATAAGGTGCGGTTGCCAAATGAGACATTTGGCGAGCGATAAAATTTATATGGCATGACAATCCTAATTTATGACTTTCATAAACTTTATTGCGACCTATGCAGAGTATTAATAATTCCAATAATAGGAAGTTGCAATCGCGATAAGTTACACGTGTTTGAACAAATCTCTGCAGACGTTTCTTTG